>CM059797.1:50404536-51042036 GCA_030435695.1 Brachymystax lenok tsinlingensis
GCCACCGTGATATACATAAGGCCGAGATAAGAAAAAGACAGTCACACTGTGGCGGAAAATAATTCAACTTCACACACGTTTGTTTCATCACAAAACTGGAGAGCAACCTCTGTCTGGTGAAGTCCACAAAGCAAATATTGCATGTAACAAACAGTTACATGACCTACAGCATGGTCAGGCAAGTTCATACTTTTGACAGTTTACTAGACAACTACTGATTTAGAACCACAGGGTTACCGCAAGTCAGCACAAAGGCAACAGGAGCACTGCCTCCGGTATTCCAGCAACATCTCAACATAAACATTTAAACATCATAAAATCAACTAGGCTATATATGCTTATATATACAAACTTAAAGATACCAAAAACAACGTAGTCCAATCAATGTTCCTAAATATCATGTGGCTGTCCATGGTACGGATTTCTCTGTGTGTGTGTGTGCATCCGTGCAAGTAATTATTAGTTGAAAGCCAATGCCAGCCTCCACTCTTTCATGTTGGCAAAACGGTCTATTGCTCTGTCACACAGTATGCTTTTTGTTGTCATAGGCTACCTAGCTAAAATGCTTGCTAGCCTAACTTCTTTGCATAGGCAACAATGAACGAGCTAGCTAGCTAGTTAACGTGAGCCTACTAGGCTACATCTAGGCTTCATATTGAACTTCAATCATCTCAGGCTAGTGGCACAATATATGAATGTTTTGGTTAGATCGGAATCGGCGTCATAATCCTTGTCCTGTACAGAGAATTAAGTCCAAATACCCATCTCCATCCATGGCTTAGAAAAGGGATGATTTAGCAAGCCAGTTACTGCAGGACAACACAAGCAGACCAGAAACAGACATGTTTTTCTGACAGTAACGTTTTGCTTTGGATGTGATTTGATTTGTGTGAAGCCAAATCCAAACTGGCCTACCTTGGGGGGAGTTTTGCTGCGCCAGGACAACCCACAATTGAGCTCAGCTCAATGCTGATTGGCTAATTATTTAATATTTTTTTTATCAAGGGTTGCCAAATGCTTGCTGGCATCAATCAATCAAATGCTACGGCGGCAACATGTTATACTCTTTTGGTCATCAGATACATGGGCTATCAGATACATGGCCTAATATAGTCAATTTTTTACTTGTGCAGGTGGTGGGGCAGCTGGACTCAATTTCAGGGATTACATGTGCACAAGTAAAATTCTATTAACAGATGCAGCAGCTTGCCCTTTCACAAGTGGGGTTATCATCATGGTAAATGAAGGGCTATCACCCGGCTTGTAAACAATTGTTTCAATTATATGGAATGGAATACTGGGCTATTTAAGGTTATCAGTATGACCAGTAGTCTAGAACCACAATGGAAGAGACAAAAAAAAAAAAGACACGTAAAGCCAACTTCTCCAGCGAGGAGCTGGAGATTCTGGCCACTGATGTGACTCGTAAGAGTGACTCCAGTAGAAAACAACAAATCTGGCAATCGGTATTAGGCTGGATGAGCGCCATGAGAAGTTGCAAAACACAAATTTAGAGACCCCAAAATTGCCATAAAGTCCAGATTGTCGAACCATAGGACCTCGTTCAGTGCGACCAGTGGAGGGCCAAGCACGGAGCTCCATGTCGTTCCTTGGGAGGAGCTAATTGGATCGACCCTCTCCACAACCGACACCCACGGATAGGGTGATGGTGTGGATACTGATCAAGGTAAATACATATATTATTAATTAGCCTACAATGATAAGGATTGAGAAAAGACGAATTGTAGACACACAATATCTTTTATTTATTGGGAAATAATACGTAGTGGAAGACGTCTGTCTCAAATAAAAGCAGTTTGTTTCTTCCACAGTGCAATCAGGGATGTCGGACAGTGACCCGCTATCGGATGCTGTAGCCGGGATTGCAGAAGCACAAGTCGGTAAGGACGGCAATTCCATCACACTGTTGAAGGAAATGAAGATATGTATAATTAGAGACTGCAGATGGCGGCCTACAGTATAGATAAAACTGAGATTTTCCCTCCTACTTTCATCTCCTCAAACCAGGAGACACCTGCTGTTCACCCGAGAGAGGGCGGTAGGCCTACTTTGTGTCATCTGGACCAGGGAGTGAGATTGGCTCATAGCTTTCCTCCAGTTGAGGGTTGAACGGAGGAAGAAAGACATGCGCCAGTGCCAATCCACCCCCAGGTCCAGATGACCCAGTGTACCATCCTCTATTGCGGTTGGAGGAGCAGCGAATGGAAGAGTTTAGTTTAGTTTATGAGGATACCCATTAGCTACTGCACATGTAGCAGCTACTATTCTTTGGGTCTACATAAAACATACAAATAAATACAAGACAAAGTACAGAACAGTTATAGACAAGAACAACATAAGATATGACATTAAATAAAATAAGAGTTATATATAGGAAAGACACCAAGAGACAACACAAATTAGCCACTAATCATATATCCATATTCGTATTGTTATATACAGTAGCCTACAGTTAAAGTAGATCTTTAGAAAGAGGAGAGGCGCTGTGACAATGTTTTTTATCTGTTTTTTTTTAAAGCTAAACTTGCTTTTTGCCTGAGTAACCTCTGGTGTCAGAGCATTCCACGACGACATAAATATAACTGATCAACGCATTAAATCTGTTTTTGGTTTGGGTACCTGAAGAAACACGTGTCTGATGGGGGTATGCACATCTGTTTGAAGTGTACGCTAATAGATTATACAAGTGGTTAGGCATTTTCAACACACACAAGTTTTTTTAAAGACTAGAAGAGAAGTAGTCAATTTCTCCTTAACTATAAAAGAATATCATTCATGTTGTTGATGTTAGTTTTGTGTGTGCAGTTAAGGACAAGGCGTGGTGCTTTGTTTTGAGCCAGCTGCAGCTTTGCTAGGTCTTTTATGCTGCACTTGACCATATTACCGGACACTAATCAAGATGGGACAAGATCAGAGCCTGAAAAAATATATTTTTATAACAGACATACCTCTTCCCATCTTCACAACAACTTTGTCAGTATGACTTGACCATAATAACTGACCATCCAATGTTACTCATAGGAGTTCAACTTCTTCAATTTATTCAATGGTCACACCCTTTATACACAACTCCAGTTGAGGTTCTGGTCCAAGATAATGTTTTGAACCAAATACAATGATTTGGTTTTAGATGTATTTAAGATCATTATATTGTTAATTACCCATTCTGACACTGACTGTAACTCCTTGCTAAGAGTCCCAGTGATATCACTGGCTGTAGGTGCTGATGTGTAGAGTGTGCAATCATCAGCATGTATAGTAGTTTGGGCTTCTTGTAAGACAAGTGGCATATCAAGGCAACTGCCCTGAGGGATACCGCACTGCACATATCTGATGTTAGAAAAGCTTCCATTGAAGAATACTATCGGAGTTCTATTGGATAAGTAATTCTCCAACCATGCGATGGTAGGTGATTTAAAGCCATAACAAGTGCATTTTTTCAATAACAAATTATGACCAAAAACATGAAAGACTGCACTGATAATCTAAAAATACAGCTCCAGCTATCATCTTCTTATCCGTTTCTTTTTATCCAGTCATCTGTGTAACTGCAGTACAAGTTGAGTGCCCTTCTCTATATGCATGCTGTTCTTTAAAAAATAACATTGTATTTGTTCAAACACAATTCTCTCTATCAGTTTACTAAGAACAGGCAGCAAACTGATTGGGTGGCTGTTAGAGCCAGCAAAGGTTGCTTTACTATTTTTAGGTAGTGGAATTACTTTAGCTTCCTTCCACGCCTGTTGACACACAGTCCATTAGGCTTTGGTTAAAGACATGGCAAATAGCGGTGACAATACAGAGGGGAGAGGGCCCTCCAGGAGACGTTCCGCACCTGATTGACCATGCCCCTAACAGAAATTGACCCAACCAATTATCACAGATTATTGTGAAATAGACACTAATTGCTTATTGGAAATACATGTTTTCGTGTGCAGTACACAATTTTGTATTCAGTGCATTGATTTTGAATTGAATCAAAGACTAAGACAGTAGGTTACAAATGTTGCTTGTTCAAATCTCATCACGGAAATCTTTAGCATTTTTGCAAATTAGCTACCTTGCAACGACTTGCTATTTGTGAGCTACTTTGCAACTACTTAGCATGTTAGCTAACACTTACCCTAACCTTAACCCTTTAACCTAACCCTAACCTTAACCTAACCTTACCCCTTTAACTACTTAGCTAGCATGTTACCTAACCCTAATCTTAACCCCTAACCCCTAAACCTAACCTTAACCCCTAACCCAGCGAACATAAGCCACCTAGCTAGCCTAGCCAATGTTAGCCACCTAGCTAGCCTAGCTAACGTTAGCCCCAACAAATTGGAATTTGTACACAAATGCGTTATGAAGAAAGGACTTGTGTCTGTCACAAATTTTGAGTAAGTGATGTTGTGTCTATTTCTCAACAATAAGCTGTGATAGTGTGTTGATTTACCAGGTGCTGAAGGAGCTCAATGCTACCCTTAACCACAGATTGGAGGAGATTATAGAGGAACCCCAGGACCGTAGCCCCAAGTTAAAAAGGCACTGCGCCCAAACCAGGGGAACTTTTAATAATAAAGATTGAATTCAGTTTATAGTTTGTTCTGAGTGTCTAATATTACTCGTTTATTAACTTACCATTACGCATGTTTTTAGTGTACATGAAAGTTCACATGTTCGAGAAGGCATTTCTGTCAAAAACGCATTTTGATAAAAAAAAAAATGTAACGTTCAAACGGCTCTCCTGTGAAGTCGTGACTTGCGACATACGCCTAAATTCCTGAATCAGGTCACATATATGGAAAGTGTTTGGTTTGAGGGGATGCACCTAAGCAATATAGCCATCGGCCAGTTGTTGGCGTGCTCTCCTAGCACCATCGTCTCCCTGGTGACCTGCAGGTAACGGGCCTTCCTCCTCATCTTGCTGCTGCTGTTGTGGACCGGGACCGGGTGCTTGGATGTCTCGCCTCACTGCCATGTTGTGTAACATGGCGCATGCCACGAACACCCGGCACACCTTGACAGGTGTTAGCAGCATGGTACAGTCAGAAGTGTCAAGGTGCAGGAACCTGCTCTTTAGGACTCCGAAGATACTCTCCACGATACCCCTGGTGAGACAGAGTGCCACATTATATGCCTCCTGGCTTGAAGGGTTGTGGAAGGACGTCATGAGCCATGGCAAAAGTGAATTGCCTTTGTCGCCTGTTGAGATAAACACCTTTTAATATAACTAATAGCACAATTACATACATCTTACTCCTTAAACATGGGTTATATATAGGCTACTCACCGACTAGCAAGTCCCCATTCAGAGTGGCCATTCTCTCCGCCAACCCAGAGTGCCACAAAATGAAGGAGTCACAGGCTGACCCGGGAAATTTGGAACACACTCTTTAAATCAACTGATCTGCGCCGCAGACCACTTCAACATTCACAGCTTGTTGCCTCTTTCGATTTCCGTACACATGCTCGTTGACAGAGGGTGCCCTGGTGGCTACAGTATATGGGTGCCGCTTATGGCACACAGCACATTGGGGCCTTGGCGTGGAACCTCTCCTTGATGCACCAACGTTCTGCAGGGGTGTCGGGGAAATGAATGAAGTGGTTGGTGTGCCGTAGCATGGCAGAACGGAAGAGGGTCAGGCACATGGACACAGATTTGGGAGATGCCAACGACATCTCCGGACACTCTTTGAAATGACCCAGTAGCAAATACAGAGTGGACACAGGTGACTGAGGAGAACCGGGAGTGATGTTGGCTGGTTGATCCTGCTCTCCAAATCCTCAGACAGAAGATGGCAGCTGCATAATCACTGCTCTGTCCAGCTAAAAGTGTTGGATACACTCCGTGTCCGTCATTACCATTACATTTACACTTTGCCCCGGAATGCGCAAAGGCCTGATCGCAGGCTGACATCTCCGTTGTCTGTCCCTCAGGAACACCAGGGAGCAATCACGGTTTATATGTGGGTTTGAGTTTAGAGCGTGTTCAGACCAAACAAATGATGCATAAAAACACAGCAACTCAATGGTTTTCAATGTGCTTGGGAAGGGCCTGTTGTAATGTGCTCCTGCAATGCGCTGCTCCCATTGAGTTGCTGCATTTTCTACATTATTTTGTCTGGTTTGCAGGCGATCTTATCCTATATCGGCTACTGAACAACAGTTTACCAAATTATATTAATCTGCAAACCCACACATTAGGTATTAACAGAATGTAGGATTATCTATCAAATGTACACTACATGACCAAAAGTATGTTCCATATGGAGTTGGTCCCCCCTTTGCTGCTGTAACAGCCTCCACTCTTCTGGGAAGGCTTTCCACAACATGTTGGAACATTAATGCAGGGACTTGCTTCCATTCAGCCACAAGAGCATTAGTGAGGTCAGGCACTAATGTTGGGCGATTACGCCTGGCTCGCAGTCACCGTTCCAATTCATACCAAAGGTGTTCAATGGGGTTGAGGTCAGTTGGCACTATGCATTCGGGCAGGTAGCGTTGTCCTGACATCCGCCAAACTCAGATTCGTCCGTTGGACTGCCAGATGGTAAAGTGTGATTCATCACTCCAGAGAATGCATTTCCACTGCTCCAGAGTCCAACGCCAGTGAGCTTTACACCACTCCAGCCGAGGCTTGGCATTGCGAACGGTGATCTTAGGCTTGTGTACGGCTGCTCGGCCATGGAAACCCATTTCATGAAGCTCCCGACAAACAGTTATTGTGCTGACGTTGCTTCAAGACGCAGTTTGGAGTGGTGGAGTGTTGTAGTGAGTGTTGTAATCGAGGAAAGATGATTTTTACGTGCTACGCGCTTCAGCACTCAGCGATCCCTTTCTGTGAGCTTGTGTGGCTCACCACTTTGCGGCTGAGCTGTTGTTTCTCATAGACATTTCCACTTCACAATAACAGCATTTACAGTTGACCGGGGCAGCTCTAGCAGGGCAGAAATTTGATGAACTAACTGATTGGAAAGCTGGCATCCTATGACGGTGCCACATTGAATGTCACTGAGCTCCTCAGTAAGGCCATTCTACTGCCAATGTTTGTCTTTGGAGATTGCATGGCTGTGTGCTCGATTTTATACAGCTTTTGGCTATGGGTGTGGCTGAAATAGCCAAATCCACTAATTTGAAGGGTGTCCACATACATTTGTATATATAGTGTATCTCTGCATCAAAGTTGTAGGCTGTGCAAAATGGGCAGATTCAATGTTGGGGAAATGAAATGGTTCATGTACAATAATTAAAAAGTTACTATTATTTGAAGGTAGTATAAAGTGAGGAAAGCAGAAACAATCACACGCAAAAAACTTTAATAGTCTTCGTGTGGTGTGTAAAACCAAAATCCAATCCAAAATTATATGTGGCTGCAAACAAATATATTCATATTCTTTGGTTGATTTTTTCTTTCTTTGCAATAGACAGGGTACTAGATAACACGTGCCACCTTTTCCAGTGTGGAATAATAGTAAAACATGTATTTTATTGATATCCACCTGTGCTTTGACTTTTGCTGTGTTAAGAACACTATTTTATGATGATTATTCCCTATTGGATTTTGGACTTTAGGTACCCTCTCTAACGCCAGAGGTCACCACAAACCAGATCTTAATAACTGGTATCTGGGCCCTTGAGCCATAAAATCGGCCATGGGTGTCCTTAAGCGATTAAGATGTTTCAGATGTATAGTCTATTCAACCCTAAGGTCTCAGTCTTGATTTATTGCTTTGGCACCAGGCATGGGCGGGTGAAACAGCGAACAGATAAGGCAAGAGTATTTAGGTCTGCCCTCCCCTCTGGAGGGGGAGAGATTTGCTGAGAACCTTTTAGAGGAACGTGGCTGTCTTTCCATATGCATACAGTGACTTCAGAAAGTATTCATACCCCTTGGCTTATTCCACATTTTGTTGTGTTACAGCCTGAATTCAAAATGGATTAAATAGATGATTGTTTTTCTCATCTACACACAATACCCCATAATGTCAGTGAAAACATGTTTTTAGACATTTTTGCTTTGGCAGCAATTACAGCTGTGTCTTTCTGGGTATTGTCTTTAAGAGCTTTTCCCACCTGGATTGTACAATATTTGCACATTATTCTGTTTAAAATTCTTAATTGATAGACATCCATGTTCAAGTCTTGGCAGAGATTTTCAAGTCGATTTAAGTCAAGACTGTAACTAAGCCACTCAAGAACATTCAATGTCGTCTTGGTAAGCAACTCCAGTGTATATTTGTGTTTTAGGTTATTGTCCTGCTGAAAGGTGAATTTGCCTACCAGTGTCTGTTGGAAAGCAGACTGAATCAGGTTTCCTCTAGGATTTTGCTTGTGCTTAGCTCTATTCCCTTTCTTTTTATCCTAAAAACATACCTAGTCCTTGCTGATGACAAGCGTACCCATAACATGATGCAGCCACAACCATGCTTGAAAATATGAAAAGTGCTACCCAGTGATGTGTTGCGTTGGATTTGCACCAAACATAACACTTTGTTTTCAGGAGATAAAGTACATTTCTTTGCCACATTTATTGCAGTTTTACTCCAAGTAGTTATGCCAAGGCAGAGAATGAACACGAGAAACCCCGACCCCAAGACAACACATTTCCATTCAATCTTTTTGCAGTCAAAGACGAGAGAACTTCTGGAACATTACAGACCAGGAAAAAAAGGAATGAAATGTCCCAGGTAGCTAAGAGAAAGCTAGACCAAGAGAGAACAGTTTTGAGTGTCCTGGTTTACAGTGCTGTATGCATTGAAGTGGAGCAGGTTGAGAGCTTCAAGTTCCTTGGCGTCCACGTCATGCACAAACTATCATGGTCCAAACACACCAAGACAGTCGTGAAGAGGGCACAACAAACCTATTCCCCCTCAGGAGACTGAAAATATTTGGCATGGGTCCTCAGATCCTCAAATGGTTCTACAGCTGCACCATCGAGAGCATCCTGACTGGTTGCTTCACTGGCTGATATGGCAACTGCTCGGCCTCCGACCGCAAGGCACTACAGAGGGTATTGTGTACGCCCCAGTACATCACTGGGGCCAAGCTTCCTGCTATCCAGGACCTCTATACCATGTGGTTTCAGAGGAAGGCCCTAACTTCAGCCACCCTAGTCATAGACTGTTCTCTCTGCTACCGCATGCCAAGCGGTACTGGAGCACCAAGTCTAGGTCCAAAAGACAGCTTCTATGCCCAAGCCATAAGACTCATGAACAGCTAATCAAATGGCTACCCATACTATTTGAATTGCCCCCCCTCTTTTACACTTCTGCTACTCTCTGTTTATTACATATGCATAGTCACTTTAACTCTACCTGCATGTGCATATTTGGCCTAACCGGTGCCCCCGCACATTGACTCTGTACCGGCACCCCCTGTATATAGCCTCGCTATTGTTATTTTTCTGCTGCTCTTTAATTATTTGTTACTTTTATTTTAGATGTTTTACTTAACACTTTTTTTTAACTGCATTGTTGGATAAGGGCTTGTAAGTAAGCATTTCACTGTATGGTCTTCACCTGTTGTATTTGGCGCATGTGACAAATACAATTTGATTTGATTGTGCCTTCAACAAAAACAGAAGCCCTTACATTTTATTTCTATTGCTTACTTGTCAACAAACTGACAATTTTTCCTGAGCCATCAATGGATAGACATCAGTGGATGAATTAAAATGGGAAAATATGCTCCAAAATATGGAAAATATCTACATTATTTGAAAAAGATTTCCAAATGCCAATGTGCCCGTGAGCTGAACATCTTCGAGCTGCACGTCTGAAATCTAAATGGACCTGTGAAAGAACACTGTGGGGGAAAATCTCAACAATAAGACTAATGGTCTCCCTATGATTATGTGTTGAAGGTTAATGTTGGCTTACAGATGGAGGAGGGAGCGAGGAAGGAGCGAGGTGGCGAGAGATCAGACCAGACAATGTTATTGGGAGAGGTGGCAAACACAGAGGGCGATGAGCAGTTAAGAGTCTGCAGATCAAGAGGAGGGGAGGCCTAAGCCTCATTACACATGTAAATGTGGCTTCCAGCTTGGAGGCCCCGCTTAAAATCTCTGTGCATCCCAGATGGCACCCTACTCCTTATATAGTGCACTACCTTTGACTAGGGCCTATTGGGCCCTGGTCAAAAGTAGTGCACTATTCTATATAGGGAGTAAGATGCCATTTGGGATGCATCCCCAGTCTTTTAATTATTCCTTTGCTCCGCTCAGCATAATTGGCTCCAACTGAGCCCGTGGCTTGTTGACCGTGAATGGAAATAAAATACCTTAATGACCCTGTCCATTTTTAATGGTAGTTGAGAATCAGGGTTATTCTGTCTATTCTCCTTCTTCTGCACTATGCATACAACCACACGTTTTATTCTTATGCCACCAACTGTTCCAAGTGCATGACCTTTGGATTATGCATTCATTTCTGTCCAACTTCAATGATATTGTGTAATCTCTCCACTAAATCGGCTGTTGAATATTATGTAGTAAATATCAAAACAGCTGGCAATTTTTTGTTGTTGTTGATAAATACAACAGATGAAGGGTATAAAATCGCATGCACATGCATGATGTCAACAAATTAAAATAACATACTCCTCTACAATCCATCCTCCAAAGGGGCTAACTCAATTTGTATTTTTTGACACTATATTGAAGACTGATACTTGTATATTTATGCTGGAGCCACCAAATGGAAAACGTATACACTCACTGTAAGTCACTTCGGATAAAGGTGTCTGCTAAATGGCTTATTGTATACTGATTCAATCCCAGCTTTACATCTTCAGTCAAGAAAGCACAAATGCAAAGAGCACAGACATACATCTTCCTTTCATAACCAATAAAGTATTGGCGTAAGCCTAGTTCGGTAAGCTGCTTGTGTGCCAAAAACAGAGTTTATAAATTGCCTTTGGAACAAAGTGTCAAATAGATCATGCTGTCCAATTGAAAAAGGTCCAAACGAGAATCTAGGCGATAATGAAACAATTCTGACAAAGAGGGAGAATGATTGGCTGTGTCCTACAACCAACACAAACTGATTTCCCAACATTGCCTCCGACCAGCAAGCATCCAAAGGTCTACTAGTATATAGCAAACAACTTTCGTTTTAAACACAGCTTTGGAAACAACATCTCCGATTTGATGCATCAGAGATAGTTTAAATGAAGTAGAGGAGTTGGATTGCTGGTGCTGGATAGTTCTTAAAACAAAACTAGATAGAGCACAATGCAACCATGGGCTGTTCCACAACTGTGATATTTAAAACCCTAGGGTGCGTTGGTAAATCATCACACTACATTTCTGTATGTACACCTTAGAAATCCAAAATGTATCCAAAATATTGTCAATTAAGTCAGTTTCACAATGGGATTTGTTTTCTTAGGCTCTTATTGCTGTTGAACTCAGTGGTGGTTGAGCCATGGTCATATTTTTGATAATCTACTGGAAATAATTATTATGATGGATTTAAGAAATACCAGCAACTTCATTCACACACACCATTCACACAACCAGCACATTAATTACATGTTATTAATGCATTACTTTAGAATTTGCCCTTACCTGACCCGGCTTGGCATCCTCACAGATAGATGCCTCGTAGGGCGTGGCCAGTTCAGGAGGGTTATCATTCACATCCAGGATACGAATGCTCACTGACGAATGGGATATCTGGGATACATTATCTACAAAGAGAACAGAGATTAATTTACAGTGTTTGTATTGAATATTTTACAATATGGTGATGTTGTACTGTATACTATAACAGTAATATTGTAGTGACAGAAGTAATGTGTTGAACTGGACATTCACTCATTCAATGTATAATATTGAAAGAGTGAAAGAAATTACCAAACAACACCAAAACTATACATCATTCTATATATAGCTTTCAGAGGTGAAATGCGGTACAAAGCTGACTGAATTCTGAGAAAACAAGAGGTCATAATATTGTGCTGTGCATATTCTTATCACCTTTTCTCCACACACAGAGACGCGTATAAATCTCTCCCTCTTCCTCCATTTGGCAAATCTGACCATAACTCTATCCTCCTGATTCCTGCTTACAAGCAAAAATTGAAGCAGGAACTGTGTGATCACGACTGTGTGATCATGCTCTCCGCAGCTGATGTGAGTAAGTACCTTTAAATAGGTCAACATTCACAAGGCTGCTGGGCCAGACGGATTACCAGGACGTCTACTCCGAGCATGTGCTGACCAACTGGCAAGTGTCTTCAATGACATTTTCAACCTCTCCCTGTCTGAGTCTGTAATACCCAACATGTTTCAAGCAGACCACCATAGTCCCTGTTCCAAGAACACTAAGGTTACCTGCCTAAATGACTACCGACCCGTAGCACTCACATCTGTAACACCATCAACACCATTATCCCAGAAACCCGAGACCAACTCCAATTTACATACCGCCCCAACAGTTCCACAGATGATGTAATGCTCATCACTAAACTAAGGACCCTGGGACTAAACACCTCCCTCTGCAACTGGATCCTGGACTTCCTGATGGGCCGCCCCCTAGGTGGTAATGGTAGGTAACAACACAAGCTGATCCTCAACACGGGGGCCCCTCATGCTGATGACACAACAGTGGTAGGCCTGATCACCGACAATGATGAGACAGCCTATAGGGAGGAGGTCAGAGACCTGACCGTGTGATGCATGGACAACAACCTCTCCCTCAACGTGATCAAGACAAAAGAGATGATTGTGGACTACAGGAATAGGAGGACCGAGCACACCCTCATTCTCATCGACGGGGCTGTAGTGGAGCAGGTTGAGAGCTTCAAGATCCTTGGCATCCACATCACCAACAAACTGAAATGATCCAAGCACACCAAGACAGTCGTGAAGAGGGCACGACAAAACCTATTCCCCCTCAGGAGACTGAAAATATTTGGCATGGGTCCTCAGACCCTCAAAAGATTTTAGAGCTGCACCATCGAGAGCATCCTGACTGGTTGCATCACTGGCTGGTATGGCAACTGCTTGGCCTCGGACTGCAAGGCACTATGGACGGTAGTGGGGCTAGGCTTCCTGCCATCTAGGACCTCTATACCAGGCGGCATCAGAGGAAGGCACTGAAAATTGTCAAAGACTCCAGCCACCCTAGTCATAGACTGTTCTCCCTGCTACCACACGGCAAGTGGTACCGGAGCGCCAAGTCTAGGTCCAAGAGGCTTCTAAACAGATTCTACCCCCAAGTCATAAGACTCCTGAACAGCTAATCAAATGGCTACCCAGACTATTTGCATTGCCCCCCCACCCCTTACGCCTCTGCTACTCTCTTATTATCTATGCATAGCCACTTTAATAACTCTACCTACATAATTACCTCAATTACCTCGACACCGGCGCCCCCCGCACATTGACTCTGTACTGGTACCTCCTGTATATAGCCCCGCTATTATTATTTACTGCTGCACTTTAAATATTTGTTATTTTTATCTCTTACTTTTTAAGGGATTTTCTGCATTGTTGTTGGTTATTGGTTAATAATGTTGGTTAATTATTGTTGGTTATTAAGGGCTTGTAAGTAAGCATTTCACTGTAATTTCTACACCTATTGTATTCGACGCATGTGACAAATAAAATTTGCTTTGAGTATGTTGTGTACAACAAGAGACCGCATGAAAGACAACATTTTCCCAATGAAGCCATCAGTAAGCTTGTGCATTTCCAGTAAGTGGTGACACATTTTAATGTGTCCTAAAATTAATTCTGTGATGGGGATAACACTTTTCTGACACGAGTGAGGGCCAACACAAATGTGACCCGTTTCAGGAAACTAGGCGTATGTCGCAAGTCACGACTTCACCTGAGAGCCATTTGAACGTAATTTTTTTAATTTTTTAATCAAAATGCCTTTATCAAAATGCCTTCTGGAACGTGTGAGCTTTCATGTGCCTTAATAACAAACTTAATACAAACTGTAAATATAAATAAAATTGTTAAATTATGAGGGTTGTTGGTAAAGCCACAGAAAAATACAGCCACTTCCCCACTTGCCATGATTGGCTGAGATAATGAGTGGGCTAGACATGCCGAGAGAGGATTGGTCAGGCTTCTGTCTATTTGACCTGGTCAGTCTGTGTTGGTAATCCAGTCGAACGCGGCTTTTTAAAAATGTATTGTGTAGTGGAGCTGCATGAGTTTTGAAATCAGTGGAATTAGAGTATGACAGCTGAGATGGGGAAACACCTGTCTCCAGATTACATCTTCAAGGGCAAACGTGGCATGGCACCCGTGACAGGGAGTCGTGTCCATCATGCATGATGATGTATACGGGTAAGATAGTCTAGCTGGCCTCCCGAGTGGCACGGAGGTCTAAGGCAATGAAATTAGAGAAATCACTAGAGATTCTGCGTTCGAGTCCAGGCTCTGTCGCAGCCGGCCGCAACCAGGAGACCCATGGGGTGGCGCACAATTGGCCCAGCGTAGTCAATAGCGACTCCTGTGGCGGGCCGGGCACAGTGCACGCTGACACGGTCGCAAAGTGTACGGTGTTTACTCCGACACATTTGTTCATCTGGCTTACAGGTTAAGTGGGCATGGTGTCAAGAAGCAGTGCGGCTTGGTTGGGTTGTGTTTCAGAGGGTGCACAGCTCTCGACCTTCGTCTCTCCCGAGTCCGTACGGGAGTTGCAGCGATGAGACAAGACTGTAACTACCAATTGGATACCACGAAATTGGGGGAGAAAAAGGTGTACATTTTTTAAAAATTAACATTATAAATAAAGATAGTCTAGCTAGCCACATTTTCAAATATTACACGTTTCTAATTTTGACAGGATGTGGTTTCATTTCAAGCTAAAGTATACTGTTAGCTAGCTAGTTAATGTTAGCTGGCTGGCTCCCTGGCTAACGTTACATGTATGACGTTATTAATCGTATCCCAGAACCGTTTGCTTTGCTAGTTAGAGCCTAATGTTAGCTAGCTAACATTGAACCTGGTTGGTTAGCTCAAAGCAGATTCATGAAGGATAGTAACGACATGATTTGGCACTATGTTCATTGTTGTTTAACTAGCTAACGTTAGCTGGCTGGCTTGTTAGCTATTGTTATGTGACGTGTGTGATCTTACACCTAGCTAGGTTTATTGTTTACCTAGCTAGCTAGCTATATGTCTTAATTAAGCTAACGTGTACAACACCCATTGAATATGGCCGGTGTCAGTAAATGTCATCAAAAAAGCATAATGAAATTGTTGCCAGCGGAGCTGGTTAGGCTGTTTTCATGTTATCCAGAGGTAAACAAATCATCAGCCAGAGCGTCAAGTGTGCGCTCTGAACGCTCCAAGAGCAAAACGAGATCGGTGGGGCTAAAGCTTAAGAGGGTGTGAACGATTCTGATTGGGTGTAGACAAAGAAGAGCTCTTCACTAGAAACCAAAACATTCAAAGGAAATTTTCGCAAAAGTGAGTTTACAAGGTTATCAACTTTCAAAGCAGAATTACTTTCCCATTATGCCTCAAAAATGCAGTGTATGATATACAATTTTGTTGCTCTGAGTCTCTACTTTTATCCAATGTACAAAACACCATTTTAAATTTTGCTACATAAGAACAAATCCAGGTGGTGAGTCACAGATGATAGAGCATATTTTCATATCAGAGCTCCAACTATCAAATAATGAATCTAAAAAAATACAACTTTAATGATTAGAGTACACCAGAGGACTGACATAATAATTGAAATATGAATTAACACACTTAATAATGTGTTGATCATGCCACTGTTAAAAGATTACAAAGCAGTGTTCACACCCCTATTTTCTCAGTGAACTTCTTAAAAGGCCACATCGAAACATGGAATGGAAGACGATTACATAATTAGCTAAATCAAAATCCACTTTAAATTAGACTCACTACCCCTAATTACAAAACTCGGTGGGTTCTGCGCGTCACGCCGACTCTTTGCATTTTAATTCCGATTCCTAATTATTTGATTATGTTTGACGAGTTTCCATTTTGGAAGTTAAGAGTTACCATTTTACAAATGTATCTCCTTATCAATTGAGAGTGAGTCATCACTGCAATCTCATGAGTGATCAACCCATATCACCCTATCTACAGGATGTGCATGTATTGTAATTACATTCAAAAATATCTCCATATGTAACTATGTACAGTCAACAAATGTTGTGATGTTTTTATAATTGTCATCCTTTACAGTTTCAAAGTCCATAACAACACAACATTTAAATTGAAAGTGCCACCAATCACTCACTCTTCATTTCACAGTGGTGGTAGTGTTGCTAATGAGAATACTCATTCCACTAACAGCAAAATCCTTACATCGATGCTATATTTTAATTGACTGCAATTTGCCTGAGGAGCAAGAATATAAATGGATGTGCTCTCACACTACTCACAGGGCTCCTACAGAGCAGATAGTAGAATGGCATCAGTGCAAATTACATAAAAAATTGAATACAAAAACATTTGGATTAAACTAGGAACATTGGTCACTTTAAACCTTGGTAGGGGGATCCCCTGTCGTTTTCAGCAGACTAGTTTTATCTGCCTCACTGGTGAACTGATCTGTTCTTAATTTGTCTTGAGGAAATATCTGAGATATAAGGTTATTTCAACAGATTATTGACATGCTGTACATCTGTTGGCCGCTCAGCAGATGTTCAACATCTCGATAGCAGATTTATTGCTGACATGACATTACACTGAGTCTTCTTCAGAGTCTGGAAAGGAAGCTTGCAACTACTATACCACAGAACCAGGCACTAGACATAAAGGGATTGTGTAGTACACGACCAATAGTTCAGCTTGGTTGCTACAGGAAGCAGTTTGTTCTAAATGTCAATTCGGTCAACAGGGAAATGGGGATATGAATGGACTGAGTTATTTGGTCTTTGTTTCATCTACCTTCTGAGGCAAAAGATCAGTGAAGCAGAGAATGGGGTCATACAGTACGTGGTCATTATGCTAGCTAAACCAAACACTACTGTATATCAACAATCCAATTTTGACGTTGTACTATACCACTAACCAAAGCAAGACATATTTAGATATTTGTTCATACCTTGAAAGACTTGAAGTGACTGAAATACAAACTTTGGTTTAAATGTCATACCCAAATAATTTCCCCCCTAAATATTCTTCTCTGCATCTCTGCTAAAATCTGGGTAAAAAATATTTTGTCTTATTCAGTACATTTAGTTATTGCTTGCTTTTCTAAAGTCTACCAACCTTGCCAGGACTTGAGTCTCGACATTGACTTGAGACTAGTATCTAGACAGGTTTTGTAACGTTTTGTCACTCATTTTGTGGCTCAGAGTCTCTGTGGGTTAGGCTACTCTCCACGCAGCTAGTGAAACACACACTCAGCCCACATCTTTGCCACAACAATATTTCATTTATCATTTTCATATTTCAGATAGGCCTAGTTTGGGTGGGTTTACAATTATATACCTCAGTGGTGGTACTGGCTATATGTCTGAAGATACATCTTCATCCCATAAGTATTGAAGTTCTAACATTTTCTGGAAATTAATTACATATTTGTGAGGAAGAAGAAGGCCACCAGCAGTTCATGCTTTCCATCTGACCCCGCAACCCTCGCTGCATACAGGTAGGCCGTATGATCCTGCTTGCTCTGGACTCCAGAGAAGTGACAAGGTGACATGATATCCCTAGTTGATATCAACTGCTAAATTGAATGACTTTCAGCTCAAAATGCAGGGCTAAAACGCAGTTTATTTCTGTATCTTGAGTTTTGAAAATGCTTCACTGTTGATGGCTGTAATAACAGGCTACATTTTGCGCAGTGATTGTTTGCGCGTGTTCTCCCTGTAAATATGCAGCTCCAAAAATGGTTTGGTGATCAACGATTGTAACTATTTACTATGCAACCTCACCAGCAATGGGGCATCAAGCAACAATTACTAGCGTAGGCCTTCTGGTCTTTTGGTATGTCAAAAAAGCTTGATATTGATAATTTACTTATGAAGCTTGCATTTGGAATATGTTGTTCAAATTAATTATTACATAATCAAAATGTGTTGCAGACAAAATCATGAAAAGGGCTGTCTGGTAGCCTCAATAAATAGAGAAAGACTTAATGACCTTGGGACTGTAAGGTTCTATCTGCACAAAGCACAGTTCTGAGATACTGCGCATCAAAGTTTTCACATGACAGATCTCAGAACTGTTTTGATGTGAATTCTTTTTTCATAACCCATTAAGGTCTTCACCTTAAAGGTACCTAACGTATCAAAATCCTGAGCCATTCATAATGCATAATTGTATGCATCATTTCCAATCTCCCATATATTTTTTGGGAATACAGTTGAATACATTTAGAATCAGCTTTTCACAATTGCTGACAATTAATCCTAGTAAACATTCCCTGTCTTAGGTCAGTTAGGATCACCACTTTATTTTAAGAATGTGAAATGTCAGAATAATAGTAGAGAGAGTGATTTATTTCAGCTTTTATTTCTTTCAACACATTCCCAGTGGGTCAGAAGTTTACACACTCAATTAGTATTTGGTAGCATTGTCTTTAAATTGTTTAACTTGGGTTAATCATTTTGGGGTAGCCGTCCACAAGATTCCCACAATACGTTGGATGAATTTTGGACCATTCCTCCTGACAGAGCTGGTGTAACTGAGTTAGGTTTGTAGTCCTCCTTGCTCGCACACGCTTTTTCAGTTCTGCCCACACATCTTCTATGGGATTGAGGTCAGGGCTTTGTGATGGCCACTCCAATACCTTGACTTTGTTGTCCTTAAGCTTTGTGGCCTTTTACACTTTGGAAGTATGCTTGGGGTCATTGTCCATTTGGAAGACCCATTTGCGACAAAGCTTTAACTTCCTGACTGATGTCTTGAGATGTTGCTACAATATATCCACTTAATTTTCCTCCCTCATGATGCCATCTATTTTGTGAAGTGCACCAGACCCTCCTGCAGCAAAGCACCCCCACAACATGATGCTGCTACCCCCCGTGCTTCATGGTTGGGATGGTGTTTTTCAGCTTGCAAGCCTCCCCCTTTTTCCGATGGTCATTATGGCCAAACAGTTCTATTTTTGTTTCATCAGACCAGAGGACATTTCTCCAAAAAGTATGATCTTTGTCCCCATGTGCAGTTGCAAACCGTAGTCTGTCTTTTTTATGGCGGTTTTGGAGCAGTGGCTTCTTCCTTGCTAAACGGCCTTTCAGGTTAAGTCGATATAGGACTCGTCTTACTGTGGATATAGATACTTTTGTACCTGTTTTCTCTAGCATTTTCACAAGGTGCTTTGCTGTTGTTCTGGGATTGATTTCCACTTTTCACACCAAAGTACATTTATCTCTAGGAGACCGAATGCGTCTCCTTCCTGAGCGGTATGACGGCTGCGTGGTCCCATGGTGTTTATACTTGCGTACTATTGTTTGTACAGATGAACATGGTACCTTCAGGCGTTTGGAAATTGCTCCCAAGGATGAACTAGACTTGTGGATGTCTACCATTTCTGAGGTCTTAGCTGATTTCTTTAGATTTTCCCATGATGTCAAGCAAAGAGGAACTGAGTTTGAAGGTAGGCCTTGAAATACATCCACAGGTACACCTCCAATTGACTCAAATTATGTCAATTAGCGTATGAGAAGCTTCTAAAGCCATTACATAATTTTCTGGAATTTTCCAAGCTGTTTAAAGGCACAGTGAACTTAGTGTATGTAAACTTCTGACCCACTGGAATTGTGATACAGTGAATTATAAGTGAAATAATCTGTCTGTAAACAATTGTTGGAAAAATTACTTGTGTCATGCATAAAGTAGTTGTCCTAACCGACTTGCCAAAACTATAGTTTGTTAACAAGAAATTTGTGGAGTGGTTGAAAAACAAGTTTTAATGACTTCCGACTTCAACTGTACTTGTCTATTTATGGTAAAAATCACATTGATTAACTCTTTGGTCCTATCACAGTTTACTTACTTACCAATGGCACTGCCTACTCCAAACAACTCATTTTTTAAATAATATGAGCAAAAAATATTACTTTTTATTTGGAATGCTAAGCCAGACAAAATTAAACGTGCCTATTTATGTAATGAATATGAGTTTGGGGGGTAAAATTATTAAATATTAAAGCTTTAAACCTCGCACTAAACGCTTCACTCATACACAAGTTATACTTAAACCCAAAATGGTTCTCCAGTAGATTATTAAGAAAGGCTCATCCTTTGTTCAAAAATTTCCTTTTTGCCTTTATACAGATTACAACTTCTTATTTCCGACTAATTGAAAATTACATTTTGTTTTAAGTATTGCCCTTTCTTAAACAAGCCATACAAAGCTGGTTACAATTTCAGTTGTATCCTCCAGAAAAGATAACACATTTTATGGTTAAACTCAAATATACTGATTAATAAAAAAAACATTCTTTATGGATATTTTTTTTTTTTATTGTATTATATTTATTAATGGTATTAGGAATAGAAACGGAGGAGTTATGTCACATATGCAGCTATTGAAAATATATGGGAATATTTGCTCAATCCAAACTAACAACCAACTGATTGCAGTACTACCACAAAAAAGGAGGAGGCAAGTGGAAAAGGGAGAAGGTAGGGAACTTGTTTGCCTGCCATATATTAAAGATGCCAATTGGCTGAAAGGAACTGGCATGAATAGAAACATACCAGCTTCATTTGAGGACAAAAATGTTGACCGCTGCGCCATACAGGTTGCAAAATAAATGGGACGGATGATTATTTAAATTACTGCCACCAACAGCATGCATACAACAATCTCAACTCTGTAGATTTTGCTGCAAAGAGACAGAATTGATAGATAATTTACTCTGGTATTTTATTTATTTAACCAGGCAAGTAAGTTAAGAACAAATTCTTATTTACAATGACGGCCTACCAGGGAACAGTGCCTTGTTTAGGGGCAGAACGACAGATTCTTACCTGTCAGCTCGGGGATTCGATCCACCTTTTGGCTACTGGCCCAATTCTCTAACCACTAGGCTACCTGCCGCCCCTACGTAGCTTGTTTCTGGTCACAGGTTCAGGAATGGTTAAAAAAAATCACAACATGCACTTAACATTAACCTTACAAATAGCAGTGTTGGGCAATTTGGAAAGCCATAGTCAGTCAATAAATAATATAATAATACTCGTAAGAAAAGGTTTTCATCTTTAGCTCACAATCTGTGGATACTATATGATTAGAAAGGTTAAAAAATTATGTAAAACATCACAGCACAATTGAAAAATATATGGCACATGGAAACCAAATGAGGATTGTCTATGATGATAGGTGGGATGGGCTGAGAGTGGCTGAGGGTTGGAATTAAAGAGTTTATGTTTGGCAATGTATTACTGTTATGTGACTGCTTTACATACATTTTACATACATTATACTTTTATATATGTGTAGCAGAAAATAAAAATATATTTGCCTGCTCTGGCTCTGGACACCTGTATCAGAATCACACGGTTCTTATCTTTCTAACAGTACTAAGCATGTGTTTGCAGGACTTTGAAATATAAAAGTATCTAAGAAAGACAGCTTACGATTTATGTGTCACTTAGAAAATGCAATCAGAGGGTGTCAGATTTTAACAGGTTAAACGGTAAACTGTTTCCGTAATGAAAATCCCCCTGGTCGCAAAAACAATGTTTGATTGGCAGCTAAAAGTTCTTCAACTCAACTATTTTTGGGTTAAAGTACCTATATAAAATTGTAATCCGCAAATAGCCTTAATGAGAGAGCAACAGTGTGATTCACATCAATGCGCTATGTAGTCTAGATATCAATAACAAGTTATATCTGTATCACCCATAGGCTACACCACTGCTGTCGTCCTTACCGCCAAGGTGTTTATTCAAGTTGGATAATCTTTGGATGCCAACAGCAGTCACACCATTGGAAGACATAGCTTGGACTGTAGCTTACAAAAGCCTAATCCTGTTATTTTCCTACGATCATAAAACTAATTTGATTTGTCATCATAGTGGTCTCTGACGTGTGGTCAGACTCACTCAGGCAGAACAAACTGTACGTTTGTTTATGTGTTGTTGTCGCACTGATTTGCTTTATCTTGGTCAGGTCGCAGTTGTAAATGAGAACTTGTTCTGAACTGGCCTACCTGGTTAAATAAAGGTGAAAAAAAAAATAGCGCCAATACATTGCACGACCTGGAATTGACTTGAGACTCGACCCATTCTACTTGTGACTCGACTTGAGACTCGTACCTTGTGACTTACTTGTTCCTCGAATAATAGTAACTTGGTCCCACCTATGGCTACAGCCTTTCTCAATAGTGTTAGACATGGTAGTGGATGAGGTGAGTTTCCTCTGAACAATGTAAAGAGCTTTGTGCCTTTGGAAAAGCGCTATATAAATCCAATCCATTATATACAAATGGCTGACATGATATTTTCATCACAAATACAATCATTTGTAAGTCAATCGAAAGGTCTAAATATCCCTAAGCGCTCTTCTTGATAAGGACATTACATAGATTATACAATCACATAGATTAAACAGTCACAGACACAGGTCAGTGGCTCTGATGCACATCTGATGTATGGTGCATCATGTCTAAACATCTGTCTGAAATTTCCTCCACACTGCACACCATAACTAAATGAATCCAACAGACTCATCTTAGTCATCATTGGCTCAATTCCAGTAAACAAAATAATTTCCTCTTTTCTATAATTTCCTTTCTCATTTTAACTGTTACACAGGCTACCAGAAGTGTGTTGTATACGATTAGACAAAAGTTTCACTATCTGTCTAATTTGCAACTTTTTAAAGATATTTCTGTGCGAGGAAGCAGTCTGCACCAGGTCAGGGGAAATGTGAAACCTACGCTGTAAAATGTATTTTGTACTCTGGTATCTTTTAACCCTAAGGGTGGGAACATAATTTTTTCCATTTACCTGTCTCCAAAAATAGTTTTGCAATGTGATATACTCACTATCACAGGTCTCTGAAATTATGTGTCAGTCTTTCCAGCCTGATAGGATTCTGCCCCGAAAGCAGGTCTGTCAGGAGTCTGCAGAAGATGCAAAAGGCTGCTACTACTCAGGTCCTCAGTCTCCCATCGAGGGAAGGACTACATGTACTGCAGAGGAGCCGCCTTTATGATGCATTCATGCACACGTCGGAACAAAGAAACTCTGAAATATCCAACTAGGAAACAGAGGATGCAACGATGCTACCCGAGTTTCCAACTCATATTTAACACTCGGAAGCTAAACGGTTACAAACTGTTTTGGATGTCGGAAGTTCTGAGTTAATACGTGTTTTAATTAAAAAAAATGTGAATGCAAACAACGGAGTTGACAGAATGTATATTTGCTAACTCCGATATGAAGAGAATGTGGTATGACTTCCTCTGACATGGATAAATAATAGGTAATAATAAGTTAGGTTTTTCTGGCCTTGCTCATTACTAATCGGGGTCAATCACCCATGCAACATGATGACCAACCATGGACCTCATTTCATCAAGGAAGAATTCAACAGTGCTGATGTAGCAATCACAGGGCATTAACATTTTCACACATGAGTTCCAACTATCTCTAACCGTCGCCCCTGCATGAGTTTTTTCATGCGCGTGATGTCAGAATATTCTCACTGTTCCAAAATGTGACTGTTATGCAACAGGACAGTTACCCGCGCTGCCCTCAAACTGCTAATTATCAACTTGTCAATTTCAAATTATATTTTAACAAGTTTTATTTTCTAACAGTTTGAATTGAGATGTGTTCCACCTTCTCGTTAATTTGCATAAGAGGTAGCCCATTTCACTATTGCAAACAATTTATGTTTGAGACTTTACAGACGGACAAACTTCTCTCTTCAACATGAGCCCAAGCTGTTCCCAAGTGTTTACCCAGATCAAATATGAAGACATTGCGCATCTCTAGTCAGAACAGGCCTTGAACAAACATTTCCTCCACAACATTTTCTGGCTGGCACTTGCATTGCCTTCAGGGGTTGTTTGTCTTACAAATTGGACTTTGGACATGTGTGCGTTCCTATCAAAGTAAGTGGCTTACTTTCTGTATAACCTGTTTCTGCTGTAGCACACCATATGTATGTATAAATCATAAAGTATTTACTGTTTTATTAACATGTTTTCAAGTACTGGAGACAAATCATGCATTCCGATACTTGCATAGATTGTAATGGACACATATGATGTGTGTAA
Organism: Brachymystax lenok tsinlingensis; assembly: GCA_030435695.1. Taxonomy (NCBI): domain Eukaryota; kingdom Metazoa; phylum Chordata; class Actinopteri; order Salmoniformes; family Salmonidae; genus Brachymystax; species Brachymystax lenok. The sequence goes on from CM059797.1 coordinate 50,428,741, forward strand.
AATACTTGAATGTTGTTCTGATTATGATGAGCTAATGCTAAGCTATTTGCTGGCTATGTGTGGCGCCATGTTTGTTGACATCATACAATGCATTCTGTTTGTCATGTTAACGTCTGTCAGACCAAAGATGTTATCACAAGGGTTAGTTCACTCGACTGACTTATGGTGCTTTCAAGACAACTGTGACGTTAATGATCTTCAGGTCGGAAAGTCGGAGTTCCAGAAAGAGGCCCGAGTTCCCGAGTTGGAATTCTGAATTGGATGACTGTTCAAACCTTTTTTTTTTGTCAGTGCAACCTGTTATTTAGACTGGTTTATAGAATGAGCTTGGCTGTGGATGTGTTCCGTGTGATGCTAGGGTGATGAAGTTCACATTTATCTTTTACAATAAAAGGTAACATTGAGGAATACAGTTTAACTACTTAGCGAGTGGTGGGGCGCTAGCGGTGAAAAGCAAGGCGCCAAATTCAAACACTTTTTCCAGGACAGAAATTCCTTGGGTTTTCGCCTGTTATATCAGTTGTGTTATACTCACAGACAATATTTTAACACTCTTAGAAACTTCAGAGTGTTTCCTATCCAAAAGTACTAATTATGTGCATATCCTATTTTCTGGGCCTGAGTGGCAGGCCTTTTACTTTGGGCGTGCCAGACTCTCCAAAACCGTCACCTCGAGAGCCGCTCCCTAAGAAGTTAAGACCTTTATTTTTCATCAGTACAAACAAATATTTAGTTGCTGTTCAGACAACAATGGTGTTTAGACTTGTTTGTTGCATCATATGTTCTGTTGCTACTGTTCCAATCACGTATTTGAGATCGTACGCTGCAGGGACCACTTAACTTCTTAGGGAGCGGCAGCTGAGGTGTCGGTTTTGGAGAGTCTGGCATGCCCAAAGTAAAAGGCCTGCCACTCAGGCCCAGAAAATAGGATATGCACATAATTAGTACTATTGGATAGGAAATACTCTGAAGTTTCTACGAGTGTTAAAATATTGTCTGTGAGTATAACAGAAATGAGATAGCAGGCGAAAACCCAAGGAATTTCTGTCCTGGAAAAAGTGTTTTTGACACATTGCCTCATTTTGAACCCCTCTCTATTGAAAACAGTCATATCTGGAAGTAAGATTGCAGTACCTATTGCTTCCACTGGATGTCAACAGTCTCTAGACAGTGTTTGGTGACGTTAGGTTGCTCTGGATGGTAATAGAAGAAGAATTTCAAACTAGTCACAGGATGTAAACAGAAGAGAAGGCGCGTTCACAGGCTCGCGTGCTGTGGTTTTTTCCTTTCCTATTGTCCAGTTTATAATCCGGTTGAAATATTATAGTAAATATACATAAAAGTGTTCCTAAGGATACATTATCAATGATGTTTGATTGTTCTTGGACAAGTATATAGGTATAGGTTGAACGCGTTCTCTTCACGGTTCAATGGGCGAGTAGACGCTGTATTTTATGAACATAACGCGCCAACCAAACGGAGATTTATGGATATAGCAAATATCCATAAATAGCAAATATCTTTTTCTAACAAAAGAACCATTGGATATCTTCGTTGGACACTTGGGAAGCCCTCAGCAGAAGTTCTTCAAAAGGTAAGGGATTTTATATTAGCGATTTTATGCGTTTTATGAGACCCGCGTTGGTTATGGATTTATGCTAATGCATAAAATATGAGAGGGGCTATCCTCAAACAATCAAATGTTGTGCTTTCGCCATAAAGCCTTTTTGAAATCTGACAACGCTATGATATTCCCAAGAATCAGAGCTTTTGATGACTATGCAACACTTGTATATTGATGAATGTTTAATAATTCAACTTTTGGATTTTGAATTTGGCGCCTTACATTTCACCGGGTAGTGTCGGGAGTGGCGCCCCACTGCTTCCTAAGTATTTAACAATGATCACAAATATGTGATTGTACACGTCAAAGGGTTAAGGTCAATAATGGAGTTGGGGAATAATGAGAGGTCATGTTATTTTACTGTAATCTTAAATTGGCCTCATTCAATTCAACCTTTTGCCACTCCAACGGTAATTAGTCGAAGAGTCATAAAACCAAGTTGTGCAAAACATCTGCTCAGTGTGCTCAGGACTGGATGAGCCACTGGTGATAAGAATCATTTGTAGAGAATTTCAGATGAAATGTGTTTATGCTTGCTATGGGCTGAAATTACTGTCTCACACTCTTGAATGGTCAATTAGCATAAAAATGTGCCTATGACATAATGCACAAAGAGGAAGAGCACAAAAGCAAACAAATTGTCTTGAGAATTACAGCTCCAAGCAGATACTGAAAGACTCCCAATGTCAGAGCTGGTGTGTGTAGCTGGTATAAAAGTCGGGCGCAGGAAGGCAGAGATGAATGAACAACGTATTTAATAAAATACGAGAAAAAGGAATAGCAAATCCAAAGTGCCCTATTAAACAAACGGGCGAGATAACCAGCCGTAAATACCGAACAAAGAACAAGAAACAATCACACACAAAAACATGAGGGGACCAGAGGGTTAAATAAGGAACATGTAATTATGGGATAGGAACCAGGTGTGTATAATGAAGACAAAAAAACATAGAAAATGAAAAGTAGATTGACGGTAGCTAGAAGACCGAAAACTTCGACCGCCGAAAGCCACCCGAGCAAGGAGAGGGACCAACTTCGACTGAAGTCGTAACAGTAGCCCCCTTGACGCGCGGCTCCAGCAGCGCACCGGCCTGGTGGACGACCCGGAGGACGAGGCGCAGGGCGATCCGGGTGGAGACGGTGAAACTCCCGCAGCATCGAAGGGTCCAACACGTCCTCCACCGGTACCCAGCATCTCTCCTCCGGACCGTACCCCTCCCACTCCACGAGGTACTGAAGGCCCCCCCTCCGACGCCTCAAGTCAATGATGGCTCGAACAGCATACGCCGGGGCCCCCTCGATGTCCATGATGGAGGAACCTCCCGCACCTCAGACTCCTGGAGTGGACCAGCCACCACCGGCCTGAGGAGAGACACATGGAACGAGGGGTTAATGCGGTAATCTGGGAGGAGCTGTAATCTGTAACAAACCTTGTTCAGTCTCCTCAGGACTTTGAATGGCCCCACATACCGCGGGCCCAGCTTCCGGCAGGGCAGGCGGAGGGGCAGGTTTTGGGTCGAGAGCCAGACCCTGTCCCCTGGTGCGAACACCGGGGCATCACTGCAGTGGCGGTCGGCACTCGCCTTCCGCTGCCTCACGGCCCGTTTTAGGTGCACATGGGCGGCGTCCCAGGTCTCCTCTGAGCGCTTAAACCAATCGTCCACCTCAGGAGCCTCAATCTGGCTCTGATTCCAAGGTGCCAGGACCGGCTGATAACCCAGTACGCACTGGAAGGGAGAGAGGTTAGTGGAGGAGTGGCTGAGTGAGTTCTGGGCCTCTGCCCAGGTGATGAACGTCGCCCACTCCCCCGGCCGGTCCTGGCAATATGACCGCAGAGACCTACCCACATCCTGGTTTACTCTCTCCACCTGCACGTTACTCTTGGGGTGAAAACCTGAGGTGAGGCTGACCGAGACCCCCAGATGCTCCATGAACGCCCTCCAAACCCTGGACGTGAACTGGGGACCCCGATCAGAGACTATGTCCTCAGGCACCCCATAGTGCCGGAAGACGTGTGTGAACAGGGCCTCCACAGTCTGCAGGGCCGTAAAGGGGACCGGGCAAAGGAAGGAGACGGCAGGACTTAGAAAACCGATCCACAACGACCAGGATCGTGGTGTTACCCTGGGATGGAGGAAGATCAGTCAAGAAGTCCACAGACAAGTGCGACCACGGCCGCTGTGGAATGGGTAGGGGTTGTAACTTCCCTCTGGGAAGGTGTCGAGGAGCCATGCACTGGGCGCACACCGAGCAGGAGGAAACATAAACCCTAACGTCCTTAGCTAAAGTGGGCCACCAGTACTTCCCATTAAGACAGCGCACCGTCCGACTGATACCAGGATGACCAGAGGAGGGTGACGTGTGGGCCCAATAGATCAACCGGTCGCAGACAGCAGACAGAATGTACAGTCGCCCAGCTGGACACAGAGGGAGTGGGCTCTGTACGTAACGCCAGCTCGATGTCCGCGTCCAGCTCCCACACTACCGGAGCCACCAGGCAAGAGGCCGGGAGTATGGGAGTGTGATTCATGGACCACTCCTCTGTGTCATACATCCGAGACAGTGCGTCTGTCTTAGCGTTCTGGGAACCTGGTCGGTTGGAAAGGATGAAAACAAAACGGGTAAAGAACATGGCCCACCTTGCCTGACGAGGGTTCAGTCTCCTCGCCGCCCGGATGTACTCCAGATTGCGGTGGTCAGTCCAGATGAGAAAAGGGTGTTTAGCCCCCTCAGGCCAATGTCTCCACGCCTTCAGAGCCTCCCCCACATCACAGTTTCACTCCGCCGGACTGAGCTTCTTCGAAAAGAAGGCACAGGGGCGGAGCTTCGGTGGCTTCCCCGAGCGCTGAGAGAGCACGGCTCCTATCCTAGCCTCGGACGCGTCCACCATCAACCCATACGGCATGACGAGGTATTCATAGTGCCCTGAGGTGGTACTAAATGCCGTCTTCCACTCGTCCCCCTCCAGGATACGCACCAGGTTGTAGGCGCTCCTGAGATCCAATTTTGTGAAGAAGCGCGCCCGTGCATTAACTCGATCACACTGGCTATGAGAGGCAGCGGGAAGCTGTATCTCACAGTGATCTGATTGATACCCCGATAGTCAACACATGGGCACAGACCTCCATCCTTCTTCTTCACAAAAAATAAACTCGAGGAGGCAGGTGAAGTGGAGGTCCGAATGTATCCCTGCCCCAGGGTTTCGGAGATATATGTTTCCATAGCCGCCGTCTCCTCCTGGGACAGAGGGTACACGTGACTCCTGGGAAGTGCTGCGTCTAACAGGAGATTTATCGCACAATCCCCCCGTCGATGGGGTGGTAATTGAGTCGCCTTCTTTTTATAGAAGGCGAGAGCCAAATCAGCATATTCAGAGGGGATGCGCACGGTGGAGACCTGGTCTGGACTTTCCACCGTAGTAGCACCAACGGAAACCCCCAAACACCTCCCCGAGCACTCTCGTGACCACCCCTTTAGAGCCCTCTGTTGCCACGAAATAGTGGGGTCATGACAGGCCAACCAGGGTAGGCCCAGCACCACGGGAAACGAAAGAAAAACAATAAGGAAGAGACTGATTCTCTCCTTGTGACCCCCCTGCGAAACCATGTCAAGGGGCGCGGTGGCCTCCCTAATCAGCCCTGACCCTAATGGTCGACTATCTAGGGCGTGCACAGGGAAGGGCATATCAACAGGAACAATGGGGATCCCAAAAATATGGGCAAAATAACAGTCAATAAAATTCCCAGCTGCGCCTGAATCTACGTTCGCCTTATGCTGGGAATGCGGGAAAAACTCAGGAAATTCAATAAACACATACATGTGAGCAACAGGGGGCTCTGGGTGAGCCTGGTGCCTACTCACCTGGGGTGATACGACAGTGCCCTGCCTGCTGCCTCGACTCCCTGAGGAACCTCTCCAGCACCGACCAGCAGTGTGTCCTCTGCGGACACAGGTGGTGCAGGAAATGGCCCCTCTTCCGGTCGCCCTAAGTGCAGCACCTCCCAACTCCATAGGCATCGGATCGGAGGTGCTGGGGGATGGAACTGACAGGCCCCGATCTGGACGTCCGCAAGTGGCCAGCAGGTTGTCCAGCCGGATGGACAGGTCCACCAGCTGGTCCAGTGTGAGGGTGGTGTCTCGGCAGGCCAACTCCCGACGGACGTCCTCGCGCAGACTGCACCTGTAATGATCGATCAGGGCCCTGTCGTTCCATCCCGCGGTGGTGGCCAGGGTCCGGATGTCCAAAGAGAAATCCTGTGCGCTCCTCGTCCCCTGCCTCAGATGGAACAGACGTTCACCCGCCGCTCGACCCTCAGGCGGGTGGTCGAAAAACTGATGAACTCTGCCTAATGATCCAATGCCACGTCTCCCTCACTCCATACGGCGTTGGCCCATTCCAGGGCTTGGCCTGAGAGGCAGGAGACGAGGGCGGACACGCTCTCACGTCCCGAATGAGCCGGGTGGACGGTCACCAGGTAGAGTTCCAGCTGTAGTAGGAACCCCTGGCATCCGGCAGCCGTCCCATCATACTCCCTCGGGAGCACAAGCTGAATCCCGCTGGGACTGGGTGAAGGAGGGGTGATCAGCGGTGTCCTTGTTGTTGCTTTTGGAGACGCTGAAAGAACTCCTCTTCTCTCCCAGCGCTCCATATTCTGGAGGACGCGATCCATGGCGGTGCTGAGATGTTGTAGCATCTCCTCATGCTGCCGGACGCGCTCCTCAACCTCTGGTATTGGGGTAACTGCTCCTGCTGACTCCATTATTTGGTGCGTGACTCTGTCAGAGCCGGTGTGTGTAGCTGGTGTAAAAGTCAGGCACAGGAAGGCAGAGATGAATGAACAACGTATTTAATAAAATACGAGAAAAAAGGAATAACAAATCCAACGTGCCCTATTAAACAAACGGGCGCAATAAACAGCCGTGAATACCGAACAAAGAACAAATAATGACGCACAAAAACATGGGAACAGAGGGTTAAATAAGGAACATGTAATTATGGGATAGGAACCAGGTGTGAATAATGCCTCCCATTCAGGGCCAGAAAATAGGATATGCACATATTTAGTACCATTGGATAGGAAACACTCTGAATTTTCTAAAAGTGTTAACATTTTGTCTCGTTGAGTATAACGGAACGGATATGGCAGGCGAAAACCCGAGGAATTTTTGTCCTGGAAAAAGTGGTTTTGACACATTGCCTCATTTAGAACCCCTCCCTTAAGAAAATGCCCATATAAGGGCATATGAATGCAGTACCTATTGCTTCCTCTGGATGTCAACAGTCTCGAGAAAGTGTTCTGATTCTTTTTAGCTGCTTTTAGAGCATAGAAGAAGACGAATAAGGAAGTGGCCACACAGATGTCAATAGAAGAAAACACGCGCGTTCACGGCTGGCGCGCTCTTTGGTTTTTTACTTCCTTATCGCCCAGTTTATATTCCGGTTTAAATATTATACTATGTATACAAAGGTGTTCCTAAGGATACATTTCAAATTATGTTTGATTGTTCTTGGACAAGTTTATAGGTATAAGTTGAACGAGTTCTCTTCACGTTTCAATGGAGGAGTCGACGCTATATTTTCTCATTATAACGCGCGCCAATCAAACAGAGATTTATGGGTTTAATACATTACTTTTTCTAACAAAAGAACCATGGATTGTCTTCGTTGGACACTTGGGAAGCCTTCAGCAGAAGTTCTTCAAAAGGTAATTCATTTGTTTTCGCTGTGAAATGTGTTTTCTGTGAACCGTGAAGGCTTATGAATTTATGGTAATGGAAAAATATGTGGGGTGCTATCCTAAAACAATCAAATGTGGTGCTTTCGCCGTAAAGCCTTTTTGAAATCTGACAACGCTGTGATATTGCCAAGAATCAGAGCTTTTGATGACTATGAAACACTTGTATATTGATGCATGTTTAATAATTCAACTTTTGGATTTTGAATTTGGCGCCTTGCATTTCACCGGGTAGTGTCGGGAGTGCTAGCGCCCCACCGCTCCCTAAGAATCTAACGACCGTTCCACAGGTGCATGTTCATTTATTGTTTATGGTTCATTGAACAATCATGGGAAACAGTGTTTAATAAACCCTTTACAATGAAGATCTGTGAAGTTATTTGGATTTTTACGATTTATCTTTGAAAGACAGGATCCTGAAAAAGAGGCGTTTCTTTTTTTGCTGAGTTTACATGAAGGCAGGGTAAAGTGACTAGGCATCAGGATAGATAATACCAAGAGTAAAATAAAGAACAGAGTAGCAGCAGCATATAATGAGTGTAAAAGTGTGTGTGTATGTGTACGTGTGTTTGCTTACAAGGCAAACAAGTGTGTCGCGTAGAGCACTTAAATAAACATAATCCCAAACTACTATGAATAATTCCATTTATACACATATTTCTATAACATACAGTTAGGGCTATGTTTTTACAATTGCAGATGCAATATGTAACTTTTTGGGCAACTGACCAAATTCACTTAGAAATGTGAGTTATAGATCTGTTATTTTACTTATATAAGGTATAGGTGACCATCCGAGTGAAATATTATCGCTAATATTCATAAAAGGATAGCTAAGTCGGCAGTCAAACGACCAACCCTCATCACTGTCAAACGCTCCCTAAGTATCCTGGAAGGATATTGACCTCATCACGTCAGTAGAGGATGCCTGGTTGTTCTTTAAAAGCAATTTCCTCACCATCTTAAATAAGCATACACCTTTCAAAAAATGTAGAATTAAGAACAGATACAGCCCTTGGTTCACTCCAGACCTGACTGCCCTTGACCAGCACAAAAACATCCTGTGGCGGACTGCAATAGCTTCGAATAGTCCCCGTGATATGCAACTGTTCAGGGAAGTCAGGAACCAATACACGCAGTCAGTCAGGAAAGCAAAGGCTAGATTTTTAAAACTGAAATTTGCATCCTGCAGCTCTAACGCCAAAAGGTTTTGGGACACTGTAAAGTCCATGGAGAACAAGAGCACCTCCTCCCAGCTGCCCACTGCACTGACGCTCAATTTTCGATAAATCCATGATAATCAAACATTTCAAGAAGCATTTCTCTACAGCTGGCCATGCTTTCCTCCTGGCTACTCCAACCCCGGCCAACAGCTCCGCCCCCCCGCAGCTACTTGCCCAAACCTCCCCAGCTTCTCCTTCACCCAAATCAGGATAGCAGATGTTCTGAAAGAGCTGCAAAACCTGGACCCGTACAAATCAGCTGGGCTTGACAATCTGGACCCTCTCTTTCTAAAACTATCCACCGCAACCCATATTACCAGTCTGTTCAACCTCTCTTTCGTATCATCCGAGATCCCTAAAGACTGGAAAGCTGCCACGGTCATCCCCCTCTTCAAAGGGGGTGACACTCTAGACCCTAACTGCTATAGACCTATATCCATCCTGCCCTGCCTCTCTAAAGTCTTCGAAAGCCAAGTTAATAAACAGATCACTGACCATTTAGAATCCCACTCTCCGCTGCGCAATCGCCATCGATAAAAGACAGTACTGTGCAGCCGTCTTCATCGACCTGGCCAAGGCTTTCGACTCTGTCAATCACCGTATTCTTATTGGCAGACTCAATAGCTTTGGTTTCTCAAATGACTGCCTCGCCTGGTTCACCAACTACTTTGCTGACAGAGTTCAGTGTGTCAAATCGGAGGGCCTGCTGTCCGGACTTCTGGCAGTCTCTATGGGGGTCCAACAGGGTTCAATTCTCGGGCAGACTCTTTTCTCTGAATACATCAATGATGTCGCTCTTGCTGCGGGTGATTCCCTGATCCACCTCTACGTGGACGACACCATTCTGTATACTTCTGGCCCTTCTTTCGACACTGTGCTAACTAACCTCCAAACGAGCTTCAATGCCATACAGCACTCCTTCCGTGGCCTCCAACTGCTCCTAAATGCTAGTAAAACCAAATGCATGCTCTTCAACCGTTCGTTGCCCACACCCGCCCGCTCGACTAGCATCACTACCATGGACAGCTCTGACCTAGAATATGTGGACAACTACAAATATCTAGGTGTCTGGTTAGACAGTAAACTCTCCTTCCAGACTCATATTAACTACTTAGGGAGCAGTGGGGTGCCAGATTCAAAATCCAAAAGTTGAATTATTAAACATTCATCAATATGCAAGTGTTTCATAGTCATCAAAAGCTCTGCTTCTTGGCAATATCCCAGCGTTCTCAGATTTCAAAAAGGCTTGATGGCGAAAGCAAAACATTTGATTGTTTGAGGGTAGCACCTCCAATATTTTAACCATTAGCATAAATTCATAAACCATCGCGGTTCACACAAAACACATTTCACAGCGAAAACAAATCCCTTACCTTTTGAACAACTTCTGCTGAGGGCTTCCCAAGTGTCCAACGAAGACATCTAATGGTTCTTTTGTTAGACAAAGTCATTTATTATATCCATAAATCTCAGTTTGGTTGGCGCGTTATGTTCAGAAAATCCAACGTCGGATCGCCCATTGAAACGTGAAGAGAACGCGTTCAAATATACCTATAAACCTTTCCTAAACAAATCAAATACCAGTTAAAATGCATCCTTAGGTATCCTTTTATGAATATTAGCGATAATATTTAACTCGGATGGTCATCTAAACGTTATATAAGTAAAATAAAGTGGGGGCGGGCAGCCAGACTCGCGCCCAAAAAAACTTGTTGACATCTGAGCTACCTTGGCCATTTCCTGTACCTATTCGTTCTGTTTACTCCAATCTATCTGAGTCTTTGTATATACTGTTGAAATCTAGTGGAAGCCATAGGTACTGCAGTCTCAGTCCTGGTTACAATTGGATTCAATGGGGAGTGTGTCCATCAGAGCAAAAAGTCACCAGAAACTGATTTCCGGATGGGTTTTTCTCTGGTTTTCGCCTGCTAAATGAGTTCTGTTATACTCATAGACATTATGTTAACACTTTTGGAAACTTCAGAGTGTTTCCTATCCAATAGTACTAATTATGTGCATATCCTATTTTCTGAGCCTGAGTGGCAGTCATTTTGCTTTGGGCACGCCAGACTCTCCAAAACCGTCACCTCACCTGCCGCTCCCTAAGAAGTTAAACATCTCCAATCCAAAATCAAATCTAGAATCGGCTTTCTATTTCGCAACAAAGCATCCTTCACTCATGCCGCCAAACTTACCCTAGTAAAACTGACTATCCTACCGATCCTTGACTTTGGCGATGTCATTTACAAAATAGCTTCCAATACTCTACTCAGCAAACTGGATGCAGTCTATCACAGTGCCATCCATTTCGTTACCAAAGCCCCTTATACCACCCACCACTGCGACCTGTATGCTCTAGTCGGCTGGCCTTTGCTACATATTTTCTCTCTCTCACTAACTTTAAACACCAGTTATCTGAGCAGCTAACCGATTGCTGAAGCTGTACATAGTCCATCTGTATATAGCCCACCCAATCTAACTACCTCATCCCCAGACTGTTTTTTATTTACTTTTCTGCTCTTTTGCACACCAGTATCTCTACTTGCACATCATCATCTGCTAAATTGTAATTTACCTCGCTACTATAGCCTATTTATAGCCTACCTCCCCACGCCATTTGCACACATTGTATATAGACTTTCTTGTTTCTATTGTGTTATTGACTGTACGCTTGTTTATTCCATGCGTAACTCTGTGTTGTTGTTTGTGTCGCACTGCTGTGCTTTATCTTGGCCAGGTCGCAGTTGTAAATGAGAACTTGTTCTCAACTAGCCTACCTGGTTAAATAAAGGTGAAACAAATATATATATCAGACATTATAAACTGGGTGGTTCAAGCTCTGAATGCTGATTGGCTGACAGTCGTGGTATATCAGACCATATACCACGGGTATGACAAAGCGTTTATTTTACTGCTCTCTTACATTGGAAACCAGTTTATAATAGCAATAAGGAACCTCGGGGCTTTGTGGTATATGCACAATATAGCACAGCTAAGTGCTGTATCCAGGCACTCCGCAACAAGAACAGCCCTTAGCTGTGATATATTGGCCATATACCACACCCCATCGGACCTTATTGCTTAAATATACCACATGTATGATGCAATTTTTTTTTATTGTGCTAATTATATTGGTAAGTTTATAATAGCAATATGGCACCTCAGGGGTTTGTGCTATATGGCCAATATACCACGACTAAGTGTTGTATCCAGGCACTCCGTGTTGCGTCTTGCCTAAGAACAGCCCTTAGCCGTGTTATATCGGCCATATATTTATATCACCACACTTCCTTAGGCTTTATTGCTTAGTTATATAAGGCTTATAATATGTTATGTATTTCTATGCATACCATGCATTACAACATTATTCATAGTACTGTATCATTTACCTGCTTCCATTGCTGTCACAGTAATGTTGTGCCAGCCAGCCGTCTCTCGGTCCAGAATATTGCCCAGCGTGATGGCACCCGACACTGGATCAATGTGGAAAATCTGCTCCTGGTCCGTACTCCGGTCAATAGAGTACCTGGTAGGGAGAGTGAGAAAAAAGGAGAGTACATAACCGAATGGGGAGTCCATCTGCAATACTTTTTCAGTGGCGCCCTAACACTGTGGCCCATGGGGATATTGCCAGTTGCATTTGACATCAGGTTATGGCTTCACATTAGCATTATCAAGTGGTTCCAAGATGGCGTAGCAGTCAGACATGTATTTTGTCTTGTCCCGTCCTGTCCCGTGTAAATATTGTTTTTATAATCTTTTTATATATCTTTTTATATATGCTTTCTAAAATTCAACTTCAAAACACTCTCCTGCAACCTGCCTCACCCAATGTGTGTTTTTTTTTTTTTTTTTGAAGTAGTATCCACCTCGAATCCGGAGTCGCCCAACAAATGCTAGCTAACTTCACTAGCAAATGTTAGTATTTAGTTTACCATTGCTAGCGGGCATCAACTAACCTTTAGCTCGGAAAAGCTCTCGCCGTTTGTATAATGCGACCCAAACCAGAGCTTACTGGACCTATTTTTTTCTCTCCATAGCCCCAGATTCTGACCTGGATCTTGCAGCTAGCAAGTCACCTGGATCTTGCAGCTAGCTAGCTGCTACCTGAGTGCCTATTGACTAACGTTGGTCCCGGAGCAATGCTCCAATTAGCCCGGAGCTAGCCTACGCTAAGCCCATCTTCCGGCGAGCTGAAGAGTCCCATCAGCCACTCCTGGGCTACAACACCTATCCGGACCCGTTTCTACTGCCGCTGCGGAGCCCCACCGGGCCTTCATGACTGGACTACCGACGTTATCCGCCCGAGGGGGGTATTCAACCGGCCTTCCGTCGCAACGTCACCTGAACGCCCATCAGCTAACTGCGGCCTGCTAATCATTAGCTGTCTAGAGCATATCGGCTGCTAGCTAAACAGGTCCATCGGACAATTTCTTGGGCCACTATACCCATTTTGCCAATAGAACTGGTTCCCTTTACCACACGGAACCCCACTAACCCATTACTACTGGTCTACCGACGGAAACACACGAGGAGGCTGTAAACAGACTTCCTCCATCTTTGTCAGGCGGCCTGCTAGCCTTTGCTAGCCTTTGCTAGCTTGCTACCCCCGGCTAGCTGTCTGAATCGCCGTGTCCCCAACCAGCCTCACTACTCACTGGAACCTTATGATCACTCGGCTAAGCATGCCTCTCCTCAATGTCAACATGCCTTGTTCATTGCTGTTCTGGTTAGTGTTTGTCTTGTTTCACTGTAGAGCCTCTAGCCCTGCTCAATATACCTTGTCAAACCCTTCAGTTCCATCACCCACACATGCGATGACATCACCTGGTTTAAATGTTTCTAGAGACAATATCTCTTTCATCATCACTCAATGCCTAGGTTTACCTCTACTGTATTCACGTCCAACCATACCATTGTCTGTGCATTATGCCTTTAATCTATTTTATCGTCCCCTGAAACCTGTTGTTTTTACTCTCTGTTCAGGACGTCCTAGACTTTTTTTTTCTACTGTATTATTGACTGTATGTTTGTTTTACTCCATGTGTAACTCTGTGTTGTTGTATATGTCAAACTGCTTTGCTTTATCTTGGCCAGGTCGCAGTTGTAAATGAGAACTTGTTCTCAACTTGCCTACCTGGTTAAATAAAAGTGAATTATTTTTAATTTTTTTAAGTGGGAAACTGTGAGCCAGATTCAAAAGACGATGAAAATAATGATGCATTTAGCCGCTGTGCTTGTTTCCCTACTGCACCTTTGTCCCCAAACATGTCTGCGGTTCCAGCCCATGTTGGAGAAAAAACATTATAATTAATATTTAATGCTGCACTCCAATGAAACCAAAATACATTTGCACATCATTGTGGTTGGCTACTCAATGACAATTCAGGAGAGTACAGAGCCAACAAAATACGAGGAGTAGCTTCTCTTCTTTTTCAGCAGGCTTGTATTCCCATCGTGACTTTAATTAAATAGTATGAGGATCATCAGTTTCTTTTTCTACCTTTTCCACAAAAATCTCATCAAAGGGATTAGTTGGGTCTTTGTACATGCCATATAAGATTGCCAAAAGGGCTACAGTGAGATGAGCTTCTTATAGTCTAGGTTTGGAGAGCATACTGCATCCACAATTAGATTATTCTAGTCATATTACATTAGTCTGTTCTACATTTTACATTTTAGTCATTTAGCAGACGCTCTTATCCAGAGAGACAAAGTTAGTGCATTCATATTAAGATAGCTAGGTGGGACAACTACATATCACAGGCATAGAAAGTACATTTTTCCTCAATAAAGAAGCTATCTGGGGGGGGTCAAGTGCATCTGCTGGTTCAGGTTTTTATTTTTTATTTTAGAGGTGAGGAGGAGGATTATTATTTAAGATACTGTTTGAAGAGGTAGGGTTTCAGATGTTTTCAGGGCAGGGATTCTGCTGTCCTAGCTTCAGGGGGCAGGGATGGGCAGGGACTCTGTTGTCCTAGCTTCAGGGGGAAGCTGGTTCCACCATTGGGGTGCCAGATCAGAGAAGAGCTTGGACTGGGCTGAGCGGGCGCTGCCCTCCCGTAGGGGTTTTGATGGCCAAGAGACCTGAGGTGGCTGGGTTGGGGTGTAGCGTTTGAGCATAGTCTGAAGGTAGGGAGGGGCAGTTCCTCTTGCTGTTCCGTAGGTTCTGAATCTGAATCGTAGCTGCAACGTTTATACCAAACATACTATATTAATAAACGGTATTGCTAAACTTGCAAAGCTATCATTAAAATAAGTTTTATTTATGCAGAATTGGGGACAATCTGTGACACCTACACAATAATGATGTAAATTACATAAAATTATATTTCGGCAATCGAAAGTTATATTGTAGGTGTTGAGGCGAAATTATGTAGATGTTACTAATGCATTCTATAGCTATTGCAATTGTCAGCACTGTAATATATTTATGGAGAAGTACACATTTCCAGAAAACTGGAAGGCACTAATAAAATACTGTATGCCACTAAATTGTTTTGACAACACAACTACCCATACACTTCAGTTTCAAGTCGCCATTACATCTTCCCCAGTCGATAAAGAGCCAAACAAAGAAAAGCTTGGTCAGCTTTTGTTTCCAGATGCTGTGTTCATTCTTCTGGAACTCTTAGCCCCTTGGTACAGCTAGTGCCAGCCAGTGGCCACCAATGCCCAGTTGGTGCAGGGTGGCAGGGGTGTGGGAGTGTGATGGCCCCTGGGCACCGGGCACCTGGGTTAGTTCCATCCAATAGAGATGATTAAAGTTGTACAGATGGGCATGGCACCGCGCCAACACTCAGGTGGGGGTACTGCCATTGTGTTGTACTTTGTTACACCTGGAGCACTTTCAGTTCACCCTCATGCATTTTTAATACAGGTAATTTGAACAGCCTGTGTGTGTCGGTGTACGTGAAGCTCTGTTCATCACACTCGACTAGCCTCTTTTATTCTTCCACCAAAGACCTAAGAGGCTCTGGCACAAAATAATACAATTTAACTCATAAATAGGGATCTGATCGAACTCAAAGCTGTGTGAGATATTGACGAACCCTCTAGCACGGTCATCAGTCAATGCGGTAGCCTTCTGTAATAAAATGGATGAATCAATGTATTCATGATTTATATTTGTGTTATCTTCCCATGGTGTGTTTATTACAATTGTTTTGATTGAAATGTCTGTCCCAAACTCCATGTACGCTCCATGACAAACTGGGATGGTTGTTTCTATCGGGGCTCATCTCAACGTGTGTTTGTTGATATAAGATGACATTTGTATCAGCAGTGTTAGTGAATATCTTATAATTACTTGTAAAGTATAAATGTAGTCCTACACATGCAGTTATGCAGTCCTTATTTGGAGGTCTTTATTTTTCATGAAATTCCACAAATAAATAAGGGTAATTTGTAGCTACAGTATAAACAAGTTTCTATTTGTTGAAAGTTCTACTTCTTTACTAGTGAACCATACATTATTTACACTAATTGAATGTCTTATTATACACTCTTGGAAAAAAAGGTGCTCCCGAGTGGCGCAGCTGTCTAAGGTACTGCATCTCAGTGCTAGAGGTGTCACTACAGACCCTGGTTCGATGCCGGAATGTATTACAACCATGATCGGGAGTCCCATATGGCGGCACACAATTGGCCCAGCATCGTCCGGGTTAGGGGAGGATTTGGCCAGGGTAGGTCGTCATTGTAAAATAAGATTTTGTTCTTAACTGACTTGCCTAGTTAAATAAAGGTAAAATAAAATAAAACATCTAGAACCTAAAATAGTTATTCGGCTGTTCCCATAGGAGAACCCTTTTAGGTTCCAGGTAATCAATTTGTTTCTAGGTAGAACCATTTAGGGTTCCATGTAGGACCCTTTCCACAGAGGGTTATACATGGAACCCAAAAGGGTTTTACCTGGAACCAAAAAGTGTTATCCTATGGGGAGAGCAGAATAACCTTTTTGGAACACTTTTTCTAAGAGTGTAGGTCAATCTCTATGACTTCTTATAGGCAATGTTCCCTCTAAACTGCGCACGCGCATGGCAGCTGCCCCAGGACTGCCACGCAGAATAAATACTAGCCCGCGCAGAGACGCACAAGATTAAACTTCACTCAACTTTACGAGTTTCGCCCCGTTAGTTTACACTCTCAATGTTTCTCTCTACTGTGGGAATTGTGATCGAATCATCATAATATTAGCTCCTTTCAACGCAACATACCAAAAACGAATCTAACTATGCAAGACTTATTTGTCTGTGATTTTGTTTTAGGCAGAGCGCATAGGATGAGGATTGGATTGCATTGACAGGCACAAGTGGTCGTGAGTAGATGTGTTTGTTTTGAGATCAAATAGCCAATAGGCTTACTGTACATTATGATCAAATAGCCACAGTAGCCTACTTGGACACTGGGAAACGCTATCACAGTAGGATCCATGATCCATACCTGACAGGTGCATTCTCCATGTCCGGGTCCTTGGCAGTCACAGTGCCCACCAGCGCCCCTAGCCTAGCATCCTCCTGTACCTCCAAGATGGTTCCCTCAGCAGGGTGGAAGACCGGCGGCTCATCAATGTCGGTTACACTGACCCGCACGATGGTCTGGTCCCGAAAAGAACCCAGCTCCGAAAAGCGGGGGTCTACGTGCTTGTTGACAGCCTCCACCACCACGTTGTGTGTGCGCTTGCTCTCAAAGTCCAATGCCTTAACAGAGCACAAACAGAGGGGAGCTAAAGCAGTGACATGTCACAAAGGGTGCCTACGTGTAAGCTGAACAGGTATAAGCACTCCTTCTTACCTAAACAGCAATAACTACATCTGAGCTGTGGTAGTATGCCACTGACAGAATGTGTAAGGGCAGTTTACAGTATATTATACACTGGGTGTACAAAACATTAAGAACACCTTCCAAATATAGAGATTCACCCCCCCCCCCCACCAAGAACAAACTAAATTTGTCGGGGCATGGACTCTCCAAGGTGTCGAAAGCGTTCCACAGGGATGCAGGTCCATGTTGACTACAATGCTTCCAACACAATTTGGTGGTGAAACCTTCTTGATACACACAGGAAACTGTTGAGCGTGAAAAAACCTGCAGCGTTGAAGTTCTTGACACAAACAGGTGCGCTTGGCACCTACTACCATACCCCGTTCAAACGCATTTAATACATCTTTTGTCTTGCCCAATCACCCTCTGAATGACACACATACACAATCCATGTCTCAAATGTCTCAAGGCTTAAAAATCCTTCTTTAACCTGTCTCTTCCCCTTCATCTGCATTGATTGAAGTGTATTTAACAAGTAACATCAATAAGGCATCACAGCTTTCACCTGGATTCACCTAGTCAGGTTATGTCATGGAAAGAACAGGTGTTCTTTATGTTTGGTGCACTCAGTGTATACAGTGCATTCTTAAAATACACCTTGACTTTTTCCACATTTTGTTACATTACAGCCTTATTAAAAAATTGATTGAATTGTATTTTTAATTATGAAACAATAATAATGACGAAACAAAAACTGGTTTTTAGAAATGTTTGCAAATGTATTAATATCACATTTGCATAAGTATTCAGACCCTTTACCCAGTACTTTGTTGAAACACCTTTGGCAGCGATTACAGCCTCATGTCTTCTTGGGTATGACGCTACAAGATTGGAACACCTGTATTTGGGGAGTTTCTCCCATTCTTCTCTGCAGATCCTCTCAAGCTCTGTCAGGTTGGATGGGGAGCATCGCTGCACAGCTACTTTCAGGTCTCTCCAGAGATGTTCGATCGGGTTAAAGTCCGGACTCTAGCTGGGCCACTCAAGGACATTCAGAGACTTGTCCCGAAGCCAATCCTGCATTGTCTTGACTGTGCACTTAGGGTAGTTGTCCTGTTTGAAGGTGAACTTTCACCCCAGTCTGAGGTCCTGAGCGCTCTGGAGCAGGTTTTCATCAAGGATCTCTCTGTACTTTGGTCTATTCATCTTTCCTTAGATCCTGACTAGTCTCCCAGTCCCTGCCACTGAAAAACATCCCCACAGCATGATGCTGCCATCACCATGCCTTCACCGTATGGATGGTTCCAGGTTTCCTCCAGACATTCCAGGTTTCCTCCAGACATGACACTTTGGCATTCAGGCCAAAGAGTTGAATCTTGGTTTCCTCAGACCAGAGTATTTTGTTTCTCATGGTCATGTGCCTTTTACTGAGGAGTGGCTTCCGTCTGGCCACTCTACCACAATGGCCTGATTGGTGGAGTGCTGCAGAGTTGGAAGTCCTTCTGAAAGGTTCTCCGATCTCCACAGAGGAACTCTGGAGTTCTATCAGAGTGACCATCGGGTTCTTGGTCACCTCCTTGACCAAAGCCCTTCTCCCCCTGATTGCTCAGTTTGGCCAAACGGCCAGCTCTAGGAAGAGTCTTGGTGATTACAAACTTCTTCCATTTAAGAATGATGGAGGCCACTGTGTTCTTGGGGACCTTAAATGCTGCAGAAAAGTTTTGGTACCCTTCCCAAGATCCGTGCCTAGACACAATCCTGTCTGTGAGCTCTGCGGACAATTCCTTTGACACCATGACTTTGTTTTTGCTCTGACATGCACTGTCAACTGTGGGACCTGATGTAGACAGGTGTGTCTTTCCAAATCATGTCCAATCAATTGAATTTACCACAGGTGGACTCCAATCAAGTTGTAGAAACATGTCAAGTATGATCAAAGGAAACCGGATGCACCTGAGCTTAATTTCGAGTCTGTCAGCAAAGGGTCTGAATACTTACAGTTGAAGTCGGAAGTTTACATACACCTTAGCCAAATACATTTAAACTCAGTTTTTCACAATTCCTGACATTTAATCCCAGTAAAACTTCCCTGTCTTAGGTCAGTTAGGATCACCACTTTATGTTAAGAATGTCAGCTTTTATTTCTTTCATCACATTCCCAGTGGGTCATAAGTTTACATACACTCAGTAAGTATTTGGTAGCATTGCCCTTAAATTGTTAAACTTGGGTCAAATGTTTCAGGTAGTGATCCACAAGCTTCCCACAATAAGTTGGGTGAATTTTGGCCCATTCCTCCTGATAGAGCTGGTGTAACGGAGTTAGGTATGTAGGCCTCCTTGCTCGCACACTCTTTTTCAGATCTGCCCACACATTTTCTTTAGGATTGAGGTCAGGGCTTTGTGATGGCCACTCCAATACCTTGACTTTGTTGTCCTTAAGCCATTTTGCCACAACTCTGGAAGTATGCTTGGGGTCATTGTCCATTTGGAAGACTTATTTGCGACAAAGCTTTAACTTCCTGACTGATGTCTTGAGATGTTGCTTCAATATATCCACATAATTTTCCTACCTCATGATGCCATCTATTTTGTGAAGTGCACCATTCCCTCCTACAGCAAAGCACCCCCACAACATGATGCTGCCATCCCCGTGCTTCACGGTTGTGATGGTGTTCTTCGGCTTGCAAGCCTCCCCCTTTTTCCTCCAAACATAACGATGGTCAGTATTGCCAAACAGTTCTATTTTTGTTTCATCAGACCAGAGGACATTTCTCCAAAAAGTACGATCTTTGTACCCATGTGCAGTTGCAAACCGTAGTCTGGCCTCTTTGTGGCGCTTTTGGAGCAGTGGCTTCTTCCTTGCTGAACGGCCTTTTAGGTTATGTCGATATAGGACTCGTTTTACTGTGGATATAGATACTTTTGTACCTGTTTCCTCCAGCATCTTCACAAGGTCCTTCGCTGTTGTTCTGGGATTGATTTGCACTTTTCGCACCAAAGTACGTTCATCTCTAGGAGACAGAATGCGTCTCCTTCCTGAGCGGTATGACGGCTGCATGGTCCCATGGTGTTTATATTTGCATACTATTGTTTGTACAAATGAACGTGGTACCTTCAGGCGTTTGGAAATTGCTCCCAAGGATGAACCAGACTTGTGGAGGTCTACAATTTGTGGAGGTCTTGGCTGATTTCTTTAAATTGTCCCATGAGTTTGAAGGTAGGCCTTGAAATACATCCACAGGTACACCTCCAATTGACTCAAATGATGTCAATTAGCCTATCAGAAACTTGTCAAAACTATAGTTTGTTAACAAGAAATGTGTGGAGTGGTTGAAAAATGATTTTTAATGACTCCAACCTAAGTGTATGTAAACCTCCGACTTTAACTGTATGTAAATATTTCTAAAAACCTGTTTTTGCTGTGTTATTATGGGGTATTTTGTGTAGATTGATGAGGAATTTGTTTTATTTAATCCATTTCAGAATAAGGCTGTAAAGTAACAAAATGTGGAAAAAGGGAATGGATCTGAATACTTTCCGAATGCACTGTATGTGGCTGTACGAGACATGTACAATGTCTATGACATGGGTATCGTGCAATGCATGTATTATGTTGAGGTTGTAATGCACATTGATTATTTTGTGTACAGCAGCACTGTGTCTAAGACCATGATCCCCTCAGGGACATTAAAGTTAATTCTATAATGCTGCAGCTGTACGGTGGCTTGCGAAAGTATTCACCCCCTTGGCATTTTTCCAATTTTGTTGCTGTACGGGTTGCGTAACTGGTTGCAGAGAAGTCAGGCGCAGGAGAGCAAAACTGGGTAATAAACTTAGTTGTTTATTAAACAACCCAACAGTTCAAACATGTTAAATACAAAACATGTAATGAGGGAATTGACCAGAATGAGGGAATTGACCAGATGTGGAAAACACAGACAAAACAAATGGAAAATTAAAAGAGGATCGGTGATGGCTAGAAGACCGGTGACGTCGACCGCCGAACACCACCCGAACAAGGAGAGGCACCGACTTCGGCGGAAGTCGTGACAGTTGCCTTACAACCTGGAATTAAAATAGATTTTTGGGGGGGTTTATCATTTGATTTACACAACATCCCTACCACTTTGAAAATGCTAAATATTTTTTTTGAGAAAAAAACAAGAAATAAGATTAAAAAAAACAGAACTTGAGCGTGCATAACTATTCACCCCCCCAAAGTCAATACTTTGTAGAGCCACCTTTTGCAGCAATTACAGCTGAAAGTCTCTTGGAGTATGTCTCTACAAGCTTGGCACATCTAGCCACTGAGATTTCTGCCCATTCTTCAAGGCAAAACTGCTCCAGCTCCTTCAAGTTGGATGGGTTCCGCTGGTGTACAGCAATCTTTAAGTCATACCACAGATTCTTAATTGGATTGAGGTCTGGGCTTTGACTAGGCCATTCCAAGAC
This sequence comes from Brachymystax lenok tsinlingensis, assembly GCA_030435695.1. Classification (NCBI taxonomy): domain Eukaryota; kingdom Metazoa; phylum Chordata; class Actinopteri; order Salmoniformes; family Salmonidae; genus Brachymystax; species Brachymystax lenok. The sequence goes on from CM059797.1 coordinate 50,450,538, forward strand.
ATTTAAATGTTTCCCCTTAAACCACTCGAGTGTTGCTTTAGCAGTTTTCTTAGGGTCATTGTCCTGCTGGAAGGTGAACCTCTGTCCCAGTCTCAAATCTCTGGAAGACTGAAACATGTTTCCCTCAAGAATTTCCATGTATTTAACACCATCCAGCATTCCTTCAATTCTGACCAGTTTCCCAGTCCCTGACGATGAAAAACATCCCAAAGGCATGATGCTGCCACCACCATGCTTCACTGGGATGTTGTTCTTGGGGTAATGAGAGGTGTTGGATTTGCGCCAGACATAGCGTTTTCCTTTATGGCCAAAACGTTCAATTTTAGTCTCATCTGACCAGAGTATCTTCTTCCATATGTTTGGAGTTTCCCACGTGCCTTTCGGCGAACACCAAACATTTTTGCTTGCTTTTTCCTGGCCACTCTTCCGTAAAGCCCAGCTCTGTGGAGTATACGGCTTAAAGTGGTCATATGGACAGGTACTCCAATCTCCGCTGTGGAGCTTTGCAGCTCCTTCAGGGTTATCTTTGGTCTCTTTGTTGCCTCTCTGATTAATGCCCTCCTTGCCTGGTCCATGAGTTTTGGTTGGCGGCCCTCTCTTGGCAGGTTTGTTGTGGTGTCATTTTCTTTCCATTTTTAATAATGGATTTAATGGTGCTCCGTGGGATGTTCAAAGTTTCAGGTATTTTTTTATAACCCGACCCTGATCTGTACTTCTCCATAACTTTGTCCCTGACCTGTTTGGAGAGCTCCTTGGTCTTCATAGTGCTGCTTGCTTGGTGGTGCCCCTTGCTTAGTGGTGTTGCAGAACAGGTGTATATATATACTGAGATCATGTGACAGATCATGTGATACTTAGATTTCACACAGGTGGACTTTATTTAACTAATTATGTGACGTCTGAAGGTAATTGGTTGCACCAGATCTTATTTAGGGGCTTCATAGCAAGGGGGTGAATACATATGCACGCACCACTTTTCCGTTTTGTATTTTTTTTTAAACTAATTTGGACTATTTTGTCTGTCCATTACATGAAATCCCCAAAAATATACATATATACATTACAGGTTGTAATGCAACAAAATAGAAAAAACGCCAAGGGGGGTGAATACTTTTGCAAGGCACTGTAGTTAGCCAGGTGAATGGTTGTCAAATGTCTCTGGTATAGGAAATCTTTACCCTCCAAACAATCAGTTAAGATGAATGAAAATATATGACAATGTTCTGATGTAATGTAATGATGTAATGATTTCCTTCCCACACAGTCAATTAACAGATTGAACCAATCAGGAATTAGAAGGATCATTCTGCAATTAACACTTATAATTGCTGTAACAATAGACTGAACTTCTATATGCTTTTCAAAATGTAACACAGAAATATCACATTACTGACACGTTCTTTGTTACAGAAAGTTTTGTACTGTATGCCTTTGCTTCATGTAGGCACATATCTTAGATCATTGTTTAGGGGCAACTTTATCCTAATCTAACCTTGTGTAGAAGTTACCTGTAGACACAGATCTAGGATCAGCACAAAACTGATATTAGATCATTGTTTAGGGGCAACTTTATCCTAATCTAACCTTGTGCAGAAGTTAGCCGTAGACATAGATCTAGGATCAGGTTAAAATCCTAATCAAATCAAATCCTAACTATAACCATTAGGTGGTCAAACTTTATTTTACTCCCACCTTTTTGATGGTGATGATGGCCTCTTGCGTATCACTGTCGGTGGTGACCTTGAAGAGTTCCCCGCCCTCCTCATCTTTGATCAGGTAGCTCATGTCTGTGTTCTCCCCCATGTCTGCGTCCATGGCGATCACCCTCCCCACCGGCGTCCCCACGGCTGCCCCCTCAGACATCGAAAACTGGTACATCTCTGAAGAAGCGGAATGGGGAGGTGGAAAAGGTGGGGGAAATTTGTGTAAGAAGAGGAGAGGTGGAGGAGGGTGAAGATTAGGGGAAGCATGAGGGAACAAAGGATGAGGAGGAAGATCATATTTGGGAGGGAGAGTAAGAGGAAGAAGAGAAGTAGATGATGAAGATGATTGGTAGGAGGAGGAAGAAAGACAAATCAGCAAAAAGAGAATTCACCCAGGATCTTTATTCTGTAGAGACAACAACCTAATGACTCATGCATCCATCCACCCCCAGTGCTTGACCCATAATCCCATTGGTACTCACGATTCAATGCCCTATTTGCTATATCTTTAACCAAAGCCTAAAGGAATGTTCGTGTCCACAGGCGTGAAGGAAGCTAAAGTAATTCCACTGCCTAAAAATAGTAAAGCACCCTTTGCTGGCTCTAAATAACACCCAATCAGTTTGCTGCCTGTTCTTAGTAAACTAATGGAGAGGATTGTGTTCGACCAAATACAATGCTATTTTTCTGAGAACAAGTTAAAGTAGGGATAGGTGTCCCGTCAACGGGGCAGTTGTAAATCATGTAGCGCCGTGTGTCACGATCACAGATTTTAGAGACACAACAAATGTCGATGCATAGTGTCTTATATCAGCTGAAAGCTTAAATTCTTGTTAATATATGCACTAGCTTTTACTATGAAAAAATGGCATGCTATTGTTTGAGGAGAGCTCCTAACAACAACACACTTTTTTCACTTAGATACGTTTGATGAATTCACCTCTGAAGGTGAAATGTGTACATACATTCTGAAATCTTGCTCTGCATTATCATCCCAAGGTTCCCAGAGATAACATGCAATGTTGTTTTGTTAGATAAAATAATTTTTTATATCCTAAAAAGGTCCATATAACATGCATGTTCGATTTTGTAGTTCCACTCGTTCAGTTTGCAAAGAAAGGAATCTGTGAAAATCTAACCCTAAACGTTGTTTCAACCAGTCAAATTACATTCATATTTATTCCTCAGAGATCCTAGAATGTAACCAGACTTCACTATATCATTAGGAGTATATCCTATAGGACACCAAATTTGGTCACAGAGCGACGCCTTCATGGCGATGACATGAGCGGTCTTCACTTGATTGACTGTAACTTTGTAAAATAAGCACCAATCAGGGTAAACAAAGCTAGCTAGATAGCCAATGAGCTGGGCTTTACGGGAGTATGCGTAAATACCGTATCTGTCGCACAATTTTGCTGCTAAACTTGTGCGATAGCAAGCCTTCTCCTTTTGGACAAAAATTGCAAGAATATGGAGAGTTATGAGGTTATGAGGCTGGGGCGGCAGGGTAGCCTAGTGGTTAGAGTGTTAGAGTGTTAGAGTAGTAACCAAAAGGTTACTAGTCCAAGTTCAAATCCCAGAACTGACAAGGTACACATCTGTTGTTCTGCCCCTGAACAGGCAGTTAACCCACTGTTCCTAGGCCGTCATTGAAAATAAGAATCTGTTCTTAACTGACTTGTCTAGTAAAATGAAGGTAATGAAGTGTGTGTTTTGCAAATATTGAACAATATGGCTACTAATACTGGAAAGCTAAATCAAAGTCCAAGTGTACAGATTTGACTATATTCTTGCAGAAATTATTTACATAATTGTAAATGTGTCCTTCACGATGTGCCCAAATGTACCTGGGAGACTTCACACTAAATCTCATGTAGCTTGCTCATACTTCAAGTTATCAGTCTGAAACTTTGCACATACACTATCGGGATTACACCATCAGAATTACACCCAGAGTGATGGCTAGATGTGGGACCTTTCTGTTGCATTTCAAAGATGGTGGTAGAATTTTTTTTATTTTTAATGGTTGTTTTTTTCTTTGTATTTTCTTCTATCAGATCTATTGTGTTATATTCTCCTACATTCCATTCACATTTCCACAAACTTCAAAGTGTGTCCTTTCAAATGGTACCAAGAATATGCATATCCTTGCTTCAGGGCCTGAGCTACAGGCAGTTAGATTTGGGTATGTCATTTTAGGCGAAAATTGAAAAAAAGGGGGCTATCCCTAAGAAGTTTTTAACTACTGACTTTCACCATGCATATAGAGAAGGGCACTCAACTTGTACTGCACTGAGTCAGATGATTGTTGACTGGTTAAAACATTTATAATAATAAAATAGTTTGAGCTATATTGTTAGATTTCGGTGCAGCCTTTGAAGCTATTGATCATAAATTGTTACTGAAAAAACAAACTTGCTATAGCTTTGCATCACATGCCATCACATGGTTGGAAGGTTATTATAGAACACAGACAGCATTCTTCAATGGAAATTTCTCTAACATTAGATACAGTATGTACAGTTTGGTGTCCCTCATGGCAGTTGCCTTGGGCCGTTATTCTGTTTCCAAATGATTTGCCACTAGTCTTACACAAAGCTAGAAAGACTATGTATGCAGATGATTCCACACTCTACATGTCATAGCAAGTTGAGAAAGCTAAACTTCTAGGTATAACAAAGGATGGTCAATTATAATCGTCAAGTCATATGCACAAAGTTGTTGTGAAGATGGGGAGGGGTATGTCTGTTATAAAAAAATCAACTGTACTAGTTGTTCAGGCTCTGGTCTTGTCCCAGCTTGATTACTGTCAGAAAATATGGTCAAGTTCTGCAAAGAAAGTCATAGCAAAGGTGGAGCTGAAGCACGCCTTGCCCTTAACTGCACATACAGTACATAACTAACAACAACATGCATGCCAGTCTTTCCTGGTTGAGGGTTGACGAGAGATTAACTGCTTCTCTTCTAGTTTCTGTGAGAAATATTACTGTGACCAGGGGTCTCTTCACAGTCCCCTACTCCAAAACGAATCCATGGCAACGTACAGTTTTATACAGAGCCATGATCGCATGAAACTCCCTTCCATCTCCAATTACTCAAGCAAACAGCAACACTTACTTTAAAAACAGATTAAACAACAACTAATGAAATGGCAGGGACTGTGAGGGGACAAACAGACATGTGCACACACACACACACACACACACACACACTCGAGCACACACATCATTTTTGTTGTTGCTATTGTTTGTGTGTCATTGTATTTTAAATTTGTAAAAATGTCTTTGTCTATCAGTGTATCAGTGTTTTGTTACGTGTAATGTTTTGTGTTTTTTTGTAGACCCTAGGAAGAGTAGCTGCTGCTTCTGCAAAAGCTAATGGGGAGCCTAATAAACACATATATGCACTGGGTCTTTGGCTCAGGTTTGACCAAGGCATGATGCATGTCTGTTTAATTAAAGATGCTGACCCACAGGTGATAATGGTCAGGACATGGAGTTTACTGCCACCACATATAGCAACTCTTTCAATACTCTCCTGTCAAATTTCCTAAATAGACTAATTAACTTGTTTTTGGACCACAGAACAAAGCCACATTTTGTGTGGGATACCAGCGTTGGGGTCAATTCCATTTCCATTCAGTCAATTCGAAATAGAATATCTAATTCTCCTCAATGATTCTCTATGAGAACAAAATGTAATTGGAATTGGGATTTCAGTTTACTTCCTGAATGGATTGAATTTAAATAGAATTCACCCCAACCATGTGGGACACAGATACATAAAACAGTTGCACATGTCGCACAATCTCATGTAAAAAAAAAATGTTGATCATTTTTTCTCCCCAATTTTGTATTTACGAACTTTGCGTCCTCCGAAACATGACCCACCTAACCACACTTCTTAACACCTGCTCGCTTAGCCAGCAATGTGTCAGAGGAAACACTGTTCAACTGACGACCGCAGTCAGCCTGCAGGCGCCCAGCCCGCCACAAGGAGTAACTAAAGCACAATGAGCCAAGTAAAGCCCTCCCGACCAAACCCTCCGCTAACCCGGACGACACTGGGCCAATTGTAATGGGATGACAGCCTGTGACTGAACCCCAGGCTCTAGTGACATCGCGATGCAGTGCCTTAGACCATTGTGCCACTCAGGCGGCCATAATCCTGTGCTTTTCTAATAAAACTATGTATCCTCAACCCCCATACAGTATTTTGAAATAGTTAAGAAGTTGTAGTGCAGAGTAAATCATATAGGCGACAACCAAGAGACGGACTAAATCAGGTTATGTGAGATGAAGAGACTGGAGTGTCATGACTGGAAAAAAAGACATCAAGTACAACACTGAGAAGGTGATCTGATAGGTTTAATAAAAGTAATGCTGTTCATCTCGTAAGAATGGGAAATTAGGAAAAACACTGCTACTATTCATCAGGGTTGGGATCAATTCCAATTTAATTAGAAATTCCAATTAAATTCTTGATTTCACTCACGAAGTGGAGAATTTAAGTTGAATTCAATTCCAATTTCAACAATCTTCAAATTATGGAATTGGAATTTGACTTTTTGTCATTGAATTGTAACCGTAAAACCTTAAATCTTTGGAATTCAATATTTGTACATTTCCCAGTTAATGTAATTAATGCACTTGGTATAAAAAATTGACTGAAAGATTTGTTTTAAATCATTTCAAATTATATTTCTATATGTTCAGTATAGCTAGATTGTCTGAACAGTGACATAATCAGAATGAAACATGAGGGAATTGAATTAAAATTGGATTTGTGGAATTGTTGGGATAATATTGAATTGGGAGTTGAACATTGAAATTGAGAGGAATTTAATTCAAAGACCTTCCCAGGGATATGCAGGGGGTATGTGCGGGGGAACAGGTTAGTCGAAGTAATTTGTGCACGTACTGTAGGTAGGGGTAAAGTGACTATGCATAGACAATAAGCAGCGAGTAGCAGCAGTGTAAAAACAAAGGGGGTCAATGTAATTAGTTTGGTGCCATATTAACAGACCATGTGCTAGTATTGTGCATGGGGTTTACAATATAACTACACTTTTAGTTCCACTAAGACGTCGAGTATACACTAGAAAAGGTTATTAACGTTTCTGAATCATGTACTAGCGTCATAGATAGGATTTTGTTTCACCAGGAAACACATGTTGAAGACATCCTCATCCTTTTACTGAGGACCAATGTACAATCTTTTTTTGTCCATTGTGAAATGAAATGTGTCTATTTTTTGCTGTTGTATAGTACTGCTTTGGTTCAAGTCTGTTCACTTGAGTTTCATTTATAAAAGACACTGAGAAATAAAAAAAGAAAAGTATCAGAATTCTAAATTGCAGGAAAATGTTGCAGCCTTTTTATTTTCCCAAGGCCCCTGTTTAAATTCTTTAGACAGGCATCCTTCCTTCCTTGTTTCCTTAAGCTTAGCAGATATCTATAAGTGATCGGATAAGCTTAAGCAAGGTCAGCAACCTACTCATTTCACCAGTTCAGATCTGTTAGTACTTCAAGAAAGGTATGAAGGAAGGATGCATTTCTGAAGTATTCAAACAGGACCCTGTATATTGATAACCGGGGTTCCATTACGGCCTTTGACCTTTCTCCAGTTGATACATACGAATGTCAACAGCATAAATCCATACCACTGGAGAAAAAAAAAATGTTAATCAGCTCCATTGATTCTGTGTCTTATCATATGCAGACATATGGAAACTCCCAAAACCACTTTCATCAGTTAATTGCCTAACCCTTCTAAGCCGTGTTAGACCTGTGGATAAATATAAGTGAAATGATTTTCTCCAAGTGCTTCTGGACACTTCATGTAGGCTGATACTTATATTACTGATGGGTGTAAGTGCACTGCAAGCATATATCTCGTCCCGCCTCTTAATAAGAGAGTGACTCACTCTGTGGAAAGCGTGGTGGGTTGTCATTAACATCTGTGATAACTATGGTCACTGTGGTGGAGCCGGAGAGACCGCCCATTTGGCCTGCCATGTCGGTTGCCTTGACGACCAGCTCGTAGCGATCCTGCTTCTCCCGGTCCAGATCTGCCACGGCCGTCCGAATCAGTCCTGATATGAGAGAAAGAGATAAGGAGGGGGGGAGAAATATGGCGGGAGAGAGACGCCGAAAGGGAAAGGTCGCGTTAGCGCTTAGCTCTCATATGTGATAGCCTGCTAAATCTTCTCTAGTCGCGAATATCAACTTCAGTTAAGCACTCTATTAGAGGCACAAGTGCGGCACATTCCATTTCACCCTCTCAGCTCGTCTTGATAGAGTAGATTGTGTCACATCTGTGCCTCCATGCTTATATCATTACGGCTGAGCTGTATTAAAATGAATAATATATAGGGGCCAGAATGAAGGCACACACCACTGAAGAATGTTCCGGCGAAAAAGCCTGTGCTCGTCTTTCACTGGCAGTCGAGGAGGAGTGGATTTAAGAGAGAAAAACCAAAACAATCTTATGACTTCTCTTCATGTGACTTGAGTGAGCATTTTGTGAAGTTCCGACGCTTTAAATGCCATAAATATACACTACCGTTCAAACGTTTTTGTACATTAAAATAACATCAAATTGATCAGAAATACAGTGTAGACATTGTTAATGTTGTAAATGACTATTGCAGCATTTAGGGAATATCTACATAGGCGTACAGAGGCCCATTATCAGCAGCTATCACTCCTGTGTTCCAATAGCATGTTGTGTTAGCTAATCCAAGTTTATCATTTTAAAAGGCTAATTGATCATTAGAAACCCTTTTTCAGTTAGCACAGCTGAAAACGGTTGTCCTGATTAAAGAAGTAATAAAACTGGGCTTTAGACTAGGTGAGTATCTGGAGCTTTAAAATGTCCAGAAACCAAGAACTTTCTTCTGAAACTCGTCAGTCTATTTTTGTTCTGAAAAACGAAGGCTATTCCATGCAAGAAATTGCCAATAAACTGAAGATCTCGTACAACGCTGTGTACTACTCCCTTCACAGAACAGCGCAAACTGGCTCTAACCAGAATAAAAAGAGGAGTGGGAGGCCCCCGGTGCACAACTGAGCAAGAGGACAAGTACATTAGAGTGTCTAGTTTGAGAAACAGACGCCTCACAAGTCCTCAACTGGCAGCTTCATTAAATCGTACCCGGAAAACCCCAGTCTCAACGTCAACAGGCGACCCCGGGATTCTGGCCTTCTAGGCAGAGTTGCAAAGAAAAAGCCATATCTCAGACTGGCCAATGAAAAGAAAAGATTAAGATGAGCAAAAGAACACAGACACTGGACAGAGGAACTATGCCTAGAAGGTCAGCATCCCAGAGTCGCTTCTTCACTGTTGATGTACTGCTTTTCTTTAAAAAACAAGGACATTTCTAAGTGACCCCAAACTTTTGAACGGTAGAATGTTTACCACCTTACCCCAAACATGACCTTTCTAGGTATGTTTGTCCAAGAACCTGGCAAAAAATAACATGGCGATATACCACGGGCAGTATACACCCGGAACTCAATTGGAATTGTTAACATCCTCAGAGTATTTCAAAACAGAAAAAGGAAATTCTAAATCAGGGAAGGTTGTGAATTTCTCCTCCTTTCAGTGCAATTTCCATCTGTATATATTTTCATACCAATCCCAGACTCCCAGAACGAGATGATAATGTAAAGAGTCAACTCTGGTCAAATAGCGGGAGCTGTGTGCCGCCGACTAATACAATTATATTCCCTGGTGGGATATCTGCATCAAATTCCATTGTTGCATTGCCCGAGTTGATGGCATCTCTCCCAGTGCCTTGCATTGTGCTTGTCTGCTAGACACACAACTTAGAGATTGCACTCACATTCAACATAAAGTAGCTGAGGCAATGTTTGTATGTCAGCATAAAGTACATAGACAAATTCAGTTGCGGGATATAGAGGCACATAATACTGCTCTCAAGAACCAAGGGCATGGGAGACATCAGAAAATCAGCTCTTTCTTAGTAAGATCTTATTCAACTCAATCAAATGTTTCTTGACTGCTAATGTTTGTAACATGCTTGAAATTTCATTCCTAAAAATATTGCACATCATTTGTCAGTGACTGAGCCCTGTGTATTTGACCGTTAGTCGCTCTGTATAAGAGTGTCTGCAAAATTACCTAAATGTAAATGTATTTTTTTGACAGGGCAGTGAGAGCAGAGCTCCAAGACGTTGTTATGTCTCTAGAAATGTATGGAATATAATTAAGTAGAATCCTTAGGCTTTCATCCTGAGAAGTAACTCAAACTTTAACTTCAATACCAAATACCATGAAGAAGTTAAAATACATTCAAATGACATACCATTCCTTAAAAAAAAAAAAAAAAAAAAAAAAAAAAAAAAAAAAATCGCTCAGACGTAGGTCATTGTTCATGGATCCAGAAAGATGGTTAAGGATTAACACTTTTGAGTGACCGCGACAAAGTTAATGAGGTGACATTCTCAGCTGTTCTGTTCTCTTGATTACCTCTTTTACCTGCACCTACACTACATGACCAAAAGTATGTGGACACCGGCTCATCTCATTCTAAAACCATGGTCATTAATATGGAGTTGGTCCCCCATTTGCTGCTATAACAGCCTCCACTCTTAGGGCAGGCTTTCCACTAGATGTTGGAACATTACTGCGGGGACTTGCTTCCATTCATTCACAATTAGTAAGGTCGGGCACTGACGTTGGGCGATTAGGCCTGGCTCGCAGTCGGCGTTCCATTTCATCCCAAAGTCGTTCGATAGGATTGAGGTCAGGGCTCTGTCCAGGCCAGTCAAGTTCTTCCACACCAATCTCGACAAATCATTTCTGTATGGACCTCGCTTTGTGCACGGTGGCATTGTCATGCTGAAACAGAAAAGGGCCTTCCCCAAACTGTTGCCACAAAGTTGGAAGCACAGAATCATCTAGAATGTCACTGTATGTTGTAGCGTTAAGATTTCCATCCATCGGAACTAAAGGGCCTAGCCCGAACCATGAAAAACAGCCTCAGATCATTATTCCTCCTCCACCAAACAGTTGGCACTATGCATTCTGGCAGGTAGTGTTCTCCTGGCATCTGCCAAACCCAGATTTGTTCGTCGGACTGCCAGATGGTGAAGCGTTCATCACTCCAGAGAACGCGTTTCCACTGCTCCAGAGTCCAATGGCTGTGAGCTTTACACCACTCCAGCCGACACTTGGCATTGCGCATGGTGATCTTAGGCTTGTGTGCGGCTGCTCGGCCATGGAAAACCATTTCATGAAACTTCCGAAGAACAGCTATTGTGCTGACGTTGCTTCCAGAGGCAGTTTGGAACTCAGTAGTGAGTGTTGCAACTGAGGACAGACGATATTCAGGCACTTCGCACTTCAGCACTCGGCTGTCCTGTTCTGTGAGCTTGTGTGGCCTACCACTTCGCGACTGAGCTGTTGTCACTCCTAGACGTTTCCAATTCACAGTAACAGCACTTACAGTTGACCAGGCAGCTCTAGCAAGGGCATACATTTTATGAACCGACTTGTTGGAAAGGTGGGATCCTATGACGGTGCCACGCTGAAAGTCACTGAGCTCTTCAGTAAGGCCATTCTACTGCCAATGTTTGTCTATGGAGATAGCATGGCTGTGGGCTTGATTTTATACACCTATCAGCAAAGGCTGTGGCTGAAATAGCCAAATCCACTAATTTGAAGGGGTGTCCACTTACTTACAAATACATATTGTATTTGAACTGAATGGGCATAAAAATGATGGGGATCTACAAGTCTCCAGGCCAACGCCGCTGAGGCAGGGCCATTCATTCTAGGCACAACCAAATCAAAGTGGAGAGACCAAAAAAGTAATAATTAAAAGTTTAGTGCAGGGGGACAATTGCAGACAACACAAACCTTGGAATATGCCTGAGAGACTACAGTTCATGCCCATGTACCTCAGACAAAGAGGGAATTCACCCAAATGTGCTGGTTGGGAGATACAATCAGAGTTATCTCAACAGACTGTAATATAACACTTCAGAGATGTAATGATAACTATTTCATTTCAATACATATTCTTATATTTTGAGAAATATAAGTACACAATATGAGGTATGAGACAAGAAATACATAAACTCACTGTTTGCTGATACATTATTATTTCCTTGGATAAAGTATCCAGGACCTCTATACCAGGCGGTGTCAGAAGAAGGCCCTAAAAATTGTCTAGGACTCCAGCCACCCAAGTCATAGACTGTTCTCTCTGCTACCGCACGGAAAGCGGTACCGGAGCGCCAAGTCTGGGACCAAAAGATTCCTTAGCAGATTCTACCCCCAAGCCATACGACTAGTGAATAGTTACTGTAATCAAATGGCTACCCGGACTATTTGCATTGACCCCCTTATTTCATTCTTATTTATTCTCTCTTGCACAGGCTGGATGTACACTCACTGGACTCTAACCTCACACTCACACATACTACACTGACACTCTAACACACACACACACACACACACGGACACACACAAAAAACACACTTTCCTTCACACTCTTCACATACGCTGCTGCTACTCTTTGATTATTATCTATGCATAGTCACTTTACCCCTACTGAAATGTATATACTGTATCACCTCAATTACCCTTGACTAAACCCTGTACATGGACTCAGTACCGGTACCCCTTATATATAGCCTTGTTATTGTTATTTACTGTGTTACTATTTTTCTTTTCGTTTATTTAGAACCATTTTCTAACTTACTTTAAATAAAATCTGTATTGTTGGTTAAGGACTCGTAAGTAAGCATTTCACGCTAAGGTCTACATCTGTTGTCACAAATGCAATTTCATAACTCCCCTAGCAACACAATGAGATAGGGTGCAGGCCAGGCAGCAGGCTGTTAGCCAGCCTGCCAGCTTAGTGGAGTCTGCCACTATCAGTGTAGTCAGCTCAACTATCCCCATTGAGACCGTGTCTGTGCCTCGACCTAGGTTGGGCAAAACTAAACATGGCGGTGGTCGCCTTAGCAATCTCGCTAGAATAAAGACCTCCATTCCTGCCATTATTGAAAGAGATTGTAATAGGGCTACTTAATGTTAGATCCCTCACTTCCAAGGCAGTTATAGTCAATGAACTAATCACTGATCATAATCTTGATATGATTGGCCTGACTGAAACATGGCTTAAGCCTGATGATTTTACTGTGTTAAATGAGGCCTCACCTCCTGGTTACACTAGTGACTATATCCTCCGCGTATCCCGCAAAGGCGGAAGTGTTGCTAACATTTACGATAGCAAATTTCAATTTACAAAAAGAAAAAAACGACGTTTTCGTCTTTTGAGCTTCTAATCATGAAATCTATGCAGCCTACTCAATCACTTTTTATAGCTACTGTTTACAGGCCTCCTGGGCCATATACAGCGTTCCTCACTGAGTTCCCTGAATTCCTATTGGACCTAGTAGTCATGGCAGATAATATTCACATTTTTGGTGACTTTAATATTCACATGGAAAAGTCCACAGACTCACTCCAAAAGGCTTTCGGAGCCATCATTAACTCAGTGGATTTTGTCCAACATGTCTCCAGACCTACTCACTGCCACAGTCACACTCTGGACCTAGTTTTGTCCCGTGGAATAAATGTTGTGGATCTTTTTCCTCATAATCCTGGACTATCGGACCACCATTTTATTACATTTGCAATCGCAACAAATAATCTGCTCAGACCCCAACCAAGGATCATCAAAAGTCGTGCTATAAATTCTCGGACAACCCAAAGATTCCTAGATGCCCTTCCAGAATCCTTCCGCCTACCCAAGGATGTCAGAGTACAAAAATCTAAATTTATTTTTGATACTGTCGCAAAGCTAACTAAAAAGCAGCATTCCCCAAGAGAGGATGGCTTTCACTTCAGCAGTTATTAATTCATTAACTTCTTTGAGGAAAAGATCATGATCATTAGAAAGCAAATTACGAACTCTTCTTTAAATCTGCGTATTCCTCCAAAGCTCAGTTGTCCTGAGTCTGCACAACCTTTCCAGGACCTATATCTCTTGACACATTGATGAAAATAATCATGGCCTCAACCTTCAAGCTGCATACTGGACCCTATTCCAACTAAACTACTTAAAGAGCTGATTCCTGTGCTTGGACCTCCTATGTTGAACATAATAAACAGATCTCTATCCACCGGATGTGTACCAAACTCACTAAAAGTAGCAGTAATAAAGCCTTTCTTGAAAAATCCAAACCTTGACCCAGAAAATATAAAAAACTATCGGCCTATATCGAATCTTCCATTCCTCTCAAAAGAAATTGAAAAAGCTGTTGCGCAGCAAGTCACTGCCTTCCTGGAGACAAACAATGTATATGAAACAGATCAGTCTGGTTTTAGACCCCATCATAGCACTGAGACTGCACTTGTGAAGGTGGTAAATGACCTTTTAATGGCGTCAGACCGAGGCTCTGCATCTGTCCTCGACCTTAGTGCTGCTTTTGATACCATCGATCCCTACATTCTTTTGGAGAGATTGGAAACTCAAATTGGTCTACACGGACAAGTTCTAGCCTGGTTTAGATCTTATCTGTCGGAAAGATATCAGTTTGTCTCTGTGGATGGCTTGTCCTCTGACAAAACAACTGTAAATTTCGGTGTTCCTCATGGCTCTGTTTTAGGACCACTATTGTTTTCACTATATATTTAACCTTTTGGTGATGTCATTTGGGAAAACATAATGTTAACTTTCACTGCTATGCAGATGACACACAGCTGTACATTTCGATGAAACATGGTGAAGCCCCAAAATACCCTCCCTGGAAGCCTGTGTTTCAGACATAAGGAAGTGGACGGCTGCAAATGTTCTACTTTTAAACTCGGACAAAACAGAGATGCTTGTTCTAGGTCCCAAGAAACAAAGAGATCTTCTGTTAAATCTGACAATTGATCTTGATGGTTGTACAGTCGTCTCAAATAAAACTGTGAAGGACCTCGTCGTTACTCTGGACCCTGATCTCTCTTTTGATGAACATATCAAGACTGTTTCAAGGACAGCTTTTTTCCATCTACTTAACATCGCAAAAATCAGAAACTTTCTGTCCAAAAATGATGCAGAATTAATCCATGCTCAATTCTAGGTTAGACTACTGCAATGCTCTACTTTCCGGTTACCCGGATAAAGCCCTAAATAAACTTCAGTTAGTGCTGAACACAGCTGCTAGAATCTTGACTAGAACCCCAAAAAAATGTATCATATTACTCCAGTGCTAGCCTCTCTACACTGGCTTCCTGTGAAGGCAAGGGCTGATTTCTAACCTACAAAGCATGACATGGGCTTGCTCCTACCTATCTTTCCGATTTGGTCCTGCCGTACATACCTACACGTACGCTATGGTCACAAGATGCAGGCCTCCTTACTGTCCCTAGAATTTCTAAGCAAACAGCTGGAGGCAGGGCTTTCTCTTATAGAGTTAATTTTTTGGGGAATGGTCTGCCTATCCTTGTGAAATACGTAGACTCGGTCTCAACCATTAAGTCTTTATTGAAGACTCCTCTCTTCAGTAGGTCCTATGAGTTTAGTCTGGCCCAGGAGTGTGAAGGTGAATGGAAAGGCACTGGAGCAACGAACCGCCCTTGCTGTCTCTGCCTGGCCGGTTCCCCCCCTCCACTGGGATTCTCTGCCTCTAACCCTATAACAGGGGCTGAGTCACTGGTTCACTGGTGCTCTTCCATGCCGTCCCTGGGGGGGGAGGGGTGCGCTTAAGTGGGTTGAGTCACTGACGTGATCTTCCTGTCCGGGTTGGCGTCCCCCCCTTGGGTTGTGCCGTGGCGGAGATCTTTGTGGGCTATACTTGGCCTTGTCTCAGGATGGTAAGTTGGTAGTTGTAGATATCCCTCTAGTGGTGTGGGGGCTGTGCTTCGGCAGAGTGGGTGGGGTTATATCCTGCCTGTTTGGCCCTGTCCAGGGGTATCGTCGGACGGGGCCACAGTGTCTCCCGACCCCTCCTGTCTCAGCCTCCAGTATTTATGCTGCAGTAGTTTGTGTTGGGGGGCTAGGGTCAGTCTGTTATATCTGGAGTATTTCTCCTCTCTTATCTGATGTCCTGTGTGAATTTAAGTATGCTCTCTCTAATTCTCTCTCTTTTTTCTTTCTCTCTCTCGGAGGACCTGAGCCTTAGGACCATTCCTCAGGACTACCTGGCCTGATAACTCCTTGCTGTCCACAGTCCACCTGGCCGTGCTGCTGTTCCAGTTTCAACTGTTCTGCCTGCGGCTATGGAACCCTGACCTGTTCACCAGACATGCTACCTGTCCCAGACCTGCTGTTTTCAACTCTCTAGAGATAGCAGGAGTGGTAGAGATACTCTGAATGATTGGCTATGAAAAGCCAACTGATATTTACTCCTGAGGTGCTGACCTGTTGCACCCTCGAAAACCACTGTGATTATAATTATAATTATTTGACCCTGCTGGTCATCTATGAACATTTTTAAATCTTTGCCATGTTCTGTTATAATTTGCACCCGGCACAGCCAGAAGAGGACTGGCCACCCTTCGCAGCCTGGTTCCTCTCTAGGTTTCTTCCTAGGTTCTGGACTTTCTAGGGAGTTTTTCCTAACCACCGTGCTTTTACACCTGCATTGCTTGCTGTTTGGGGGTTTAGGCTGGGTTTCTGTACAGCACTCTGTGACATCAGCTGATGTAAAAAGGGCTTTCTAAATAAATTTGATTGATTTTGACATTTGATTGATTTGTAATACTACAAGTCTGTGAGTCTGCCCTTACCAGTCTGTCTGTCCACTGTGAAGAACCTCTCTCCGTCCAGCACGCTGTACACAACCCTGGCACTGCTCCCGTATGTAGGATCATCTGCATCCGACGCAGTGACCTTCATCACCGATGTTCCTGCAGGAGAATTACATGTCAGAACAGCACAATAACACAAGGCTTCAAGACGTCCAGGTGAGCCCTCCACTCATACAAACATATAGTGAATCAGGAAGAGGAACCATGAGACAGAGAGAGAGAGGAGGCTGGAAAGGCTGCGGAGCCATATCAGTGCCCTGCAATATGTTTGTTCCGCAAAATAATATGTGTTATTTCAGGACACCTCCCCTTTCGTGATCAAGTGTTCTCCCCTTCATAGGACAACAAGCTGTGTTTTTCGAGATGAAAGAGAACATTAAGACATTTAACAACTCTTCAAAGACTGATGAAAGAACGTGATAAATCAAACAAACATTTAACAGTGATTACGACCACTTATGGACATGAATAGTTTCCATGATCACTTTAAAATTGTGATTTATTAGGGAACACAGTTGTTTCATTGAAGCATAATTCTCGCTCTGTTCCATGTCAATTGTGTATGTAGCCACAAGCCTCTGGCACTACAATGCAAAGGCCATATTTACATTTAGCCACATTTTTTTGCCAAAGCGAAGCCTTTTGCCCATAAAGCTTAATTGGCCTGAGTCCTGGTGGGAAAGGAAGCTAAACTTGCCTTTTAGCTTGTTAGACATTTCTCTGTGGAGAAACACCTTGAATGGGGTGACTGGGTTTGTGGCAGCAATGGCCCCCCAAGGAAAGAGAGTCGGCCTCCATCCCAGGCCAAGATATAGGTAATTACTGACAGCTGGTGTTGTCCACAAAAGGTCACAGCTGTAGCCTTTCCCAGAGCCCTGTCATGCTACTGTCCAGCCGCATAATGGCCGTATGATAATTAGCAGGATGTGTCAGCGCTCTGTTTGTTTCCTGTCATGATGGTGCAAAGAAAAGGACAGTGGATTATCATTAAAAACCACCCAGCCATTACCACAGGCGCCTTAGATCAGTATCTGTAGCCACCTTTTTGGTTTCTCCCTAATGTTCTCTCGCTAGCAGGGCCGCAACGTTTCTCCACGGTGGCTTGCGCCAGCTATTAGCAAAGCTAGCTAAAGTAAATGTTTTCTGCATTGGTACGGAACTAAAGCCTGGGAATTCTGTGATGTTCTTGAACTTTAAGCTAGCGCCCTAATATTGCACTGCTAAATCCTTGTGATCAGTGTAGCTCTTTAAGGTGAACCTAATTCCTTCTTATTTCACCTCACGACGGATTATTCAATGGCTGGATCTATGCTGTTCGAATGAGTTCTTTAAGCGTGAACTGGGTTGTATGCTACCATCATTATCACTGCTACGAACAGTCTTGACTTCCTTACAGTGAAACATAATGTAAGCTCGGGAGATCAGGATGGTTGGTACGGGGCTGAAAGTAGATAGTACCCTGCCTATCCTCAAATATCAGGTTCTGTCATTGGCTGATATCAATTTGAAACTGTCCTTATCACCTTAGAAACAGAAGGCATTACAGCAGATATCTTTTTGCATTGCTGGAAATAGGGGGGTTGTCCATTTTTGCATACGTGGTTGTGCGCTGGTAAAGCAGAGAAGCCATTCCCTTTCATGGGATTACTTTTTTATCTTAATTTTCCCCAGGTTATAATCAGCGTGACGCTCAGCTGTTTCGGGGCTGCCTGGGTGCGAGGGGGCTGGAAGAACTATATAAATGCAAATGAAACATTATTGTGTATATATTCAAAAAGGTGAAGTATGAGTTAGTCTGCAGCAGCTAGAGTCGTTATTAATGCCTTGGCTGGCCTCAGCTTTCACAAGCAGAAGCAGCTAAGGCATTAGTTATCGGCTGTGGTGTTTGTCTGTCTTAAGCAGATTCCACTTTGTGACAGCCTCAAGGAAATTTCAATGAAAGTTATTGACTAACCCAATTGGTAAACAACAAAACGTTACAGTAATGAGAAAAGTATTTTAATGAAGAAAGCGCCCTTTATTCATTATCTAAATATTTGTTTTGCTTGCTCTCTAAATTGAAGCAGATGAGTAAATTGCTTTGAGATGAGACGGAAGGTAGTGGAGTAATTATTATTTATTTTTTAACAGCGTAATGGCAGATATACACTAAGTGCACTTATTTTTTTTAACAAGCATGTTTACCTGTTTGTTTGTGGGTCTTTCTCATATTCAGCCGAGCTTCACATTGAATGTTTTCAATCCAAGGCTACTGTAGGTTTGGAAAGACCTGCTATTAGCGTGTCGTGGCCATTAATGTTGCATATACTGTGGAACCTCACATCACTGCTCCACCAGAATGAAAGGCATTCGGAAGCTATGTCTGGATACCCAATTGCACCCTATTCCCTAGATCGTGCACTCCTTTTGACCAGACCCAATATATCCGGCCATCCTACAATCTAAGCTTGATGCCCTCAATCTCACACAAATTATCAAAGAACCTACCAGGTACAACCACAAATCTGTAAACACGGGCACCCTCATAGACATCATCCTAACCAACCTGCCCTCTAAATAAACCTCTGCTGTCTTCAACCAGCATTTCAGCGATCACTGCCTCATTGCCTGCTGTATCTACTGCATCTTGCCTACGCCGATCAGCCATCGCTCATCCATATATTTATATGTACATACTCGTATTCATTCCTTTACTCTTGTGTGTATAAGGTAGTTGTTGTGAATTTGTTAGATTACTTGTTAGATACTACTGCATGGTCAGAACTAGAAGCACAAGCATTTCGCTACACTCGCATTAACATCTGCTAACCATGTGTATGTGACAAATAAAAATTTGATTTGATTTAATGGGTCTGTGGTCAAACGACCACCCCTCATCACTGTCAAACGCTCCCTAAAACACTTCAGCGAGCAGGCCTTTCTAATCGACCTGTCCCGGGTATCCTGGAAGGATATTGACTTCATTCCGTCAGTAGAGAATGCCTGGTTATTCTTTAAAAGTGCTTTCCTCACCATCTTAAATAAGCATGCCCCTTTCAAAAAAAAATTGAACCAGGAACAGATACAGCCCTTGGTTTACTCCAGACTTGACCAGCACAAAAACATCCTGTGGCGTACTGCATTAACATCGAATAGCCCCAGTGATATGCAGCTTTTCAGGGAAGTTAGGAACCAATATACACAGGCAGTTAGGAAAGCAAAGGCTAGCTTTTTCAAACAGAAATTTGCATCCTGTAGCACAAACTCCAAAAAGTTCTGGGACACTGTAAAGTCCATGGAGAATAAGAGTACCTACTCCCAGCTCCCCTCTGCACTGAGGCTAGGAAACCCTGTCACCACCAATAAAACTGAGATAATTGAGAATTTCAATAAGCATTTTTCTACGTCTGGCCATGCTTTCCACCTGGCTACCCCTACACCGGTCAACAGCCCTGCACCCCCCACAGCAACTTGCCCAAGCCTCCCCCTTTTCTCCACCCAAATCCAGATAGCTGTTGTTCTGAAAGAGCTGCAAAATCTGGACCCCTACAAATCCGCCCGGCTAGACAATCTGGACCCTCTCTATAATTATCCGCTGAAATTGTTGCAACCCCTATTACTAGCCTGTTCAACCTCTCTTTCGTATCGTCTGAGATCCCCAAAGGCTGGAAAGCTGCCACGGTCATCCCCCTCTTCAAAGGGGGAGACACTCTAGACCCAAACTGCTACAGACCTATATCTATCCTACCCTGCCTTTCTAAAATCTTCGAAAGCCAAGTTAACAAACAGATCACCGACCATTTCGAATCCCACCTAACCTTCTCCACCTCAGCCACGCTCAAGGTCCTAAACGATATCATAACCGCCAGCGACAAGAGACAATACTGTGCAGCTGTCTTCATCGACCTGGCCAAGTCTTTCGACTCTGTCCATCACCACATTCTCATAAGCCTTGGTTTCTCCAATGACTACCTCGCCTGGTTCACCAACTACTTCTCATACAGAGGTCAGTGTGTCAAATCGGAGGGCCTGTTGTCCGGACCTCTGGCAGTCTCTATGGGGCTGCCACAGGGTTCATTCCTCAGGCTGAGGATTGAACCCTTACATCCTCGGGCATGCTCTTCAACAGATCGCTGCCCACACCTGCCCGCCCGTCCAGCATCACCACTCTGGACGGTTCTGACTTAGAATATGTGGACAACTACAAATACCTAGGTGTCTGGTTAGACTGTAAACTCTCCTTCCAGACTCACATTAAGCATCTCCAATCGAAAATAAAATCTAGAATCGGCTTCCTATTTCGCAACAAAGCATCGTTTACTCATGCTGCCAAACATACCCTCGTAAAACTGACTATCCTACCAATCCTTGACTTTGGCGATGTCATTTATAAAATAGCCTCCAACACTCTACTTAGCAAATTGGATGTAGTCTATCACAGTGCCATCCGTTTTGTCACCAAAGCCCCATATACTACCCACCACTGCGACCTGTATGCTCTCGTTGGCTGGCCCTCGCTTCACATACATCGCCAAACCCACTGGCTCCAGGTCATCTATAAGTCTTTGCTAGGTAAAGCCCCGCCTTATCTCAGCTCACTGGTCACCATAGCAGCACCCACGCGTAGCATGCGCTCCAGCAGTTATATTTCACTGGTCACCCCCAAAGCCAATTCCTCTTTCGGCCGCTTTTCCTTCCAGTTCTCTGCTGCCAATGACTGGAACGAACTACAAAAATCACTGAAGCTGGAGACTCATATCTCCCTCACTAGCCTTAAGCACCAGCTGTCAGAGCAACTTACAGATCACTGCACCTGTACATAGCCCATCTGTAAATAATAAAATAAATAACAGAATGGGGATGAGGTAGTTGGATGGGCATCCAACTACCTCATCCCCATTCTGTTATTTATTTTGCTCCTTTGCACCCCAGTATCTCTACTCGCACACTCATCTGCTGCACATCTATCACTCCAGTGTTTAATTGCTTTATTGTAATTATTTCGCCACTATGGCCTATTTATTGCCTTATCTCCCTTATCCTACCTCATTTGCACACATTGTATATAGACTTTTTCTATTGTATTATTGACTGTATGTTTATTTATTCCATATGCAACTTTGTGTTGTTGTTTGTGTCGTACTGCTTTGCTTTATCTTGGCCTGGTCGCAGTTGTAAATGAGAACTTGTTCTCAACTAGCCTACCTAGTTAAATAAAGGTGAAATAAAAAATTCAAAAAATACATCTCCATTGCTTCTTAGTTGTCTAATGTGGACATAAATGGAGGAGTCTGGCATTATCCATCACCAATCTAACTACTTTACACCTTTCTCAGTTGAAACAGTTGAGGAAAATTAGTAGTGACTGGCTGTGTCTTAAAGGGTGCTTAATTTCTGTCGTACAAACACCCACCCCCTAAATGTCACCTCTCAGCTTTCAAGCTGTCTGTCTCTCAGTGGAAAAAGCGTGGAGTGGTGAACTGCATATTTCACAGATGCTCTGCAATGGCGTCCAATAAGCATACTGGACTAAAATGCAAAATGTGGTGCTTTGCTTACTACCTAGTAATAGCATGTTAGTTACTAAGTAATACAGTGTTCAGAACAAAAATTAGGTGTTTTGAAACGTCTAATTGTTCAACGAGCTAGGTGTGTGTGGAGTGTGTCTGAGTAATTGTACCCTTAGTGATATACTGTACTGGGGATGAAAATACATAGGCTGTGGAGGAAGATACGTGCAAAAATGAAAGCTCTAATAAAAAAAACAAATTTTAAGGCCAGCTCCTCTGGAACGAATGGAGGGTTTTGGTGTGATATATTTATTTTTCGCCCCTACTGGCAAGATTTATGCATGGGTCGTTTTTAATGGCACAAACACAGTCTGTTCAAACGGCTTCCCACAGCATCCTGCAGGAGATGGTTCAATTACTGTGTGGGGAGCTGGAGGAAAGTGCCATGTGTGAGACACTAGACTGACAGATATTTAAGGAGCAGCCTCGTAAAAGAGATTTGTGCCCATCTCCGGCACGGCCGTGATGGCTGCACGGCGGCGGTGGCTAACGCGGCACCCTCCCCCAGTTTGGCCCACCCTAATCTGCAGGACCGAGTGCTACCCTCCCGTATTATAGATAATTTAGTAAAGCCATAAAAGCCTAGGTGTTTTCACATGAAAAGTTATTATTCCACTACTTTCAGTCATGATTCATTCCTCAGCGTTCCGCATAAAGGTGAGGAAGGAAAAAAAAAGTGGAGGGAAAAAAATTACTGTCATAAAAGTCAATGGCCTGCTTACTGAGGTCCCTATGAGGATTTAGTGATAATATTTCCCATCTGCCGTGACAGAAAAATAAATCTAGTCTTTATTAGCCCGTACCTTGGTTCTTTTATTAGATTGTGTCATTATTTGTTTAGTAGACAGTATTGTGGAGCCGTGGCCTTCGGTTGGCTCCTGTGAACCACATCTACTGTTCAGTCTGGAAGTAATCGATTTAATGCTTACAGTGCAGAGTAGGCACTAGTGCAGCCAGGGGACCGAGGAACATAGCGAAAACGATGCTGAATAATGCAATAGGCAATACGAACATAATCTCTTTGAAACAATAAACTGTATTAGAATTGGGTTAACAAACCTGTGTGTGTAATGAAATGTATCAGTTGAATATTCTTTACAGTACATCCAAAAGACTGCCACTACTAACATGTCTGGGTCATTTACTCGTGGCATGAAAAATATCCCTTGAAAGTGTCTCTGCCTGCTCTACATTTGTCCATCCAGCGCTCCCAGGTGACACATCAGATTTCCCCACTTCCATGTCTATTCATGCTCAGCCAATCTCCCGACACGTCAAAACCAATGAGTTACAACGCAGGGGTTGAGTCTATAACACTGAATGTTCCTCGGCTCATAAATATACCTGGATGTGGGCCATATTGATCGAGGCACGTGGCCACCACATTCCTCTTCTCTCTGATCTCTCTCATTTCACATCTCTCCTGCACTTAGCCCAGATAGGCTGGCGCTGTCATGACTGACCTCCACAAGCTACAACTCTCCACAGCCTTCCACAGCATCCAAAGGTTACATGACCATATGAGTGATGATTACTTCAGTCTCTACTAGACCTGTGGTGGGATTCCACTAAGAGGCTGCTCTCTTGTGTGCTGATCTGTGCTCTACGCAAATCCATGTGCTGTGCCCTGTCAATCAACACAAGCAGCATCAGGTAGGGGTTAGATGGCTGTGACACAAATCTAATTTCCTGGCTTGTCTTTGCTGCCCAGCGTCCCCTTAAAAGACAACCACATTAGTCACAGGATTAACGCAGCGGAAAACGTTCATGCAGCCAGCTACTCTCCAGTCAGAGAGATGGCTCTGCTTCTGACTGTGTTGATCTTTGGGGTCACTGTGAGTATGTCTCGTGTGCAAATACGACTTAAAAGCATACACACATGACTACAATTTGAGAAATGCTTTCTTGCTGTTTCCACCAGACTTGGGTTCAAATACTATTTGAAATTATGTTAAAATACTTTATCTGGGCTTGATTGAGCCTTCCTGGCTAAATGGACCAATACAATAGTCCAACAACTGCAAACCCCGCCCATTTGGCACTACAGGTAAGGTAGAGCAAACACTCAAATAATTCATAATATTTCAATAGTATTTGAAGCGATGTCTTTTCTAATTAAGGGCCCTTGCAGAGTATAGGGCCCTACAAAAAGTATTCCCTTATCAGGTATAAGTGATGTTGTTACATGGCCGATTCACCTTTCCTGTTAGGTCAATGAGCATGACCTTTTGAGGATAATGGTTCAGAGATAATTGGAAGATGCATGTTAAAGGTCGTGTGGATGAACACTAATGACCATTGTCCAATGAGGTTTGTCTTTAGTCCTATTGATCCACATGGATATTCTAAAGACACAAACTACAATTTTGCATCAAGTCCAGAAGAATTAAGCACCATTGTGTTCATGAAGAGAAAGTGTGAGAATTACAATTATCCCTAGCGCTGAGGATCCTTGAGAAAATTTACAGAACAAGTTTGACAACTTTTTCATGTAGTAATTCTTTTTAAACTCTAGGCACTCAATGCAAATGTTTAAACCACTACTATGGATGGCATAGTGCAAAAGAGCGGGGAGATGGATGACATTCAAATATGACTTGTTTCAGGAAACAAGTCACTACTTTACAGGAGAGCCATTTGAACTTAAACTTTTTTTTTATCGTAATGATTTTTTGGGCAGAAATGCCTTCTGGAACATGTGAACATTCATGTGCCTTAATATCAAACTTGTATGCTATCAGTAAATACAAATATTAAATTACGAGCTTAGTTGGTTTAGCCACTGAAAAAGACAGGATTGTCTGAGATAATGGGTGAGCTGGACATGCCGAGAGATGAGTTCGGATTGGTCTGCCATGTTGCACGCTTCTGTCTATAACATGAACTGGTCAGTATATCTAGGTAATCCTTTTTTTTAAATATAGTAGAATAGTAGAACTGAAACATGTTTGCTCTCCACTTTCTGGAGGACCGAGTTTTGAAATCAGTGGAATGCCCAGTGGAATTACTGTAGAGTATGATGGCTAAGGAGATGGAGACAATTCTGGCAGATTCATGCAGGGTAGTAACGTTATGAGGTAGGATTATGGTAAAAAAAATTGCTAGCTTGCTAGCTAGCTACATGTCTAAACAAAAGAATCCACTATGCAAGTAACTATTTCAATAGAATGTTCATGATATCACTGCGACAACTGTTGATAAAAGTAGCTGGTAAATTCGCACTGGCTATCTACTCCAATTTCAGAGTGCACTCGACTGAGTGTGCCAGAGTGAAGAATAACAGACATTTACGAATGCTCAACACCCGTTGAATATGGCCGGTGTCAGTAATGTTGGCAAAAAAGCATAATTAAATTGCTGCCAGCAGCACAGTTACTGTCACCAACGCTCTGGATAAAGAGATGGGTGGGGCTACGGCTTAAGAGGGTATGAACAATGCTGAATGGGTTTACCAAAATATTCAAGGACATTTTCTCAAAAGTGAGGTTACAAGTTTATCAACTTTCAAAGCAGAATTACTTTCCCATTGTTCTTCAACTGTAGTGTATGATATACCACTTTCAAGCTCTGAGTCTCTAATTTTATCCAATGTAAAAAAACATAATTTAAAATTTTGCTACATAGGACTGAACTGAGCCGGTTACAAATAACGGCTTAGCTTTCTATAGCGCAAACAAAAGCCAAAGTTTGATCCCATTTAAGCCCCTCTCAATAAGTTATTTTCAAATTGTCAGCACAGAACTAAAAGACTGGTAATTGTTCAAAAGTTTTTAAAAATCCATGTTCCAAATACAGTAAGTCAATTGTGTGGTGTACTGCAATGCCGTAGGCAACGCAAAGCACTATTATTGTTTTTCAAGTGTAGTTTTTTTCAGAACTGTATTCACACTCGTTGTGTGCTACTGTATAAATATCTACAAACAGAGATACACAATGCCCTGCATGCATCAGTACAGTATGTGCGCATCATATATACACATTTTTATTTTCAGCAAAGTGGGTTTTCCCATCTTGAGTGCACAACTTAAAAAGACAAACCATTCCCTTCTCAGTTGCATAAGCAATGGCTAGGAGCCATGCTGTGAGCGCTTAACCACCTCACTACCGAGCTGGTACACCTACGGTAGTTTGTTTACCCATTACCAACTTCTGAGTGGACTGTGTGAATGAAATGTCCTCTTTCAGAAAGGGTCCATCTCGACATATAAACAAAGTTTTTGTCAGTGCCAAATTAGAGATATGTGAAAAGCAGCTAGGGCTTTTGGACTTTAAATGGACGGCTGCCCATGGCTTGCAAATGGACTGGGGTAGGTAACATTATCTTTTAACATGGCCAAATAATTTACATTAATTTACATTAATGCCAGGGCCATTTTATTTGGAAAATAAAAAGGAAAAACCATAAAGAGAGATGATGACCTGGTGGCTTTTAAGTGAACAGCCATTAATCAAAAAGGCATAGATAGAAGGCTTCATCGTGTGGAGGACTATCTCATGTTACCGTTAGCACTGGCTCCTCACGTTAGCATTGAACCAACTGGCTGACCCCCCAGCAACCCGCAATTTGATGTGCTAGCTGCTGCTTTTACCCAATATATTTTAACAGATACAAGGGAGCACAATAGGGCAGCTACACTATACAGTAGGACACTACAGAGACCATGAATGTACCATAGGTGGGCAGAGAGAGTAGCACTCACAAAAACATGCTAATGCTAACACTACCAATAATGTTCTGACAATAGAGCCCCTCAGTCGAGCTGTCATAATACCCATAAAACCTAGTGGTCAAACAGGGAATGGTTCCAGTCATTTATTCAACCGTTCATTTTTCTTATTGGGGATTTTATAATAAAAATTAAAAAAAAGGGCTGTTTGTGTAGGCTTAACCTGGTGTGACATTTTGATAACCATGTAAATCTCTCTCGGACAAGGTGACTTTTATGAATATACTGTATATATACAGTTGAAGTCGAAAGTTTACATACACCTAGGTTGGAGTCATTAAAACTTGTTTTTCAACCACTCCACAAATTTCTTGTTAACAAACTATGGTTTTGGCAAGTCAGTTAGGACATCTACTTTGTGCATGAAACAAGTCATTTTTCCAAATATTATTGATTATTTCACTTATAATTCACAGTATCACAATTCCAGTGGGTCAGAAGTTTACATACACTAAGTTGACTGTGCCTTTAAACATCTTGGAAAATTCCAGTAAATGATGTCATGTCTTTAGAAGCTTCTGATAGGCTAATTGACATCATTTGAGTCAATTGGAGGTGTACCTGTGGATGTATTTCAAGGCCTACCTTCAAACTCTTTGCTTGACATCATGGGAAAATCAAAAAGGAATCAGCCGAAGACCTCAGAAAAGAAATTGTAGATCTCAACAAGTCTGGTTCATCTTTGGGAGCAATTTCCAAACGCCTGAAGGGACCATGTTCATCTGTACAAACAATAGTACGCAAGTATAAACACCATGGGAACACCACACCACGCATCCGTCATACCGCTCAAGAAGGAGACGCGTTCTGTTTCCTAGAGATTAATGTACTTTGGTGTGAAAAGTGCAAATCAATCCCAGAACAACAGCAAAGGACCTTGTGAAGATGCTGGAGGAAACAGGTAGAAAAGTATCTATATCCACAGTAAAACGAGTCCTATATCGCATAACCTGAAAGGCCACTCAGCAAGGAAGAAGCCACTGCTCCAAGACCAAGACAGTCGTGAAGAAGGCTTGACAAAACCTATTCCCCCTTAGGAGACTGAAAGGTTTTGGCATGGGTTCCCAGATCCTCAAAAGGTTCTACAGCTGCACCATCGAGAGCATCCTGACTGGTTGCATCACTGCCTGGTATGGCAACTGCTCGGCCTCCGACCGCAAGGCACTACAGAGGGTAAAGTAAGTGATTTATTTTATCGCTATTTGTGATTTTGTGACGCCTGTGCTGGTTTGAAAAATATGTTGAAGTGAGGCACTGTCCTCAGACAATCGAATGCTATGCTTTCGCCATAAAGCCTATTGTAAATCGGAAAACGCAGTTCTATTACCAAGATTCTAAGCTTTTGAATAATGTAAGACACTTGTATTTTCATGAATGTTTAATATTACACATTTTTATTTTTGTATTTGGCGCTCTGCAATTTCACCGGATGTTGTCGACAGGTGTCCCGCTAGGGGAATGCGAGCCCTAAGAGGATAACAAAATGTGAAAAACGTCAAGGGGTCTGAATGCTTTCCGAATGCACTATAGCCCACCAGACACTTCACTATGAGTTTCTTCACGATAAACCATGCCAAAAAACTGATGTAATTTGTTGCTCAGTTATGTATAGAGCCATGTCATCGTGGAATGCTCTGACACCAGAGGATACTCAGGCAAAAAGCAAGTTTAGCTTTAAAAAATCTGATTTCTAAATATGTAATTTAACTGTACTGTATATAAGAATATGAATATGCATATATGAATAGTTTGTAAATTGCATTGTTGTTGTCTCTTGGTGTCTTTCCTATATACATTATAACTTTTATTTTATTTCATTTTTTATTTAAAAAAAAATTATATTTAATGTAATATCTTACGTTGTTCTTGTCTATTACTGTTCTGTACTTTGTCAAGTATTTGTGCGTTTTATGTGAACCCCAGGAAGAGTAACTGCTGCATGTGAAGTAGCTAATGTGGATCCTAATAAACTTAACTAAACTACATAGAACATGTATAGGGCCCTTAATACAGAGGTGAAACAGACACAGCGCGACTCTATTCCTGTTCAACCAATGGTCCGAACATGAAGACATTCACACGGCTCAATGCAAAATTCAATCAACATTGTGACGCAAATTTGATTTAGGACTCCGATTTCATTAGCCGGGCCGTGTTTTCGCAGGACGGCGGCGAATGATCCCTCGGCATTCATCTTCGGCCTGACAGGCCTAGTTTATTCTCCCCTCCCCTCCTCCTATGCGTTAATCGAGCCGAAACAACAAGCAGACTTTGAATGATATGTAAAGAAATATATTTTGGTTCCCGCGCTCTCTCTCATAGGGGCCATGAGCTATGACAGGGCCATGTTAGGAAGAACATGACAGGAGCGATAAGTGAAAATGAATATGCCGCAGGCTGCCTTGTTATTACTTTCTTGTTATTATTGCGGAGCAGCTTTCCACCAAGGTCATAAAAAAGCACAGTGAGCATGTGCATGCTACTGGCTGAAGATGTCTCCCAAATGGCACCCTATTCCCTACATACAGTAGAGCACTAGGGCCACTAGGCATCTGGCAAAAAGCAATACACTATGTAGGGAATAGGGTGCCATTAGGAACGAAGCCTGGGATAATACTGGAAACCTGCTCCCATTACCATTCCATCCAGTACCGCCTCAGATCAGTGGTTCTCACATTTGTCTCACTCCATGCCACAGATTAAAGTGTCTGGATAGAGTGGAACGACATCAGAAATAAATGCTGATTTGTGCTAATCAATTAGTCAAATTGTAAAGCTTGATGGCAGTGCAATGTATGGGACGTGTATGGAATGGCTAATAAACCACATATTAACTCAAAAGTTGACACGCATGTTTGGAAAGAGAATAATACATGTATTGTCATTCACTTTTCCATTCCAACAATAGTTGCCAATTAAATTGAAATTGATTTCAAAAATATCTCACAAGGCTTCATATAGTTCACATTTTCCATAAAACCATTTAACAAGTGTAACTTCTTCCATCATGCTACTACGACCAAGTAATTCAGGTGAATACATCTATGTATACTTTAGCATACATCATATTCAAGTGTGAGCTCCACCATCAACTAGGCCTACGCAGTGGCCCTTAGCGCTGTGCGTTTGGTTTGATGTGTGCATCATTGATCATCGGTCTGTCACCCAAGCCCTCAGCCTCTCAACCATGCACAGCGGTGACTGTGACCTTATCACAGTGGTGTCACAGCAACGCCATTAGCTGTTGTTCTACAGGAAGAGCAAATATGACCAGAAAACTAAACGGAGGAAAATGCTTGACTAAGCACTCCGGTTATCTCATTAGCATTGGCACTGTAGTCAATGTATAAAACATGAAGTGCACACTAATTTAGCGTGTAACTTGACTGAGAGGTGGGGGAACAAGTGGGAGGAGCAGAAATGGAGGGCGCGAACATGTTATCTTGCCTTCTCTCTCTTTTCTTTCCCGTGTTTCAATAAGTACTGTCGGCAGAAAAGGGGCCAAAACGTGCTGAGAAGGCAGGAATTAATTCCAATCAGGAGCGAAGGAGGGCGAGAGACATTACATTTAGCCTAGTATCTCCTACTCACAAGTAGACTCTCTGACACACACACAAAACTCTTTCTGTACTTTACCTCAAACACTCACACAGGCATAAACAACGTTTCTCATTTCCTCACAAACACTCAAACTTTTACCTCTGGCGATTGTAATCTTGGGACTGGATTAGGTAGCATGGTCCAAATCTGACCTGGGTAAAAATTGTACCATCAACAAATGTCTCTTTAAATAATGTTAGCAGTATTTGATGTCCTCAATGTCCTCCCAAGGACAGGTAATGAAGGCCCTACCACTTTTCCCTATAGACACATACTGTATCTCTGATACTTAAAATGAACTCCTCACATCTTCATGATCCGACCTGAACATAGTCATAACACATTCCTGCAATCCAGCACCACCTTTGTTTCACAAATACACACACACCCCTACCTCCTTACCTATTTGTGAAAGCTCTCCCACACTCCCGATATAGGGCCCTTCCAGGAACTTGGGTTCACTGTCGTTGATATCCTGGACTTTGATGACAAACTCTGACTCGGATTCCAGCAGGTGGTTGGTGAGCCGGTCCCGGGCCTGAGCTCTGAGGGTATAGTAGCTCTGCTCCTCGCGGTCCAATCGCTCGGTGGCGTGGATGTCGCCCGTCAGCTCGTCGATGATGAAGATCGTGCCCGCCCCTTCCCCGGAGATGGTGTACTTGATGTTCCCCTCGCCCTCGTCCGAATCTGTGTGGATCTGGCAATCAAGGCAATCAAAGTCAAGCTGAGATGTCATGCTTTCTGGAAGTATATAGCATGTTGTTGAAAAGGTTCTATAGAATGCATTGATTTCATTGATTGACAGTTGACACTTGTGAATGCAATACTTCAATTAAAGGACTAATGCAGCTGTTTCTATCTCAATATCAAATCATTTTGAGGACCTTAGTGTTATTGTTTTCAATTAAAATGGTCAAAAATAAACAAAAAAATTGCTTCTAAGCAAGGAGCAATTTCTCAAGCAATAATCTTGCTAGAACTGTCTGGGGGTGGTCTGAGAGGGGAAAACTGACAACTATCTGTTATTGGCAGAGAGGTTTGGACCTCTTTCTTATTGGTCTATTAACCAATTTACCACCTGGTGATGTCACCGGGCAGGCCAACATTTCAGGCGGTCTTTTCAAACAGCTCTTACACTAAACAGGCATGATCCTAAATTTCACAATTTCACAGTGTTATTCCAACCTCATAGTGTGGAAATATATATAAAACACAGGAAAATCACATGTATGACTGCAATAGGCCTTTAACAACATCAGAGAAGATTAACAGAAAGTGAGGGATAGCTCTACATAGCTACAGTCGATAAACAAGTCCGTTCTTCAAAAAAACATGACATGTTCAAAATGTCCGATTCTAAAACAGCCTTGAACCTGCCAATCCCAACATGTTTATTATATGCATTTGTAGCACTTCACAGTATGCCCTTTATAGTATGGTCAAGGCTTTTCTCTTTCATTTATGTCAAGGATTTTCTATCTAGTCATCAAGAAGAAAAGTTCCTATTTCACAGCCAGCGAGAGAGGGAAGAGGAGAAGCCATCACCTCCCGGTAAGGCAGTCAACATATGTACTATGACAAAAGACACTGCAGCGCTACCTATGACTTACTCAATGCCCACGTGGCGTGCCCTTCACAGAATAGGGGCCCATTGAATTAGAAGATCAGTCATTTCTATAGATTGTTAAAGGTGCGCTACGAACAAGGTAGGGGCCAAAGAATTAAGTTAAAGAGCCCTTATACATCTGCCAAGACTTCTATTAATGTGATTAAAATACATTCTAACAGTCCCCTATATACCCTTTGGCTTCATTGCACATCCAAACTGCTACTCCCTCCCTATCTGAAATTAGAACGTAGGACTCAGGCTCCATAGCCAGTAGGACCCATCTCACAAAACAGGTGGGAATTGAGGGAGAAATGGGAGAAAATGCCCATCTCCTGCGTTAATATTTTATAAAGGCTTGATTAAATACAGGACTCGATCACCGTTGCTGTGGTTTTCATTAAGTATTTGTCGTAAAATGGGGGAATAATGCAAAACCCAGCCTTCATATTGCCTTTTCCTTCATCCTTCCCACTTTTTTTTTTTCAATTTGAATTGTCCCCAAGTCAAATAAATGAACACTCGGAGAGAAAATATACTATTTTTGGGGGTATCAATATTTCAGCAATAATAAAATAAACTTCAATAGCCCGTACTGCAGAAAGACAGTAGAAAGCTCTCCAATATCTGGAGATATGTGACGGGATAAGAAAGACTCTCTTCTCTCTTTGCCTGCCTTCACATTGTCTGACTGTCTCTCTATTGCGCACTGTCTTTGATCAACTTGAGACAACTTACTGCTATTAAGTCTTTCAAGAATATTAGAGTAGATCCGGAGACAAGAATCAACAGCGATGCCATACGCATCATCCAAACACATACACAAACATCTTTAGGGAGCCTGATTACCGTAATGTGTACAGTGAATGAAAAGGGTTTTCTATCATCAAAGTCCAGATGCAGTACTTTGATATTTGCTCTCTGATCACACGTACTGTTTGCATACAAACACCCACACAAATGTCACGCACAGACACAGACACACACACACACACACAGACACACACACACACACACACACACACACACACACACACACACACACACACACACACACACACACACACACACACACACACACACACACACACACACAGACAGTATGGCACCATATACGGAACCATTTAACATTTTCCCAACAAACAAAAACACATTTTGTGGTGACCAGGCACACGTGGCAACAACGCAGCACGAATGTGATTATATATATTTTTTGGACATATCGTTCTCCCCCTTCAGGCTCAATGTATCCATCCGTCAGTCTGTCCTCAGTGGAGTGACTCAGGCCGTGGCTAAGCTGTAGACTTCAAACAAAAGGTCAAAGCCAGGGCTTCACTTGCTTAGCAATCATAACCATTAGCAATGTCAACATGCCATTAAATAGCTAAAACCCCCAGCAACCAAACAGTAGGCTGGCGTCCCAAATGGCACCCTATTCCTATATAGTGCACAACATTTGACCAGAGCCCAATCAAAAGCACAGCACTAAATAGGGAATAGGGTGCCATTTGGGACACACCTAGGCCTACAGTAAGCGTTCTCGTCAAGAACAAAGAGGAGCTGGAGAGGTATTTATCAAAACAATGGTGTTGGCACTTGACAAAATACAAAGTTGGGACCAAACAATGACTCATAACTCATAGTGTCACCTCCCACTCAGAGGGAAATAGTAGCTTTGTCCCGAATGGCACGATATAGGGCTCTATGCTGCCTGCTTCCTCAGCAACCAATTTACATGAAATGTCACGCAGACAGGCAGGCGAGTGCCAGACCCAAGCTGTGTGAGGAGAGTTAGCCTGAAGCACCGTGGTTGGCGTGAAACCCCCTTGCCTTGTCACGCCCTGATCTGGTTCACCTGTCTTGTGCTTGCCTCGTCAAGCCTACCAGCGTTTTTCCCCATTCTCTCTAGTCCGTTTTCTACTTTTCCCGGTTTTGACCATTCTGCCTGCCCTGATCCTGAGCCTGCCTACCGTTCTGTACCTTGTGACACTGCCCTGGATTACTGACCTCTGCCTGCCCTGATCTTGAGTAGCCTCCCATACCCCCAGTAACACCGCTGTCAGCAGTGCGTCTCTCCAGGCCACCCCGGCTTCCCGAGTGCCCCGCTTCTACACCCTCGGACCCCGAGACCATTCTTTCTACCCCGTCACTGGCGGCTACCCTCGTCAGGGGAATGGAGAACCATGTCCGTGAGGCGCAGCGGGGGGGGGGAGGCTAACCGGATGTTTGTTCCAGACGCTGCCCGCTCCCCGTCCTGGAATGGGCTCATTCCTCCAGGTTTGCCTGCCACCCTGGCTTCCGTTGTACTCTGGCCTTTGTGCGACAACGATTTTGGTGGCCCACCATGGTTCCAGACATCTCCGCGTTCGTTGCCGCCTGTCCTGTCTGTGCTCAGAACAAGACTCCTTGGCAAGCTCCAGCTGGCCTCCTGCAACCTCTTCCTGTCCCTCACTGTCCCTGGTCACATATATCCCTGGACTTCGTCACTGGTCTCCCTCCATCTGATGGCAACACCACTATCCTCACAGTGGTGGACAGGTTTTCCAAAGCCGCCCATTTCGTTCCCCTCACTTAGCTACCGTCGGCCAAGGAGGCGGCCCAGCTCATAGTGCGCCACGTCTTCTGGATCTATGGACTTCTGGTGGACATGGTTTCCGACCGCGGTCCTCAGTTCTAGTCCTGGTTCTGGAAGGCGTTCTGCACACTCACTGGGTCGTCGGCCAGCCTTTCCTCTGGGTTTCATACCCAATCCAACGGCCAGTCAGAGCGTGCCAATCAGAACCTGGAGACGACTCTTCGGTGCCTCGTCTCGGCCAACCCCACCACCTGGAGCCAGCGTGAAATGTTTTTTCATACCCGTGGTATACGGGTCTGATATACCACGGCTTTCAGCCAATCAGCATTCAGGGCCCAAACCACCAAGTTTATAATTCCTCTTTTATATTGTCTTTTCAGTGTATCTCATTGGCAATGGCTAATTCTATCATTACTTCCTAGAGAAGCCTTGTTGTAATCTGATGTCCAATTAGGAATTGGGAGGTGGGGGAGCCCTACTTTTTGGTGACCATTCAAAACCAAAAGCTATGTTATTGCTATTTAAAATATATATTGTGATAGCTGTAATGGATATTTTAATTCGCCCAGTAGGCTAGTGCAATTTTGGTTTAATATTATGGTATTAGGGCCGGGACGATACCAGTATCGCGATACTCGTTAGTATCATGGCAAGGATTTAACTTCTTTAGGAAAACAGTCCTAATGTTGGAAACACACATTATGTTGTCATCCAGTCACATTTATTTATTTCCCAAGCTATAGCACACAACATGTGCTTCATGTTCTAATTTTTGCCATGGAAAAAATATTGCAGTACTGGCATCGTCACAGCCCTAATTGGTATGAACATAAACGTTCACATTGATGTTGGCATTTGAAGTTGGCCTTGGTGTGACTTGATAGCGTGTACTATGCATCAATTTCATGTTGCACTGTATGCACCGTTCCATAAGTAAATTAGTCAATTTATGATGAGGTTGAGTGATGGTTAACATTGTAAATGTCTGCCATTCCACAGACCTTTTTTGTGGTGATAATTAATGTCGGAGGTCATTTGTTTTCATTTTTGCTGTTCTCCAAATAGCATTTTTGTGTTTTTAAATTGTGTAGAAATGCAGCAAATGACCGTAAACTTCTAAATAATCCCTTGAGGGGGGATCCTCCCCACCATCTTTGCCATACCCTAGGTTAGCTGAACTGATGCCACTGCTTCCTACTTAACACACCGATAACACACCGTGTCGTCAATGATGACATAACTATCACAGCCAATCAGAAAGCAAATACTGTCCATGAAAAGAATGAAAATGAATCGTGACTATACATGTAGTCAGTCTGGTAAGTAGACAAAGCTAAATGACATTCAAAGTTGTCCATACTACATGTGCCCATGTTTTACCCTTTTTAGTCTTTCAATTATTGTTTTAATCTGATCTATTGTGCTGTAAATCTAGAAATATTAAATGAAACTTAAAGCCACAGTCTGTGAGATGTCATGTCATTTGTAATAATATGACCTATAAATACTTAACTATAATAACATTAGTGCAGTACAATTGCCTTAACAAAAAAGGACAATGAATCCTTTGTCTATGCATTTGTTGTCATAGGAGGCTTTGCAAGCAAATTATGTGTAGCAATAAATCATCATGTAAATTATGTCAAACTTTCAAGTCATTCCTTGAGCACTACAGATATATCACAACAGATATATAATAGAAGTCCATGTGAAAATGTCATGGAATGCATTTGCTCGATTGCTTACGTTTTTCGTTGGTGGCCCACTGTTTGGTGGCATGCACATCTCACAGAGTGTGGGTTTAACTGAGTCTAACACATCTTGTATCTGCAATAAAACAAACGAATACAGCTTGAGACAAAGGTTGTGTCACCAAACAGTATGCTCTTATAATCTATGATCTATACATGTAACATTTTGTTTTGTGTACAACTTTATGACTAGTGTCTTGTAAGCTAATATGGGCTAAGCACCAAATTGTGTATGACACTGAAATAAAATCAATGAATGAATCATTCAATCCATCCATCAATCAACCAATCAATCAATCATATATAGTAGAGAAAATACAATACTGTCTTGGTTTATAATATATTTAAACTAGAAACTTGCTATTACACTTTGCGTTTACTATATTTACTACAATAAAAGGTGGACAAGCTTTCATTATCTTTTCCCCTTATACAAAAGGGTCATCATTCTAAGTATCCAGACCTTTGGTTCAGATATATTATTGTCCGATTGTATCTGAATGCCTCTAGCTGACAATTCAAATGTATCCTAAGTAGTTGTAAGTACCTGTAACCACAGAATTAGAATGTGATGCTGTGGCTGCATTTACACAGGCAGCCCAATTCTGATATTTTGCCAATAACTGTTTATTTGACCAATCAGATTTGATCTTTGGCCAATAATACATGTCTGTAACCTTCTACCTCCTGAATGTGGTCAGCATTGGCATGGAACTATCTTAAATAGCTCTTAAGACTTAAGATTGTATAAACACTTTAATATCTCTGCTTTACATGAATCTACATGGAAACCGTGGAACACCTTTCCCTTTCAACCTTAGGTAAGCATTCGACCTGAACCTACTAGGTCCCAGACTTCCTTACGGGTCACCCCCAGGTGGTGAGTGTAGGCAACAACACCTCCAACACACTGATCCTCAGCACGAGGGTCCACCAGGGGTGTGTGCTCAGCCCCCTCCTGTATTCCTTGTTCACCCATGACTGCGTGGCTACGCACGACCACAACACTATCATCAAGTTTGCTGACGACGCAACAGTGGTAGGCCTGATCACCAACAACGATGAGACAGTCTACAAGGAGGAGGTTAGTGCCCTGGAAGAGTGGTGCCGGGGAAATAACCTATCCCTCAACTTAAAAAAAAGGAGCTGATTGTGGACTACAGGAGACAGCAAAGAGAGCATGCCCCCCATCCACATCAATGGGCCACAGTGGAGACGGTCAAAAGCTTAACGTTACTTGGCGTGCACATCATCAAGGACCTGAAATGGTCCGAACCCACCGACACCGTGGTGAAGAAGGCGCAACAGCACTTCTTCAACCTCAGGAGGCTGGAGAAATTTGGCATAGCCCCTAAGACCCTCACAAACTTCTACATGCATTCTGTCAGGCTGTATCACCGCCTGGGACGGCAACTGCACCACCCGCAACCACTTGGCTCTCTAGAAGGGGGTGCGGTCAGCTCAATGCATCACTGGGGGCACAATGCCTGCCCAACAGGTCATGTACAGTACCCAGTGTCATAAGAAGGCCAAGAAAATCATCAAGGACCTCAGCCACGGTCTGAGACAGTATGACAGATGGAGACGGTGCATCAAAGCTGGGACCGAGAAACAGCTTCTATCTCCAGGCGATCAGACTGATGAACAGCCATCACTAGCCGGCCACCGCCCACTACTCTGCCCTACACCTTAGAGACTGCAGCCCCATGGATAGTTGAAGTCGGAAGTTTATACACCTTAGCCAAATACATTTAAACTCAGTTTTTCACAATTCAGGCATTTAATCCAGGTAAAAATTCCCTGTCCTAGGTCAGTTAGGATTACCACTTTATTTTAGGAATGTGAAATGTCAGAATAAGTGGAGAGTGATTTATTTCAGCTTTTATTTCTTTCATCACATTCCCAGTGGGTCAGAACGCACACACTCAATTAGTATTTGGCAGCATTGCCATTAAGTTGTTTAACTTGAGTCAAACATTTCGGGTAGCCTTCCACAAGCTTCCCACAATAAGTTGGGTGAATTCTGGCCCATTCCTCCTGACAGAGCTGGTGTAACTGAGTCAGGTTTGTAGGCCTCCTAGCTCGCACACGCTTTTTCAGTTCTGCCCACACATTTTCTATGGGATTGAGTTCAGGGCTTTGTGATGGCCAATCCAATACCTTGACTTTGTTGTCCTTAAGCCATTTTTCCACAACTTTGGAAGTATGCTTGGGGTCATTGTCCATTTGGAAGACCCATTTGCGACCAGCTTTAACTTCCTGACTGATGTCTTGAGATGTTGCTTTAATATATCCACATACTTTTTCTCCCTCATGATGCCATCTATTTTGTGAAGTGCACCAGTCTCTCCTGCAGCAAAACACACACACACAACATGATGCTGCCACCCCCGTGCTTCACGGTTGGGATGGTGTTCTTCGGCTAGCAAGCCTCCTGCTTTTTCCTCCAAACATAATGTTGGTCATTATGACCAAAAAGTTCTATTTTTGTTTCATCAGACCAGAGGACATTTCTCCAAAAAGTCCCCACATGCAGTTGCAAACCGTATTCTGGCTTTTTTTATGGCGGTTTTGTAGCAGTGGCTTCTTCCTTGCTGAGCGGCCTTTCAGGTTATGTCGACTTAGGACTTACTGTGGCTATAGATACTTTTGTACCTGTTTCCTCCAGCATCTTCACAAGGTCCTTTGCTGTTGTTCTGGGATTGATTTGCACCAAAGCACGTTCATCTCTAGGAGACAGAACGCGTCTCCTTCTTGAGCGGTATGATGGCTGCGTGGTCCCATACTTGTGTTCATACTTGCGTACTATTGTTTGTACAGATGGACATGGTACCTTCAGGTGTTTGGAAATTGCTCCCAAGGATGAACCAGACTTGTGGAGGTCTACAATTGTTTTTCTGAGGTCTTTGCTGATTTCTTTAGATTTTCCCATGATGTCAAGCAAAGAGGCACTGAGTTTGAAGTTAGGCCTTGAAATACATCCACAGGTACACCTCCAATTGACTCAAATTATGTCATCAGAAGCTTCTAAAGCCATGACATTTGCTGGAATTTTCCAAGCTGTTTAAAGGCACAGTCAACTTAGTGTATGTTATCTTCTGACCCACTGGAATTGTGATACAGTGAATTATAAGTGAAATAATCTGTCTGTAAACAATTGTTGGAAAAATGTATTGTGTCATGCACGAAGTAGATGCCCTAACCGACTTGACAAAACTATAGTTTGTTAACAAGAAATTTGTGGAGTGGTTGAAAAACGAGTTTTAATGACTCCAACCTAAGTGCATGTAAACTTCCGACTTCAACTGTAAGTAGAGACATTGAACACTGGTAACTTTAACAATATTTGCATACTGTTTTACCCACTTTATATGTGTATACTGTATTCTAGTTACCGCTCATCTTATATACAGTGGGGAAAAAAAGTATTTAGTCAGCCACCAATTGTGCAAGTTCTCTCACTTAAAAAGATGAGAGAGGCCTGTAATTTTCATCATAGGTACACTTCAACTATGACAGACAAAATGAGGAAAAAATCCAGAAAATCACATTGTAGGATTTTTATGAATTTATTTGCAAATTATGGTGGAAAATAAGTATTTGGTCAATAACAAAAGTTTATCTCAATACTTTGTTATATACCCTTTGTTGGCAATGACAGAGGTCAAACGTTTTCTGTAAGTCTTCACAAGGTTCTCACACACTGTTGCTGGTATTTTGTCCCATTCCTCCATGCAGATCTCCTCTAGAGCAG
This sequence comes from Brachymystax lenok tsinlingensis, assembly GCA_030435695.1. NCBI lineage: Eukaryota > Metazoa > Chordata > Actinopteri > Salmoniformes > Salmonidae > Brachymystax > Brachymystax lenok. The sequence goes on from CM059797.1 coordinate 50,490,581, forward strand.
TGATGTTTTGGGGCTGTCGCTGGGCAACACGGACTTTCAAAGATTTTCTATGGGGTTGAGAGCTGGAGACTGGCTAGGCCACTCCAGGACCTTGAAATGCTTCTTACGAAGCCACTCCTTCGTTGCCCAGGCGGTGTGTTTGGGATCATTGTCATGCTGAAAGACCCAGCCACGTTTCATCTTCAATGCCCTTGCTGATGGAAGGAGGTTTTCACTCAAAATCTCACGATACATGGCCCCATTCATTCTTTCCTTTACACGGATCAGTCGTCCTGGTCCCTTTGCAGAAAAACAGCCCCAAAGCATGATGTTTCCACCCCCATGCTTCACAGTAGGTATGGTGTTCTTTGGATGCAACTCAGCATTCTTTGTCCTCCAAACACGATGAGTTGAGTTTTTACCAAAAAGTTCTATTTTGGTTTCATCTGACATTCTCCCAATCCTCATCTGGATCATCCAAATGCTCTCTAGCAAACTTTAGACGGGCCTGAACATGTACTGGCTTAAGCAGGGGACACGTCTGGCACTGCAGGATTTGAGTCCTGGCGGCGTAGTGTGTTACTGATGGTAGGCTTTGTTACTTTGGTCCCAGCTCTCTGCAGGTCATTCACTAGGTCCCCCCGTGTGGTTCTGGGATTTTTGCTCACCGTTCTTGTGATCATTTTGACCCCATGGGGTGAGATCTTGCGTGGAGCCCCAGATCGAGGAAGATTATCAGTGGTCTTGTATGTCTTCCATTTCCTAATAATTGCTCCCACAGTTGATTTCTTCAAACCAAGCTGCTTACCTATTGCAGATTCAGTCTTCCCAACCTGGTGCAGGTCTACAATTTTGTTTCTGGTGTCCTTTGACAGCTCTTTGGTCTTGGCCATAGTGGAGTTTGGAGTGTGACTGTTTGAGGTTGTGGACAGGTGTCTTTTATACTGATAACAAGTTCAAACAGGTGCCATTAATACAGGTAATGAGTGGAGGACAGAGGAGCCTCTTAAAGAAGAAGTTACAGGTCTGTGAGAGCCAGAAATCTTGCTTGTTTGTATGTGACCAAATACTTATTTTCCACCATAATTTGCAAATAAATTCATAAAAAATCCTACAATGTGATTTTCTGGATTTTTTTTCCTCATTTTGTCTGTCATAGTTGAAGTGTACCTATGATGAAAATTACAGGCCTCTCTCATCTTTTTAAGTGAGAGAACTTGCACAATTGGTGGTTGACTAAATAATTTTTTTCCCCACTGTATCTACTGCAGTACACACCTTTTCTATCCATATAATTATCCACACCTTTTCTATCCTCATGATTTTGGAATTATATGTTCGACCAGCAGGTGTCTACATACTTTTGGTCATGTAGTGTATATATACAGTGGCAAGAAAAAGTATGTGAACTCTTTGGAATTACCTGGATTTCTGCAGACATTTGTCATAAAATTTTATCCAAGTCACAACAATGGACAAACACAGTGTGCTTAAACTAATAACACACAAATTATTGTATTTTTCTTGTCTATACTCAGTACATAATTTAAACATTCACAGTGTATGTTGGAAAAAGTATGTGAACCCCAAGGCTAAGAATTGTTGACTTGCATAAAGCTGGAAAGGGTTACAAAAGTATTTCTAAAAGCCTTGATGTTCATCTGTCCACGGTAAGACAATTTGTCTATAAAAAGAGAAAGTTCAGCACTGTTGCTACTCTCCCGAGGAGTGGCAATCCTGCAAAGATGACTGCCAGAGCACAGCGCAGAATGCTCAATGAGGTGTCAGCGAAAGACTTACAAAAATCTCTGTAACATGCTAACATCTCTGTTGACGAGTCTACGAAACGTAAAACACTAAACAAGAATGTTGTTCATGGGACGACACCACGGAAGAACCCATTGCTATCCCCAAAAAATATTGCTGCACACGAGCACCTGGATGTTCCACAGCGCTACTGGCAAAATATTCTGTGGACAGATGGAACTAAAGTTGAGTTGTTTGGAAGGAAAGAACTCACAACACTATGTGTGGATAAAAAACAAGGCACAGCACACAAACATCAAAACCTCATCCCAACTGTAAAGTATGGTGGAGGTAGCGTCATATTTTGGGACTGCTTTATTGCCTCAGGGCCTGGACAGCTTGCTATCATCGACAGAAACATGAATTCCCAAGTTTATCAATACATTTTGCACGAGAATGTAAGGCTATCTGTCCGCCAATTGAAGCTCAGAAGTTGGGTTGTGTAACAGCACAATAACCCAAAACACAGAAGTGAATCAACAACATAATCGCTTCAACAGAAGAAAATACATCTTCTGGAGTGCCTGACATCAACCCGATTGAGATGCTGTGGCATGACCTCAAGGGAGCAGTTTACAACAGACATCACAAGAATATTGCTGAACTGAAACAGTTTTGTAAAGAGGAATGGTCCAAAATTACTCCTGACCGTTGTGCAGGTCTGATCTGCAACTACAGAAAATGTTTGGTTGAGGGTATTGCTGCCAAAGTACGGTCAACCAGTTATTAAAACCAAGGGTTCACATACTTTTTCCACCCTGCACTGTCAATGTTGACACGGTGTGTTCAATAAAGACATGAACACATAGAATTGTTTGTGTGTTACTAGTTTAAGCAGACTGTGTTTGTCTATTGTTGTGACTTAGATGAAGATCAGATCAAATTGAATGACCAGTCCAGGTAATTACAAAGGGTTCACATACTTTTTCTTGCCACCGTACAGTATCAGTCAAACGTTTGGACACACCTACTCATTCAATGGTTTTTCTTAATTTTTACTATTTCTACATTGTAGAATAATAGTGAAAACATTAAAACTATGAAATAACACATTTAATCATGTAGTAGCCAAAAATGTGTTAAACAAATCAAAATATACTTTATAAAAGACCAAGTCCATGTTATGGCAAAAACAGCTCAAATAAGCAAAGAGAAATGACAGTCCATCATTACTTTAAGAACTTTGAAAGTTTCTTCAAGTGCAGTCGCAAAAAACATAAAACACTATGATGAAACTTGCTCTCATGAGAACCGCCACAGGAAAGGAAGACCCAGAGTTAACTCTGATGCAGAGGATAAGTTCAATCGAGATACAAGCCTCAGAAATTGCTGCCCAAATAAATGCCTCACAGAGTTCAAGTAACAGACACATCTCAAAATCAACTGTTCAGAGGAGACTGCGTGAATCAGTCCTTCTTGGTTGCATTGCTGCAAAGAAACCACTACTAAAGGACACCAATAAGAAGAAGAGACTTGCTTGGGCCAAGAAACCTGAGCTAATTGGTATTAGACGTGGAAATATGTCCTTTCATCTTATGAGTCCATATTTGAGATTTTTTGTTCCAACCACCGTGTCATTGTGTGACACAGAGTAGGTCGGATAATATCTGCATGTGTAGTTCCCACCATGAAGCATGGTTGAGGAGGTGTGATGGTGTGGGGGTGCTTTGCTGGTGACACTGTCAGTGATTTATTTAGAATTCAAGGCACACTTAACCAGCATGGCTACCACAGCGATACGCCATCCCATCTGGTTTGCGCTTAGTGAGACTATCATTTGTTTTTCAACAGGAACATGACCCAAACACACCTCCAGGCTGTGTAAGGGCTATTTGACCAAGAAGGAGAGTGATGGAGTGCTGCATCAGAAGACCTGGCCTCCACAATCACCCGACCTCAACCCAATAGAGATGGTTTGGGATGAGTTGGACCACAGAGTGAATGAAAAGAAGCCAGCAAGTGCTCAGCATATGTGGGAACTCCTTCAAGACTGTTGGAAAAGCATTCCAGGTGAAGCTGGTTGAGGAAATGTCAAGCGTGTGCAAAGCTGTCATCAAGGAAATGGGTGGCTACTTTGAATAATCTCAAATATAACATATGTTTTGATTTGTTTAACACTTTTTTGGTTACTACATGATTCCATATGTGTTATTTCATAGTTTTGATGTCTTCACTTTTATTCTACAATGTAGAATATAGTAAAAAAAAAAAAACTTGAATGAGTAGGTGTGTCCAAACTTTTGACTGGTACTGTATATATTCTGGACTCTGACATTGCGCTTTCTGATTTTACCTCATTTCTGATTATGTATGTCTATTCTTATTGTTTTATTATATATTACTGCACTGTTTGAGATAGAAACATAAGCATTTCACTGCACCTGCGATAACATCTGCAAATCTGTGTACGCGACCAATAAACGTTTATTTGATTTGATTTAAAGTAAGGGAAACTAAGCTATTCCCTGGGGTGAAATTCCCCTAGACCAGGCCTGGGCAATTATTTTCCATGGAGGGCCACATTAGAATATATTTTTGCCATCACGGGCCAGAATCATATTACAGGATTATACATCATTTGTGATTGTGTTGACAGATATCTACTGTAAATCATGTCCAGATATGCTACTTATTTACGTGCACAGAAATAAACCACAGCCATGTTCTCCTTTTGGTAGGTATTTTCATTATTAAACATGCAATGAACTACACAGAGGGAAAAGTACACTGTGCATTCAGCACCATGGACAGAATTCTTGTTAATGGATATGCACAAAAACATAAGAAAGAGAGAGAGCATTACATTTAAACTACTCAATCAGTGTGATGGGCATTGACTAGAGCAATGAAGTCAAGTCTAGTTTCTGACGTCGCTATGCGCAGGATTGCTGAGATGTTAGTCAGTAAGAGATGATCTGTGTCTTGACTTGATATATTTCATCACTGAAAATGTCTGTTCACATACATAGGTTGAGCCAGACAGTACAAACATTTTCTGAGCATAACTCCTAATATTTGGAAAGTTTTGTTCATTGAGAGATACATAGAACCTCGTCAGTGACATTGTTTTGAATAGTTCTCCAATCATTGCATCAGACTGAAGATCGATAAGCTCAAGTTACAGGTCAGTGGGAGCGTTATCCACATTTATGGTGAAAGGAGAAGAAATGTCATTGTCATTATGTCATTTTACAACACTTTGAAATCCTCAAAATGACGAGAAAACTCACTGTTCAAAGCACGCAGCAGCGATGTATACTTCTCCCGCTGGTCATCTGATAGACAACAGACTAGTAGTCTGGTGGGTGGGTGAGATTGTTGGCTTCTACTGTCACAACCTTCGGAACGGACAGACCAAGACGCAGCGATGCTTCCAGTATACATATTTATTACGAACGTAACTGGGCAAAAATAACAAAATGTAAACGAAGATCGTGAAGTTGAACACAACATACAACAAGCTATGTACAAACAATAACCCACAAAACCTAATAGAAAACCCCAAACATATATATGGTTCCCAAATAGAGACAACGACACACAGCTGCCTCTAATTGGGAACCATTACTCCAACATAGAAATATATCACCTAGAACATAAAAACCCTTCACCAAAAACAAAACTAAACACACCAGCCTGTCTTCTCAGGCCTGGACGTGACAGTACCCAAAGCGCGGACTCCGACTGCGCCACAAGTCCATGGGGGTCTTCGGGGGTCTTTTAGTCCCAGGTGGCGGCTCGGTGCTGGCCGTGCTGACTCGAGGTCACGCACCGGAGGCCCTGGGCAATTAGCCGTACTGGGGACCCTCTCTGGCGGTCCCGGACTGGGGACCCTCTCTGGCGGTCCCGGACAGGGGACCCTCTCTGGCGGTCCCGGACAGGGGACCCTCTCTGGCGGTCCCGGACAGGGGACCCTCTCTGGCGGTCCCGGACAGGGGACCCTCTCTGGAGGTCCCGGACACGGGACCCTCTCTGGAGGTCCCGGACAGGGGACCTTCTCTGGAGGTCCCGGACAGGGGACCTTCTCTGGAGGTCCCGGACATGGGACGCGCACGGGCCCTCTGGTGCGGGGAGCAGGTACGGGCCGTGATGGGCTCTCTAATCGCACTGGCACTCTGGTGCGGGGAGTAGGAACCGGCCGTACTGGGCTCATTACGCGCACTGGCACTCCGGTGCGGGGAGCAGGAACCGGCCGTACTGGGCTCACTAAGCGCACTGGCACTCCGGTGCGGGGAGCAGGAACCGGCCGTACTGGGCTCACTAAGCGCACTGGCACTCTGGTGCGGGGAGCAGGAACCGGCCGTACTGGGCTCATTACACGCACTGGCACTCTGATGCGGGGAGCAGGAACAGGACGTGCTGGACTCTCTAAGCGCACAGGGGGCCTGGTGCGCGGAGCCGGAACAGGACGTGCTGGACTCTCTAAGCACGGGGGACCTGGTGCGCGGAGCTGGAACAGGACGTGCTGGACTCTCTAAGCGCACGGGGGGCCTGGTGCGCGCAGCCGGAACAGGACGTGCTGGACTCTCTAAGCGCACAGGGGCCTGGTGTGCGGGCCGAACAGGGCGTGCTGGACTCTCTAAGCGCACAGGGGGCCTGGTGCGCGGAGCAGGGACTGGATGTACTGGGCTCTCTAAGCGTACAGGGGACCTGGTGCGTGGAGCCGGTACTTCTCTCCCCGGCTGTTCACTCACCCTTGCCTCATGGATGATGGGAGCTGGAATGTCACGCACTGGGCTGTGGATGCGAACCGGAGACTCCACACGCAGAACCGGTGCAGGATATCTCGGTCCCAGAAGGTGTACTGGGGACTTCGCTCGCATAGCCGGCACCACTCTTCCAGGCTGCACACTCACCCTAGCCCGACAGATGAGTGGCGCTGGAATTTCGCGCACCGGCCTATGCATATGCACTGGAGACACCGTGCGCAAAACAGCATAGCACGGTGTCTGCTCAGTGCGGCGCTCTCCCCAACGCTTCCTCCAGAGAGCACGAGGAGTTGGCTCAGGAGTCCATCCTGAACCGGCCAAACTCCCTGTGTGCCCCCCCCCCAAAAAAATTGGGGGCTGCCTCTCGGGTTTCCGCGCCAGGCGAGTCCCAACATCTCTCCCTCTCCGGGTTCCACGCTCCATATATATCCTCATAACTCCCTCGCTCAGTCTTCCATCCTCTTCTTGGGGTGACGATGCTCCGTCGTCTTCCTCCAAGGCCCCTTCCCAGCCAATATCTCCTCCCATGTCCAGGACTCCTTTTGACATCGCTGCTTGGTCTTTTTGTGGTGGGTTATTCTGTCACGACCTTCGGAACGGACAGACCAAGACGCAGCGATGCTTCCAGTATACATATTTATTACGAACGTAACTGGGCAAAAATAACAAAATGTAAACGAAGATCGTGAAGTTGAACACAACATACAACAAGCTATGTACAAACAATAACCCACAAAACCTAATAGAAAACCCCAAACATATATATGGTTCCCAATTAGAGACAACGACACACAGCTGCCTCTAATTGGGAACCATTACCCCAACATAGAAATATATCACCTAGAACATAAAAAACCCTACACTAAAAACAAAACGAAACACACCAGCCTGTCTTCTCAGGCCTGGACGTGACATCTACTTGGCTGGTCTGGAGGAGTAATTTTCCCTTGAAGGCTTTGACAAGGCTCTACATCTGATGTGCAAAAAGGCCCTTCCCTTGTAGTTTGGAATTCTGTTCATTCATGAGGGCCTTGATGTCCACAGTGAAGGCAAAATCAGCCAACCATTTTTTATCTTGCAGTTGAGGGAAATCCACATATTTTCCTTTAATTTGCAAAAACTCAGCAATCTCCGACTTCAGGTCCCACACCCTTGTAAGCACCTTCCCCAAACGTTTGTGTGGTAGGGGAGATCTGCATGACCCGACTCTGTCTCTTCCAACAGTGAGACAAACTGCCTGTGGTTTAACTTCTTAGGGAGCGGCAGGTGAGGTGACGGTTTTGGAGAGTCTGGCGTGCCCAAAGCAAAATGCCTGCCACTCAGGCTCAGAAAATAGGATATGCACATAATTAGTACTATTGGATAGGAAACACTCTGAGATTTCTAAACGTGTTAAAATAATGTCTGTGAGTATAACAGAACTCATTTAGCAGAGAAAATCGATCCGGAAATCAGTTTCTGGTGACCTATTGCTCTGTTTGACACACTCCCTATTGAATCCATTTGTAACCAGGACTGAGACTGCAGTACCTATGGCTTCCACTAGATGTCAACAGTCTATATACAAAGACTCCGAGAGATTGGAGTAAACAAAACTAATAGGTACAGGAAATGGTCAAGGTAGCTCAGATGTCAACAAGTTTTCTTGGGCGCGAGTCTGGCTGCGCGCCCCACTTTATTTTACTTATATAAGGTATAGGTGACCATCCGAGTGAAATATTATCGCTAATATTCATAAAAGGATAGCTAAGGATGCATTTTAACTGGTATTTGATTTGTTTAGGAAAAGTTTATAGGTAGCGCCCCACCACTCCGTAAGTAGTTAAAGATGTTGCTCTTATGAAGTTGACCACTTTAATGACTGTATCCACAATATGGATCATTTTCAGAACACATTTACAGAGCACCTCCTGATGAATAATACAATTCAGTAAAATTATTTTCTGATCTGGGTTCAGCTCAGCTACTTCATCTTGTATCCTTTTCAAAAAGGCCAACTTTTTTTCCTGTCAAGTTTGGGCACCCATCAGTGGTCACACTGGATAACTTTTCAAAACTCAGTCCTAACTTTGCCACACACTTATTAACCTCCTTCAATAAATCTTTCCCTGTGGTTGTGCTCATCATTGACTGCACTGAAGCAAGCTCCGCTGTAATTTCAAAGTCTGGGGTTATGCCTATCAACAACTGCGCCATGTCACGTGCATCACTGCTCTCATCCAGGGCCAAGGAGAAATAGGTGAAATCCTTTAACTTGTCTTTCAACTGTTGTTACATATTCTCTGCGATGTCCTCAACACGCCGTGTCACTGTTCATCTTGACAGGGAAACATTTTCAAACAGCTTTTTCTTGTTGGGGCAAAGTATTGCTGCAGAGTCAATTAAATATTCTTCAACGAATTCGCCCTCAGCGAATAGCTTGCTTTGTTTAGCAATTTTGTGGGACAGTACACAGCTAGCTCTCACAATTCTGTTGTTTGCTGAATGCAGTTTTGTGAAAAGTCTTTGCTGCTTTTGCAACTGAGAAAGCAACTATTTCAATGGATTTGCCCTCTGCTCAGGAGACATATTCCTATATTTCTCTGCATGCTTTGTCTGGAAGTGTACGGACAAGTTGTAGTCTTTCATGACAGTGATGCTCTCTTTACACATTAAGCACACAGCTTTCCCTGATAGTTCAATAAATAAATATTTTAAATATACACCCTACATTCATTGTCTACTTTCCTTTTCGTTTTTGCGCAATTTCTAGCTAGCTACTATTTGTAATTGTGACGTCTGTGTTAGCCTGTCAGTCACTGTATGTCCTCGTGCAGTTGTTATTTATACGTGCCTTCAAAATAAATGTCCCACAAGCGGTGAGAGTTAAATCATTACACAAAGGCGAGCATTCATTGGGCTTACATTTTTCAAAACTTTACTATCGCAAATTCTTTATGTGATCTGAGCATGATTCCGCGGGCTGTAATGAATCAGGTCGTGGGCCGCATAAGCCTTTGCCCTGCCCAAGACGGAATGGATACTAATGGATAACAACAAAAAGTTGTTACATGCATACTACATGCATACGCCCTCCTTTTGGTAAGTTCGACCATGACTCCATCTTGTTGCTCCCCTCCAATAGGCAGAAACTAAAACAGGAAGCGCCTGTGCTTAGGTCTGTCCAACGCTGGTCTGACCAATCGGATTCCACGCTTCAAGATTGCTTCGATCACGTGGACTGGGATATGTTCCGGGTAGCCTCAGACAATAACATTGACTCGGTGAGTGAGTTTATAAGGAAGTGTATAGGAGATGTTGTACCCACTGTGACTATTAAAACCTTCCCTAACCAGAAACCGTGGACTGATGGCAGCATTAGCTCAAAACTGAAAGCACATACCACCGCATTTAATCATGGCAAAGCGACTGGAAATATGGTCGAATACAAAGTGTAGTTTTTCCCTCCGTAAGGCAATCAATCAAGTAAATCGTCGCAATTCACCGGCTCAAACACGAGATGTATGTGGCAGGGTCTACAGACAACCACGGATTACAAAAAGAAAACCAGCCCCGTCACAGACATCAACCTCCAGCTTCCAGACAAATTAAACGTGGCTGACATTAGTAAAAAGTTTAAACGTGTTAATGCTAGCAAGGCTGCCGGCCTAATCGGGATCCCTAGCCGCGTCCTCAGAGCATGCGCAGTACAGCTGGCTTGTGTTTTTACGGACATAATCAATCAATCCCTATCCCAGTCTGCTGTCCCCACATGCTTCAATATGGCCACCATTGTTCCTGTTCCCAAGAATGCTACGGGGCGATAGTCATTTAGTTCAGTTACCTTAGCTCTCACTTGTCATCATGAAGTGCTTTGAGAGACTAGTCAAGGATCACATCACCTCCACCCTACCTGTCACCCTAGACCCACTCCAATTTGCTTACCGCCCAAATAGGTCCACAGACGATGCAATCGCCATCACACTGCACACTGCCCTACCCCATCTGGACAAGAGGGCCCTCGGAGTGTGGTGTCAGGAAAATAACCTCTCACTCAATGTCAGCTAAACAAAAGAGATGATTGTGGACTTCAGGAACAGCAAAGGGAGCACGACCCTATCTACATCGACAGGACAGCAGTGGAGAAGGTGGAAAGTTAAGTTCCTCGGTGTACTTATCAGCGACAAACTGAAATGGTCCACGAATACAGACAGTGTGGTGAAGAAGGCGCAACAGCGCCTCTTCAACCTCAGGAGTCTGAAAAGAACGTGGTTTGTCATCCAAAAAACCCTCATGAACTTTTACAGGTGCACAATTGAGAGCATCCTGTCGTGCTGTATCACCGCCTGTTACGGCAACTGCACTGCCCAAAACCGCAGGGCTCTCCAGAGGGTGGTGCAGTCTGCACAACGCATCACCGGGGGGAAACTACCTGCCCTCCAGGACACCTACAACACCCGATGTCATAGGAAGGCAAAAAAGATCATCAAGGACAATAACCACCCGAGCCACTGCCTGTTCACCCCGCTTCCATCCAGAAGGCGAGGTCAGTACAGGTGCACCAAAGCTGGGACAGGGAGATTGAAAAACAGCTTCTATCTCAAGGCCATCAGGTTGTTAAACAGCCACCACTAGCATAGAGAGGCGGCTGCCTACCTACAGACTTGATATCATTGGCCACTTTAATGAACGGAACACAAGTCACTTTAATAATGACACTTTAAGAATGTTTACATATCTTGCATTACTCATCTCGTATGTATATACTGTACAGTATACTATATCTTTCACTATCTAATCTTTACTATCTATTGAATCTTAGCCGCTCTGTCACTGCTCATCCTGTCAAGATTGGTGGGTACTGGTTCAGTGAGTCAGGTGCAGGAGAGCAGAGATATGTGGACAAGGAATTTAATAACACACCAGCACCAGTACACAAACGATACAAAGTGCGGGAAACAGTACCGGTCTCACAAAAATAACGGGCGTAAAACACAGAACCCGGCAAACAATAAACCAGCCTTATAACAACCAATTTGAACAATGAATATCAACACGCACACAAACATGGGGGAAACAGAGGGTTAAATAATGAACATGTAATTGGGGAATTGAAACCAGGTGTGTAGAAACAAAGACAAAACAAATGGAAAAATGAAAAGTTGATCGGCGATTGCTAGAAGACCGGTGACGTCGACCGCCGAGTGCCGCCCGAACAAGGAGAGGGACCGACTTCGGCGGAAGTTGTGACAGTACCCCCCCTTGACGCAGCGTGCCGACACCGACCTCGGGGACGACCCGGAGGACGAGGCGCAGGGCGATCCGGATGGAGACGGTGGAACTCCCGCAGCATCGAAGGGTCCAATATGTCCTCCATCGGCACCCAGCATCTCTCCTCCGGATCGTACCCCTCCCACTCCACGAGGTAATGAAGGCCCTTTGCCCGACGCCTCGAGTCCAATATGGCTAGAACTGGATACGCCGGGGCCCCCTCGATGTCCAGAGGGGGTGGAGGAACCTCCCGCACCTCAGACTCCTGGAGTGGAGCAGCCACCACCGGCCTAAGGAGAGACACATGTAATGAGGGGTTAACACGGTAATCTGGGGGAAGCTGTAACCTGTAGCAAACCTCGTTCAGTCACCTCAGGACTTTGAATGGCCCCACAAACCGCGGACCCAGCTTCTGGCAGGGCAGGCGAAGGGGCAGGTTTTGCGTCGAGAGCCAGACCCGGTCCTCTGGTGCGAACACCGGGGCCTCACTGCGGTGGCGGTCGGTTGAAGGTGCACATGAGCGGCGTCCCATGTCTCCTCCGAGTGCCTAAACCAGAGGTCCACCGCAGGAGCCTCGATCTGGCTCTGATGCCAAGGCACCAGAACCGGCTGGTACCCCAGTACGCACTGGAAGGGGGAGAGGTTACTGGAGGAGTGGAGAAGCGAGTTTTGAGCTATCTCTGCCCAGGATATGAACGCCGCCCACTCCCCCGGCCGGTCCTGGCAATAAGACCGCAGAAACCTACCCACATCCTGGTTCACTCTCTCCACCTGCCTGTTACTATCAGGGTGAAAACCCGAGGTAAGCCTGGCTGAGACGTTCCATGAACGCCGTCCAGACCCTTGATGTGAACTGGGGACCTCGATCAGATTCTATGTCCTCAGGCACCCTGTAGTGCCGGAAGACGTGAGTGAAAAGGGCCTCCGCAGTCTGTAGGGTCGTAGGGAGACCGTGCAAAGGGAGGAGACGGCAGGACTTAAAAAACCGATCCACAACGACCAGGATTGTGGTGTTACCCTGTGAGGGAGGAAGATCCGTTAAGAAGTCCACTGACAGGTGCAACCACGGCCGTTGTGGAATGGGTAAGGGTTGTAACTTCCCTCTGGGAATGTGCCTAGGGGCCTTGCACTGGGCGCACACCGAGCAGGAGGAAACATAAACCCTCACATCCTTAGCCAAGGTGGACCACCAGTATTTCCCACTAAGACAGCACACTGTCCGACCGATGCCCGGATGACCAGAGGAGGGTGACGTGTCAGCCTAATAGATCAAACGGTCGCGGACAGCAGACGGAACGTACAGACGCCCAGCTGGACACTGGAGAGGAGTGGGCTCTGTACGTAACGCCTGCTCGATGTCGCGTCCAGCCCTCACACTACCCGGTGCCACCAGGCAAGAGGCCGGGAGTATGGGAGTGTGATCCATGGACCGCTCCTCTGTGTCATACATCCGGGACAGTGCGTCTGCCTTTGCGTTCTGGGAACCTGGTCTGTAGGACAGGGTGAAAACAAAACGGGTAAAGAACATGGCCCACCTTGCCTTGCGAGGGTTCAGTCTCCTCGCCGCCCGGATGTACTCCAGATTGTGGTGGTCAGTCCAGATGAGAAAAGGGTGTTTAGCCCCCTCAAGCCAATGTCTCCACGCCTTCAAGGCCTTGATGACAGCCAACAGCTCCCGGTACCCACGTCATAGTTTCGCTCAGCCGGGCTGAGCTTCTTCGAAAAGAAGGCACAGGGGCGGAGCTTTGGTGGCGTACCCGAGCGCTGAGAGAGCATGGCTCCTATCACAGCCTCGGACGGGTCCACCTCCACTATGAACGCCAAAGAGGGATCCGGATGAGCCAGCACGGGAGCCGAGGTAAACAGAGCCTTCAGGTGACCAAAAGCCCTGTCCGCCCCAGCTGACCACTGCAAACGCACAGGTCCCCCCTTCAGCAGTGAGGTAATGGGAGCCGCTACCTGCCCTGGATAAACTTCCGGTAGTAGTTGGCAAACCCTAGAAACCGCTGCACTTCCTTTACCGTGGTGGGAGTGGGCCAATTACGCACGGCTGAAATGCGGTCACTCTCCATCTCCACCCCTGATGTGGAAATGCAGTACCCTAGGAAAGAGACGGACTGTTTAAAGAACAGACATTTCTCAGCCTTGACATACAGGTCATGCTCCAACAGTCGAACAAGCCCCCTGTGCACCAGGGACACATGCTCGGCGTGTGTGGCGGAGTATATCAGAATGACATCAATATACACCACCACACCCTGCCCGTGCAGGTCCCTGAAAATATTGCATACAAAAGCCTGGAAGACTGATGGAGCATTCATCAAACCGTACGGCACGACGAGGTACTCATAGTGCTCTGAGGTGGTACTAAAAGCCATCTTCCATTCATCTCCCTCCCGGATACGCACCAGGTTGTAAGCGCTCCTGAGATCCAAATTTGTGAAAAAGCGCACCCCGTGCATTGACTCGATGGCACTGGCTATGAGAGGTAGCAGGTAACTATACCTCACTGTGATCTGATTGATGCCTCGATAGTCAATACACGGGTGCAGACCTCCATCCTTCTTCTTCACAAAAAAGAAACTTGAGGAGGCAGGTGAAGTGGGGGGCCGAATGTACCCCTGCCCCAGGGATTCGGAGACATATGTTTCCATTGCCGCTGTCTCCTCCTGTGACAGGGGATACACGTGACTACTGGGAAGTGCTGCGTCTACCAGGAGGGTTATCGCACAATCCCCCCATCGATGGGGTGGTAATTCTTTTTACAGAAGGCGAGAGCAAAATCGGCATATTCGGAGGGAATGCGCACGGTGGAGACCTGGTCTGGACTTTCCATTGTAGTAGCACCGACAGAAACCCCTAAACACCTCCCCGAACACTTTCTTGACCACCCCGTGAGAGCCCTCTGTTGCCACGAAATAGTGAGGTCATGACAGGCACCACAGGAAACGCAAGAGAATCAATAAGAAAGAGACTGATTCTCTCCTTGTGACCCTCCTGCGTCACCATGACCAGTGGTGCGGTGGCCTCCCTAATTAACCCTGACCCTAATGGTCGACTATCTAAGGCGTGCACAGGGAAGGGCATATCCACTGGAACAATGGGGATCTCTAAACTATGGGCAAATTCCCACCCGCGCCTGAATCTACGAGTGCCTTATACTGGGAATGCGGGGGAAAAACTGGAAAATTAATGTGAGCAACAGAGGACTCTGGGTGAGCATGGTGCCGACTCACCTGGGGTGACCCGAGAGTGCCCTGCCTGCTGCCTTGACTCCCAGAGGAACCTCCCCAGCACCGACCAGCAGTGTGCCCTCTGCGGAAACAGATGGTGCATGGCTCGGCCCCTCCTCCGGTCGCCCTAATTGCAGCACCTCCCAGCTCCATGGGCGTCGGAGCGGTGGTGCTGGGGGATGGAATCGACAGACCCCGATCTGGACGACCGCGGGTAGCCAGCAGATTATCCAATTGGATGGACAGGTCCACCAGCTGGTCGAAGGTCAGAGTTGTGTCCCTGCAGGCCAATTCCCGACGGACGTCCTCACGCAAACTACAACGGTAGTGATCAATCAGGGCCCTGTCGTTCCACCCCGCGCTGGCGGCCAGGGTCCGGAAGTCCAAGGCGAACTCCTGTGCGCTCCTCGTCCCCTGCCTCAGGTGCATGAGACGTGAAATCCTCAAATTGGTCCAGCACCGTTCCTCCTTCCTCCCATACAGCGTTGACCCAATCCAGGACTTTCCCTGAGAGGCAGGAGACGAGGGCGAACACGCTCTCCCGGCCAGAAGTAGCCGGGTGCACGGTCGCCAGGTAGAGCTCCAGTTGGAGCAGGAACCCCTGACATCCCGCGACCTTCCCATCGTACTCCCTCGGAAGGGAGAGCCGAATTCCACTGGGACCGGGTGAAGGTGGGGTGATCAGCAGTGCCCTTGGAGGTGCTGGTGGAGACGCTGGAGGAACTCCTCTTCTCTCCCAGCGCTCCATATTCTGTAGGACGCGATCCATGGCGGTACCGAGATGTTGCAGCATCTCCTCATGCTGCCGGACACGCTCCTCAACCCCTGATATCGGGGTAACTGCTCCTGCTGACTCCATTTGTGGTGCGTGTTTCTGTCAAGATTGGTGGGTACTGGCTCAGTGAGTCAGGCGCAGGATAGCAGAGATGTGTGGACAAGGTATTTAATAACACACCAGTACCAGTACACAAACGATACAAAGTGCGGGAAACAATACCGGTCTCACAAAAATAACGGGCGTAAAACACAGAACCCGGCAAACAATAAACCAGCCGTATAATAACCAAATTGAACAATGAATATAAACACGCACACAAACATGGGGGGAAACAGAGGGTTAAATAATGAACATGTAATTGGGGAATTGAAACCAGGTGTATAGAAACAAAGACAAAACAAATGGAAAAATGAAACGTGGATCGGTGATGGCTAGAAGACCAGTGACGTAGACCGCCGAACGCCGCCCGAACAAGGAAAGGGACCGACTTCCGACACATCCATATATTTTATACTTAGATATTAGGTTTTGTTGTGGAATTGTTAGATATTACCTGTTAGATACTGGTAATATTGTTAGATCTAGAAGCATAAGCATTTCACTGCACTTGCAATAACATCTGCTAACCATGTATATGTGACCATAAAATTAGATTTGATTTGACATGAGTTTTGACTGAACTACCATCTAGTCTCAAACCAGGAAATGGGCCACACATACTGTAGTTAAGTACTGAATGGGATAATAAAGCTTTCAGAATTTGAATATTGAACTTAGCAGAAGGGGGGAATCAGACAGAAGGCCAAGGAAATTCATTACCCAGATGTATCAAACAAAGCTGCCAGTTTATTGCAATGTGAGTGACCATTTAGTGAAAATCATATTTCATTAGCAGATTAATGGCTAGTAGGACAGCCTTGGCAGCTTTGCTGAGTTGGGCGAGAAGAAGTTGTCTAAATGTCCCACACTGGCCGTATTTAATCCTATATTGCTCTAATTAAAGTTGTTGATATCCTTAGCGATGGATGAGTCCGGCAACATCACCACCGAGCTACTATTAATAGTCCTGGCTCGTGCCCCGGTTTCATGGACAGCAATAACTCTGGGAAATTTTATTAATAAAATAATCTCTCTTTCTCTCCCCCTTGCTATGCCTCTACCGCGTTTATATATCAGTGCCTCGCTTGCCCCCGCCACACTCTCCCGTAATGAATCACTTCGAATCCTCTCTCTCCACCTCTCGTTCTTTTGAGCTCATCTTTGCTCATGCTCGGTCTGTTTGTTTTTTCATCTGTCAGTCTTTCTGTCCGTCTGTCCATCTGTATGTGTGTCTGTTCATCTGTCTGTCCGTCTGTTTCTTTATCTTCACGCCCCACCCCACCCCACCCTCTGTCTCTCCTCTGCTCATTCTCTCTATCGGTCTGGCTAAGGCCTATCATGTATGGCTGAATAGATAGCACAGTCTCCTAATAGAAAAATAATACAGCGGCAGACGGGAGGCCTGGGGGTAATTCTAACACTGCCTTTATAAGGAAAAGCATTCAGACTAGAGTTTAAAATGTGAACTTATGATTATCAATTGCTAATGACTGAATTCAGACAATCATGAGTATGCAGTAAAAATGTACCAGCACCTTCCCTATTTCTTCTGCTTTTGCCATCTTATCATTTCCAATTATAACATGTCATACAAATACAATCGCAATCAACTCATAAGTGAGATATGAATGAGGATATGACGTCTGGGGATGTTTTGAGCAAAGACTTCAACTGTTATGTTAGTGTTATCCCCCTAAATACACAAAAATCTCTCAGACATTGTTGGCTTACCTTTCCAACGTAGAGTGGTTCCGTGCCCGTGTACTCCTCCACAACAAAGAACTGGTTCCACACCCATCCTCTCTTCACTCGTTCATGGGACATGAGCTCCTGCTCCTTCGTTTCACCCTTGGCCACGCCATTAGTCCTTGTGGTCTCTGACCATCCACAACTACAGCAATTCAAAAGCCAAAGGGCCGCCAACAGGCTACAAGCTCCCAGTCTCCAACAGGGAGCCATTTTGGAAAATCCTGATTGGCTCTACATGTGAAGGAGATTCCCAAAGAGGTGAAAAGAGTCCTCAAGCCAGCAATGTTGAAGAACAAACACTCCAAGGACAACCAAGATTTCTGTTCTAGGACTCTTGGATTCATTCACGAGATTATTGAGTATTCAATTGTCTTAAATAGTTCCGTCTCAGGATGCAGGGCATGTCATGACACGCCATGATTCGGTGAATTTAGAAAGACTGCAGAATGTTTTTTCTCTTTGCAGAAGAAACTTGACAAATCATTTTGAAATAGACTTATCTTCCCCATGTGATCTTCGCCATTGAGTTTTTCCAGACTTATCTCCACTGTCTGTCTACACTGGTATCAAATCCATTCTGGTAACAGAGATGTGTTTTGTTACTGTACAAGGGAAAACTGCATTCAAGATATCCAAGACTAGCTTTCCCATATGTTTTATGGGTAGCACAGTTTCACGTCGTTGCGGCAGCTCCACAATCTCTACAACAAGTATGGCGTTGAAGGGAGTGGGCCTGATATTGATACAAAACTCCCTGAGAATTCAAATTGACAATTTCAATCCATACATGGTCATTTTTTTATTATTGAAACACATTCCTTTGTGAAATCCTGCAATGGACAAGCTCCTTTGAGTAGAATGTCATGGGACCTATAACCATTGAGTGGCCTTGGTATCATTATCAAGGTCAATTTGGGATGCAACTGGTAAAACAAGGTTAAAATCTTACTGAAAACCTTGGGTATCTCACCATTATCTCCAAACTATTGGAGTTGATTGACACTAAAATTCATAGTTATTATCTTTCAAAATATCTTTAATTTTGTATTTTCAAATTAAAATGGATTTCAAAGAAATGCAGGTCATTCGGATACTCGGGTCCTCAGATCCACAGATGACAAGTGTCTCTCCAGGTCCAGGACCCTAGGGTTGTGCATGGTCCAGCGACCGTCTCTTTTCACTCCATTGCAGTATTAGGGAACAGTATCCTTCATGGGACTCCATTGGCTCAGAATTCTTCTGGATGATTCAGGCATAGAGAGGGCTACCATAAAGTGAAGAAGGTAATGGCAAAACCTGAAAAAGACAAGAAGGAAAAGTATAGGTTACCATCACGTTTTCCTGTAGAACTAAAGGCATTTATCACTGGTTGGTGCTTTACACTGCAGTGTTTTTCATCATATATGAAATTGTATAAATGTTTTAAATGCGTACTGCAAACACAAAACGTGCATAAGGCTCAACTCATTTATCGTTCAAACTAAATTCAATTACATAATCTCTCCAAAACGTGCATGTCTTTTTGTGCCAAATTTCCTTTATCTCTTCACAACTCGAGCCACAATTATGAAAATGTGTTGTTTTTGTTTGGATTATCTGGAGGGAACTGTTTTCAGCCTGCCATTTGTTGTGTTCGGCAAGCACCCAAACAATGTGCTCTAAGCACAAGAGCGATGGCACAGTACTGTATGAGGGGAGCGTGCGCCAGGTGTGTGGAGGGGAGGATGGAGAAGAATAGAGGCAAGAGAGAAAGAGGGGGATGGTTCTTCATCACGAGTCAGGCCCCTAGCATCTGTCTGCCTCAGTCCGGCCAACCAAGTGGGCCTAACCCCGGCCAGCTGATTAATTGCCTGAGGGAACACTAATTGGATA
This sequence comes from Brachymystax lenok tsinlingensis, assembly GCA_030435695.1. Taxonomy (NCBI): domain Eukaryota; kingdom Metazoa; phylum Chordata; class Actinopteri; order Salmoniformes; family Salmonidae; genus Brachymystax; species Brachymystax lenok. The sequence continues at coordinate 50,510,056 of CM059797.1, forward strand.
AAAGTATTAATCAATTAATTCAATCCCTCATGGCAACAACCCCCTAATACTTCAAACAAACAACGCAGGAAGATATTGTGATTAAGACCGGGCTTTTTGTTGTATTTGGGCAGCAAGGTAGGTATCAGACACGCTTCCTGAACACATATTGAATTCCGAAATCTAAACTCCAACATGGCCATGAATAACAATTACTACGTTTTGTAAGGAGAATACAACTTTTATATAGATATTGTATGCAAAGTACAACGTCTGTGAAGTGTAAACATACCGTATCGTCACATCATCAGATGCCCCTGTGTGATATACAGGCCAATTGAATAAAATGCACGGCTTCATGGCAGACTGCACATTGAATTGTTGGATGCACTTCAGTTATGGATTCTTCCAATTCTGGCCTCATGCTTTCCATTTGATTTTGTCATGTCTTTGGCTGTGAAAGGCTGTGCTCTGATAGCTTTGTGTTTTATCTTATATAATACTGAGTAATAGCACTACAGTTTGCTGCTCTGTCTCGCATCTATGAATTATTGTGATGTTAAAAGGTTATGACGTGTGACATTTAGAGTGAGAAGTGGCAAAGATTAATCAAGTCACAATTCAACATAACTGTGTGATCCAACGGGAAAACCCTGACAACTGGGAGGGGAAACACCTGGGTCAAACACACACCATCAATGGACAAAACAGCACTTCACTTTTTATCAATCAGGATTTTAGAATATGAAATGGTAACAAAAAAATAATACAATGAAAATAAAATATTAAATCAAATTGAATATGGTATAAATGACAACAGTTGGCCAAAATATCCTCTCAAGTCTTCTGCTCGACTTTAATTGATCCAAAATAAAAAAATTCATAGTTTACATTTGTTTCAGCTAAAGAGCTGGCTGTAAAGTTAAAAAACGTTGTTTATTCCTTTCCGCCTCAAAGGCAAATGACTTGGGGATAAAACACAGATTAATTTATTTTCTTCTATCTACGCTTTCCCTGCCCCCTTAAATGTAGATATTTTAACTGTGTTCTTGGCAGTGCGTATATGATTAATTAGAAACAATTTGTATCAAACACTTTTCTGGGTAAAAGTACAGCTCTTAAGTTGCTCTGTAAACCGAAGAACTTGCTCGACTCCGAACCGCTTGTCATTTCAAAACAGCAACCATACTACCAGCTCACTCTGAATTTCATTAAGTACGTATGCATTTACTCTTAATTAGGTGTAAAAAAAAGTATGCAACCCTAATGAGTTTCAGAGAGAAAGCGAGAGAAGTCACGGATGTTCGTTGCTAGTAGCCAGGGCTAATTTTCGCTGTGTCAATGAATGCCCTTCCGAGCAGGAGCCAGCTAGCTGGCCGATACAGTACAGTCACAAGGCATCTCTTCCACCCCAAAAGCTATTGGCAAGTCCTGTGCAGTCATTCGTGACATATTAGGGTGGTGGATTGATTTTAAAGCATGGCTGCTGCTTCTCATCAGTGCCCGTGCCCAGAGTAGGCCCCCTGTCAGCTGGCAAGCGGCAGACCATGGATTGGGAGAAGGATCACTGCAAAGTGATGGGAATGGTGAGGCCAGTGACAGGGAGACAGGCCATCTCAGTCACTCCCCTCTCCCACATTCTCTCCATTACACCCATCTCTTCATCAGCTCTTGCTTTCTCTCTGGTTCTCTCTTTCTCATCCTCCTCTTTTTCCAAATTGTCTCCTCCCTCTTTCTCCAACTCCTTTTCTCCCACTCTGTCTCCACCTTCCCATATCTCTATCTCCACCTCCTCTCCAACTGTCTCATCCTTCTCTTTTCCTTCCTCTTCTCCCACCTCTCCTTCCATCTCCTCCTCTCTCCTCTAATATCACTCCATACTCTTCCTCTCTCTGTCTCTGCAGACAAAGATTACTATTTTTCCATTGACGTTCATTCATTTCATAGCTTGTGTCTGCTATTGACAGTATGTGCTTTTTTGTGGTTTAGTAGAATAGTTTAATAACAAAAACTGTATAGTAAAATGCATTGTGCTGATGCCACTTGTGCAATGATTGCCAATCTTTCTCTCTGTTCTCTATGTTTTCAAATCACTGATTCTTGTCTTTCTGCCTTTTAACTCTCTATCCCGTTCCGTCTGTCACTCTCTGATTGTCTCTTCTACTTTACTAAGATACCTACTTTTCCTCAGTCACCTCAGTTGGGCCCTGTTCCATTCAATGTCTCTCACCATGTCTCCCTAACTCTCTACACCATTATACTATTTAATTCTTCAGGTTTGTATAGCCATCTGGCCTTCTCTTCCTTTATTCCCTTTTTATGTTTAATTTTCCATCTATTTCGCTCACGCTGCATTACCCCATCTCTCAAAGTCTGTCTCGCTCTCTTTTTCCTCCTCTTTGTATCTCTTCATCATGCTCCCTCAAGTCATCGCACCCTGTTGATGTCCTTGTCATGTATACTAGTGAGTGAGGTTTACTGTTCCAACAAGTGAGTAAAAAAAGAATGGCCACCACGTTGGTTCCTTTAGAGAACTAATCCGCAGTTGAAACAATAACAAAGCAGGCACCCCGCCACAGAGCTATGGATGCAAGGACTGACCATTCATGATATCAAAAAACGTATGCTTTAACCATGTTTTCAGGCTATACAGTGTTTGTTTATATTTGCATTGTTTACAAGCATTGGAGTAAAATAAGCTTATATTTTGGAATCTGATGTGGTACGAGAGATGAACAGCTCATGAGGCATTTATAAGTTATATTATTTAAAAATCTATGGATACTTATCATTAATTTATGAATGTAGCCACTGCAGATTTCCCCTTTAAACACGTCTGACAGCAGAGCTGTGTCCTAGTATCACTGCAACATCACCACATCTCTCCTCTCGCTCGTCATCTCAGGGGGGGGCAAGAAATACAGACAGAATTGATTAAAATCTAAGGGGGGTGAGGGATTATATTCGTAAGGTAATAGCCTGAGGTTAACACATACCACTCCCCATCCTCCCTCCTGTGATTTTTCTATTATTTGTTTTGAATATGCATCTGCAACACTGTCCCTGCGATGGTTGAAAGCGATCTTCAAAGCAGGACCCACGAGGAGTTTAGACAGTCTGCTTATTCAAGTGAGCTCCGCCGCCAGAGTCAAATCCCCTTCGCTAAGCTTATAAAAAAAAGTTGATTTTGTCATCTCAAATCCTAATTTGTAACAGTTGCTTGGGTTCCATGGCCTCAGTGTCGGGGAGAAAAACCCCCCCACAAAAAGCAGCATACACAACAAAAACATTGCTTTGCAGTGAAATGTTTATGTGGTTGCGCTTTATCTGGAGTTTTAAATGGGTAGCCTGGTTCAGGATTGACAAAGAGTGGGTTGTGAGTTCAGTAGGCTGAAAAGATAGCACACAGGAGTATTATAACTCTGGTCAAACCATTTGAAACTTGTCATAATAGTTTAAAAGTATTTCCGTGAAAGAAAACATGTTATCAAATCAAGCTTTATTGATATAGCACATCTCAGACATGAATGCAACACAATGCGCATTACAGGAAATTTTTTTGCAGTTGTTGTACTTTTACACCTTTTTTTGTGATATCCAATTGGTAGTTAGTCTTGTCCCATCGCTGCAACTCCCGTATGGTCTTGGGAGAGCCGAAGGTCAAGAGCAATGCGTCCTCCGAAACACGACCCTGCCAAGCCGCACTGTTCGCTTAACCCGGAAGCCAGCCGCACCAATGTGTCGGAGGAGGCGCCTGGCCCGCCACAAGGAGTCGCTAGAGCGCAATGGGACAAGGACATCCCGGCCGGCCAAACCCTCCCCTAACCAGGACAATTGTGCGCCGCCTCATGGGTCGCCCGGTCACAGCCTGGGATCAAAACCGGGTCTGAAGTGAAGCTTTAAGCACTGCGATAAAGTGCCTTAGACCGCTGTGCCACTCGGGAGGCCCTAGGAAAAAACATTATTTTTAAGCTATGAAAATAAAAACAGAAATATTTACTACACAACAAACAGAAGAGGATAAAAACAAAAGAAGAACAATAAGGACCCATTTCAGATTTCAGAGGCAGGGGGCATAGTAACTAAAGGCTGCCTCTCCATGCCTCTTGGTCCTAGGCTTTGGGATAGTTAAAATGCCAGTGCCAGAGGACCTGAGGGACCTACTGGATACATAACTCAAAAGCATGTCTGATATGTATTGTGCTGCACAATCGTGGACTGATAAATAAACTTTAAATCAATTCTAAAACTCACAGGCAGCCAGTGCAGAGACTTTAAAACCGTTGTAATGTGTGCTCTCTGTCTGGTCTTGGTCAGTACCCGTGCTGCAGCATTCTGTATGTTTTGCAGTTGACCAATGGATTCCTTGGGTAGACCAAACAGGAGAGCATTACAGTAGTCAAGCCTGCTTGTAATAAAAGCATGGATGAGTCTCACTGTATCAGCATCTTGGCAATGTTCCTCAGGTGGTAAAAAGCTATTTTGGTCACATTCCTAATGTGTGATTTAAAATTGAGTTCAGAATCTAAATGACACCTAGGTTTTTTAGCTGGTGTTTTATCTTTATTGCCCGTGAATTAAAATGTGAAGCCAGATTCTCTCTCTGTGCTTTGGCTCCAATAATAAGTACCTCGGTGTTGTCTTGATTTAGCTGGAGGAAGTAGTGAGCCATCCAAGTATTCAAATCACTAATACAGTCTAATAATGAATATGTGGAGCTAAAATCCTTTGGTGACACAGACATGTAAAGTTGTGTATCGTCTGCGTAGCAGTGAAAATCAATGCCGTGCTTTCTGATAATGCTGAGTACCAGACCCAAAATTTTACCTTGTGGAACCGCACATGTGATATTCATTTTCTCTGAGTTATGTTTACCACAGGTGACAAAAAACTGTAAACCGGTTAAAAAATGTCCCAAACCAATTTAAAACTGGACCGACTTGCCTTGAATGACATTATGTTTAGCTTAAAATATTTGCCTAAGCTACCAACACTTGTGCATTGTGACAGAATAGAATACAACATAATATCCATATCTACAGTGTAAAGAAAAAGTATGTGAACCCTTTGGAATTACCTGGATTTCTGCATACATTTGTCATTAAATTTGATCTGATCTTCATGTTAGTCACAACAATAGACAAACACAGTGTGCTTAAACTAATAACACAAATTATTGTATTTTTCTATATTGAATACATCATTTTAACACTCACAGTGTAGGAAAAAGTATGTGAACCGCTAGGCTAATGAGTTTTCCAAAAGCTAACTGGAGTCGGGAGTCAGATAACCTGGAGTCCAATCAATGAGATGAGATTGGAGATGTTAGTTAGAGCTGCCCTGCCCTATAAAAAACATTCACAAAATTTGAGTTTGCTATTCACAAGAAGCATTGCCTGATGTGAACCATGCCTCGAACAAAATAGATCTCAGAAGACCTAAGATTAAGAATTGTTGACTTGCATAAAGCTGGAAAGGGTTACAAAAGTATCTCTAAAAGCCTTGATGTTCATCAGTCCACGGTAAGACAAATTGCCTATAAATGCAAGAGCACAGTGCATAATGCTAAATAAGGTTAAGAATAATCCTAGAGTGTCAGCTAAAGACTTACTGAAATCTCTGGAACATGCTAACATCTCTGTTGGCAAGTCTACGATACGTAAAACACTAAACAAGAATGGTGTTCATGGGAGGACACCACCGAAGAAGCCACTGCTGTACAAAAATATATTGTTGCATGTCTGAAGTTTACAAAAGAGCACCTGAATGTTCCACAGCGCTTATGTAAAAATATTCTGTGGACAGATTAACTACTTAGGGAGTAGCGGCGTGCTAGCGGGCCACTCCCGACACTACCCGGTGAAATGTAAGGTGCCATACGCAAAATCAAAAAGTTTAATTAATAAACATTCATCAATATACAAGTGTTGCATAGTCATCAAAAGCTCTGATTCTTGGCCACATCACAGCGTTGTCAGATTTCAAAAAGGCTTTACGGCGAAAGCACAGCATTTGATTGTTTGAGGATCGCACCCCACATATATTCCACATTAGCATAAATTCATATCCAGCGCGGGTCACACAAAACCCATATAAGAGCTCAAATAAATCTCTTACCTTTTGAAGAACTTCTGCTGAGGGCTTCCCAAGTGTCCCTCGAAGACATCCAATGGTTCTTTTGTTTGAAAAAGTCATTTATTATATCCATAAATCTCTGTTTGGTTGGCGCGTTATGTTCAGAAAATCCCACGTCGAATCGCCCATTAAACCGTGAAGAGAACGCGTTCAAATATATCTATCAACTTTTCCTAAACAAATCATAGATAATTTATAATGCATCCTTAGCTATCCTTTTATGAATATTAGCGATAATATTTCACTCAGATGGTAACCTAAACGTTATGAAAGGAAAATACAGTGGGGCGCGCACTCAGTCTCGCGCCCGTAAAATCTTGTTGACATCTGAGCTACCTCGACTATTTCCTGTTCCTATCCATTCTGCTCAGGGCTACAGCTTCCGGACTCTGTATAAAGACTGTTGACATCTAGTGGAAGCCATAGGTACTGCAGTCTCAGTCCTACATAACATTGTATGCAATAGGCAGCTTGGAGAAAAAGGTAATCTACAAACAAAACTGCAAATTCGTGTTTCCTATCCAATAGTACTAATTATCTGCATATCCTAATTTCTGGGCCTGAGTGGCAGGCATTTTACTTTGGGCACGCCAGACTCTCCAAAACCGTCACCTCTGCTGCCGCCCCCTAAGAAGTTAAACTAAAGTTGAGTTGTTTGGAAGGAACACACAACACTATGTGTGGAGAAAAAAAGCACAGCACACCAACATCAAAACCTCATCCCAAATGTAAAGAATGGTGTAGGGAGCATCATGGTTTGGGGCTCCTTTGCTGCCTCAGGGCCTAGACAGCTTGCTATCATCAATGGAAAAATTAAGTTTATTAAGACATTTTGCAGGACAATGTAATCTGTCCGCCAATTGAAGCTCAACAAAAGTTGGGTGATGCAACAGGACAACGACCCAAAACACAGAAGTAAATCAACAACAGAATGGCTTCAACAGAAGAAAATACGCCTTCTGGAGTGGCCCAGTCAGAGTCCTGACCTCAACCCGATTTAAAATGCTGTGGCATGACCTCGAAAGCGGTTCACACCATCCTAAGAATATTGCTGAACTGAAACAGTTTCGTAAAGATGAATTGTCCACAAATCCACCTGACCGTTGTGTAGGTCTGATCCGCCACTACAGAAAACGTTTGGTTGAGTTTATTGCTGCCAGGGTCAACCAGTTATTAAATCCAAGGGTTCACATACTTTTTCCACCCTACACTATGAATGTTTACACAGCGTGTTCAATAAAGACATGAAAAAGTATAATTGTGTGTGTGTGTTATTAGTTTAAGCAGACTGTGTTTGTCTATTGTTGTGACTAGATGAAGATCAGATCAAATTGAATGACCAATTTATGCAGAAATCCAGGTAAATCCAAAGGGTTCACATACTTTTGCCACTGGATAAGACAGTATTTGCTTCATGGACCATCATATTGTGTACATGTGTTTTTCAAATCTCTTCATTTACACTCCAAAATTGAGTAATTTAATACAAAAGATCATTTGGATGCACTGGTAGTAAAAACTTTCCTCTCAAATTATGGAATTTGCTAAAATATCTAATTATGCATTCAAACATCTCCAGACACCACACACAAATTATTAAAAATCCCTCTGATGTTGCGAAAATCCAGACATTTGGCTACATCTAGACAGCAATGCTCCAGAGACAATTATTGTTCGGAAACTTCATATTGTGAAAAGCATTCTGCATACAAAAGACCCAGTGTCCTATTGGCAAATCAATGATGCAGCCGGCTGAGATCAGAGACTAGAATCCGAATTGACCGCGTTAGCCAGGAAAATGTCTGGAAAAACTGAACGCTGAATGTGTTTACCATGTGCTTACCATAAGCCATGTGTTTACTTATTGGATATAATGAGAAGAGACATACATAAAACAAAATAAAATTGTATTGTCACACACATATTTTGCAGATGTTATTGCGGGTGTATCAAAATGCTTGTGTTCCTAGCTCCAACAGTATCTAACAATTCAAACAATACACACAAATCTTAAAGTAAAACAATGTAATTAAGAAATATATACAGTTGAAGTCGGAAGTTTACATACACCTTAGCCAAATACATTTAAACTCAGTTTTTCACAATTCCTGACATTTAATCCTAGTAAAGATTCCCTGTTTTAGGTCAGTTAGGATCACCACTTTATCTTCTTAGAAAGCGGTAGCAGAGGTGATGGTTTTGGAGAGTCTGGCATGCCCAAAGTAAAATGCCTGCCACTCAGGCCCAGAAAATAGGATATGCACATAATTATTACAATTGGATAAGAAACACTCTGACGTTTCTAAAAGTGTTAAAATAATGTATGTGAGTATAACAGAACTGATATAGCAGGTGAAAACCCGAGGAAATTCCATCCGGATTTGCAGTTTTTTTTGTACATTACCTTTTTCTCCAGGCTGCTATTGATTTCAATATTATGTAGGACTGAGACTGCAGTACCTATGGCTTGTGAGCGCGCCCCACTTTATTTTCCTTTCCTATCGTTCACGTTATCGTCCGGTTGAAATATTACAGTAAATATACATAAAAGGATACCTAAAGATACATAAATAATGATGTTTGATTTGTTTGGAGAAAGTTTATAGGTATCATTTGAACGTGTTCTCTTCACGGTTCAATGGGCGACTCGACGGTGGATTTCTGTTCATAACGCGCCAACCAAACGAAGATTTATGGATATAATAAATGACTTTTTCTAACAAAAGAACCATTGGAGGTCTTCGTTGGACACTTGGGAAGCCCTCAGCAGAAGTTCCTCGAAAGGTAAGGTATTTATTTTAGCTCTGATATGGGTTTTGTGTGACCCGCGCTGGATATGAATTTATGCAAATGTGGAAAATATGAGAGGTGCTATCCTCAAACAATCAAATGTTGTGCTTTCGGCGTGAAGCCTTTTTGAAATCTGACAACGCTGTGATATTGCCAAGAATCAGAGCTTTGATGACTATGCAACACTTGTATATTGATGAATGTTTAATAATTCATCTTTTGGACTTTGAATTTGGCGCCTTACATTTCACCGGGTAGTTCTCCCTAAGTGGTTATTATAAGAATGTGAAATGTCAGAATAATAGAGAGAACGATTTATTTCAGCTTTTATTTCTTTCATCACATTCCCAGTGGGTCAGAAGTTTACATACACTCAGTTAGTATTTGGCAGCATTGCTTTTAAATTGTTTAACTTTGGTCAAACGTTTCGGGAAGCCTTCAACAAGCTTCCCACAATAAGATGGGTGAATTTTGGCCCATTCCTCCTGACAGAGCTGCTGTAACTGAGTCAGGTTTGTAGGCCTCCTTGCTCGCACACGCTTTTTCTGTTCTGCCCACAACTTTTCTATAGGATTGAGGTCAGGGCTTTGTGATGGCCATTTCAATACTTTGACTTTGTTGGTCCTTAAGCCATTTTGCCACAACTTTGGAAGTATGCTTGGGGTCTTCATTTGGAAGACCCAAGCTTTAACTTACTGACGGATGTCTTGAGGTGTTGCATCAATACATCCACATAATTTCGCTTCCTCAAGATGCCATCTATTTTGTGAAGTGCACCAGTCCCTCCTGCAGCAAAGCACCCTCACAAAATGATGCTGCCACCCCCGTGCTTCACGGTTGGGATGGTGTTCTTCGGCTTGCAAAACTCCCCCTTTTTCCTCCAAACATAACAATGGTCATTATGGCCAAACAGTTCTATTTTTGTTTCATCAGACCAAAAGACATTTCTCCAAAAAGTACGATCTTTGTCCCCATGTGCAGTTGCAAACCATAGTCTGGCTTTTTTATGGTGGTTTTGGAGCAGTGGCTTCTTCCTTGCTGAGCGGCCTTTCAGGTTAGGTCAATATAGGACTTGTTTTACTGTGAATATAGATACTTTTGTAACTGTTTCCTCCAGCGTTTGAAAATTGCTCCCAAGGATGAACCAGACTTGTGGAGGTCTACAATTATTTTGGCAGATTATTTTTTATTTTCCCATGTTGTCAAGCAAAGAGGCACTGAGTTTGAAGGTAGGCCTTGAAATACATCTACAGGTACACCTCCATTTGACTTAAATTATGTCAATTAGCCTTTCAGACGCTTCTAAAACCATGACATCATTTTCTGGAATTTTCCAAGCTGTTTAAAGGCACAGTCAACTTAGTGTATGTTATCTTCTGACCCCCTGTAATTGTGATACAGTGAATTATAAGTGAAATAATCTGTCTGTAAACAATTGTTGGAAAAATGACCACAAAGTAGATGTCCTAACCAACTTGCCAAAACGTTGTCACTATTAGTAAGAGCAATGACTAAAATACAGTAGAATAAAATACAGTATATACATATGAGATCAATAAAGCAGTACGTAAACATTATTAAAGTGATTAGAGTTCCATTACTAAAGTGGCCTCTAAGGTGCAGGTTTGAGTAACCGGGTGGTAGCCGGCTATTTTAACAGTCTGATGGCCTTGAGATAGAAGCTGTTTTTCAGTCTCTTGGTCCAAGCATTGATGCACCTCTACTGACCTTGCCTTCTGGATGATAGCGGGGTGAACAGTCCGTGGCTCGTGTGGTTGATGTCCTTGATTATTTTTTTGTCCTTCCTGTGACATCGGGTGCTGTAGGTGTCCTGGAGGGCAGGCAGTGTGCCCCCGGTGATGCGTTTGGCAGACCGCACCACCCTCTGAAGAGCCCTGCGGTTGCGGGTGGTGCAGTTTCCGTACCAGGCAGCGATACACCCCAACAGGATGCTCTCAATTGTGCATCTGTAAAAGTTTCTGAGGGTCTTAGGGGCCAAGCCGAATTTCTTCTGCCTCCTGTTGCGCCTTCTTTACCACACTGTCTGTGTGGGTGGACCATTTCAGATTGTCAGTGATGTGTACGCCGAGAAACTTGAAGCTTTCCACCTTCACCACTGCGGTCCCATCAATGTGGATTTGGGACGTGCTCCCTCTGCTGTTTCCTGAAGTCCACGATCAGCTTGACAATGAGGGAGAGGTTATTTTCCAAGTACCACTCCGCCAGGGCCCTCATTTCCTCCCTGTAGGCTGTCTCGTCATTGTTGGTAATCAGGCCTACTACTGTTGTGTCGTCTGCAAACTTGATGATTGAGTTGGAGACGTGTGTGACCACGCAGTCATGGGTGCACAGGGAGTACAGGAGGGGGCTGAGCATGAAGCCTCCTGTGTTTCCACCTTCTCCACTACTGTCCCCTCGATGTGGATAGGGGGGTGCTCCCTCTCCTGTTTCCTGAAGTCCACGATCATCTCCTTTTTTTTGTTGACATTGAGTGAGAGGTTATTTTCCTGACACCACACTCCGAGGGCCCTCACCTCCTCCCTGTAGGCCGTCTCGTCGTTGTTGTTAATCAAGACTACCACTGTAGTGTCGTCAGCAAACTTGATGATTGAGTTGGATGCGTGCTTGGCCACGCAGTCATGGGTAAACAGGGAGTACAGGAGAGGGCTGAGAACGCACCCTTGTGGGGCCCCAGTGTTGAGGATCAGCGGGGTGGAGATGTTGTTTCCTACCCTCACCACCTGGGGCCGGCCCATCAGGAAGTCCAGGACCCAGTTGCACAGGGCTGGGTCGAGACCTAGGGTCTCGAGCTTAATGACGAGCTTGGAGGGAACTATGGTGTTAAATGCTGAGCTGTAGTCGATGAACAGCATTCTTACATAAGTATTCCTCTTGTCCAGATGGGTTAGGGCAGTATGCAGTGTGATTGCGATTGCGTCGTCTGTGGACCTATTGGGACGGTAAGCAAATTGGAGTGGGTCCAGGGTGTCTGGCAGGATGGAGGTGATATGATCCTTGACTAATCTCTCAAAGCACTTCATGATGACGGAAGTGAGTGCTACGGGGCGATAGTCATTTAGCTCAGTTACCTTAGCTTTCTTGGGAACAGGAACAATGGTGGCCCTCTTGAAGCATGTGGGAACAGTAGAGACTGATTGAATATGTCCGTAAACACACCAGCCAGCTGGTCTGCGCATGCTCTGAGGACACGGCCAGGGATGCCATCTGGGCCGGCAGCCTTGCGAGGGTTAACACATTTAAATGTTTTTCTCACATTGGCTGCGGTGAAGGAGAGCCCGCAGGTTTTGGTAGCAGGCCGTGTCGGTGGCACTGTATTGTCCTCAAAGCGAGCAAAGAAGTTGTTTAGTTTGTCTGGGAGCAGGATGTCATGGTCCGCAACAGGGCTGGTTTTCTTTTTGTAGTCCGTGATTGACTGTAGACCCTGCCACATTCCTCTTGTGTCTGAGCAGTTGAATTGTAACTCTACTTTGTCTCTATATTGACGCTTAGCTTGTTTGATTGCCTTGTGGAGGGAATAGCTACACTGTTTGTATTCAGTCATGTTTCCGGTAGCCTTACCCTGGTTAAAAGCAGTGGTTCGCACTTTCAGTTTTGCGCGAATGCTGCCATCAATCCATGGTTTCTGGTTGGGGAAGGTTTTAATATTTGCTATGGGTACAACATCACCAATGCACTTGCTAATAAACTCGCTCATCCTATTGTCCCCGAATCAGCGTATACATCAATGTTGTTGTCAGATGCTATCCGGAACATATCCCAGTCCACGTGCTCGAAGCAATCTTGCAGCATGGAATCGGATTGGTCGGACCAGCGTTGAACAGACCTGAGAATGGGCGTTTCCTGTTTTAGTTTCTGTTTGTAGGCTGGGAGAAACAAAATAGAGTCATGGTCAGACTTGCCGAGCCTTGTTTTCAAATTAGCTTTATTAAAATCCCCAGCCACAATAAATGCAGCTCAGGTGATGTGGTTTCCAATTTACCTAGAGTAAAATGAATTTCTTTCAGTGCCGTCGATGTGTCAGCTTGAGGGGGGATGTACACGGCTGTGATTATAATCGAGGAGAATTCTCTTGGTAGATAATGCGGTCTGCATTTGATTGTAAGGAATTCTATGTCAGGTGAACAAAAGGACTTGAGTTCCTGTATGTTGTTATGATCACACCACGTCTCGTTAATCATAAGACACACACCCCCACCCTTCTTCTTACCAGATAGATGTTTGTTTCTGTCGGCGCGATGTGTGGAGAAACCAGGTGGCTGTACCGACTCAGATAACGTGTCCTGAGTGAGCCATGTTTCCGTGAAGCAAAGAACGTTGCAGTCTCGGATGTCTCTCTGAAAGGCAACCCTTGATTTGATTTCGTCTACTTTGTTGTCCAGAGACTGTACATTGGCGATTAAAATACTCGGGGAGAGGTGCACGATGCGCCCGTCGAGTAGCTTGACCAAAAGACCGGCGCATTTCCCTCTTCTCCGGCGCCGCCGTTGTTTTGAGTCGCCGGGTGCGATCCAGTTTATTGTCCTAGTTGGGGTAACAAACAGAGAATCCTCTTTGGGAAAGTCGTATTCGAAAGAAATCCGACGATGGGTAGTTTGTGCGTGCCGCCATGTTTTTTTTTTCTCGCATCAATCAAAGATATTATGGAGACAAGATGAGTTTGGTCTGTTTATAGTATGTATTTTGAAGGGGGTGTGTCGTCTAGGATCATTCACTTCCCTTCATTCACTTCCGGAAGTTTACCCGGAAAGATTAATGAACCATTCCTTCACCTCATTATCTTTAGTCTGACAGATATTTACATGACACCCAGAATGCATTGTATATTGTCAACAAACATGGCGCCACACATAGCTGGCAAATAGCTTAGCATTAGCTCATTATAATCAGTACAACCTTCAAAAATGTATTTTACACACATCATAGGTGTCCATTACTGTCTATGCAATTATCAGAATGCATTATTTGTCACCAGTACTTGAAAACATGTGAATAAAACTGTAAATAAATTATGCTCCATACATACATAGATGGATAGATGCATACATGCTGTATGCGCTTACAGTAGAAACGACAACACGATATACAGAAAATAAGGAACTTACTTTGATAGGAACGCACACATGTCCAAAGCCAGCCAGAAAATTTTCCAATTCATGCAAGACTACGCAAATGTCTACATTCTTGATCTGCGCAAACATTGGTGAAGTGCGGGCTCCCCTCGAAGAGAGAAGTTTGTCCGGCTCAGTAAAGCCTCAAACATAAATTGTCCGCAACGCTGAAATGGGCTACTTCTATGTGAATTAATGAGGAGGCGGAACACACCTCAATTCAAACTGTTGTTAGAAAATACAACTTGTTAAAAAATATTTGGAAGTTGACAAGTTTAAGCAGTCTATAGATAATTAGCAGGCAGCGTGTTAACTGTCCTGTTGCGTAATAATAATATTTTGGAATAGTGAGTGCATTCTGACATCACGTGCATAAAACAACTCACACTGGGGGGCGACCGTTAGAGATATTTGGAACTCTCATATGAAAAGATTAATGATGAGCTTGGAGGGTACTATGGTGTTGAAGGCAGAGCTATAGTCATTGAACAGCATTCTTACTTACGTGTTCCTCTTGTCCAGATGGGACAGGGCAGTGTGTAATGCGATGGCGATTGCATTGTCTATGGATCTATTGGAGCGGTAAGCAAATTGAAGTGGGTCTAGCGTGTCAGGTACGGTAGAGGTGATATGATCCTTAACTAGCCTCTCAAAGCACTTCATGATGACAAACGTGAATGCTGTTCATTTAGCCAACTGGGGCGGCAGCCTTGCAAAAAATACAAAACATTAGGAACACCTCTTTCTATGACATACCGTAGACTGACCAGGTGAATCCAGGTGAAAGCTATGATCCCTTATTGATGTCACTTGTTACATCCACTTCAATCAGTGTAGATTAAGGATTTTTAAGCCTTGAGACAATTGAGATATGGATTGTGTATATGTGCCATTCAGAGGGTGAATGGGAAAGACAAAATATTTAGATGCCTTTGAACTAGGTGTTGAACACTTTCAACACCTTGTAAACACCAATTGTAAACACCACTATTTAAAAGAGATCTTAAAACACCTTTTTAGCTTTGCTTTTCCTTACGGTGCTTTTTAGTCGGTCAGTTGTTTTGTAATTCTGGTCCTAGTACTCTAAAACATCCTAGAAATGTTTTAGAGTAATATAATATCAAATTTAGCAGACACTTTTTCCCAAAGCGACTTGCAGTTATGCATGAATATATTATTATGTGTGGGTGGTCCCGGGAATCAAACCCACTATCATGGAGTTGCAATGCTCTCCCAAGATAAATGCTTTGTGAAGCCTCAATTTAATGATTTATAAAGCCTTTATTAAGTCATGCTTATGTCACATTTGGCACTAGTGCTATGTCACACAGTTATGCCACATTTATAAACCTTCTTTAAAGCATGACATATGGTTATAGATGATTTGTAACACATTTATGAAATGTTTATGAAGGCATTATGAAGGCTTTATGAAGCCTTTATAAGCTGAAAGTAATTTAAAATGGGACTGTTATTATTTTGTTTTTCATCCTCTTATGTTTGTTGTGTAGTATACATTTCAGTTTTTATTGTAATTGTTTTTATTCGTTTTTTCCTGTGAAGCACATTGCGTTGCATTTCATGTCTGAAATGTGCTGTATAAATAAAGCTTGATTTGATTTGTAGAGACCATGCCCCGACGAATTGAGGTTGTTCTAAAGGCAAAAGGCAACTCAATATTAGGAAGGTGTTTAATATACTTGTGTTTAGTATACTTAGTGTATATTCTCAGTCTAGCTAATTACGCAAATTGCTGCTTTCCATTCCAGTCCTCTCTCTCACTCCCCCCCCCACACCTCTCTCGTTCCCTCCAGTACAGGCACAGCTCTAAAAAGCTATTCTATATCTGCCCACAGAGCGAGGGTTAGAAGAGGATTCCTCCCACTATCTCTATTTTTATTAGTCTCTCTCTCACAGATATGGCTGTGGCGGTCACGAAATTTCGTCAGACTGTGATTGTCAAGCAAATAACTCTCAGTCCCACAGTAATTGAACGTTAATTAACATAAACACATTTAGCATCTCCTGGCTTCCACACAGCCTACAAGCAATTTTAAAAAGTCTAATAAATCCATGTAATATAGCCTACACCTTCACAATAAATCCATTATTTATTTTAGACAGGTCTAAAGAAGCATGATATGAAGAAAATATTGTCAAAAAAATGGCGCCAACAAGGAGGGCTGCCTCGCTTCTAGTCTTTAGGAAACTTTGCAGTAATTTGTTTTTTTATGTGTTATTTCTTACATTGTTAGCCCAGAAAATCTAATGTGTTATTACATACAGCCTGGAAGAGCTATTGGATATCAGAGCGGCGCCGACTTACCAGCACTACGACCAGGAATACGACTTTCGGGAAGCGGATCCTTTGTCCACACCACCCAGGGAATTTGAACTGATTCCAGAGGCCGACAAAAAACAACGCCGCCGGAGAAGAGGGAGTCGGAGCGGTCTTCTAGTCAGACATAGGAGGCGTGTACACCACCCACCGCTTCAGAGTATATTACTCGCTAATGTCCATTCCCTAAATAACAAAGTTGACAAGATCAGGGCAAGGGTAACTTTCCAGAGAGACATCAGGGATTGTAACATACTCTGTTTCACGGCTCTCTCGGGATATACTGTCGGAGTCGGTACAGCCACCTGGATTCTCAGTGCATCGCGCTAACAGGAATAAACATCTCTCCGGGAAGAAGAAGGGTGGGAGTGTATGTTTCATGATTAACGACTCATGGTGTCGTTATAAAAATGTAACTTCAAAATGACCAGTGCAATTGTGTACAGGCTACACATTATTTACTTATGAGACAAAATATTGAACTTAAATATAAGAGCACAAAAAAAGTATCTCCTTCTTCGTGGCCGACGTGAGGAAGACATTTAAATGTGTTAACCTTCGGAAGGTTAAGTGTGTGTGTGTGTGTGTGTGTGTGTGCTGGAGGGGGTACGCAGCTGGAGGTTGAATGTTTGAAGGGGTACGGGACTATAAAAAATTTGGGAAACACTGCTGTCTGCTATACTATCTATTGCATCTTCGGCTATGCGCTCTGACATTGCTCATCCATATATTTGAGTTGTCCTTATGTTTGGTCCAGATGTGGCTATGCCAAATGGCTGTGGGCAACAATAGTTCATTTAGCAGACAAGGTTTGCTTATAATTCCGTGGAATTATTTTATATTAATTTATAGTATGAAGAATACAATTGAACAAAGCAGAATAAAATATAAATATTTTCTCCAAATGATTTGAGGGAGTGTGCACATGTGGCTATTCTGTGTTGAGTGGTTAACAAAGAAATAGGTACTCCTATATGCTTAATTTAGAGTTATTAAAACTTCTTAGGGATAGGCGTCCCGTCAACGGGACAGTTGTAAATCATGCAGCGCCTTGTGTCACGATCGCAGATTTTAGAGAAACAACAAATGGCGGTACATATAAGTGTCTTATATCGGCTGAAAGCTTATTTCTTGTTAATATAACTGCACTGTCCAATTTACAGTAGCTATTACTGCGAAAAAATGCAATGCTATTGTTTAAGGAGAGCTCCTAACAACAAAACACTTTTTTCACCGCAATAGATTTGATAAATTCACCTCTGAAGGTCAAATGTGTACTTACATTCTGAAATATTGCTCTGATTTATCAACCAAAGGGTCCCAGAGATAACATGAAGTGTCATTTTGTTAGATAAAACCCCATATCTGTCACAAAATGTAGCTGCTAACCAAAATGTAGCTGCTAAATGTAGCTGCTAAGACTTTTCCTTTTGGACAGAAATTAAAAGAATATGGAGAGTTATGAAGTTATGAAAACTGGTTGTTTTGCAAATGTTGAACTGATAATATGGCTGCTAATACTGTAAAAGCTAAATCAAGTCCAAGTATACAGATTTGACGATATTCTTGCAGAAAAATGTCATGTGAATGCAAATGTCTCCTTCACCATTTGCCCAAATGTACCTGGGTGACTTCACACTAAATGTCATGTAGTTTGCTCATTCTTCAAGTTATCCATCTGAAACTGCACATACACTGCTGTCATCTTGTGGACACCATCGGAAATACAACCAGAGTGATGGCTAGACGTGGGACCTTTCTGTTGCCCTTCAAAGATGGTGGTAGAAAAAAAAAGAAACGGTTGTTTTGTTCTTTGTATTTTCTTCTACCAGATCTATTGTGTTATATTCTCCTACATTCAATTCACATTTCCACAAACTTCAAAGTGTTTCCTTTCAAATGGTACAAGGAATATGCATATCCTTGCTTCGGGGCCTGAGATACAGGCAGTTAGATTTGGGTATGTCATTTTAGGCGAAAATTGAAAAAAATCGGGGCTATCCCTTAATGTAACTTTAGTTGTTCTACAAAAGTTGGGCTATATGTTTTGATTTAATTATTATTTGAAAAAACTAACTTGAAAGGCATGAGCTCTGCTTTGTTTTTTTGCGCAGGCTGTACCCACTCCAATAGTTCCTCATTCACAATTTGACAAGCACTTGAGAATGCCTCGAATTTTACGGCGGTATCCACTTTGTGGCCGTAATGCACCCTAAAACAATCCATGCCTTTTGTGGCCTTGAGTGCTGCGTTGTGCCCTTCTCTCTGAGTGTGCTGCTCAATTTGACATGGCTCTCCGTCACATGATCAGTTCTTTCTCAGACACATCGGGGACGCAACTGCGCGCATCCTTATCCAATTCCGAGATGCATATTGAAGATATTGGAAGAACTGTCAACATTTACGAACAGCAAAAGCACTAGTCTATGTCAATCTACTATCCCCCATTGTACATAAGTCGACCTATTCTATTCTGCGTGAGAAATAATTATTACAAACATAGTCTGGGACAGTTGTGGGATGCAATAGATCCCAAATTAATACAACCACTAGCATAAAAAAACCTTTTTTATGCAATGTTGCTGACACAACAGAACGATTAGCTTAAAACATTGATAAACTATTAGGCTATTTATTCACATTATAAGTGCAGCAATGCGCACATGGTAGTATGCTATAAGCGCAAATGTTCCGTTACCGGAAAACAACATTATCAAAAGTGACCTCAAATGCAATTATGCATGTAATGCTTTTATTATAAAGGTGCATTTTTATGATGAAAATTAACTTCCACAAACTTGAAACTCACGCACTACTTATATATGCCAATTAGGCTCTACACTCCTTGTAAAGCGGATTCACGTGCTTAATTTTAAGAAGTTATTTGGCCACTTTAGTGATACAAACGTTATTAAAACATATAGGCCTATGGGCTAGGCTACATGAGGTGTGTGACTAGGATTCGAACAAGTTGCAAAAAAAAGGCTTTGTTTCTTATGCTGAGCATCATTCACAAGTGATAATATATAATTCACAATATATAATATATAATTTTCCACGTGGTTTATTGTTATGCCAGCCAGATAGGCTATACTCCTGTTGTAAATTTAAGCAATGTGCTTAATATTAGGAAAGTTGAGAAATAAATATAGGAGGCTTAGCCTATAGAAAGCTGATGGGATCCTCCTCTTTTTATTAGAGGCCATCACTCCCGCAATTGCATTGCCTATAGAAATGTTGCACAACATGAGCTCATGGGCTCAATTGAAGTGTTCGATTCAATTTTCAAAAACATTTGCATTGATGTCAGAGTGATTAGAGGGACAATAGAGTGCTGAGTACCAGGCAGTTAGCAAGTTTGGTAGGCTACTAATAACCTGCAGCAGCATCTGAGCTTGGAGAAGCCTAATTACCATGACTAAACGGTCATGTGGAATTTGACTGCCTTCATGACTCGTGACCGCTGGTGTGAAGGTATTATGGTCACCGCAACAGACCTACTCACAGATAGCTCTGCTACAGACAGGCCTCTCTCTCACAGACAGCTCTGCTACAGACAGGCCACTGACTGATGTCTGCACATTCAACACTGCCCACCACCGTGGTGCAGGCACGCACATGGCGTGCCAGCTGCACAATTACTCAATCGCTCATCTGGCGCACTGGAAGCCCCAGCTTTGGCCAATGATCAGGGGGCACAAGAGAGAGCAGACTGACTCCCCACTGGCAAAGACAGATCGCTCGCTGACACTGAAAGACAGGGGACGGCCCTGGCAGCTGACAGCTGTCGGGCCCAGAACAGAACAGCAGAAAAGCATGGGTACCTGCCAGTTCCTGTAAGCTCAGGTTCGTTAAGGGGTCGAGGTTAGGGCCAGGTGTTTGACAGAGCCGAGGAGATGAAGAGTCTAGAGACCCAAATCTGGACCATGTCCAATGTGCTTCGTCCAATGTGATCAATCATCCACAAGCCATGGCATGTCTCTCTGAGGAGGTCCTCATTACATCATAATTAGCCATCATCACTCAGGCGCTGCTGCGTGGCCTGTCAATTGATGGTTGCTAAGCTAATCACATACAACAACAGCAGGGGCATAATCTGTATATTTACTACTATGTTGAGCTTTCTCGATCGGTATATAGCCCACTGACCCAGTGAGTCCAGAGTGCACTCAAACAGATTCAACTGCTTTGCTTTCCATTACAAAGTGGTTTTAAAGGGATCGTTCAGCAATTTTACATATTAAGGTACTTATTTCCTTACCTTGGAAGCAGTCTATGGACAAGGACTGACCACAATCCACAATTTGGTTATGTTAAAATTGCCACAAATGCTAATATTAGCATTTTCAGATCAAACTGCACAAGTAAATCATTGAACTAGCCCTTTAAATGACTTCACTGTTTATGTTTTAGAGCCCATTAGCGCAGTAAAGATATGCAGAAGAGCTATACAAACAGGGCACTGAGACAGAAAGGGTGCTAATTGGGTGTGTTCACGCACGCAACGTATTGACACGTAAAGTGTTCAAAGTTCTCATATTAACCCACATGAGAAAGAGCAAGAATCTAAGCCCCAAACAAGGTATACAATTAGTAAAGAATGGTTAACGCTGGAATCCTTAATGGTGAAACTGCCACATCCATTTCTGATATTGAAACAAAGTAATTACTGCAAACAGCAAACACTGACATCATTGCTGGCTCGACAGAACAGCAGAAAATGTTATTGCACAATGCTTCTCACCTCTGCTTGGTCAACAAAACTAAAACAATAACAACAGCGGTGGGGCCGACATTGGCACTGTTTCCCCTACTGCGGATTCAATCTTTAACATGAATCAAGAAACCAAAAGATAAATGGTTTTCAGAACTCAGGATAAGACCCAGATGCAGACAGCTAGAGTCACATATGTTTATTGACTCAAACAGGGGGCAGGCAAAAGACAGGTCATAGGCAGGCAGAGGTCCTTAATCCAGGGCAGAGTCAAAAAGGTACAGAACAGCAGGCAGGTTCGGGGTCAGGACAGTCAGAGGTTCGTAAACGGAATAGTCAGGCAGGTACAAAATGGCAGGCAGGCTCGGGGTCAGGGCAGGCAGAAATGGTCAGAACCGGGGAAACTAGGAAACATAACTTGAGAAAGCAGGGAGACGTGAAAACACTCTGGTAAGACAAGACGAACTGGGAACAGACAAAAAGAGAACACATAAACACATAAATACACTGGAGATAATGAGGAAGATGGGCGACACCTGGAGGTGGGTGGAGACAAGCACAATGACCGGTGAAACAGATCAGGGTGTGACAATGGTGATACATTTATTCAAGAGGAATGTTAGTAAAACCCCCAAAACAATATTATATATATATATATATATATATATATATACATACTTTTTTTTGCAATGATACTTAATTTTCTCATTAAAGCAATATGCTGATCAAATTTCTGTAGTCATTTATGATAATATTCTGTTTTTGAATGACGGTCATGCAAATTGTTTTGTACGTAATTTTATTATATTTATTTTATTTTTATTTAACTAGGTAGGTCAGTTTAGAACAAATTTTTTTTTACAATGACAGCCTACCAAAAGGCAAAGTCCTCCTGCGGGGATGGGGGCTGGGATTAAAAATAAAAATGAATTAATAAAAAATATAGGACAAAACACACATCACGATAAGAGAGACAACAGAACACTACATAAAGAGAGACCTAAGATGACAACATATCATAGCAGCAACACATGACAACAACATGGTAGCAACACAACATGGAAGCAGCACAACATGGTAGCAGCACAAAACAGGGTAAAAACATTTTTGTGCACAGACAACAGCACAAAGGGCAAGAAAGTAGAGACACCACTACATCACGCAAAGCAGCCAGAACTGTCAGTAAGAGGGTCCATGATTGTGCCTTTGAATGAAGAGATTGAGATAAAACTGTCCAGTTTGAGTGTTTGTTACAGCTCGTTCCAGTCACTAGCTGCAGCGAACTGAAAAGACGACCTAGGGATGTGTGCTTTGGGGACCTTTAACAGAATGTGACTGGCATAACGGGTGTTGTATGTGGAGGATGAGGGCTGCAGTAGATATCTCAGATAGGGGGAAGTGAAGCCTAAGAGGGTTTTATAAATAAGCAACAACCAGTGGGTTTTGCGACGGGTATACAGAGATGACCAGTTTATAGAAGAGTATAGAGTGCAGTGATGTGTCCTATAAGAAGCATTGGTGGCAAATCTGATTGCCGAATGGTAAAGAACATCTAGCAGCTCGAAAGCACCCTTACCTGCCGATCTATAAATTATGTCTCCGTAATCTAGCATGGGTAGGATGGTCATCTGAATCAGGGTTAGTTTGGCAGCT
Organism: Brachymystax lenok tsinlingensis; assembly: GCA_030435695.1. Taxonomy (NCBI): domain Eukaryota; kingdom Metazoa; phylum Chordata; class Actinopteri; order Salmoniformes; family Salmonidae; genus Brachymystax; species Brachymystax lenok. The sequence continues at coordinate 50,532,794 of CM059797.1, forward strand.
GGGGTGAAAGAGGAGCAATTACAAGTAAAAATACTTTAAAGTACTACTTAAATAGTTTTTGGGGTTATCTGTACTTTACTTAACTATTTACAGTTTTGACAACTTTTAATTCTACTATTTACTACATACATTTTCCCTGACAACCAAAAGTCCTCGTTACATTCTGAATGCTTAGCAGGACAGGAAAATTCACGCACTTATCAAGAGAACACATGGTCATCCCTACTGCCTCTGGCTTGGCGGACTCACTAAGCACAAATGCATCTTTTTGTAAATAATCTCTGAGTGTTGGAGTGTTCCCTTGACTATCATTAATTTTACAAACAAAAAAATGGTGCCATCTGCATTAATTAATAAGGAATTTAAGTGATTTATACTTTAATTTTGATACTTAATTAAGTTCATTTTAGCAATTACATTTACTTTTGATACTTACGTATATTTAAAACCAAATACTTTTAGACTTTTACTCAATTAGTATTTTACAGGGGTAACTTTGTATTAAGGTATCTATACTTTTACTCAAGTATGACAATTGGGTACTTTTTCCACCACTGAAATTATGTTTCCATAATCTAGCATGGGCAGGATGGTCATCTGAAACAGGGTTAGTTTAGCAGCTGGGGTGAAAGAGGAGCGATTACAATATAGGAAACCAAGTCTAGATATAAATTTAGCCTGCAGCTTTGATATGCGCTAAGAGAAGGACAGTGTACTATCTAGCCATACTCCCAAGTACTTGTATGAGGTGACTACCTCAAGCTCTAAACCCTCAGAGGTAGTAATCACACCTGTGGGGAGGGGGGCATTGTTCTTACCAAACCACATGACCTTTGTTTTGGAGGTGTTCAGAACAAGGTTAAGGGCAGAGAAAGCTTGTTGGACACAAAGAAAGCTTTGTTGTAGAACGTTTAACACTAAATCTGGGGAGGGGCCAGTTGAGTATAAGACTGTATCATCTACATATAAATGGATGAGAGAGCTTCCTACTGCCTGAGTTACGTTGTTGATGTAAATTGAGAAGAGCATGGGGCCTAGGATCATGTAATAATTATAATCAGATTATGTACCAGTGGAGGCTGCTGAGGGGAGGACGGCTCATAATAATGGCTGGAACAGAGTAAATGGAATGGCATCAAACACACTGACACTATGTGTTTGAAGTATTTATTACCATTCCACCCAATTAATATGCCACCAACCTCCTATGCCACTGTATGTACAGTCTCCAGTCGCAATATATTCAGGCCAATAAAAATGTTATTGGTGACTTCAAAAGCACAAATATCTTATGCTTTTCCTTTATCTGTACAAATCCAGGGATATAATATCCTGAGACAAAATAAATCCTATCTCAATAAATGGAACAAATACGTACTGTACCTCAACATAACAAACAAAACACCACGTACGTGTACAGGGCATTTTCCACCACTACAACCCAGATATTCTGAACACCAAAGCACCAGGGACAACCAAACCATCTAGCCGATAACTACAAAGCTTCATTGCATCAGTGTGAGAATTCAAGGGGGAGCACTGAATGACTTCCGACTGTCTCGCTGTCTGGGAAGAAAATAAACACCTTGGCTCTGATTTGACCACTTCATCATTATCCCATTGTGGACAATTTCTCTCAGCAGCAGCAGCCTTCCCACTTTCCCCCCTGCTCTCCCTCACAGTACAGTTCATTTTCCTAGTCAACAGCACAGCTGGAATACTTTCATTCCGCCACCATACATCCTGCGCACTCAGCCATAAGATTCCCATTAGACCGGGCTGCAGTCGGTGAAGGCCAGTCTCCCAGTGTGTGTGTTTCCCCTCAACCTCCCAATGTGTTGTAGCTGCCTCCCTGCCTCCTCAAGCCCAGGTAAGCCCACACCCCAGGTGGCCATTAGATTCCCATAAAGAAGACTGCGAGAGAAAGGAGAGGATGCCCCATCCCAAGTGAAGTATTGTTGTGGTAAATTGGTCCCGCTGCATGTCTGAGTGAAGGGTTGGATGGCATCTGTATTACTATGGGTAAATAAACTATTTGTAGAACCCCCTGTTTTGACCTTCGAAAAGGTTAACCCAGTCAACCTTGCCGAGTACCTTACAGCCCATTTCAAGGTTCAGCACATGATAGAAGTCAATGAGACAATAGTCTTGTAAAGAAATCATACATGCCTTCCCCTGCTATGGAATGCTGCTTTAAAAATATATATATACATACATGTGTAACAGATGGCTACATTAGCATTGTAAATTCCTCAATGGGATCTGAAGTATTGTCATTGCAGACACAAAGTGGTATTGATGTTGCTTCTAGAGTATGTTGGGCTTTCTTGGCATGGGTTTGAAATCCCGGGTCTGCAGTGGCAGGGATGGACCGCGTTATAGGCCTACACATAGACCACAAATTGTTTTGCTGAATAAGATCTATGTGTGCATATATATATATGCATGCATGCATTTACTGATGCCACCAGCAGGAATTGAACCCAGGATCCTGGCGTTGCAAGTGCCCATGTTCTACTAACTCAGTCACACAGCTAAAGATGAAACTCTGTGAAGATCATATCAGGACACTGCAGCTGATTTCACCGTTAGCCTCATTGTCACAAAACACGCCTCCTCATCATCGCAGACACTGCAACTGATTTCACGCGTTAGCCTCATCATCAAAAAACACGCTTCCTCATCATCCCAGAGAGCCTTTTTGCAAATCAATAGTTGGCTGACTGACCACACCCTGCATATTAGAGACTCTCACTCCACCATTACACATTTACACATTTGCCTAGAATAAATGGAAGCTACGGAAAAACCACCAGTACACAGCATTCTCCGTGGAGAGAAACCGGGAGAGATCCACATTGATAAACAGTTCAGCCCCCAAAACTTGCGAGGAAGTCGTTAACACACAGAATAACACAGATCTCAGATTTGTTCCGTGCCCACTTTCGGGGAGGCTGACAACGTCGGGAGCAGTCATTAAAATGGATTGTCTCCGTATCAGACATCACAAACTTACATGGCAAACAAATAGGCGACGAAGCCGCTTCCACCCTTTAGGTTTCATATCCCTAGATCCACATGTTCGCATTTGAAATCTGTAACGGTTCCGTAACGACAGATGCTGGGAGACGGGAAGCAAGTACAGGGTGAGGATTTAATAACAAATAGACATGAAACTAAACAAGAACAGCGTCTGGACAAGAGAAACAAAACAATGTCAATGCAGACACGGGAATGAAACTGAGGAAGTGACAGATATAGGGGAGGCAATCAATGACGTGATGGAGTCCAGGTGAGTCCGATGAAGCGCTGGTGCTCGTAACGATGGTGACAGGTGTGCATAATGATGAGCAGCCTGGCAACCTCGAGCGCCAGAGAGGGGGAGCGGGAGCAGACGTGACATAAATGCCTGTGTGCTTCGCAAATGTCTCCCTATTCCCTAAATGGGGTAGTGCACTATATAGGGAATAGGATGTCATTTGGGATGAAGATTAGAAAAAAACAGTGTGCAAATGGCTCCTCCGTCAAATGCAAAACTTACAGTAGAGCATCAACAGTCGTTTGCAATCAAAACAGCGGCGGCATAGTGGGCGGCGGCATAGTGGGCGGCGGCATAGTGGTGTGGCGGTGGCATAGTGGGCTACATAAATACTATATCATCCAGTGAACTTTGATGATCTGACAAGCGAGGTGACGCATTGTCATGTTGCTGCTAAAATACAGCACTTACTTGATTTGCGTCTCTACCATTGGACCGTCTCATTGATAGTCATTAAGGCGGTGTTAGCTGCATGTTGTTCTTGTTGTACATGGTTTCAAAATCACCTTTTATAAGCACTGAGAAGATACATTGGTCATTATGGCCACACTTTTAACAGACTGTACCTTATAAAGACTTCATCGAGCAATCGTAAAGCACTACATAGATGATTCACAAAATATTCAAGCCGTACTACATATAGGGAGAATATGGCATAACACTTCCCACAGGGAAAGGGGGGTACTTAGTCAGTTGTACAACTGAATGCCTTCAACTGAAAAGTGTCTTCTGCATTTAACCCAACCCCTCTGAATCAGAGAGGTGCGGGGGACTGCCTTAATCGACATCCATGTCTTCAGCGCCCGGGGAACAGTGGGTTAACTGCCTTGTTCAGGGGCAGAACGACAGATTCAATCTTGCAACTCAGGGATTCGACCTTGCAACCCTCCGGTTACAAGTCCAAAGCTCTAACCACTAGGCTACCTGCCGCCCCGATAGCATGGCATTCGATACCATTCTTTAAAGCATATATATATTGGTCTAATAAAGGATCTAAGAAACCTTACAGCACGTTTAAAGTATGCCTGACATTATGAACTCAACAATCTCTAGATAAAGGGTTTCGATACACAGACTCCTTCCCCGTTCATTCACATAGCAAGAGTAATGCCAAAGATTTGTATAACTAACCCAAGATGGACCACAGCCTGTTGTTTCCAATGGGAAAAGAATAATCATAGTGTGCAGAACAAGCAAGCAGGTGAGCAGAGCCAAGCATGAGCTAGCGAGGCACGTTCTAACATGTGTTTGCAAATATCCGTTAGGAAATGCCTACTCTGCGAAGTGTGCGTGTGCAATAACTCAATTAGCAACGCAATTTTTTGAAACTTGACAAAGAGTAAAGTCTAAAAAACTTAGTCCACTCTGTTTGGAACAGATTCTAGTTTTGGGAACAGAAAACTGTAATGAGATGAAATGTTTCATAGATGAGAAAACGTGCAGAATGTCAGCCAAAATCCATCTCACTCCATCTTCTACCACTGCCGGCCACTGCGGGAAATGCCAAGCGGATGCTTCAGATTTATATATCCGGTGAAACATCTAACCCCGTGTTCTGTGGTAATAATCCATACCCATACACCCACTCTTACGGTCAAACACATTGTCCCCAACATGATTGACAGGCCCATTACATGACTCGCCATTATGATATAGGCTAATCAATCTATTCCTTGTATTTCATCAAGGCAAAAAGAGGCAATCTTTTGCATAAAATTACTAGGAAGTCGGAGTGATTCGAAGGAGTAGAAGTGCAGGATTTAAATTGGCTTGAGTTTTATCCTCACTTTCTCATCTAAAGAAATTAATGAGACATTTAACAGTGATGCAGTGAATATGTCTTAATGTGCATCATTTTGCATGTACTTCCTTACAGATGATAATCATATTGTGAAAACTATGAATATACAGTTGATGTCAGAAGTCTACATACACTTAGCTTGGAGTCTTAAAACTCGTTTTTCAACCACTCCACAAATTTCTTGTCGGTTAGGACATCTACTTTGTGCATGACACAAGTATTTTTTCAAACAATTGTTTACAGACAGATTATTTCACTTATAATTCACTGTATCACAATTTCAGTGGGTCAGAAATTTACATACACTAAGTTGACTGTGCCTTTAAACAGCTTGGAACATTTCTGAAAATGATGTCATGGCTTTAGAAGCTTCTGATAGACTAATTGACATAATTTGAGTCAATTGGAGGTGTACCTGTAGATGTATTTCAAGGCCTACCTTCAAACTCAGTGCCTCTTTGCTTGACATCATGGGGAAATCTAAAGAAATCAGCCAAGACTGGTTCATCCTTGGGAGAAATTTCCAAACGCCTGAAGGTACCACGTTCATCTGTACAAGCAACAGTATGCAAGTATAAACACCATGGGACAATGCAGCCATCATATCGCTCAGGAAGGAGACGCGTTCTGTCTCCTAGAGATGAACGTGCTTTGTTGCGAAAAGTGCAAATCAATCCCAGAACAACAGAAAATGACCTTGTGAAGATGCTGGAGGAAACAGGTACAAAAGTATCTATATCCACAGTAAAACAAGTCCTATATTGACATAACCTGAAAGTCCACTTAGCAAGGAAGAAGCCACTGCTCCAAAACCGCCATAAAAAAGTCAGACTACGGTTTGCAACTGCACATGAGGACAAAGATCGTACTTTTTGGAGAAATGTCCACTGCTCTGATGAAACAAAAATATAACTGTTTGGCCATAATGACCATCGTTATGTTTGGAGGAAAAGGGGGGAGGCTTGCAAGCCGAAGAACACCATCCCAACCGTGAAGCACGGGGGTGGCAGCATCATGTTGTGGGGGTGCTTTGCTGCAGGAGGGACTGGTGCACTTCACAAAATAGATGGCATCATGAGGGAGGAAAATTATGTGGATATATTGAAGCAACATCTCAAGACATCAGTCAGGAAGTTAAAGCTTGGTAGTAAATGGGTCTTCCAATGGGACAATAACCCCAAGCATACTTCCAAAGTTGTGGCAAAATGGCTTAAGGACAACAAAGTCAAGGTATTGGAGTGGCCATCACAAAGCCCTGACCTCAAATTTGTGGGGAGAACTGAAAAAGCGTGTGCGAACAAGTAGGGCTATAAACCTGACTCAGTTACACCAGCTCTGTCAGCAGGAATGGGCCAAAATTCACCCAACTTATTGTGGGAAGCTTGATGAAGGCTACCCGAAAAGTTTGACAAAAGTTAAACAATTTGAAGGCAATGCTACCAATTACTAATTGAGTGTATGTAAACTTCTGACCCACTGGGAATGCGATGAAAGCAATAAAACCTGAAATAAATCATTCTCTCTACTATTATTCTGACATTTCACATTCTTAAAATAAAGTGGTGATCTTAACTGACCTAAGACAGGGAATTTTTACCAGGATTAAATGTCGGGAATTGTTAAGAACTGAGTTTAAATGTATTTGGCTAAGGTGTATGTAAACTTCCGACTTCAACTGTACAATCATCCCAGAAAATATCCAAATCCATCCAGCACAGCTCTCTTTCTTCCTCGTCTTTGAGAACACAATACACATAAACACATCAAGCCACTCAAAATGTACTTTGGCTAAATAATTTGCCGTCCAATTTTGAATTTTGATTCATCAGTACCTGGAAAAATATAAGTGGTACCACTAGTTCCAGTGATTTTGTACTACCAATACATGCCTGCCAGACAAGCGAATCCTATAGCACTGTTCTGCCACTGTAGGTTAGACGCGTCTGCTGCTTGACTCTTCTCTCAAATCCAGCTAGCGGTGTTTCAAAGCTGATGGATATAGTAGAGATACAGACACTATCCTTGATGAACATACTGTCGCAAACTGCGACAGTGCAAAGGCCCTGCAGGTCTTGAACCCCTTACAATAAAGTGTAGTTTCCAGAATGTTACTCGTGTTCAGAAATCAGTCCCAGGCACAAGTGCTTATAGTTAGGCTCCCTCACCCCTGAACTTACCAGGAGACCCCCGATTCCCTGAAACAACCAGAGACCAAGCAAGGTCTGTGCCTTCCTAGGAAATTGCCTGACACAAAAAAAACTAATATCCACTTGCACTCTGCACTCCACTCTGCTCCAGGCTGAATCATACCCTTGAACATCGAGAGCTGGCGTTGCACCCCACTGGGACTGCACCACAGTAATCAACGGGCTATAGGCACAGTGTGCCGGGAGAGTGTGAATACCCATTATTGTGACCACAATCATTATTACCATCATAAACCACATTATAGCCATCAGCAGCCTATCAGAAACTCTGTGTGAGGCCGCCAGTAGGGTGTGGACGGATTTCAATTCAGTTCGAGGTGGATATGCAGTACTGTATATGGTTTCTATGAAGAACAGCTCTAGGCTAAGAATAAATATAATATTTTAGTGGCGAAAAAGTGATGTACTGTATCTTATGAAATAGATAATGAAGGTATCTTATGAAACTGCCTTGATACATGTTATAACCAAGGCTTTTGTCAATCACCGCATTCTGATTGTGGAGGCCAGGTCATCTGATGCAGCACTACATCACCGGGGCTTGCTAGTACCACTACAAGCCAAACTAGCTAAGTTTCCACAATGTCAACAATGTCTCAGAGCTCTACAGACAATTCCTTTGACCTTATCGCTTGGTTTTTGCTCTGACTTGCACTGTCAACTGTGGGACTTTATATAGACAGGTGTGTGCCTTTCCAAATCAATTGAATGTATGTCCAATCAATTGAATTTACCACAGGTGGACTCCAATCAAGTTGTAGAAACATCTCAAGAAAGATCAATGGAAACAGGATGCACCTGAGCTCAATTTCGAGTCTCATAGCAAAGGGTCTGAATACTTATGTAAATATGGTATTTCATATATTTTTTCAAAAAAATGTATACAAAAAAAAATCTAAAAAACTGTTTTTGCTTTGTCTTTATGGGGTATTGTGTGTGATGAGGATCCATTTTAGAATAAGGCTGTAACGTAACAGAATGTGGAAATGTGAAGGGGTCTGACCACTTTCCGAATGCACTCAATTGTTTCAATAATAAACTAATTAAATTGAAACTTAAATAAACAGTTCCCAGAATCTTATATAGACTGCAAAAATCCTAGATGTATTTAGTGCAGGACTCTAGTGCGAGGGTAGAGAGACTCTCGGACAGAAACATTCACTCCTCCATTAATTTACAAAAGGATAGTCTAATGGCTCAGCTAGGTGTGAATGCTGTGGTCAGTCATGTGAGCGAAGATAGGAACGCAGACTGATTACTCAAAATAGACTTTAGATTGTCGCCACCTCAGTTCACAATGCACTAGCAAAACGCGAGAATGTTGTGAATACTGATGATACCTGATGGTAAGAGTGCGTAATTTTGTTCTAAGCCTTCCCCAAATGATTGCCCTAATATTAGCCACTTGGAATGAATGCCTACATTTTTAACCTTTGAGTTGTTTCTGTTTTTAACACTGTAACCACACAGAAAGAAGGCTCCCCTGATGATTATAGGTATGTAAATATATGAAATTTAAGGTGTTTTGGGACTGGAATTTTACAAAATAGATAACAACAATAGAAAAAAAGCATCTGGTGGCATTGGTAGAGTCAGGCGGAATCACGACTCGTTAAAGAGGGCGTGGGAAGAGATAATGATCACTATCAGGGTTAGGTGGAGTATAGGACTATGCACAAACTGTGAATGTCCGATTTGAGTTCCCTATGCTCAATATTATGGTTCATCAATAAAATGTTGAACTACAGAAAGCTTGGGACCCTCTTCTTTTCAACATTAACAACAGAGTGAAAGTGCACTTTAAACACACTACAAAGCTGTGGGCCAGGTGTTATCTATTCATTCAATAAATTGTAATACAAAAGAAGCCATCCATCAAACAGGTACTGTTAGATTACAATCTTTTTTCTGACCGTTTGGAACAGTGTAAACACAAATACATTAATAATTTACAAACTAATTTGAATCAATCCCAGATAGTCTGTTCTAATGAAAAAAGTTTTCAAAGTTTTTAGTAAAGCCATGATTAAAAACATTTGCATGCAATTTAAATTGTCTTTGAAAACATGTTGGGGTTAATTTATTGTTTAATTATTCAATGCTCTCTTTGTTATTTTGTTATATATCTAAAATGCTTGATTATATTTAAAAGCATGAATGACTTGTATGCTGTGTGAACGAATGATTGATATACAGCATCAGTCAACATTTTGGACATACCTACTCATTCCAGGGTTTTTCTTAATATTTTACAATTATCTATTGTAGAATAATAGTGAAGACCTCAACACAATGAAATAACACTAATGGAATCATGTAGTAACCAAAAAAGTGTTAAACAAATCAAAATATATTTTATATTTGAGATTCTTCAAATTAGCCAACCTTTGCCTTGATGACAGCTTTGTACTCTCTTGGCATTCTCTCAACCAGCTTCACCTGAAAGGCTTTTCCAACAGTCTTGAAGGAGTTCCCATATATGCTGTGCAATTGGCACAGTGCCGTCCGGGTTTGGTCGGTGTAGGCCGTCATTGTAAATAAGAATTTGTTCTTATTTCTTGTAACTTGCCTAGTTAAATAAAGGCATTTATTTAACGGCATCCTGCACACTATACTGCAGTATAACGCATCCACTAAATGAGGACCTAATCTACTGTTTTATTGAAACATGTTTACATTACATTTGTTTTAGCAGTACAATTGTGGCTAGTTTATCCAAATACATTTCATGAATAACAAAATTAATTAATCCAGAAGTTTAACACTTTATTGGTTTCTGAAGCAGTTGAAATTATTTATTCACTTGCTGTGTGGTACACTTGTCAAAAATATTATTTACTTACTTAGGTTTTTAATCAAACACCATTATGTACATATGTACAAGAGCAAGCTATCTACACCAGAGCTAGCTATCTACACTATCTAGCTATCTACACCATAATGCAGTTGTGAGTACACTAGGCATTCTGTATTATACTACAACATCAGTCTAACTGAATATGAATGTTGTGTTTGTTGAATGTTCCAAGCAGGTGCCAAAATGTTCTTCAGCTGGTGAACCTCGTCTTGTGTTAGGTAATGTCAGCTGGTTTAGCAGGCTTTGCCACTGTGGCGATGTTGGCAGCGGTGTTGGGTTTGGGGAGCTGTGGCTCCTTGTAGACAACTGTCTGGTACTTTCTGCACTCCAAAGCCAGGTGGATAAGCCTCTCCTTGAAGTGGTGGGTTCTGGGCTCATACACTTTCTTCTCTCCCCACTGCTTCGACCTCTTGCAGAAGATTTGTTTGTACCTCTTGCAGAAGATTTGTTTGTATTGCAAGTCTCCTGTAAAGACATGAAGACTGATCGTGAGGATGTGTAAAACATGAAGACTGATCATGAGGATGTGTAACCATACAATAAACCATGTTAATCTGTAAACAAAAAAGGTACTGTAGACTGGTATGTGTTTTTTAACACCCAGAGTCAATAATGGGGCATTGAGATGGGCTGTTGTGAAAAGTTTGTGGGGGGATAGACAGTGTAGTCATGTATTGTTTTGTATGAGCACCTACAGCTATGCTGTCGAGTAGACAAGAACGGCCACCAATAAAGTGAATAGACTAAAAGAGTATACCAACAGCCCCTCTCCACATGTCAAAGAACTGACTGCAAGGGTGTGAAAACTTTGAAGAGCACTTGGCTTGTAGCTACACATTAGACAACATTTTACTACTTTGTTCCAATAAATACACAGTCAAACAAGGTACTATACTCACCCATCTCCATCATGTCAATATGTCATGTATACTAACCTTCACACACAATACCCACCCCCAACAGACACCAGTCAGTCACTCACACCACCCCCTCCTTACTAATACCTCTGCATGAACAATCAACTAAGCCTTTGTAATACAGAGTAAACTACAGTAGAAGTTGTGGCCTATTTGTAAACACAACAATGAGAACAAGACACGGACCATGTTCATGCCAAGCTCTGGTATATTTCTTTGCTCAAAATAGACTCATGGAAAGATTTAGGAAAGGTGACTTACAATAGTTCCTGGTGCTGAGCTCGATGTTGATGCCGCTGCAGCTGTTGACAGGATCTGCCTCTAAACATAACACATAGTCATGTTAGCCTCTGCGGTAGTTGGCTAGCTACCTATTGGTTCGATATGGTCCAGTAGGCAGTAGCTAACGTTAGCTTGCAAAGTTACAAATCACCTCACCAGATAGCAGCTGGTTAATTATATTGATTTGCTAGCCAACGTATTATGAAAGCTAGCTAGGTAGATTTCTGGTTTAGATAAACAAATTTAGTTCGCTAGCTAGTTAATAACAGAAGCTACGTTACCTCAGCTCGACTTATTTTCTGCTGCGCTGATGTTGGCTGATCGGATGCCTTCCTCTTTGAAGTGATGTGGAAAATTGATGTAATAACATAACTTTTCAACGTTCGAAGACCTGGCAACACCATCAGTTGAGACTGCAAGTCTGTTTTGAAGTCCTCTGGCTGAAAGTGCTGGCAACAAACAATAACATTTTGATATTTCTCCACGGGCGTATTCACATCAACTTGATCCACATCCACCGGGCAGGACTACGTCCTGACATTGCCATGTAGTCTGGATATTGGGGTTTTCTAACAAGGAAATGCAGATGGCCCGTTTCGACCGGTGAGATACAGAAACGCTCATGTTTTCATGTAGTGAAAAAAATCTCGATTTTTATGACACATATGATATGTTAATAACATATTAGTCAGCATATACTGTGAAATATAGTAGCTGTGACATTTTCCTTTAAGTAAAATAACTCCTTTGGATACAATAAAAAACTGTCACATAAACTATTTCACCAAAACAGTAAATTGTTGCTCAGAGAATTAAAGTGGCAATTTGTAACTTTTTGAGCGACGTGACCAAGTTCACATAGAAATATGAGTTATAGGTCTATCATTCTACTTGAAAGCAACTCTTAGAGGTGGTAGATCTGTTCTATGTGCTCTATTTATATGCCTCCCGTTCTTAAGTTTTGTTTTTGCGTCTTTTACTTTCGGTTTTGTACACCTGCTTCAAAACAACTGAAAAACAATATTTTTGGTTTAGGAAATATATTTCACAACGGTTTAGATGGTACAATGGTTCTCTACACTATACTAGCTTATTTTGTCACATAAACTGAAATTAGGTGAACTTTTAGAGTTTTAGCAACCAGGTAATGGCGGACAGATTTCAGATTTCAAAACTGGATTGATCTTTCAAATAAACAATTTCTCTTCCTTTTTTTCTTTAGAAACTCTCAGTAGTTATTCTGTGTTTTTCGTTTAATTTGGCCAGTTTGAGTAAATTTCTATTTAAATAGATTAGGATGAGAGGAGCTGTCAAACTTGCATTATGCGAGAGTGAGTTATTTACTCAAAGAAAATACATTTAGATCACAAGAATGCTATAGCACTGTAAAAAAGTATTTGTTGTTTCAACTTTATTTCCAGTCATAAAGTCAAGTTCTATCAACTTTACATTTCAAGCTATCCTTATTTACACACAATTTACTTTGACTAATTTACAGTTTTACAGTTAGTCAGTATAACCTAATATTTATAGTTGAATCAATTTACATTTTAGTATAGATAACTCCCCTTAATTTTTAAATGACTTCATATTTTTTTTATTAATCGAAATCCCTATCAAGGTAAGGAGACTATATATATATATTTTTTTTTTAAGTATTTAACCTTTATTTAACTAGGCAACTCAGTTAAGAATGACAGCCTATATATACAGTGCCTTAAGAAAGTATTCATACCCCTTTACATATTCCACATTCTGTTGTGTTACAGCCTGAATTCAAAATGGATTAAATCTTTTTTTGTCACCCATCTATACACAATACCCCATAACGACAAATTGAAAACATGTTTTTAGAAATGTTTGCAAATGTATTGAAAAGGAAATACAGAAATATGTCACTTACATAAGTATTCACACCCCTGAGTCAATACAGAATCACTGTTGACAACGATTACAGCTGTGAGTCTTACTGGCTGCGTTTCCAAGAGCTTTGGACACCTGGATTGTACACTATTTGCACATGATCCTTTTTAGAATTCTCCAAAGTCTGTCAAGTTGGTTGTTCATCATTGATAAACAGCCATTTGCAAGTCTTCCCATAGATTTTTTAAGCAGATTTAAGTCAAAACTGTAACTAGGCCACTCAATGTTGTCTTGGTAACTCAGTGTATATTTGGCCTTGTGTTTTAGGTTATTGTCCTGCTGAAAGGTGAATTTGTCTCCCAGTGTTGGTTGGAAACATAGCACGGTGTATTCAGGACATAAACAAATTATATTTTTCAGATTTTTGCACTTTTACTTTAGTGCCTTATTGTAAACAGGATGCATGTATTGTAATATTTTTTATTCTGTACAGGCTTCCTTTTTTCACTTTGTCATTTAGATTAGTATTGTGGAGTAACTACAATGTTGATCCATTCTCAGTTTTCTCCTGTCCCAGCGATTCAACTCAAACTGTTTTAGTCACCATTGGCCTCATGGCGAAATCCCTGAGTGGTTTCCCTCCTCTCTGGCAACTGAGTTAGGAAGGATGCCTATGTCTTTGTAGTGACTTGGTGAATTGATACACCATTCAAAGTGTAATGAATAACTTCACCAATTAAAGGAATCTTCAATATGTGCCCTTCTTTGCAAGGCATTTGAAAACCTCCCTGATCTTTGTGGTTGAATCTGTGTTTGAAATTCACTGCTCGACTGAGGGACCTTACAGATAATTGTATGTGTTGGGTACAGAGATGAGGTAGTCATTCAAAAATCATGTTAAACACTATTATTGCACACAGAGTCAGTCCATGCAACTTATGTGACTTGTTAAGCAATGTTTTACTCCTGAATTTATTTAAGCTTGCCACAACAAAGGGGCTAAATAATCATTGACTCAAGAAAATGCTGCTTTTTATTTGTTATTAATTTGTAAACACATCATTTCACTTTCACATTATGGGGTATCGTGTCTTAGTCCAGTGACACAAAATCTAAATGTAATACATTTTAAATTCAACACTTTCTGAAGGAGCGAGTGCATTGGCATAGAAAAGTATAGACTACCATGTAGAAAAGAGGACAATTAGAGTCTAAATAGCCGCTTTCAAACTCCCTGCATTAATTTTTCTTAATTACCGGGCAAATATTCTCCCTCTTCTGCTTCATTAGCTCCTCTGTTGAGCAGTTAGTAAACAACCCTGACCCTAACAATGATATAATAGAGATTTTAGAACATCCATGATCCCATCTGTCTCTGCTTTTTTGCCTGTTTAAAACTGGGAGTGTACTCAGTAACGTCAACCAACCAACAGACCACTTTAAGCAATATTCTCAGTAACGGTTACAGAAACGTTTTACTTGTGGTTGTCGTGATGCGGTTGTGGTCATCAAGGACAACAACCACCCGAGCCACTTCCTGTTCACACTGCTATCATCCAGAAGGTCAGGTCAGTACAGGTGCATCAAAACTGGGACCGAGAGACTGAAAAACAGCTTCTATCTCAAAGCCATCAGACAGTTAAATAGCCTTCACTAGCACATTAGAGGCTGCTTCCCTATATACATAGACTTGAAATCACTGGCCACTTTAATAATTGGAACACTAGTCACTTTAATAATGTTAACATATTTTGAATTACTCATCTCATATGTATATACTGTATTCTATTCTATTCTACTGTATCTTAGTCTATGCCGCTCTGACATTGCTACTCCAAATATTTATATATTCTTAATTCCATTCCTTTAATTTAGATTGTGTGTATTGTTAGATATTACTTGTTAGATATTACTGCACTGTTTCAGCTAGAAACACAAGCATTTCGCTACACCCACAATAACATCTGCTAACCACGTGTATGTGACAAATAAAATTTGATTTGATTTGTTTATCTACCTTTGTTGAATGCACTAACTGAAGTCGCTCTAGATATAAGCGTCTGCTAAAATAACAAAATGTGCATGTCAAAATTAACAGTTGCAAAGCATTCTGGGCATTATTCTAATGAGCTCCGCCCCTCAAAAATAAGTTGAAATCATCTTAACTTGACATTTTAATCAACACAACAGTTATGTTGCTTCAGTAAATTTGACTTCATTGTTGTGAATATCTAAGTTGAGTAAACACATTGTTTTTTGCTAACTCAACTTGATTTCATAAGTTTTTACATTTTGAGTGAGTTGAAGTCAAATGTTGTTGACTTGGCTTGATAAACAAGTCATTTTGACTGAATCTCTATATATATATATTTAGAGTGAGCTTGAACGTTACATCTACTGCATGCACACAACAGAAAATAACTGTCACATTAGCAGTGGCTAAGCCACTGCCAGCCTGACATCCATAAACAAAACAGAATTGTGTTAATTACATGCTGAAAACATAAAGACGGGAGGGAGGGAGTGCATAGGTGTAGAAACGTATAGACAACGGTGTAGAGGAGAGGACAATTACAGTCTAAATAGCCGCTTTCAAACTTCCTGCTTTCATTATTCATAATTACCGGTCAAATATTCTCCCTCTGCTGCTTCATTATGTCCTTTGTTGAGCAGTTAGTAATGTCAAAGAGAAGATAGAGAGACTGGGTAGTGAAGCGAGAGCGGGAAAATCTTATAAATTGTCTAGAGCCATTGCCTTCAGTCTCAGATCATGCACCCGTATTAGCTCTTAGGAACGTTTCCCGAGTGTCTGCGGCCACTATAACTCAAAGTCCACCAGTCTGACAGACGAAAGCCCAGAGAAACAGGGTCAAAGGCTTCCCCAGTTCTGACAGACTTAAAGGCATCAACAAGAGGGAGAGAGAGAGAGAGATCAGGCTTTCTTAGCTGACATGAAACAGGTGTACTTATAAGAGAGGAAAAATCCATATTCTGTTTTTTTACTTAGCTATTCTCAAATACATATATCATCCTTACTCGAGAGCCAGTCTTGCCATTTGGTCTAATTTAGGCAGAGCTTGTTCCCCTCTCTTTCGCCCCACTTTTCTCTCTCCTCTTCCATTTCTCAGCATTCCACATGGCATGCTGAAATTGTTATTTCCAAGTCATTATCTTATTTGTGCGTCTCCACTCGTCTGCAAATACTCCAGATATTCCGTCCTTCTCCTCAAGTAGCTACACTGCACCAAAGCTTCAGATCAATGGGGAGTCTTTGGTTTATAGATAAGGCAGTGACTGCTAGCTGGGGGTGAACAGAATATAGAGTGCTAATTGGAAATTTGGTGAAGTTTGACAGAGGAGTGTCTTTAGAGAAAATGGAATCTCGATCTGCAAGACCAGTGTGGCTATGAAGAATCCGGGCTGGATAACAAGACAAAGTCTTGCCTGTTCATCAAGCTCCTATTTGAAATATCAAGATACTCCTGCTTTACTAAAAAAGGAACCAAAAAACACAGGTGATCCCAACTAACAATTCTAGGGGGAGAGAACATTTTTGTAATGTTACCTGTAATATTCCCCTAATGTTTGAGTGTCCAGTTTGCCATTGGTTAGGGGAAAATTATATGGTAGCACAAACCTTCTGAGAAAAGTTTTTGTGTTTAAGTTAGGAGAAAATTCCCTTCATGTCAAGTAGAACCTATTTAAAACATAGCTACAATGCTCTCAGAATATACACCATTAATGTTCTAGACAAGATTTATGAGACGTTGCAAGAACATTCATGTGTCCAGTTTTCTGAGAGTTATGAGAATATTCCATCAATGTTCCACCAAACATGGCTGCCATGTTCTCTGAATATAAAAAGGGGAAACCTAGTCAGTTGCACAACTGAATGCATTTAACATACCCCCTCTGATATTAACATTCTAGAAACATTTCATTGGATGTTGCAAGAACATTCCCGTGTCCAGTTTTCTAAGGGTTCACAGAATATTCCATCAAGTAAGGAAACTCCCCTAGAAGGTGAGTTCAAACTCAGGCCACCAACACCAAAGACAAATGCCCTAACCCCTGTTCCAATAAGGGATATCTCTAGAGCATGTGCTTATTGCGCCAGTATAGTTAGGCCCTGTCCAGAAAAAAACATAAACCCTCCTCCCTAGGCACTTGTATAGATGAAACAACTTGATAGGTGTAAGCAATAAGGTGAATGCACTATGAAATAAATCTCAGCTCTGTTAAAAGTACACTCAAGAAAATATTTTTGGGATCATAGTGATTGAGGAGTATCATGAAAACAAGTTAATATGCCACACCAAAATTAGACAACTATACAGAAAGTCCTTCGCAAAATAAGTTAATAAAATAAATTATGAGAATAGTCAGATGAAGTGACACCTGACATGGACATGGTGGTGTAGCAGGAACAACGGGGTACCGTGAACCAAGAGGTTGTGAGTTCAAATCCCTGGTGAAAAGATATAAAAAAATAATTACTGTATACATGCACAATGTAATCTTGTATGTTTTAAACACTGTGTGTGATTATCCTTGCCAACAGACAAAGAGCTATCAGCGGTTCACCAATCAGGTCCTTGATTGGCTCAGCAACAGTAACAAGAAGTTATGTGTAATGAATATTTCTTGGGAACTTTCCCATGACACATTTATATCTTATGTTCTGAGAACATGGTGTCATGACGTGGCGTTTCTGGGTGTAGATCGTGGCTTCCCCCTCTCTCACTCTCTCCTACACCCAGGTTCTGTTATCTCAGGTCATAAATTCCTGGCGGAGACTTTCTTCCCCTTTTCATGCAGAGAGAGAGACCACAGAGTGAAAATAGGATTTCACGTGGCCGAACTCCTAAATCCCCAAAATGGGAAAATGAATCAATATGTCCACTTGTAAAAATGTTAGAAGGGTCCGTGGACAATTAAAAGACAGTTATGTTGAATGTGTTTCATTTGGTGACCTCACGAAGGACAGGAAACACACATAACTATATCTCTGAATGTGTACATTTCTCAATGATGGTGTTTTTATCTAATTCTTGTATAAAATGAATAAGTAAAGATGAAACTATTTGTGGAATTATGTAATGTGATGTTAAACATTTAATGTGAGAGAATTTTATTCCCTTTCAAGTTTAACTAAGTCATTGGCCCACCCCCGTGAGCACAGACACGATCTGGGGTCATGGAACCGCCTTTTCTACTGTTACGAATAAAAGCCCCTCCTAAGAAAATCCTCTTCAGACTAAGCAAACCCACAGCGTGAGCTGTGATTGCGAATAGTTATTGAATTCCTAACCATACCACGTGTAGCATTGGCTACAAGGCTGGAAATGGTTAAACTCTGAGACTATCGATCCCTACAGAATAAAAGCAAATCTTAGATACTAATTACTAGTCTGCAGCTAGAAATTATGTAAACCTGGGATGTGAATACCGACAACTGCCGAAATATCTACTCTAAGAACAATGGACGCCTGACGTTACAACCAACACTATCAGGAGCCGCCGATAGAGCAACCACCATGAGTAACCAGAGACTCTCTGATGAACTGACTCTCCCGCATACGGACTGACGATTCCAACAGAGAAGATCACAACGACATATGGGCGTAAATATATATTGATTGCAATTATTCCAGAATGAGTTAGTGTTCATGTGCAAAGGACAAGAGGAATACCTATGTAAGAATGCTGTTCATCGACTACAGCTCAGCATTTAACACCATAGTACCCTCCAAACTCATTAAGCTCAAGACCCTAGGTCTCGACCCAGCCCTGTGCAACTGGGTCCTGGACTTCCTGACGGGCCGGCCCCAGGTGGTGAGGGTAGGAAACAACATCTCCACCCCGCTGATCCTCCACCCCACAAGGGTGCGTTCTCAGCCCTCTCCTGTACTCCCTGTTCACCCATGACTGCGTGGCCAAGCACCTCCAACTCAATCATCAAGTTTGCTGACGGCACTACAGTGGTAGGCTTGATTACCAACAACGACGAGACGGCCTACAGGGAGGAGGTGAGGGCCCTCGGAGTGTGGTGTCAGGAAAATAACCTCTCACTCAACGTCAACAAAACAAAGAAGATGATCGTGGACTTCAGGAAACAGGAGAGGGAGCACCCCCCTATCCACATCGACAGGACAGTAGTGGAGTAGGTGGAAAGTTTTAAGTTCCTCGGCGTACACATCACAGACAAACTGAAATGGTCCACCCACACAGACAGCGTGGTGAAGAAGGCGCAATAGCGCCTCTTCAACCTCAGGAGGCTGAAGAAATTCGGCTTGTCACCAAAAACACTCACAAACTTCTACAGATGCACAATCGAGACCATCCTGTCGGGCTGTATCACTGCCTGGTACGGCAACTGCTCCGCCCACAACCGTAAGGCTCTCCAGAGGGTAGTGAGGGCTGCACAACGCATCACCGGGGGTAAACTATCTGCCCTCCAGGACACCTACACCACCCGATGTCACAGGAAGGCCAAAAAGATCATCAAGGACAACAACCACCAAGCCACTGCCTGTTCACCCCGCTATCATCCAGAAGGCGAGGTCAGTACAGGTGCATCAAAGCTGGGACCGAGAGACTGAAAAACAGCTTCTATCTCAAGGCCATCAGACTGCTGCCAACATACTGACTTAAATCTCTAGCCACTTTAAATAATAGAAAAGTGGATGTAATAAATGTATAACTAGCCACTTTAAACGATGCCACTTATATAATGTTTACATATCCTACATTACTCATCTCATATGTACAGTATAAACTGTACTCTATACCATCTACTGCATCATGCCGGTCAGCCATCGCTCATCCATATATTTATAAGTACATACTCGTATTCATTCCTTTACACTTGTGTGTATAAGGTAGTTGTTGTGAAATTGTTAGATTACTTGTTAGATACTACTGCATGGTCGGAACTAGAAGCACAAGCATTTCGCTACACTCGCATTAACATCTGCTAACCATGTGTATGTGACAAATACATTTTTATTTGATTATCATTTCAATTAATATAATTATCAACTGTGTGTAGTGATCCCTTTTGTCTTCCCTGTTCCTTTCTCAGTCCACACCCCCTTCCATTTGTCCACCAAGCCGTCACATCGGTTTAGCCCACTAGGGAGTCTTCCCGATCATTGTTAGTAACCAATATCTACTGTTTGTTTGTTTATGTACTTCTTTGATTATTTAGTTAGTTAGTAAATAAATGATTAAGCCAATTGGTGTATGGATGATTCATAGTAAAGGCTGGGTTTGTGCAGATAACCAACAATTTACGACGTTCAGATGAGACTGATGTGAGGTAAAGAATAATTCATTAATAGAAGACTAATTGATCAGATATTAAAATATCTGAAGAGTTATATTCGGAAAAGTTTGTAATCTGAAGATTTTCCGTGGTTCCCCGACTTCCTAGTTAATTCAATTTACATGATTAGCTTAATCACATAATAATAATTACAGAGAATTGATTTGATAAATAACAGTCTTCACCTTTAATGATGCCAAAGACACAACAATGGCCATTATGTTCTATGGTGCAATGGCGCCGTGAGGTCGCCTAGGCAGAGTGCTCTGAAAATATTGTACATACAGTATATTAATAGTTTTCGTTTCAAGTGGTATATCGGCCAACTAAATGCTTACTTGCAGGTTCCTTCTCGATACTGAAAAGGTAAATGGCAGTAGTATAGAATAAAGATTTTAGCATAAGTATAATGCAGGAAGGGACAATTTATAGTACAATATTACACGTGTATTGGGGAAGGTGGGGATGGGGGGCAAGTGTAGTCTGGATTGCTGCAGTCGTGATGTGTGTTAAGTTGTTTTCCTCGCTCAATGTTTTTCATTAAACTTTTTCACCCTGGATGCTTCATCTGGACATAGTTTTACAGGACCTCCACTAGCCGAAAAGCTAAGTAGTAACATTAATGCTATGCCATCTAATTTCAGTTGCTGTTCTAAAAATATGAAGGAGCAACTCGGCTATCCTCACCATCGCCTTATGGTGAGGATAGCCGAGTTGCAAGCCAAGCTTCAGACGTAATCGTTAGGCAAGGTCAATTTAAGTGTAGGAAAGGATGAAACAGCGTCTGTGTCACCAGTAAGTACAGATTGTAGTATAAATCCCCCCGATGTTAGTATGAAACAGTCAGAGGTCAACAATAAATATTGTGGATCTAAATGTTTTTCCACATAATCCTTCACTATCGGACCACCATCTTATTATGTTTGCAATCGTAACAAATAATCTGCTCAGACCCCAACCAAGGATTATTAAAAGCTGCGCTATAAATTCTCGGACAACCCAAAGATTCCTAAATGCCCTTCCAGAATCCCTCCACCTACCCAAGGACGTCGGAGTACAAAAATTGGTTAACCACCTAAGGATCTAAATTTAACCTTGCGTAATACCCTAGATGCAGTCGCACCCCTAACAACAACAAAAAACATTTGACAAAAGAAATTACCTCCCTGGTATACAGAAAATAACTGAGCCCTGAAGCAAGGTCAGAAAATTGGAAAGGAAATGGTGCTCCACCAAACTGGAAGTCTTCTGACTAGCTTGGAAAGACAGTAGCGTGCAATATTGGAAAGCCCTCACTGCTGCACAATCAGCCAATATTCAAACCTAATTGAGGTGAATAAGAACAATCGTGAAATTATTTTTGATACCGTCGCAAAGCTAACTAAAAAGCAGCATTCCCCAAGAGAGGACAGCTTCACTTCAGCAGTGAAGAATTCATGAAAGATCATGATCATTAGAAACCAAACTATGGACAAATGATGGACTAGGGAGTTTTTCATAGCCACCATACTTCTACATCTGCATTGCTTGCTGATTGGGATTTTAGGCTGGGTTTCTGTATAAGCACTTTGTGACATCTGCTGATGTAAAAAGGGCTTTATAAATACATTTGAATTTAAAATCAGAGCAGGTTGTCAGTCCAGTTCAAGTGTTTAGCAGTCTGATGACTTGTAGATATAAACTCTCTCTGAGCCTGTTGGTATCAGAGGAAATCCAGGATCCATTTGCAGAGGGTGGTGTCCAGACCCAGGGCTCTCAGCTTGGGGTTGAGCTTGGAGGGAACAATAGCGTTGAATGCTGAACTGTAGGCAATGAACAGCATTCTCACATAGGTTTTCCTCTTGTCCAGATGTGTTACAGATGTGTGAATACTGATAGAAATGGCATCTTCAGTGGATCTGTTGGAGCGGTAGGCAAATTGGAGTGGGTCCAGAGTGCCTGGCATGCTGGCCTTGATGTGGACCATGACCAGCCTCTCAAAGCACTTCATGATGACCCATTTGAGCACGACGGGGTGATTTTCGGAGGAGTTCACCAAGGAGTCTACGGCTGGGGATGACGAGTTAACCTGAGTTCTGACTTGTTTCCATCCTGGATCTGACCATTGTTCCCCCCTGCTCAACTCTTCATCTAGGCCTCGGTCGGAAGAGACATGGACGGCGCAGGAGAGTGTGGATCGGACACAGGAAGTGACCTTTTGGACTTGCACCTGCCTCTGTGGATGACTGTGGAAGATTTACCAGCCAAAACTGTCAATACTGAAATGTTTTGTTTTGTTGTTTTAAGAGTGTTTTTGAGATTCTTGCTGTAATGAAAAG
The DNA here is from genome assembly GCA_030435695.1 of Brachymystax lenok tsinlingensis. Taxonomy (NCBI): domain Eukaryota; kingdom Metazoa; phylum Chordata; class Actinopteri; order Salmoniformes; family Salmonidae; genus Brachymystax; species Brachymystax lenok. Next base: position 50,555,685 of record CM059797.1, read on the forward strand.
CGCTATACAAATTAAATCGTATTATTTTATGTGTATATTAATGTTTTTGTATGTTTGTTCGGACATTGATGGAATTTTCTCCTAACCCACAGAAAACTGTACACAATGTTTTTGCCACGTTCCCACGTCTAGAACATTAATATATTCTATTCTGAGAACATGGCAACCATAATCTGTGTATGTTTGGTGGGACGTTGATGGAATATTCTCTTAACCCACAGAAAACTGGACACATGAATGTTCTTGCAATGTTCCCATGAAACGTGTCTAGAACATTAACATCTTAAGTGTTAACCATGTTCTGGTAACCACGTTCTGGGTAAGTTCTATTTGACATTAAGGGAATGGTTGCGGGAACATTCCTAAGATTAACTCATGTTTTCATTCTCAAAACGATCTTCTTGACCCTAACAAGTCAGGCTTCAAGGCGGCTCATTCAACTGAGACCACTCTCCTCTGTGTCACAGAGGTTTTCCGCTCTTCCAAAGCTGACTCTCTTTTCTCTGTTCTCATCCTCCTAGATCTATACACTGCCTTTGACACCGTGAACCATCAGATCCTTCTATCCAACCTCTCAGGGTTGGGCATTTCAGGCTCTGCACACTCCTGACTTACATAATTCCTGGCAGGTTGCTCTTACCAGGTGACGTGGAGAAGATCTGTGTCTGCACTACGTGCTGTTATTGTTGTTGTCCTCCAGGCCTCGGTTCTACGCCCTACACTCTTTTCTCGAAAACTACACCAAATCACTCGGCTCTGTTATATCCTCACATGGACTCTCCTATCATTGCTATGCGGATGACACTTCTCCTTCCCCCGTCTGACAAATAGGTAGAAACACACATATCTGCGTGATGGCAGACATCTCATCTTCCTCCCTTGGCATGACCTTGGACAACACCCTTTCATTCTCTGCAAACATTAAAGCAGTGACTCGCTCCTGCATGTTTATGCTCTTCAACATCCTGGGCTCCCCCGTTTGTGCCATCAAACCCCTGCAACTTATTCACAATGCAACAGTTCACCTGGTGTTCAACCTTCCTAAGTTCTCCCATGTCACCCCGCTCCTCCGCACACTCCACCGGATTCCAGTAGAAGCTTGCATCATCTTCAAGTCCCTGGTGCTTGCCTACGGAGCAGCAAGGTGAACTGACCCTCCTTACCATCAGGCTATGCTCAAACCCTACATCCAAACCTGAGCACTCCGTTCTGCCACATCTGGTCTCTTGGCCCTCCCACACCTATTGGAGGGCAGCTCCCACTCAGCCCAGTCAAAGCTTTTCTCTATACTTGCACCCCAATGGTGGAACAAGCTTTTCCCTAAAGTCAGGACAGCAGAGTCCCTGCCCATCTTCCCCTGTCTTTGTGCTTGTCTCCACCCCCCTCCAGGTGTCACCCATCTTCCCCATTACCCCCTGTGTATTTATACCTGTGTTCTCGGTTTGTCTGTTGCCAATTCGTCTTGTCAGGTCTTACCAGCGTTCTTTCCCGCCTTCCTGTTTCTCTAGTTCTGTTTCCTAGTTTTTCCCGGTTCTGACCTTTCTGCCTGCCATGACCCCGAGCCTGCCTGCCGTCCTGTACCTGCCTGACTCTGACCTGATCATGAACCCCTGCATGCCCTTGACCTGCCCCTTGCCTGCCCCTGTGTTTCTAATAAATAATCGGAGAACTGTACTATCCGCCTCCCGTGTCTGCATCTGGGTCATATCCTGAGTTGTGTTACATGTACATACAGTACCAGTCAAAATATTTGACATTCAAGAAGGGTTTTTTCTTTTTTTTTACAATTTCTAAATGTAGAACCAAAAAAAGTGTTAAACAAATAAAATATATTTTATATTTTAGTTTCTTCAAAGTAGCCACCCTTTTCCCTGTACAGCTTTGCACACTCTTGGCATTCTCTCAACCAGCTTCACCTGGAATGATTTTCCAACAGTCTTGAAGGAGTTCCCACATATGCTGAGCACTTGTTGGCTGCTTTTCCTTCACTCTGCAGTCCAACTCATCTCAAACCATCTCAATTAGGTTGAGGTCGGGTGATTGTGGAGGCCAGGTCATCTGATGCAGCACTCCATCAATCTCCTTCTTGGTCAAATAGCCCTTACAAAGCCTGGAGGTGTGTTGGGTCATTGTCCTGTTGAAAAACAAATGATAGTCCCACTAAGCTCAAACCAGATGGGATGGCATATCGCTGCAGAATGCTGTGGTAGCCATGCTGGTTAAGTGTACCTTGAATTCAAAATAAATCACAGACAGTGTCACCAGCTAAGCACCCCCACACCATCACACCTCCTCCTCCATGCTTCACGGTGGGAACCACACATGCAGAGATAATCCGTTCACCTACTCTGCGTCTCACAAAGACACAGCAGTTGGAACCAAAGATCTCAAATTTGGACTCGTCAAGACCAAAGGAAGATTTCCACCAGTCTAATATTCATTGCTCATGTTTCTTGGCCCAAGCAAGTCTCTTCTTATTATTTGTGTCCTTTAGTAGTGGTTTCTTTAAAGCAATTCGACCATGAAGTCCTTATTCACGCAGTCTCCTCTGAACAGTTGATGTTGAGATGTGTCTGTTACTTGAACTCTGTGAAGCATTTATTTGGGATGCAATTTCTGAGGCTGGTAATTCGAATGAACTAATCCTCTGCAGCAAAGCTAACTCTGGGTCTTCCTTTCCTGTGGCAATCCTCATGAGAGCCAGTTTCATCATAGCGGTTGATGGTTTTTGCGACTGCACTTGAAGAAACTTCAATTTTCCGGATTGACTGACCTTGATGGACGGTAGTTTCTCTTTGCTTATTTGAGCTGTTCTTGCCATAATATGGACTTGGTCTTTTACCATATAGGGATATATTCTGTATAGCACCCCTACCTTGTCACAACACCACTGATTTGCTCAAATGCATTAAGAAGGAAAGAAATTCCACAAATTAACTTTTAACAAGGCACACCTGTTAATTGAAATGCATTCCAGGTGACTACCTCATGAAGCTGGTTGAGAGAATGCCAAGAGTGTGCAAAGCTGTCATCAAGGCAAATGGTGGCTACTTTGAAGAATCCATATGTGTTATTTCATAGTTTTGATGTCTTCACTATTGTTCTACAATGTAGAAAAGAGTCAAATTAAAGGAAAACCCTGGAATGAGTTGGTGTGTCCAAACTTTTAACTGGTACTGTACATATTCCTGAACCGAGCTACTGGCCCAACCATTAATCCACTAGCTACCGCCCCAGGCTGCACAGGAAATTCCACCCTATCCCTTATATACAGTAGCAAACTACTTTTGACCAGAGCTGCATTATAGACCCTATAGAGTGTAGTTCACTATATAGGGAATATGGTGCCATTTGGGATGTAACTAGCCCTAGCTCTGTTTGTTCTCTACCTCTACCAATCCCGCTCTGATTAGTACATACACATCAGTCTCTGTGCACTGCTGTAGCATGCAGTGCAGGTCCGTCTGGTTAATCCTTCCTAGGTTAAGGTCAGTCACATTACAACAATGCCAGCCTGGTAATAAGCATGTCTAAAGATTTAGAAGTGCAACGCATAGCAGTCGGGTCCGTCAGTGAAATTGCGTGCCGTCAGAATTAATGGTGGCCGCCTTTGCACCTTGCCGCAATCTCCCATCTCATCCTGCACATCTGAATGCAGCAATCACCATGGGTTGAAATGTTGAGTGCATTAGAGCTGAGTACACAAGCAATTAGAGTCCGCTAAGTTTGTCGTGCAGGGATGCCAAAATAAGGCATTAGCAGGTGGTGATCCACCACCAGCCCGTCTACATCAAATAGGAACGGTTCTGGAAAATTACATAAACGTTGTATGATGCTGACTTAATGCAAGAGGACAAGACTATTCATTTGCTATTACTCTTATCGGCCCGGCTAACTTCATGGCTTGTTGTTCTCATGAATCGTAATGATTTTATTTCCCTAGTGAGGCCAGGTTGTTAGTGAAGCACGGACTGGAAATGGAAAAGTCTCTTTTCACATTGCAGAAGTTTCAGGAAGACAATAAAACACATTGATTTGTGAGAGCAGACTAGCTTTGGATCATTAATAAATTAGTCCTCTATTGGTGGATTGTAGGTACCTACATTAGAAGATGCTTTAGCTTCGGTCTGAAAATCATTAAAGCTTTTCCCCAATATTACAGTGTACAGTATATTACATTTTTCCTCATTATTTACTTCCCATAACAAACATTTTGACAAACAATTGCAGATAGTGGCCTTCCAGATAACACTTTCAGAAGTGTTTTTGCTTTGCACAGCAGCTTATCCTGGATGGAGGGAGTTGACACCTGATTTAGAAAGTGGAAATCCCATGGCATGACCTGTTCAGTTCTGACCACAAAACTAGCTGAGAAGTCATTCAGAGTACACAACCAGACAGGCAATTTTTATATCAAGTGTCAAGTCATGAGGCTGTGCAAAACGGTGGAAATCAAATGCCCTTCTAAAAGTACTATCTGGAACTCCAATATCTGTATTTGGTTGAATCCCTTCCATATATTCTTTGAAATTATTTTCTTTCCAATATTTTCTGACAAACCTAGTCACTGGATTCTCATATGTATATACTGTACTCTATACCATCTACTGCATCTTGCCTATGCCGTTCGGCCATCGCTCATCCATATATTTATATGTATATACTCGTATTCATTCCTTTACACTTGTGTGTGTATAAGGTAGTTGTTGTGAAATTATTAGATTACTTGTTAGATACTACTGCATGGTCTGAACTAGAAGCACAAGCATTTCGCTACACTCGCATTAACATCTGCTAACCATGTGTATGTGACAAATAACATTTGATTTGATTCAGTATTTACCTAAATTAGATGGAGTTGTGTACATAAATGTTACCTGACAAAAATAATTTATCCTGTCAACATATCAGAATATCACTATTATTTTCCATTAGTTTTACAGCAGTTTGCACGTGCTGGCCCTAACAATAACTTTGTTTGCTTTACAATACATTTTAAAATCAACAGTCTTGGAATCCTGCATGGAATTCTGGGGAAAGGCTGTGTGCTGATCAAACTCTGTGACAATTTTGGGCTAAATTAAACTTCACGAGTTAAAAGTACATATTTGACCTTCTAAATCGGACAGGCAATGAGTAAGGATAAATATTAAAGTGAAAGACGGTATCAAAGAGAAGATACTCCGCTATGTTCACCGTGTTTAAGTCGCTCACTGAGCCCAACTCCAGAAAATGTCTACATTTGAGGACAAGATGCTGGGGGAGGACTTGGAGAATCGATACTGCTACACCATTGGTCATAGAGAGGGCCCACAGAACCGCACCTGCAGCCCAGAGCAGGCCCGGAGTGAAGGGCACACAGAGGCTCAGCGCTATCATCGTGCACCTTCTCAACTTCGAAACGAAACAGGATATAATGCAACTGTCGAGAACCAAGGGAGAACTATTCTACAAAGACAAAGGCATATCTATCTTCAATGACTAGTCTGCAGAGCTGTTGCGGAAGAGAAAAGATTGACGGGATCAAGAGAGAATTGGCAGCCAAAAACATCACATACTTTCTTATGTTCGCTGTGAAGCTGTTCGTCACCCATGAGAGCAAGACCCACATCTTTGATTCTGTACCTGATGCCGAGTCCTTCCTGCGCTCCATTGGGATTACACCACCTCCCAGACTCGAGGACAGGGTTCGAACAAATATGCCGACTATGTGGCAAATTGTTGGCCCAGAAGGAGTGAGAGACTGAAGGACCCAAGGCCTAAGAAGTAGCCTAAATCTACCGTGGAACATTGTCCAGTCCACATTGACTACTGAAGCGACCCCTTCTTCATGAGGACTTGAAACTACCTGGATGTATGCTCATAGTTGGGATCTTATTGCTGGACTAATTCATTAATCTTTGACCTACAGTTTGTTGGGATCATAAGGTAATTATTAAATCTGGAAAAAAAAACAGAATAGCCTGCTTTCCTCATTCCCACTTTCTCTTTCAGTAGGCTATAGAGTAAAGATTATCAATGTTTTACGTTGTTTTATGGCAATTACATATAGGCTACCCAAGTGTAGGTTAGTCAAAATATTAGCCTAAAATGTGCTGATCCTATATTTATTCATACAATGCTTTTGGATTACATTTAATTTCCAGAATGTAAACATGCCGTTAAGGACAGCCTGCTTTGGAAGGAGAGACAGTTGCCCGCATATGCTTGTATCATTTAGTTCTTCTTTTTTCTTCTTCTTTTTTCTTTTGCGTTCTGTTTTCTTATAGCCTAATATTATTTGAGTTGGGAAAACATTTAATAGGCTATGGGGGCTATATTTCATAGTTGATAACGTTGATGGTCTTGTTGTTTCTCTGTGTGTTTTGCATTGAAATGAAAAACAAGGGAGAATTTCTGTCTGCAATTATGGGTACAAGGAAAAGGTCAATTTAAATCAAGGTCTGTAGTGTTTTATACAGACACTTTATACTGACAATGAAGTCACTTAACATTTTGATTTATAACGTGAAGGGCTTAAACCATGTGATTAAACTGAAGAAAATATTGACACAGCTAAAAAAAATGGATTGTGACATTGCCCTCCTCCAGGAGACCCACTTATCAGATGAGGAGCACAAAAGGCTTAAATGGAAATGGGTAGGTCAGACTTTTTTCTCCTCTAACTCTTCTGCAAATATAAATGGTGTTTGTATCCTGGTTAATAAGAGGGTGTCTTTTACATTGAAAAATCAGGTAACTGATTCAGAGGGTAGGTTTGTTATTGTTCAGTGCCTGTTATTTGGCATAGATTTTACTTTTGCTAATTTGTATGCATCAAATTATTATTCCCCACAATTTATTAATAGATGATTCTTAGAGATTGCTAAGCATCCAAATACACATTGTGTAGTTAGAGGTGACTTTAATTGCACATTGTCTCCACATTGTCTCCATACACTCCACAGTCACGATGAGGTGGTCCCATATTAAACATGTCTAGAGCAGTTCAATTTCACTGTGAAGAACAAGGGCTTATTGATATTTGGAGAAAGTTAAACCCAACAACAAAATATTATACTTTATTTTCAAATCCTCATGGCACTTACTCTAGGATAGACTTATTTCTTATCACTCAGACCTTAGCTCATCAGGTAGAAAACGGTATTATTAATGACATCACCATCTCAGATCATAGTCCGGTATCCCTAAAACTAAAGTTAAAAGATTGATAACATGACGCCTTCAGGTGGAGGCTAAATGCTTCTCTTCTTGGAGAAAATCGTTTTCAAAAGTTTATTCAAGCTGAACGTGCAACGTTTTGGGAATTTAACTGAACAGAAGGTATCAGCCCAACCCTTTTATGGGAGAGTGCTACGGCTTATCTTAGAGGTCAAATCATAGCCTATTCATCTCTGCAACAAACAAAAAAATGGATACAAAAACAAGAGAAGATGGAGAGAGAAATCTCCCAATCAGAAGAACTAGGTACCTTCAAGTAAGGCAATTCATTGTTAAAAAAGGATGTTACAAAAAATGACTGAGGCGATTAAGCATATTGACGAGATGATTGAATTACTTTATCAAGGGGAAAGCATTGGAACCATTTCAAATTTTATCACAATATCCTTCACATGCAAATATTATCTTTAGATAATCTTAGGAACTCATGGCAGGTTGAATTACAGGTGCAGATATCAGAGGAGAGCTGGGTGAATATATGGAAAACACTATATAAAGCCACTACATGTAATCGAACAAGGGAGTTTCAATTCAAAGTACTACAACGTTTTTTATGAGCCCTGATAAACTACGTGTTGGAGGCAGTTTGGACAAATAGGTACTTTATCACATATATTTTGGCAATGTCCAAAAATTCTGAAATTCTCCATGTTATACAGGACATCACAGGTATTATTATTCAACCAGACTGATGTCATCTCCTACTAGGTATTGTTCAAAATCGAATTGTATTTGTCACATGCGCCGAATACAACAAGTGTAGACCCTTAACCAACAGTGCAGTTCAAGAAGTTAAGAAAATATTTACCAAATAAACCAAATAAAAAAATTATAAAAAGTAACACAATAACGAGGCTATACACAGGGGGTACTGGTACTGACTCAGTGTGCGAGGGTACAGGTTAGAGGTAATTTGTAGGGGTGAAGTGACTTTGCATAGATAATAAACAGCGAGTAGCAGCAGTGTACAAAACCAATGGAGGGGGTGGTCAATGTAATAGTCCAGAGGCCATTTGATTAATTGTTCAGCAGTCTTATGGCTTGGGGTTAGAAGCTGTTAAGGAGCCTTTTGGTCCTAGACATGGCGCTCCGGTACCTCTTGTCGTGCGGTAACAGAGAAAACAGGCTATGACTTGGGTGACTGGAGTCTCTGACAATTTTATGGGCTTTCCCCTGACACCGCCTATTACAGTTGAAGTCGGAAGTTTACATACACCTTAGCCAAATACATTTCAACTCAGTTCTTCACAATTCCTGACATTTAATCCTAGTAAAAATTCCCTGTCTTAGGTCAGTTAAGATCACCACTTTATTTGATGAATGTGAAACGTCAGAAAAATAGTAGAGAGAATTATTTATTTCAGATTTTATTTCTATCATCACATTCCCAGTGGGTCAGAAGTTTACATAGATCCAATTAGTATTTGGTAGCATTGCCTTTGAATTGTTTAACTTAGGTCAAATGTTTCGGGTAGCCTTCCACAAGCTTCCCACAATAAGTTCTGTGAATTTTGGCCCATTCCTCCTTACAGAGCTGGTGTAACTGAGTCAGGTTTGTAGGCCTCCTTGCTCACACACGCTTTTTCAGTTCTGCCCATACATTTTCTATTGGATTGAGATCAGGGCTTTGTGATGGCCACTCCAATACCTTGACTTGTTATCCTTAAGCCATTTTGCCACAACTTTGGAAGTATGCTTGGGGTCATTGTCCATTTGCGACCAAGCTTTACCTTCCTGACTGATGTCTTGAGATGTTGCTTCAATATATCCACATAATTTCCCTTCCTCATGATGCCATCTATTTTGTGAAGTGCACCAGTCCCTTCTGCAGCAAAGCACCCCCAGAACATGATGATGCCACCCCTGTGCCTCACGGTTGGGATGGTGTTCTTTGGCTTGCAAGCCTCCCCCTTTTTCCTCCAAACATAACAATGGTCATTATGGCCAAACAGTTATATTTTTGATTCATCAGACCAGAGGACATTTCTCCAAAAAGTACGATCTTTGTCCCCATGTTTGGTTGCAGTTGCAAACCGTAGTCTGGCTTTTTTATGCCGGTTTTAGAGCAGTGGCTTCTTCCTCTCTTCCTCAGGTTATGTTGATATAGGACTTGTTTTACTGTGGATATAGATACTTTTGTACCCGTTTCCTCCAGCATCTTCACAAGGTCCTTTGCTGTTGTTCTGGGATTGATTTGCAAATGTCACACTTTTCGTGCATCTCTAGGAGACAGAACGTGTCTCCTTCCTGAGCAGTATGATGGCTGCGTGGTCCCATGGTGTTTATACTTGCGTACTATTGTTTGTACAGATGAACATGGTACCTTCAGGCGTTTGGAAATTGCTCCCAAGGATGAACCAGACTTGTGGAGGTCTACAATGTTTTTCTGAGGTCTTGGCTGATTTCTTTAGATTTTCCCATGATGTCAAGCAAGGAGGCACCGAGTTTGAAGGTAGGCCTTGAAATACATCCACAGGTACACTTCCAATTGACTCAAATTATGTAAATTAGCCTATCAGAAGCTTCTAAAGCCATGACATCATTTTCTGGAATTTTCAAAGCTATTTAAAGGCACAGTCAACTTAGTGTATGTTAACTTCTGACCCATTGGAATTGTGACACAGTGAATTATTAGTGAAATAATCTGTCTGTAAACAATTGTTGGAAAAATTACTTGTGTCATGCACAAAGTAGATGTCCTAACCAACTTGCCAAATGTATAGTTTGTTAACAAGAAATTTGTGGAGTGGTTGAAAAACAAGTTTTAATGACTCCAACCTAAGTGTATGTAAACTTCCAACTTCAACTGTATATAGGTCCTGGAATGCAGGAAAATTGGCCCCAGTGATGTACTGGACCATACGCACTACCCTCTGTAGCGCTTTACTGTCAAATGCCGAGCAGTTGCCATACCAGGTGTTGATGCATCCGGTCAGGATGCTCTCGATTTTGCAGCTGTAGAACTGGGGACCCATGCCAAATCTCCTGAGGGGGAATAGGTTTTGTTGTGCCCTCTTCACGACTGTCTTGGTGTGTTTGGACCATGATTGATCTTTGGTGATGTGGACACCAAGGAACTTGAAACTCTGGACCCGCTCCACTACAGCCACGTTTATGTAAATAGGGGCCTGTTCGGCCCGTCTTTTCCTGTAGTCCACCATCAGCTCCTTTGTCTTGCTCACATTAAGGTAGAGGTTGTTGTCCTGGCATCACACTACCAGTTCTCTGACCTCCTCCCTATAGGCTGTCTCATCGTTGTCGGTGATTAGGCCTACCACTGTTGTGTCGTCAGTAAACTTAATGATGGTGTTGGAGTCGGGGGTGAACAGAGAGTACATGAGGTGACTAAGTACATACCCGAGGGGTCCCAGTGTTGAGGATCAGCGTGGCAGACGTGTTGTTGCCTACCCTTACCACTTTGGGGTGGCCCGTCAAAGTCCAGGATCCAGTTGAAGAGGGAGGTGTTTAGTCCCAGGGTCCTTAGCTTAGTGATGAGCTTCGTGGGCACTATGGTGTTGAACGCTGAACATTCTCACATAAGTGTTCCTTTTGTCCAGGTGGGAAAGGGCAGTGTGGAGTGCGATTGAGATGGTGTCATCTGTGGATCTGTTGGGATGATATGTGAATTGGAGTGGGTCTAGGGTATCCAGGAGGATGCTGTTGATGTGAGCCATGACTAGCCTTTGAAAGCACTTCTTGGCTACCAACGTGAGTGCTACGGGGCGGTTATCATTTAGGCAGGTTACCTTCGCTTCCTTGGGCACAGGGACTATGGTGGTCTGCTTGATGTACTGTAGGTATTACAGACTCAGTCAGGGAGAGGTTGAAAATGTGGATACACCCCAATCCTCTCCACTTAAATTGATAGATTATCTTTTAGCAGCAGCAAGGAAATGTGTAACAAAATTCTGGAAAAATGTACATGCACCCTCCAAAGATATGGATAACAAGAATACAATTTAGAACAGGGTACTGTTATAACCAGGCCTAAAAGTTAGGTAAAAAGTTAGTGCCCTATTCTTCATGGAAACTAACATCTCATCTTGATGGTACTGTACTAGGCGATTTTGTCAATCTAGAATTGACTGTTTTCTTCAGGAACAGTCGCTATTTGAAAATGGACCCTTCATTGTATTTCAAGCAGGCGTATTTACTGTAGGTAACTCAAATCCTGGGGGGAATTCAATTGGGAGTGCGGCGGAGTGTTTTTTGACTTTTTATCGAAGGCGGCTGGTAGCTCTCTGGATCGAGACAAGCCTTTCCCACAACCCAAACAACGGGGTCAGAGAAGAGAGGTATCACAATCAATGAATGACTGACAACACTGGGGAGAGCTTCACCACACACACATACAACACTTGGGTTCAAATAGTATTTTGTTTTCTTTCAGATACTTTGAGAGTTTGTTTGAGCCTGCCTGGAGTGCAAGATAGGCGGGGTTGCACTTTTTGGGACTACTCCATTGGTTCCTTTGCACCATGCAAGCTTAATCAAACACAGGTAAAGTATTTCAAAGAACACATACTATTTGAACCCAGGTCTGACATGTACACATACATATGAACAAATATGTCCACAAACAAGCCCACACCTGTACTCACACTCACACACATTAAAACACGTACACACACACACACACACACTAACTACTTTTGTTGAGGGCTGGGTGCTAGCCAGTTGAAGGAAAATATAGATTGAAATACAACTCGGTAAAATCGAAACCGGGATGAAAAGGTGTTAATTACTGTGTTTTGTTGAAGTATTCTTTGGAAAATCCATCTTGATTTCAACCTAACTTCAATTTGCTCCAGGGGCATCGTACTAATATGGCTGACCCTGTAAAATAATACATTTAACAGTGTAGTAACTATTGTGTATGTAACAATTAAACAATTGTTAAAATTGTGAGACAAATCAAGCAACATTTTGTAACAGGTTCCTATGCAATCAAATTGAACATAATGTGTGAATGCTTCACAGATGTAAGTTGTAGACAGACATTGGGATGTATGACCAACATAGCACTACGTATGACACACTTTGGAGTTACTGCCACCGTTGTGCTTTCTGTTACTTTCACTGTCAATCATGACATTCATGACATTCATTGCTAATCATGACAAGCATAACAACTGAGTTACAGTTCATATAAGGAAATCAGTCAAATCAAAAAAACAGTCAGTATCTGGTGTGACCACCATTTGCCTCATGCAGCACGACACATCTCCTTTGCATAGAGTTGATCAGGCTGTTGATTGTGGCTTGTGGAAAGTTGTCCCACTTCAATGTCTGTGTGAAATTGCTAGATATTGGCGGCAACTGGAACACACTGTTGTACATGTCGATCCAGAACATCCAAAACACACTCAATGGGTGACATGTCTGGTGAGTATGCAGGTCATGGAAGAACTTGGACATTTTCAGCTTCTAGGAATTGTGTACAGATCTCTGTGACATGAGGCCGTGCATTATCATTCTGAAACATGAGGTGATGGCGGCAGATGAATGGCACAACAATGGGCCTCAGGATCTCATCACGGTATCTCCGCAATAAAATTGCCATCAACAAAATGCAATTGTGTTTGTTGTCTGTAGCTTATGCCTGCCCATTCCATAACCCTACCACCACCATGGGGCACTCTGTTCCCAACGCTGACATCAGCAAAAGGCTCGCTCACACGACGCCATACACGTGGTCTGTGGTTGAGGCCGGTTGGACCTAGTGCCAAATTCTCTAAAACATCTCTGGAGGTGGCTTATGGTAGAGAAAGTAACATTAAATAGCTCTGGTGGATAGCTCTGGCAATAGCTCTGGTGGAGATTCTTGCAGTCAGCATGCCAATTGAATGCTTGCTCAAAACTTTAGACATCTTTGGCATTGCGTTTTGTGACAAAACTGCACATTTTAGAGTTGCCTTTTATTGTCCCCAGCACAATGTGCACCTGTGTAATGCTCATGCTGTTTAAATCAGCTTATTGATATGCCACACCTGTTAAGTGGATGGATTATCTTGGCAAAGGAGAAATGCTCACTAACATGTATTTAAACAAATTTGTGCACAACATTTGAAAGAAACATGTTTCTTACTGAGCAAACAAGAACAGACATACAGTTATACAAATGTATGGTGTCCATATTAGGACAGCCTTATCCTCAGTCTCAAACAATTCCAGCTGAGGGTGTCCTCATATGGACACCGTACATAGACACATGTACTGTATATGTTAGTGTTTCCGTTAGCCGGCAATTGTCGGCTTTTGGATGATAAAAAAAATGCAAAGACGATTAAATAAAACTGTTACCGGGCACAATGTCCCAAAGAGAAAAAATCCCATTGTTTTTTATTAATTGACAGAAATACCAATCGATATAAATACATTTGACCATCATGCTTATCGGTCTATAGATACATTTGCATAATTGAGTGGAATTAAATTGGCTTGTGTTCATTTTCTTTAGTCATCATGTATCTTATTTATCTATCTTATTGATCTATCACAGGAGCATAACATACAGAGCCTATTTTGAGGGGGATTTCTCTTGCAGCTTCTCAGCTGGTTGTTCCTGGAGTAAAACGTGCTTTTATAAGCCCGTTCATTGCGCAACAAGTCTAAATGCAACAAACTGTTAAAAACTGTTTTGGTGCACGATTAAAAAGAGCTACTATTTTTTTTCTCAACTGGTAATTGAAGCGCTCCTCCCATTCACCATTCAAGTGCAGGCAACAGGCTATCAGCGCGTCACCCACCCCTTTACAATGTGAGCTGGTGGCAGTATGCATTTTGAAAATGTATTGTTTGAAATGAATGAATTCATTGTTTGAAACCTGAATGTCTTATTTCATATTATGTGACATGTATTACATTGCTTCAAAGTAGCCTATAGGCAAAAATCTGACTGTGGAAAACTGGAGGCAATTCTTTCATAAAGACTTAATTATTTCAAGTTAGGGCAAGCTTACAAATTATCCTACCATTTCTATCGTTCAGTGTGCCAGGTATGATTTTCATATGCTCATTTACGTGGTACAGTTTTATTTTAATAATAATATTTTAGTGGATAATCATAAAAATATGTATTGAAATGATAAAAATTGTTACCACCTTAAAAGTCAACTAATGCGAGATCACCAGCCTCTGCCATTATGGGCACATTGATACACCGTGATCCATTGGTGGCTAAAGAAATGAGCGCATGGAACTCAAAGCCTATAGGCCAATGCAGCAGTAAGTCTATATCTTCCACTACCTTTTTTGTAAAAAAAAGAAAAAAACACTTTCCTACATTTCCACGCAGCAGGCCCGAGTACTTTATTTTCAGGACAGAGAAACCAAACATGCTCATTGCTCACATGGAGCACTCCAAACAAAAGACACTGATAAAACTTTACAAATTTAATAAATGATGGTTATAAAATAAACCAAAACTTGTTTCTCACAAGTGTAGCAGGTTGTGAACTGAGAATGAGAACGGTAAATGACTGTAATTAAAACATGCATTAACAGAAATGTATGTAACCAAATGAAGGGGGATTAACGATACATAAATCAAAGTGCAAACAAGTCAAGACAATGAAACTATGATTGCGCAAGAATTGGCGGGAGACAGCTGAGCCATTCTGGAGAGAGACTGCATGATATCTTTACCACACACCCCTCCTCTTCTTTTTGTCTCAATATATAAACTATATACAGATAGATACAAAAGGCTTTCACTTCTCTTCATGAAGACTGAATCCATCGTGCATTCACGCATTCTTTCAAAATACTTTTCACGGAACCCAAACTGTCTGCGCGCATGCGCCATCGTGCATACATTTATTTTGTCGCCCCACACTAAACGCGATCACGACACGCAGGTTAAAATATCAAAACAAATTCTGAACCAGTTACATTAATTTGGGGACAGGTCGAAAAGAATTCAACATTTATGGCAATTTAGCTAGCTAGCTTGCACTTGCTAGCTAATTTGTCCTATTTACCTAGCTTGCTGTTGCTAGCTAATTTGTCCTGGGATATAAACATTGAAATGGCAGCCTGTAAAATAGAAGTCAGTTCTATTTCTGACGCAGATCGCGCTGCAAATCCTGCCTCTCCCATCTTCTTATTGGTTTATAGAAGCAGGTACCCACGTGCCATCTCCTCATTGGTTACACCCACGTGGGTGACTGAAAGACGAACGAGATCAGTGGTGGTAATGTACCTAATTTATGAAAGTTGCCAATCGCAGTATAAAGTCAAGATAAGAAAAAGTCTAGGAGGAGGAGAGATGACTAGAAACGATTCGGTAGACCGTTTTATGTGTGGATTAATTGTCTGAGTAGAGGACCTTGTGCATTTCAGATAAAATAACAACTCAATGTTTATATCCCAGGACAAATTAGCTTGCAACAGCAAGCTAGCTAAATAGGACAAATGATCTAGCAAGTGCAAGCCAGCTAGCTAAATTGCCATAAAGGTTTCATGCTTTTTCGACCTGTCCCCAAATTAATGTAATTGGTTCAGAGTTCGTTTTGATATTTTAACCTGCATGTCATGATCACGTTTGGTGTGGGGGGACAAAATACATTTATGCACGATGGCGCACGCGCGCAGCCGGTTTGGGTTCCGTGTTAGCGCTTGGCAACGCAGAAGCTCGTTGGCAGTGTGGGTGCCATAATTGAATAATAGAGATTTCTAAATTTATTTTGCAATGCTCGCGCACGCGACGTGAGTGGTGTAGTCAGGGTATTAGCTGCTGTATTTAACATTCAGCAAACAAGAGCTTCCCTCTTTGAAAATAGTCCCCCCAAAAAATTATGTCCAGCAAGCTATTCTAGTCTAGCTTTTCCTTCTTCGGACGCCAAGAGTAGCGTTTTTTAAGGAGAGGGGCCAGCGGAGATCAGGTGCATGCGTATTGCGCGCAAGAGACAGAGGCTATAAGTTAGAAGCTTATTATGCATAACCCATCATTAAATAGCTAAATATAAGGATAATACCGCATTTAATTTATTACCTAAAAGAGCTAGGCTAGGAAATCTGTATATAGGGTTAAATATTTATTTGTTATTATTTTTTTTAACCTTTATTTAACTAGGCAAGTCAGCTAAGAACAAAGTCTTATTTACAATGACGGCCTACCAAAAGGCAAAAGGCCACCTGCTGGGACAGGGACTGGGAATAAATATAGGACAAAACAGGATTATCTATTTTGGATTGAGAAAGAGACTGTGTGAGTGCTCACATATGCACTGATTTAAAGCAATGATATTCGAGTGATAGGCTGTTTTAAAAATCTGCAACTGCAATTAAAAAAAATTATATTTAAAATAAAAAAATAAGGTGACCCTGGAAAGCCAGATGGAGATAGACTCGCATTCGGTCTTTATATTACTGTAGCATAGACTATGCTGCAGCAAATGCAGACTTACCTGTCACAAGACAAAAAGTTACCATGATTAGATGATAAGTCTATACGCATTGTTAACTGCGCTTCATACTGAGATGGGCTGCTTGTCCCTACTCTGAGCGTTGATGATTCATCATGCAGAGGCCATAGAGAAGCCAGATTTAGACATCACCATATAATTCAACGGTTCCATTACAAGCCATGCTGTTCATATAAATAATTTATTATAATTTACCGTTATTCATCCCGGGAAAAGGGAGTGGTTTTAGGTGGTAAATCCCGGTAAATTCTGGTAACCAGTTTCCCGCCATTCAACCCTAATGCACGCTGCCCAAATTGCGGGCTTCCCAAATAGACATAGGTCTACAAGTTTGCGGTTTGAAACAATCCACAGCTATTTTTCTAAAGAAGCTAATGATAATCGTTTCCTCTGTGGTTAAGTCATGCTTTCTGGTGAAGTATTTTGAAGTAATTATGTCATTTTGGCAATTAGATTTCGATTTACTTCCCTATTTCACCCGTCACGATGCAATTTCTCTCCTGTTCTTATGTTTTTCATATCAACTTTCTTTCGTTGTCCAGAAGCCAAATGCACAATCCTAGTCATATTAGCAACTAGTTGTTGCATCTTTAGATTCCCCCTCTTTCTAAATCTCTAAAAGAGATATTAATCTTTATCTCATATGGAAGCGTTATCAGGTGCGCTGTGTATAATGCTGTTTTTCTGCGAATTGCATTTTGGCAAATATTTGAAAATGAAGTTTCATTGTCTGCTTCATTAGGAGTTGAATGTTCTGTTAAGATGCATTACCATAATCTAAATGGGATTTCTGTCATTCTGAGCACCATTGGGTGGACACCCTAATGGGTTATGCACCTAATGGAAACCCTGGTATATGTTGATGATGCATGTGAGTGTGCAGCTATTTGTAAAACCAACACAACAGGATGCCAAATTTTAGACAGCAAAATAAAGCAAATCAATACATCCATATCTGTAATGATGTGTCTGAAAACACAGTGCCCACAGGGAGACGAAACTCTCATATTAGTACAAGCCGACACAGGCACCGCTACACCCTGTACATTCATTATAAAGCAATGGGGGCTTTGGACCCTGGGCTAATACTGTAAAACAAACAGGCACGCTGCTAGGCTCATAATGATACCCTGTTGAGCTACTGAGGCAAGCAACGGCATGCTGTTGTTCTACAGAGGAAAGACATTATGAGCAGTCACATATCATATCAGTCAAGGATTTCATTTTAACACGATGCCCATAGGTGAGGACATTAGCTGCATAATTTCAATGGCGATGGATAACAGTGCAATGTGCAATAAGGGCTCAGGGCCAGACCCAGATGCAGACACGGGAGGCAGATGGTTTGAGTGTTTGATATTTATTAGTTCCAAAATGCAAGAGAATAGTCGTGGACCGGCAAAAGGTCAAAACCAGATCAGAGTCCAGGAGGTACAGAGTGGCAGAAAGGCTTGAGGTCAGGGCAGGCAGACTGGTCAGGCAGGTGGGTACAGAGTCCAGAAAACAAGCAAGGGTCAAAACCGGGAGGACTAGCAAAAGAGAGAATAGCAAATGCAGGAGCACGGGAAAAACACACTGGTTGACTTGAAACTGGCACAGAGAGACAGGAAACACAGGGATAAATACACTGGAGAAAATAAGCGACAACCGGAAGGGGTGGAGACAATCACAAGGACAGGTTAAACAGATCAGGGCGTGACAGCGCAGGTAAAAAGCATCTTAGGAAGACTGTTTTGACAATATTATACTAATGTATAATAGATAATAATTTTTTTGTATGAAATTAGATTAAAAATAGCAACATTTTCTCTCCCCCCCGTGGCAAAATGGGTATAATTGTATGAAAATAAACACTAAAACTAAAAATCTATTTGTATCTGCTGTCAAGGTGGGGGTGGGGGTGGGGGTGGGGGGCTCTGACTGCATGTGTAGGTATGGATGTGGGTTCCCCACCCTATCAAAATTGCTTATCCCTGACATAGCTAGTTGGCTATTTCCAGATTACCAATCTGATTGTGTGTGTAGGTGTTTGAAAATGCCACAAATAAAGTAATTTTCAGACAAATGTTAAGGTTAAATAAAGTATTCAATAACATAAGAAATTACATAGCAGAGCCCAGAGAGAAAATGATTATAAGAAATAGTCCCATAAATACCTCGCTAAAAGTCAAGAGCTAGAAATGAACTGTGCCTTTAAACCAGGACCTGTATTTATAAAACATCTACGAGTGCTGATCTAGAATCAGTTTTGCGTTTTAGATAAGATTACATAGACATGGGGGACTCGATCCTAGATAAGTACTCCTACTCTGAGATGCTTTAGAGCACTAGGGGTGTTAGAGCACTAACTTCCTGTTTCCAACACAGCTGTCGTGATTTTTTGTATTACGGTTGTTACGAGATGTCTCCAAGCCAATAGATGGCGCTGCTGTTATGTGTATCTGAGTGTGATACTATATAGTATGAGTGAGCCAAGGTAGGCATTACTTACTATGCACTGATGGAGCTGTATGCATGCAACACAGTGATTCTGATATAAAGAATTTCGAATCAACATCAATAACGTGATTTACGAGAGGTACATGTTTAATGCTTGTCAACAAAGTCAATGTGAAACATCTGAGCAGTACACTGCAAATCTGAGGAAGCTAGCAGACACGTGAATTTGGCGCATTACGAGAGGAACTAGACAGGTCATTACAGGCACTAAAGATATAGCAGCGCGAGCACGCATGCTCAGAGAACCAAACCTCACACTGAACAAAGCCATTGAGGTGTCGTTCATGTGAAAAGAAAAAAAGCTAATCAGGAAAATTGTTGGAGGTGAACCAAAGACTGTACATTATACTTCCCTTGAGCTACGTTCAGAACCAAAACGCCAAACATATGGTCGTAAACAGACAGAATTTACAGAGGATAATAACAAACATAGGATGCCAAACGACTTACCCTGTTGTTACTGTGGTTCAGTACATGCCAAAGCCAAATGCCCAGCATATGGTTTCACCTGTAAAGAAAGTGGTAAACAAAACCATTTTGCCAGAGTTTGTAAACAAGCACAACACAAACCTCAAAATCTATTAGAGAAAGATAATAAGTCAGATGACCAAACAACAGATACAATGTGGTACATCTCACAGGTTAATTCTGTGGAAGACGAGGCAAAAAAAATGTCATTAGCCTTAAGCTAGCTAGACTCAGTGATGAGCCATTGACATATGACCCCAGCCATACAATTAAATGTCAACTAGACACAGGATCAACAGTGAATGTCATAAGCTATGGGGACCTACAGCAAGTCTTGCAAGTCGGCAATCCAGTTCTGCTACACTCAAGCACACTGATAAAGCCAACAGGAGAATGCAATCTCAAAGCAGATCATGATGGAAAAATTTCAGATCATGGAGACATCTCAGCTTCCTCTGCTGTCAGCTGACACGTGTGAAAGACTCAGCCATGTGTTACATCACATTGACATCCCAAGCACCATGTCCACTGAGGTCATCATGACAACTGAGGAGATCATCTACAAGTACAAGGACATGTTGGAGAGCTACACCTAGAAGTAGACAATGCAGCCCGGCCTGTGAAGCAGCTACCAAGACGGATACCTATTCCACCGAAGGAAAGGATCACAAAGGCCATACATTCAGTGGACAACGCAGAAAGTCACAGAGCCAAAACCGTCGATCAGCAACATGATTTGAAAAACATGATAAACTATGAATATGCATGGACCCCAGTTCATTCAACAAAGCCTTACTGAGATCGCACTTCCAGATGGCCACTACCAGAGATATGCAACGCAAAGGTATTCTAAGTACTCAATGCCAAAGATGGATATTGGCAAGTCAAACTTGATGAAGTGAGCAAGTCAAACTTGATGAAGTGAGCAGTTATCGAACAACTTTTTGGACCCCTGTAGGCATCTATAGACGGTTGGGAATGCCATTTGGAATCAAGCCACCAGCTGAAGAATACCAGCGCAGACAGTGTGAAGCACTACAGGGACTGAAAGGAGTGAATGTGATCGCAGATTACATTCTACTCTATGGATGTGGTGACACACACGAAGAGGCGATGGCAGATCATGACAGAAACCTTACAGCTCTCCTGCAGAGAGCAAGAGATGTCAAACTGAAGCGGAACAAAAATAAACTCTGGTTAAAGCTACCTAGTGTGACATACATGGGTCATCTTCTCACCACAGAGGGCCTTTGCCCTGACCCAGAGAAAATAACAGCCACGCAGAACATGGGTAGACCGACCGACGTCAAGTCACAACAGCGGGTTTGTGAACTAACTTGCAAAATTCATCACACACATCACTATCTGATGTGTGTGAGCCGCTCAGTCAACTGACTGACAAGGACGTTGAATGGACATGGCTACCGCAGTTGAGACTATCAAGCAGTTAGTCACACAACACTGAGTGCTCAAATACTACGACCTGAATGATGAAGTCACTGAGAGGTTTGAGACAGATTTGGGCGCAGTTATTCTACAGAATGGACAACCTGTTGCATTTGCCTCCAGAACATTGACTCAGACAGAACAAAGATATGCACAGATTGAGAAAGAATGTATTTCCATTGTTTTTGACGTGACAAGCGACTGCAAAGAATGATGCTAAGGCTACAAAGATACCTACTCCATGTGCAAATACAAACAAGGCAAAGAACCCCATGTAGCTGACTTCCTGTCCAGAACAGCTCAATCAACCACAGAGCACAGACAAATTCAAACACCAGCCACGTTCTACGCTATGGGCCTGGCCACAACTGACCTGGAACAGGTGGATCACACCAGTGATGTCAACATCTCAACTAAGACAATGGAGTCAACCAAAGCACACTGTTTCTAGGACCCACTGTTTCAGGCTCTGTAAGCACAAATCAATAACGGCTGGCCTGGAACAAAACAGGCTGTGAGTCACACACTTTAAGATTTCTGGACGTACAAAGAGGAGCTCACCACAGAAATTGAACTGATATTTAAAGGAAACAGGGTCTTCATCCCTGACATGTTATGCGCTGACTTTCTACACAAAATACACTCTGGTCACTCAGGCTTTGAGGCCAGTCTCAGAAAGGCACGTGATGCTGTTTTCTGGCCAAGGATTACGGAGGATGTAAAGATCTTTACAGCAAATGTGAAACCTGCAACTCCACCCAGAAGAGACACTCATCCCCCACCAAATCCCTCCCCTTCCATGGTCCAAGATCAGGATGGACTTACTCACAGTCAACAGAAGCAACTACCTCATCATGGTTGATTATTACTCAGACTACTGGGAGCCCGACGACCTGACTGACACCACATCAGACCCCATCATTGAATGCTACAAAAAGCAGTTCAGCAGACATGTAAAAATGTGCTGATGAGTGAAACTTTAAACATGTAACGTCATCACCGTATCACAGCCAAAGCAATGGCAAAGAGGAATCAGCAGTGAAAATTGCCAAAACGCTCCTAAAAAAGGCTGCGATGGATGGTGAAGTGTTGGCATGGCGGAATGCTCCAACAGAGGGACTTAACAGTTCTCCGGTACAGCTACTCATGTCCAGACACACACGAACGATCCTACCCACCACAAAATGCTGGAAACATGGTTACTGATAATGATTGTTTATTCCACATAAGGAAACATGCACAGCTCAGGAACAATACTTTTTCAGGTCTCAAGAAAACATAGAGTAAATATATTATCAAAAAAGTATATTTAACTTCAATGTCCACAAAATATATTTAAGCGCTTTCAAAGTGTGTGCCCCAAAAAATGGCATATCACCAATAATATGATGTTGTTCCTCATATTTAGCTTATTCAAATGATTTGAAGTTAATTTTCCAACTGGCTCCAACCACAACTGCTTTGTAGCCTGTTGAACACAGTTTGGCTGAGAAGATCAATCCTTGGTCAATCAAACTTTTTCATGGCTAATTGAAATAGACAATGTGGTTAATGAGTGGAAGTGTATTTGTACCAGTATACTTGAAACACATTATAAACACTTTATTTGTAAAAGAAAATACAGGAATTAAAATTCAATTTAATCGAACATGCTAATATATTAATAATACACTGATAAATAAGTTAAGATAAAATGTATTCAAAGTATATTTGTTTTGCTCTTTATTTAAAATACTAAGAACATACTTAAGGTTTCCCAATTTAGATAATGTTAAATGTATTTAATATACCTAAATGCTAACAAAACACCAATAACATTTACATTAAATGTATTAAAAATAGTTCCAATTTAGATCATTTTAAATATTCTAAGTATATTTATCACGGATATACTTCTATATACTTAAATATAGTATCATTTAAGGATATTTAAAAACATATTTTTCCCGCTTTGGATACCTTATAAAAAACAAACAGAATACATTTAACAGCCTCCCCAAAGTAAGAATTATAAAACCAATTATTAGGTATGGTAATTGCTACCGGCGTGGCACTTCAAGACAACCAACTTGGTTTCTTTGGAATGTACAAAGATAAATATAAGCCTCTTTTAATGAGAACCCGAGTGACATTGAGTTTACACGTATTTAAACACCGATACACACAAGTAATCCCTGAACGATTACTGTCTCTAGGTCTTAAAGCACCCATGCAGACTTTTTAATAAACATTTTTTATGAATTAATAATTCATCCACCTTAATTTGCTATTGTTGTAATGTTCTCAATAGGTCACCAGAAGATGCAGACTGGTTCCAGGACAGTTTGTTTGCATGCTGGACCATCCTGGATTGCCCTGTCTTCTGTCTATTCATTGCAAAATGCAATGATTATCTGCAGGGCAAACAATACGCCTCTGCGTCTCAGAGGCCAAACACAGTAACCTTGAGTGTGGATTTGGGGCCTTGTCTGCAGAAAGAAATGGACAGACGAACAAAATATAAAAGAAGTCCTAAAGTTTGTTTTGTTGACGTTGAGTGAGAGTTTGTTTTTCTGACACCACACTCCGAGTGCCCTCACCTCCTCCCTGTAGGCTGTCTCATCGTTGTTGGTAATAAAGACTACCACTGTATTGTTGTCTGCAAACTTGATGATTGAGTTGGAGGCGTGCATGGCCACGCAGTCAAGGGTGAACAGGGAGTACAGGAGAGGGCTGATAACGCACTCTTGTGTGGCCCCAGTGTTGAGGATCAGCGGGGTGGAGATTTTGTTTCCTACCTTCACCACCAGGGGGCGGCCCGTCAGAATGTTCAGGACCCAGTTGCACAGGGCGGGGTCGAGACCCAGAGTCTCAAGCTTAATGATGAGTTTAGAGGGTACTATGGTGTTGAATGCTGAGCTGTAGTCAATGAACAGCATTCTTACATAGGTATTCCTCTTGTCCAGATGGGATAGTACAGTGCTATGGCAATTGCATCATCTGTGGACTTATTGGGACGGTATGAAAATTGGAGTGGGTCTAGGGTGTCAGGTAGGGTGGAGGTGATATGATCCTTGACTAGTCTCTCAAATCACTTCATGATGACAGAAGTGAGTGCTATGGGACGATAGTCATTTAGTTCAGTTACCTTAGCTTTCTAGGGAACAGGAACAATGGTGGCCATCTTGAAGCATGTTGGGACAGCAGACTGGGATAGGGATTGATTGAATATGTCCGTTAACACACCAGCCAGCTGGTTTGCGCATGCTCTGAGGACGAGGCTAGGGATGCCGTCTGGGCCGGCAGCCTTGTAAGGGTTAACATGTTTAAATGTTTTACTCACGGAGAAGGAGAGCCCACTGGCTTTGGTAGCGGGCCATGTCGGTGGCACTGTATTGTCCTCAAAGTGCGCAAAGAAGTTGTTTAATTTGTCTGGGAGTGAGACGTCGATGTCCGCCGACTGGTGGTTTTCTTTTTGTAATCCATGATTGACTGTAGACCCTGCCACATACATCTTGTGTTTGAGCCATTGAATTGCGACTCTACTTTGTCTCTAAACTGACGCTTTGCTTGTTTGATTCCCTTGCGGAGGGAACAGCTACACTGTTTGTATTCGGTCATGTTTCCAGTCACCTTGCCATGATTAAATGCGGTCTTTCGTGCTTTCAGTTTTGCGCAAATGCTTCCATCAATCCACGGTTTCTGGTAAGGGTAGTTTTAATAGTCACAGTGGGTACAATATTTCCAATGCACTTCCTAATAAACTCACTCACCGAGTCAGCGTATAGGTCTATGTTATTGTCTGAGGCTACCCGGAACATATCCCAGTCCACGTGATCGAAGCAATCTTGAAGCGTGGAATCCGATTGGTCAGACCAGCGTTGAATAGACCTAAGCACGGGCGCGACCTGTTTTAGTTTCTGCCTATAGGAAGGGAGCAACAAGATGGAGTTATGGTCAGATTTGCCGAATGGAGGGCGGGGGAGGGCCTTGCTTCATAGAAGTTAGAGTAGCAGTGGTCTAATGTTTTGCTCGAGCGGGTACAACAATCAATGTGCTGGTTGAATTTAGGTAAACTTGTTCTTAAATTGGCTTTGTTAAAATCCACAGCTACAATAAATGCAGCCTCATGATATATGGTTTCCAGTTTACAGAGAGTCCAGTGGAGTTCTTTCAGGGCCGTCAAGGTATCTGCTTGAGGGGGTTAAACACGGCTGTGACTATAATCGAAGAGAATTCTCTTGGAAGATAATGCGGTCGGCATTTGATTGTAAGGAATTCTATGTCAGGTGAACAAAAGGAAGAGTTCATGTATGTTGTTATGATTACACCATGAGTCGTTAATCATAAGGCATACACCCCCGCCCTTCTTCTTACCAGAGAGATGTTTGTTTCTGTCGGCGCGACACATGAAGAAACACGGTGGCTGTACCGACTCTGAGTGAGCCATGTTTCCTTGAAACAGAGAATGTTACAATCTCTGATGTCTCTCTGGAAGGCAACTGTTATAGATTTTATGTTTAATGACTAAATGTTTGTACATCTAAGAATATTCCATTCTGAAAATGTATGCAATAGAGATAGGGTTATAAGACAAATGGTAGTCCAATTAATGTGTGTGTTTAGAAATGAATATTTTTGAGAGTGGAACAGGCTGGTACGACTTGACCTAGGGAGTATCTGGGAGAACAAAGAATTATTTGACTCTACCAGACACATGTGAGAGGCCCCTGTCCTTGGGACGGGAGGGATGGTTAAGGAGCTGCCCAAGTTTGACTTATGTTGTAAGATTGTGATATGCCGCTGAATGTGTACTGTGGGAAAACACTATTTCCTGGAAAGGGTGGGGAATATGGTGGGGCCTTTGTATTTTTTTTATTTCAACATTGTACCATATAAAAGACTGTGTACACCTTTTAAGATCAGAGCTCTCGCGTGAATAAACACTTTTACATTTGACCATTATAGATTGGGCCTCTGTTTGTCTCATTTCAACCAGTATCTTACAAATACTGGGTAATAGACAGAGTTTGTTTAATTGAAGTTCAGTTTGTGAACATTGAGCACAAAATTTCGATAAAAGCAACTCGTGCCCTAACTTCGTCCACCTTGTTGTCTAGAGACTGGACATTGGTGAGTAATATGCTCAGAAGCGGTGGATGGTGTGCTCGCCTTCTAAGTCTGACCAGGAGCCAGCTCCGTCTGCCTCTCGTGCGGCGACAACATTGTTTTGGGTCGACCCCTGGGATTAGACCCAATGTCCAGGGTGGAGGTCCGATCAAAGGATCCGCTTCGGGAAAGTCGTATTCCTGGTCGTAAAGTTGGTAAATTGACATTGCTCTTATATCCAATAGTTCTTTCCGGGCTGAATGTAATAACACTTAAGATTTTTTGGGCTAACAATGTAAGAAATAATACATTAAAAAAATGACTGCATAGTTTCCTAAGGATGTGAAGCTAAAGCGACCATCCCTGTCGGCGCCATTTTGCATACTCTATACACAATACCCCAAAAATTGGTTTTCAGAAGTGTCTGAAAAAACATACATTTTACATTTACATAAGCATTCAGACCCTTTACTCAGTACATTGTTGAAGAACCTTTGGCAGCGATTAAAGCCTCTAGTCTTCTTGGGTATGATGCTGCAAGCTTGGCACACCTGTATTTGGGGAGTTTCTCCCATTTTCCTCTGCAAATCCTCTCAAGATCTGTCAGGTTGGATGTGAAGTGTTGCTGTACAGCTATTTTCAGGTCTCTCCAAAGATGTTCGATTGGGTTCAAGTCCGGGCTCAGACTGGGCCACTCACGGACATTCAGAGACTTGTCCTGAAGCCACTCCTGTGTTGTTTTGGTTGTTGTCATGTAAGAAGGTGATCATTTACCCCAGTTTGACATCCTGAGCGCTCTGGAGCAGGTTTTCATCAAGGATCTCTCTTTCCTTCGATCCTGACTAGTCTCCCAGTCCCTGCCACTGTAAAACATCCCCACAGCATGATGCTTCCATCACCATGCTTCACCATAGGGAATGTGCCAGTTTTCCTCCAGACGTGACGCTTGGCATTCAGACCAAAGAGTTCAATCTTGGTTTCATCAGACCAGAGAATCTTGTTTCTCATGGTCTGAGAGTCTTTAGGTACCTTTTGGCAAACTCCAAGTGGGCTGTCATGTGCCTCTTACTGAGGAGTGCTTCATTCTGGTCACTCTACCATAAAGGCCTGATTGGTGGAGTGCTGAAGAGATGGTTGTCCATCTGGAAGGTTCTCCAATCTCCACAGAGAAACTCTGGAGCTCTGTCAGAGTGACCATCACGTTCTTGGTCACCTCCCTGACCATGGCCCTTCTCCCCGATTGCTCAGTTTGGCCGGGCAGCCAGCTCTAAGAAGAGTCTTGGCGGTTCCAAACATCTTCCATTTAAGAATGATGGAGACCAGTGTGTTCTTGGGGACCTTCAATGCTGCAGACATTTGGTACCCTTCCCCTGATCTGTGCCTCAACATATCCAAGCTCTACGGACAATTCCAAATCATGTACAATCAATTTAATTTACCACAGGTGGACTCCAATCAAGTTGTAGAAACATCTCAAGGATGATCAATTGAAACAGCATGCACCTAAGCTCAATTTCAAATTTCATAGCAAAGGGTCTGAATACTTATTTAAATAAGGTATTTCTGTTTTTATTTTTAACGCAATTGCAAAAATTTCTAAAAACCTGTTTTCACTTTGTCATAATGTGGTATTGTGTGTAGATTGATGAGGGAAAAAATGATTTAATCAATTTTAAAATAATGCTGTTGCGTTACAAAATGTGGAAAAAGTCAAGGGGTCTGAATACTTTCTGAATGCACTGTTTGTCACTGTTTGTCATTCAAAAGTCATTTCAGTCCCCACTTGTTCCTACAGTCACTTCAGTCCCCACTTCTTCCTACATTCATTTCAGTTCCCACTTGCTACTACAGTCATTTCAGTCTCCACACCCTCCTATAGTCATTTCCATAACTTTATTTGCTAGTTAGAGTATATCTTTAATAGGGCATCCATGTTTGGAGACCTCTATGGTAGGCAAATCATGTAAATAGAGAAACCATGAGGGCTGCGTGCAGCTTGTGTGAGTCACATGGAGAAGAGCACTGTGTCACAGACTGATGACTGACCACAACAAATGAAAGAGAAACATAAGATAGCACAAATCACCTCCACTTCCTCAGCAGCCCTAGACTGGTTACTCCACACGCAACTAAGCACCTACTGCTCCAGTCAATCAAATGTTCTGCCAGACTCACTCCTAGTTAGTTAGTCAGTGTCTGTCAGTTGTAGCCTACATGTACATGTGATGTCATAAAATATGCCAGTAAAGCAATACCAGAAAAGGCAAAAAAGACACATAGGCTGTACATTGGCAGTTGAAAAACAGAAGGAGAGCAATGTCATTTCCTTTTCGAGTGAGAGAAAACGAGAGTGAGTGTGTAAGAGAGAGAGAGAATGAAAATGAAACAGAGAGAGAGAGATGAGGAACCTCCAGCCCATTGGTTGAAGGATAATTTGTACACCGGCTTCAACCCGGCGGCACTGAACTCAATCAAATTCTCCTCATTCTTGAGCAAGTATTAGCCTAGTGAGCAGGGACCCTGGTTCACTCCCTCAATTAAATGCCTGCTCTCACATAATTAACGTCTGTTTTGTCCACAGATCAATAAAGAGCTTGTTAATTAAAAGTCCCTTTGCTTCCTGAAAGATCCCCTTACAAAGTTCTATCATGGTATGGAGTGGTTGCACCTGGCAGAATTTGCATTTGGGTTTCATGTTTTGAGTGTTTTTTTTTTCTCTGAGGAAAGATACGAGCAGAAGTCAAAGAGAGAAAGAAAGAGGGAAAATGAATGCTTGCTGGAGCTCAGTTGAAAGAGGAAGGGGCTTGACGGAACTGTTTAGTTTGAATGCACCACCACAAGAGAAGTAGAGTGGGTTTGGTTAACCTTGCTTGCTTAACATGACAAAATATGTGGAATACTGGAAAGGTCCACACTCTACATAACACATCTTCATCTTTCTCTAAGATATCCGGACTGCTAGTGCTACACACCATCAGTGTCTAAAGATGCAAAAACAAAATACTTCTCTGTATCGTCTTTATAGATAGAAAATCAGTAAAAGCAACAGATAGCCTCCATTTAACACCCTGTCTGGCAAGCACCTGCCACAGATAACACGAGCCGATTAAACGTATTGCACCACACAACCATGATCAATCCGGACTTTATACTCTCTTGTGAGATGGTTTACGTGGATTAAACTTGCAAAGGTAATTGCAGTTTAATAATATTAACCGTGTTAGTCCGGCCACTACCTCAGCTTTTCTCAAACTAAGTTAATAAATGTACCATGGGCCTACATTCCACATTTGGTCCTATGGTTTTTGAGAAGAAGATTTCTGAAGTATTTTTAGCATATTTTTGCATGTGCTAATAAGCATCTACTGGTATAGCGTGGCCATCTTTGAATGCATCAATGTTATTTTCAAAAAAATCTGAAAGATACACATGGTAATGCTTTCACTGATTGCACATACTGTAAAGGAAGATAGTTCCTACATGATAGAGTGCTTGCTTTGTTATGCAACTGATCTTGTGTCCTTTCTGTCATCCTGTGAATCCCGTTCATTGCTGCTCGCAGCTATATTTATTATTTATTCTCCATTGGAATAAACAATTGTTGATATACAGTGTTATACACTACTTATATTGAATTTAGTTATAGTTATCAACCAATTGTCCTGCACGGATGTGATCCCTATATGCTGAGTGCACTGTTTTTCAATTGATTTCTGTTGCACTAAAGTCTTAGTCAAATGCACTCTATTGAAGTGGAAAGACAATCTACACACTGCAAAATATGAATGTAATAATACATTTTTTATAACACGCTTCCTTTTGTGCCTCATAGACGTACCGAGTGGCCTCAATCCCTATTATCTTATTTACCATGTGCTGATAATGTACAGTATATACAATTGCACCACAACATACAATAAACAATTATTTATATTCTCGTTATCACAATTTCTCCGTAACAACTCCTATCGATGCACCCGCATTTCCCTTTCCCCTCGGGTTTGCAGGCATTGCCACTTGGACAGCCTGAATGCAAATATTGAATAAGTCTCTATAAGAACTCCTTATAGAGATGATTCGACAACCAGCTGCTATATTGTGGCGTTCTATCCATTCTCATATCTACTATTCAATCCATTATTGTCTGTGATCAAAGTTGCACAATGGAAAACATTCCACTTAAACTGCGGACCATTAACGGAGAATAATCCATTTGAAACGCAAACGTAATCTTTTTTTTATTTGCGAAAAAGGCCCCAATTTTTTAAAACCAATTTATAACATATTCCACCCCAGGCAGTTTGTCAATTGGATTCCCATATGTGCCATTTGATGATTCTCTAAGCAGTCTGCAGTTTTGCATTCAATCTCATCTCATAAACTAGTATAAAATCTAATTCTAACTGCTTTCAGTACATTTCTCATATTCTGGGCACAGTCTAAAAATAAGCTTTGCATTGTGTAGTACTGTATAATAGTGTATTGCATATGTACAGTAACCACTCTCAAATCAGCATTCCTGGAAATGGAAGGCTGCAAAGCCTTGAAAGTGTGTAGAAAATGGATGCCTATTCCCTATATAGAACACTACTTTAGACCAGAGCCGTATGGGCCATGGTCTGAAGTAGTGCACTTTATAGGGAATAGGGCACAATTTGGGATGTAATAGGGTGCCAATTGGGACGGATATCTAAACTGCTTTGTAATCTGAGGTAATTTTTACACAGTGCAGTCAACGCTAAAACTCAGCCATAAAACTTAAATCATTTTTTTCTCTTAGACAGATTAATGTAGCATACAGTATTCTCCCCCTTGGCATTTTTCCTACTTTGTTGCCTTACAACATGGAATTAAAATAGATTTTTGGGGGGTTTGTATCATTTGATTTACACAACATGCCTACCACTTTGAAGTTGCAAAATATTTTTTATTGTGAAACAAACAAGAAATAAGAGAGAGCTCCTTGGTCTTCATGGTGCTGCTTGCTTGGTGGTGCCCCTTGCTTAGTGGTGTTGCAGACTCTGGGGCCTTTCAGAACAGGTGTATATATACTGAGATCATGTGATACTTAGATTGCACACAATCTAAGTATCACATGACTTTAACTAATTATGTGACTTCTGAAGGTAATTGGTTGCACCAGATCTTATTTAGGGACTTCATAGCAAAGGGGGTGAATACATATGCACGCACCACTTTTCTATTTTTGTTTTGTTTATACTTTTTGGAAAAAAATGAATATTTTTCATTTCAATTCACCAATTTGGACTATTTTGTATGTGTCCATTATATGAAATCCAAATAAAAATCTATTTAAATGACAGGTTGTAATGCAACAAAATAGGAAAAACGCCAAGGGGGTGAATACTTTTGCAAGGCACTGTAAGCACTCTTAAGCTTCCCCCGCTTTCCCGGGTATACTGTGCCAGTCTTGTGGATTATCATCCCTACCCACACATACAACATTTAAGTATTACAGAATTGGAGATTTCAGAGCACTTGATGTCTCTAAAGTAAGTCAGATATAAGATTTACAGTTACTGCACTGATTTTAAATGTATAGTAAATTAATTTAAGCTAAATTATGGTAAATAACCATTTCAATGGACCCTAATAAATAACAACTGCACAAAATGAAATTATTACATTTCACTTTTGAGAATATGCGCTTTTAGAGTATTTGAAACATGTCTCTGCGTCAGACATGAGATATACAGCTACTGCACCTTTTCAAAAAATGTATGGGAGCTTAAGCTGAATTACAGCATATAACCATCTCATTGGGAAAAAACAGCCACTGCTAAAACACTGCTTACCCTCAACTGTAGTAAGGCTGCTGTTACAGTTCAATGCTTAAGGATTTAGGGGTAATGCCTTATCCTGTATTGAAACCAGTGACACACTTTTCACAAGTCTACTGTACTGTACCTCAATGCCCTATAAACCACAGTTCCACACAATGGGAAAAAAACTATGTTCATGATGTAACATCCCCCTTTCTGAAAAACAAACTGCAGTAGTACTGTATGCCGTTATGACAATGGTGTTCCCTCACTGTGATATCAATGAGCACCAGTGATAGCACGAGACAAAAATAAGACATGATACACTATAAAATATGCTCTCATCGTAGAAAATATTACACCAGACAAGGGATGAACACTAGTAGTTGTTATAAAATCGTAGTACTGGTGTAGTAAAGAAAAGAAGCACATTAGATTTTTTTTGATTTTTTTTTTACTCCTAACATATTAATAGCACATGTGGAAGTGACATATCTGGTAGAAGACGGTATTGCTATGGTCTTGAAATACAATGTTATATATCCTCTACGGGCAAGGGGAAAGTGTTCGGAAGTACGGAGAGTCTGACGTGCCCAAAGTAAACTGCCTGTTACTCAGGCCAAGAAGCTAGGATATGCATATTGGAATTGGATAGAAAACACTCTGAAGTTTCTAAAACTGTTAAAATAATATCTGTGAGTATAACAGAACTGATATGGCAGGCAAAAACCCGAGGAAAATCCTTCCGGAAAATGTGTTTTCTGTCTTTCCATTGACTTGCTATTGACTATAGAGGGAATTAGCTCCCCGCTAGTGTCCCACCTATCCGTAAGAAGATATTGTAGCCCTTTCAAATATTCACATGCCATTAATTAAAAATTCAGAAAAAACAATTATGAGACAATTCGGTCATGAGTGACCAAGACAAGAGATAAAGTTGCAGGTTAGCGTTTTTATCATGAATCTTGTTTTGGAGGCAGCTCTGCAGAGTGGTTTAAACCTAACCTTAACCGCACTGCTAACCATAATGCCTAACCCTAACCTTACATTAAGACCATTTTTGTTTTCAGAACATTTGAAAATATAGCCAATTTGACTTTGCAGCTGGTCTATCTAAGGGGAAATCACTCACTTCTGCCTCCGGGACAAGACTCATGACGTTAAACACAAACCTGTCACTGGCATGCCATTACATAACATCCACCGTTGTGTCAATGCAAACACATAACAAGACCTAATTCATACATCGATGTGGAAGAGATTTTGGGTGAGAAGTCCGTACGACACACAACATCCATGTCCATCCGATTATGGTATACATGAAATTACAGAAAAGGCAGATGGTGTAAACAAATTCACACACTAATCTGGAGAGATTGGATTCTTTAGTTGGGCATTACCCCTGATATCAAAGACACTGACACAGACAGAGACATATAAAATTGGGGAGGTCCATAAGGTCTATAATCCTGTGAGTCAGCAGATTTGCTTGCGTGTTAATCTGGAACATTGGGAACACACAAGGACATAAATTGGAGAGCTGCTTCACTGACAAGAGCAGGATTTTCTCTTTCTAATCTACCCCCTCCTCATGTGTCTCATCAATGTATTTATTTCTCCCAAAAACACTGGTTGAACATTCCAATCACTCAAAGACTGTGTGCTTACTCTGTTTTCTGATGCACCTTAGGGGAAATTGAAATAATAATTGGCATTTCCATGTACACTGCTTCGTATTTGTATAATAGTAAATTGGGGGTCTATTGGCAAAATGTACAATAAACATTTGTATTCCAGCACACAGTTGGTTGAGAAGGTTTGAATCATAAGCATCATGGCCAGTGGTTTTCTTGAAGTAAAGTAAATCAACAAAACTACAGCAGATATCTATGATCAATGTGCTGGAATACCTTGATAGTGAATAGGTCATATATTTTGGTTGTGGTACTCAGGTGAAGTGAGTCTTTTTAGCTGAACTATGTCTTTTTTTTACTACGTACAGTGCATTCAGAAATAATTTATACCCCTTGACTTATTCCACATTTTGTTGTTACAGCCTACAAATACAAGTCTGACCATGACTCCATTTTGTTGCTCCCAGCCTACAAACAGAAACTAAAACAGGAAACGCCCGTTCTCAGGTCTGTTCAACGCTGGTCCGAACAATCTGATTCCATGCTTCAAGATTGCTTCGAGCACGTGGACTGGGATATGTTCCGGATAGCATCTGACAACAACATTGATGTATACGCTGATTCGGTGAGCGAGTTTATTAGCAAATGCATTGGTGATGTTGTACCCATAGCAAATATCAAAACCTTCCCCAACCAGAAACCATGGATTGATGGCAGCATTCGCAAGAAACTGAAAGCGCGAACCACTGCTTTTAACCAGGTAAAGGCTACCGGAAACATGACTGAATACAAACAGTGCAGCTACTCCCTCCGCAAGAGCAATCAAACAAGCTAGCGTCAATATAGAGACAAAGTAGAGTCACAATTCAATGGCTCAGACACAAGAGGAATGTGGCAGGGTCTACAGTCAATCACGGACTACAAAGAAAACCAGCCCCGTCGCGGACCATGACGTCCTGCTCCCAGACAAACTAAACAACTTCTTTGCTCGCTTTGAGGACAATACAGTGCCACCGACACGGCCCGCTACCAAAACCTGCGGGCTCACCTTCACCGCAGCCAATGTGAGAAAAACATTTAAATGTGTTAACCCTCGCAAGGCTGCCGGCCCAGATGGCATCCCTGGCGTATCCTCAGAGCATGCGCAGACCAGCTGGCTGGTGTGTTTACGGACATATTCAATCAGTCCCTATCCCAGTCTGCTGTTCCCACATGCTTCAAGAGGGCCACCATTGTTCCTGTTCCCAAGAAAGCTAAGGTGACTGAGCTAAATGACTATCGCCCCGTAGCACTCACTTCCGTCATCATGAAGTGCTTTGAGAGATTAGTCAAGGATCATATCACCTCCATCCTGCCAGACACCCTGGACCCACTCCAATTTGCTTACCGTCCCAATAGGTCCACAGACGCTAATCGCAATCACACTGCATACTGCCCTAACCCATCTGGACAAGAGGAATACTTATGTAAGAATGCTGTTCATCGACTACAGCTCAGCATTTAACACCACAGTTCCCTCCAAGCTCGTCATTAAGCTCGAGACCCTGGGTCTCGACCCAGCCCTGTGCAACTGGGTCCTGGACTTCCTGACGGGCCGGTCCCAGGTGGTGAGGGTAGGAAACAACATCTCCACCCGCTGATCCTCAACACTGGGGCCCCACAAGGGTGCGTTCTCAGCCCTCTCCTGTACTCCCTGTTTACCCATGACTGCGTGGCCAAGCACGCATCCAACTCAATCATCAAGTTTGCTGGCGACACTACAGTGGTAGGCTTGATTACCAACAACGACGAGACGGCCTACAGAGAGGAGGTGAGGGCCCTCGGAGTGTGGTGTCAGGAAAATAACCTCTCACTCAATGTCAACAAAACAAAGGAGATGATCGTGGACTTCAGGAAACAGGAGAGGGAGCACCCTATCCACATCGAGGGGACAGTAGTGGAGAAGGTGGAAAGTTTTAAGTTCCTCGGCGTACACATCACGGACAAACTGAATTGGTCCACCCACACAGACAGCGTGGTGAAGAAGGCGCAGCAGCGCCTCTTCAACCTCAGGAGGCTGAAGAAATTTGGCTTGTCACCAAAATCACTCACAAACTTTTACAGATGCACAATCGAGAGCATCCTGTCGGGCTGTATCACCGCCTGGTACGGCAACTGCTCCGCCCACAACCGTAAGGCTCTCCAGAGGGTAGTGAGGACTGCACAACGCATCACCGGGTTAAACTACCTGCCCTCCAGGACACCTACACCACCCGATGTCACAGAAAGGCCAAAAGATCATCAAGGACAACAACCACCCGAGCCACTGCCTGTTCACCCCGCTATCATCCAGAAGGCGAGGTCAGTACAGGTGCATCAAAGCTGGGACCGAGAGACTGTAAAACAGCTTCTACCTCAAGGCCATCAGACTGTTAAACAGCCATCACTAACATTGAGTGGCTGCTGCCAACATACTGACTTAAATCTCTAGCCACTTTATACATAGGAATTGGATGTAACAAATGTATCACTAGCCACTTTAAACAATTTTGTATATAATGTTTACGTATCCGACATACTCATATCAAATGTATACACTGTACTCTAAACCATCTACTGTATCTTGCCTATGCCGTTCGGTCATCAACCCAAATCTCTAGCCACTTTAATAATTATAATTGGATGAAATAATGTATCACTAGCCACTTTAAACAATGCCATTTATATAATGTTTACATATCCTACATTACTCATCTCATATATGTGTATGTGTGTGTGTATATATATATGTATGTATGTATGTATGTATGTATGTATATATATATATATATATGTGTGTGTGTATATACTGTACTCCATACCATCTACTGCATCTTGCCTATGCCGGTCAGCCATCGCTCATCCATATATTTATATGTACATACTCGTATTCATTCCTTTACTCTTGTGTGTATAAGGTAGTTGTTGTGAATTTGTTAGATTACTTGTTAGATACTACTGCATGGTCGGAACTAGAAGCACAAGCATTTCGCTACACTCGCATTAACATCTGCTAACCATGTGTATGTGACAAATAAAATTTGATTTGATTTGATTTGAATTCAAAATTACTTCAATATTTTTTCTTCTCAACCATCTACGGTGAGGGAAAAAAGTTTTTGATCCCCTGCTGATTTTGTACGTTTGCCCACTGACAAAGAAATTATCTGTCTATCATTTTAATGGTAGGTTTATTTGAACAGTGAGAAACAGAATAACAACAAAAAAATCCAGAAAAACGCATGTGATTTTTTTTTTAAATTGATTTGCATTTTAATGAGGGAAATAAGTATTTGACCCCTCTGCAAAACCCTTGTTGGCAATCACAGAGGTCAGATGTTTCTTGTAGTTGGCCACCAGGTTTGCACACATCTCAGGAGGGATTTTGTCCCACTCCTCTTTGCAGATCTTCTCCAAGTCATTAAGGTTTTGAGGCTGACGTTTGGCAACTCGAACCTTCAGCTCCCTCCACAGATTTTCTATGGGATTAAGGTCTGGAGACTGGCTAGGCCACTCCAGGACCTTAATGTGCTTCTTCTTGAGCCACTCCTTGGTTGCCTTGGCCGTGTGTTTTGGGTCATTGTCATGCTCGAATACCCATCCACGACCCATTTTCAATGCCCTGGCTGAGAGAAGGAGGTTTTCACCCAAGATGTGACGATACATGGCCCCGTCCATCGTCCCTTTGATGCGGTGAAGTTGTCCTGTCCCCTTAGCAGAAAAACACCCCCAAAGCATAATGTTTCCACCTCCATGTTTGGGGATGGTGTTCTTGGGGTCATAGGCAGCATTCCTCCTCCTCCAAACACGGCGAGTTGAGTTGATGCCAAAGAGTTCCATTTTGGTCTCATCTGACCACAACACTTTCACCCAGTTGTCCTCTGAATCATTCAGATGTTCATTGGCAAACTTCAGATGGGCATGTATATGTGCTTTCTTGAGCAGGGGGACCTTGCGGGCGCTGCAGGATTTCAGTCCTTCACGGCGTAGTGTGTTACCAATTGTTTTCTTGGTGACTATGGTCCCAGCTGCCTTGAGATCATTGACAAGATCCTCCCGTGTAGTTCTGGGCTGATTCCTCACCGTTCTCATGATCATTGCAACTCCACGAGGTGAGATCTTGCATGGAGCCCCAGGCCGAGGGAGATTGACAGTTCGTTTGTGTTTTTTCCATTTGCGAATAATCGCACCAACTGTTGTCACCTTCTCACCAAGCTGCTTGTTGAGGGTCTTGTAGCCCATTCCACAATCTTGTCCCTAACATCCTTGGAGAGCTCTTTGGTCTTGGCCGTGGTGGAGAGTTTGGAATCTGATTGATTGCTTCTGTGGACAGGTGTATTTTATACAGGTAACAAACTGAGATTAGGAGCACTCCCTTTAAGAGTGTGCTCCTAATCTCAGCTCCTTACCTGTATAAAAGACCCCTGGGAGCCAGAAATCTTTCTGATTGAGACGGGGTCAAATACTTATTTCCCTCATTAAAATGCAATTTCTAACATTTTTCACATGCGTTTTTCTGGATTTTTTTGTTGTTATTCTGTCTCACTGTTCAAATAAACCTACCATTAAAATTATAGACTGATCATTTCTTTGTCAGTGGGCAAACGTACAAAATAAGCAGGTGATCAAATACTTTTTTCCCTCACTGTACACAGAATACCCCAAAATAACTAAGTTAAAACATGTTTTTAGAAATTCTTGCAAATGTACTGAAGATGAAATACAGAAACAGGCTTTACGGCGAAAGCAGAACATTTGATTGTCTTGAGGACAGCGCCCCACCACACATATTCAATTAGCATAGTAACATAACCAGCAGAGGTTTCACTTAAACTCAAAAATAGCATAAATCAAATCGCTTATCTTTGAAGAGCTTCATCTGATGGCATACCCAAGCATCCCGTTTACACAATAAAAAGTCCTTCTGTTCGATAAAGTCCCTCTTTATAAAGGCATTCATCCATGCAGACAAACAATATCCCAAAAGTACCGGTAAAGTTTGTTTAAAAAAGTCAAAAGGCATTTGTAATCAATACTCACATATCCTAAAATGAATATAAACTATAATATTTCAGACGGAATATAACCTGCTGAATATAAGAGAAAAAGAGCTAAGCGCGCACTCCCTGTTACGCGCAAAATTCACAATGATGTGAACTCAGGAAGAACTTGTCTTTCTCCATGGTTTTTCATGATAAAAGCTTCAAACCTTTTTCTAAAGACTGTTGACATCTAGTGGAAGCCATAGGAACTGCAATCTGGGAGCTATTCCCCTATATAACGAATAGGCCTTGAAATGAAAACTGGTCACCTCAAAAAATCCCACTCCCTGGATGGATTTTGCTCGGGTTTTCGCCTGCCATATGTGTTCTGTTATACTCACAGACATTATTTTTTTACTTTGGGCACGTTTTTCATCCAAACTTCAAAATACTGCCCCCTAGCCCAAACAGGTTAAAGTTTCCAAGAGTGGTCTCCATCATTGGGAAATTGAAAAAATATGGAACTGCCCAGACTGCCTAGACCTGGTCGTCCGACAAAACTTAACAACCGGGCAAGAAGGACCTTGGTAAAAGAGGTGACCAAGAATCCAAAGACCGCTCTGACAGAACTATAGAGTTCCTTGGCTGAGATCAGAGAACCTGCCAGAAGGACAACGGTCTCTATAGCACTTTACCAATCTGGCCTTTTTGGGAGAGTGGCCAGATAGAAGCCACTCCTGAGAAAAAGGCACATGACCGCACACTTGGAGTTTGCAAAAAGGAACGTGAAAGACTCAGAGCATAACGCAAAAGATTATGTGCTCTCATGAGACAAAAATGTAACTCATTGTCCTAAATGCCAAACGCTGTGTCTAGATAAAACCAGGCTCAGGTCATCACCCTTGTAACACCATCCCTACCGTAAAGCATGGTGGTGGCAGCTTCATGCTATGGGGATGCTGCAGCGACTGGGAGACTAGTAAGGATAGAGGGAACAATGAATGGAGCCAAATACAGGCAAATCATTGATGAGAACCTGCTTCAAAGTTCAAACGACCTTAGAATGGGGTGAAGATATAAGTTCCAACAGGACAGGGACACCAAACATACAGCCAAGCAACGCTGGAATAGCATCATAACAAGAATGTGAAAGTCCTTGTGTGGCCCAGCCAAAGCCCTGACTTGAATCCTATTGAAAATCTGTGGGAAGACTTGAAGATTGCTTGTTCACCACTGCTCAAATATGAAATATACTTTGACTTGTTTAACACTTTTTTGGATACAAAAAAAAATGTTGGATGTCATTTCATAGTTTTTATGTCTTCACTACTATTCTACAATGTAGAAAATAGAAAAATATAGAAAAACCCTTAAATGAGTAGGTGTGTCCAAACCTTTGACTGGTACTGTATGTAAATTAGATTTTTCTGTATTACATTTTCAATACATTTGCTAAAATGTCTAAAAACATGTTTTCACTTTGTCATTGGTGTTTTGTGTGTAGACTGATGAGAGAGAAAAATCTAGGCTGTAGCACAACAAAATGTGGAATAAGTCAAGGGGTATGAATACTTTCTGTACATGTAAACATACATGCAGGAATATTTATAAAATGTTACTAATGGTTAATAAAGTATTTGATAATGGTATAAAAGTGGTTATAAACACTAATTAATTATGTAAATTATGTGTTCATAAGATTATCACCTGACCTTGCTGGTTTCTTTACAGAGAATTATACTCTTCAGGTCTTCCGGTCCTCTTCATGATGTCACCCCTAATTTCACTCTCCATCTGCCCGCAGCCCTGCAACAAAAGAGGCATAGGAGTACTTCATTGTTTTCCAAGTGAAGATTAATTAATCTAATGGCGTAGAGAGGGGAGGGGAGGGGCAGGTAATTTGCTAATGGACAGAAGAAAAATGGTGGGACCATCTCCCTTGCGGATGAAAAGAGAGAATAGCCTCACACTGTCTGGGACGAAGGCAAGAGCTAAAGTGGTTTTATAAAACAGAGTCATTAACTGTCTTTCTCTACTCTCAGGTTGGGAGAAGGCACCACTTTGCTCGGGCGAGAGCACATTCAATAACCCACAGACATTTATTTAATGAACCTCCTCCTCGCTTCTCCCCGAAGGTAGGGTACAGGCTACAGGATCCCTTGAGATGGTGCTATGTCTATTTAAACTCTTTTAATTACACTTCAACTCCCGTCTAATCACACAAACTTTGTTCCAGACAACATACTTACAAAGAGATACATCCTGCATCTGCCCCCCAGTTGCCTGGGACAAGTGTTATTAACTCTGGCATTACGGGTTGGGTGTGAGGTTATCCCCGTGCTAATATTCTGCCTGCTGCTTGAGAGCCTTGGTGAGCTTGAAGTGGATAAGTGGCTCGGTCAAAGAAGAACCACATTGAAAAGAGTGTGATTTCTCTCAATTTACCTGGCAACACACATTTGAACCAGAATTGATCTGTGAGTATAGGTGAATGTGATAATATACAAGACATTATTTAAAAGGCAATCAAACGAATTGCAAAACAACAATATGTTGCCTCTCATTCTTGTACTTTTAGTTTAGCATCATGTTCAGAAAGCAACATGGAATTGAGTACAGCTACATGTAAAACAATACTTGACGCTCACACGGCATTACAGCACAAAGTGTTTGTATACATGCAGTTGAAGTCGGAAGTTTACATACACTTACATTGGAGTCATTAAAACTCGTTTTTCAACCACTCCACAAATGTCTTGTTAACAAACTATAGTTTTGGCAAGTCGGTTAGGACATCTACTTCGTGCATGACACAAGTAATTTTTCCAACAATTGTTTACAGACAGATTATTTCACTTATAATTTACTGTGTCACAATTCCAATGGGT
The DNA here is from genome assembly GCA_030435695.1 of Brachymystax lenok tsinlingensis. Taxonomy (NCBI): domain Eukaryota; kingdom Metazoa; phylum Chordata; class Actinopteri; order Salmoniformes; family Salmonidae; genus Brachymystax; species Brachymystax lenok. The sequence goes on from CM059797.1 coordinate 50,597,140, forward strand.
CAAACGTTTACATACACTAAGTTGACTATGCCTTTAAACAGCTTGGAAAATGCCAGAAAATGATGTCATGGCTTTAGAAGCTTCTGATTGGCTAATTGACATCATTTGAGTCAACTGGAGGTGTACCTGTGGATGTATTTCAAGGCCTACCTTCAAACTCAGTGCCTCTTTGCTTGACATCATGGGAAAATCGAAAGAAATCAGCCAAGACCTCAGAAAAAAATTGTAGACCTCCACAAGTCATCCTTGGTTCATCCTTGGGAGCAATTTCCAAACGCCTGAAGGTACCATGTTCATTTGTACAAACAACAGTACGCAAGTATAAACACCATGGGACCACACAGCCGTCATACCGCTCAGGAAGGAGACACGTTCTGTCTCCTAGAGATGAACGTACTTTGGTGCGAAAAGTGCAAAACAATCTCAGAACAACAGCAAAGGACCTTGTGAAGATGCTGGAGGAAACAGGTACAAAAGTATCTATATCCACAGTAAAACAAGTCCTATATCGACAACCTGAAAGGCCGCTCAGCAAGGAAGAAGCCACTGCTCCAAAACCGCCGTAAAAAAAGCCAGACTACGGTTTGCAACTGCAAAAATACGTGGATATATTGAAGCAACATCTCAAGACATCAGTCAGGAAGTTAAAGCTTGGTCGCAAATGGGTCTTCCAAATGGACAATGACCCCAAGCATACTTCCAAAGTTGTGGCAAAATGGCTTAAAGACAACTCTGTACTGGAGTGGCCATCACAAAGCCCTGACCTCAAACCTATAGAAAATTTGTGGGCAGAACTGAAAAAGCGTGCGAGCAAGGAGGCCTACAAACCTGACTCAGTTACACCAGCTCTGTCAGGAGGAATGGGCCAAAATTCACCCAATGTATTGTGGGAAGCTTGTGGAAGGCTACCCGAAACATTTGACCCAAGTGAAACAATTTAAAGGCAGTGCTACCAAATACTAATTGAGTGTATGTAAACTTCTGACCCACTGGGAATGTGATGAAAGAAATAAAAGCTGAAATAAATAATTCTCTCTACTATTATTCTGACATTTCACATTCTTAAAATCAAGTGGTGATCCTAACTGACCTAAGACAGGGATTTTTTACTAGGATTAAAATGTCAGGAATTGTGAAAAACTGAGTTTATATGTATTTGGCTAAGGTGTATGTAAACTTACGACTTCAACTGTAAGCATTGAATCAAAAGACAACACTACCGAGATAGTGACACTTCTACTTCGACATAATGGAAAGTCAAACAGTGAGACCTTGTGTACTTGATGAAAACCAAGGAAATCCACAAGATAAGTGTTGTTGGGCACTAACACAAGACCTTGAGGAGATAGAGCGCAGCTCATCTGATCAAACACTTAGTATTCGCAGAGCTTGTCTCCTCAGGCCTCTGACAGTTCCCTGCTTAGCTCCTGTTGTGCTGAAACAGATCCACCACGTAATGGGGGTCTAAATACACCACCAACAACCCATTCCTGGGGTAGGAATGACAACCCTTTCACACCATTTTTATTTTTTAGGTTTAATTTATCTCTGTCTGTTTGTGAGGGCATACTGTTTGTTCTGTGAAAGACAACACACTGTGGCCTCCGAGGTTTCAGTAACACTTTACTTGACACCCAGCGTCATAACGCTTTATGACACATCATAATATGTCATAACAGCTGACATAACTTGTCATAACCTGTCATAATATGTTCATAACACTGCCATGACACATATTTATACCTGTTGTGATATATATTGACTTATTTTATGGCTGGTCATGACACCTACAAAACTCACAAAACCTCCCACAGTAGTTATTTCATGGCTGATTATGACACCTATATAAGAGTGTCAAAACCAACAGAGCCTACCACACAAGGCAAAACATTCAATTGCAGCATGGCCTACGTGTTTATGTTCTATTATTTATACATTTTTGGACCAAATTAAATTATAATTGTAATTGCGCATACTAATGTGCACATACCAATGCTCTGTTGCTGAGGACTGGGATGAATGCAGGAGCATATTTCAGGAGCAGGATAAGACACCCTCTTTTTGACATAAGGGCATGTACATGATAGGCCTATCTGGCTAGTATGATTATGATGGTAATAACGCTTCTTGACAGCGGCATGAGTTATTTAAAATATGATGAAAAAAACATTAATGTAAAGAATTCACCACAACAACAACAAAGGATTTAAGATTTTTTTTTTTAATAATAAACTTACTTCTTGGCAGGGAGAACATCATTTAAATAAATGTGGGTAGTGACACTCTTTTGTAGGTATCAAAACCAGCCATAAAATAACTAAATCTATGTCACAACAGCTGTAACTATATGAGTCATAAGTGTTATGACCATGTTATGACAAGTTATGTCAGCTGCTATGTCATATTATGACATGGTTATGACTGTGTCTTAATGTGTTATGACACTGGGTGTCAAATAAAGTGTTAATGAGGTTTCACACAAATTCAGAGTACAAACAAATAAGTAGCACAGTGGTGTTGTGTTAAAAAAAACACGCAGCCTGAGGTGTAGGACACTGTTTCGTTTCGTTTTGACAGCTTAGAAAAAGAGTTTTTCACCTGGAGTTGACTTTGCTGTATACAGTATGAAGACAATTGGATATAGTTTTAGAGAATAAGTTAATTGTGGAACAATTGTACCATAAGAACTTGATCGAGCACATAGGTCAAAACAAGTAAAGGTGTGCCGGAAAGATAAATGAAAGCGCGTCACTAAACCACTAAAGCAGTCATTTGGACTGCTCATGAATTTCTAAAAAACGATTACTCTGCTATTTTTAAAGTCGTGCGCCCCTCCGTCCTTGGCTTTTCCTAAATAAGTCTATGTAACACACTGTCATTAGAATAATATGACAAACTGAACTGAAGTTATGAACAGTTTTAGAAGGGCATGCCATTTTTCTATGGTTTTCCTCCGTTGCCCCTCCGCCCGACATTAGGGCCTGCTCCCCTCCTTCTCCCAACAGTTGAAGGGGCCTTGCCCAGTTGATAATCACCCCGATAATTACCAGAAAATAATTTCACACATATAACAGATTAAATAAATGAAGTAAAGTATGTCGGGGGAGAATGGGTGAGATGATGAAAGAGGGGAAGCGAAAGACGCAATGTAATCACCAATTGTCAATGAAGAACGCATTCGATTGTATTGATCTATTCTAATTATAATCTCAAAATGTATATATCCTATACCAGTCCACAGAAACCAAGCAGTCTTATCAGTCTACTCTGGCCAACTTGGAGAGTGCGTAAATTACAATGACAAGAAGACCAAGATGAATAGGTGCACATGCTGCATTAGCGTTGCTACAAAATCTGAATGAAACCGTCTCAGATGGCGGGGAAGGCCTGATGACATCTCTGATGGTCATTTTTCTGATTCTGAGCCTCAGCCTGAATCTACGGTACACCTCCGAGGCCTACGTGCATAAAAGCCAGAACAGTGCGCACTGAGCAGGTGCCCGTTCCACCACCAAAGTAACAGTGAGACAGGAGAGAGGCACCGTTTGGAGACAGCTGGTGACAATGCTACGCGCCGATTATCAGCACAAAATGTCATCACTAAGAGAGCATGCCCTATATCTCAAGCAATAAACTATTTGACTGCTATCATATCGACACTTATATACATTATAATGCTATTATTGTTTTTGTGATGGTTTTCACTATTTATCAAGCACACTTGGCACTTATAATGATGTTTAGGCTACTGATGTTTTCATCAATTGACCATGCGTCCGTGCGTCTTGGTGGTTGAAGTATTTTTGTATTTTGTTATAAAAATAAGTTGTTACAGCATTCAAACACATGCTTTCTTTTCATAGGCACTCCACAAGTAAAATTGATTGAACACTTGAATGTTTTTATTATTATTATATTTTACATATAGACTACAGCTAATCATATTCTTAGCAATTTTTGTGATATGATGTTGAATGTTGAGCTTATATGAAATGTATTAATTACCCTGTTATAATGTACCAGTCAGAATCACTGAATGACTGCTTGTTAGCTCAAAGGGGACCCCCAACAGTTCTAGTGTTAAACAAGTTATGCGAACTCTGCCTACCAATGACATGGTCTATGACCAATTGTTTTGTTATTATTATTTTTGCAGTTTTAAAGCAAATTTCCTGCCATTCTACACTTTTTGCCATGGGGTGTAGAGAAAATAAATCTGTTTCAAAGCTAATTTCATTCAATTCTACACATTTTGCCATGGAGCGGAGAGAAAATGTGCAGTTTGACAGGTCCAATGCAGGGTTTTTTATCTCAATATCAAATCATTTCTCGGGAACAAGTAATTAAAACCTTACTGTGATTGTTTTCAATTAAAATGGTCAAAAAGAAAATAGCAATTTCTCAAGCAATACTTTTTCTAGGACTTTTCTGAGAGTTGTCTGAGTGGTTAGGAACTCTTTCTTATTGGTCTATTATCTAAGTTATCAGTCAGTCTTTTCCATTAAAAGGGGATTAGAATCATTTTCACAATTTCACTGTATTATTCCAACCTCAGTGTAGAAATGTATATAAAACACAGCAAATATTGTTTTTGACTGCACTGAGCCTTCCTGCAATTATATACATTTTGCCATAGCTTATGCCATGATCTTTTGCTGTTGGAGTGGCTCAAACATTATAACAACATCTATTTATTTTATCATATTTTTTTGAGTGGTGGCAATGATTTAGCATGAATATAGGGGAAGCACTGCATATGACAGTTCACCATCAACAAGCAGAAATCTGTTTCCATTCCACGCCAAACCCGAAAAATAACAGTTCAAATAAAATTGTAATTGTCACATACACACGGCTAGTAGATGTTAATGCGAGTGTAGCGAAATGCTTGTGCTTCAGGTTATTACAGTGCAGTAATATCTAACAAGTAATCTAGTAATTCCCCAACAACTACCTAATACACACAAATCTAAAGGGGTGAATGAGAATATGTACATGTAAGTATATGGATGAGCGATGGCCAAGCGGCATAGACAAGGTGCAAAAGATGTTATAAAATACAGTATACACATGTGATATGACTAATGTAAGATATGTAAACATTATTAAAGTGGCATTATTTAAAATGTGGCATTGTATAAAGTGGCTAGTGATCCGTTTATTAAAGTGGCCAGTGATTGGGTCTCAATGTAGGCAGCAGCCTCTCTGAGTTAGTGATTGCTGTTTAGCAGTCTGATGGCCTTGAGATAGAAGCTGTTTTTCAGTCTCTCTGTCCCAGCTTTGATGCACCTGTACTGACCTTTCCTTCTGGATGTTAGCGGTGTGAACAAGCAGTGGCTCGGGTGGTTGATGTCCTTGATGATCTTTTTGGCCTTCCTGTGACATCGGGTGCTGTAGGTGTCATGGAGGGCAGGTCGTTGGCCCCGGTGATGCGTTGTTCAGACCGCACCACCCTCTGGAGAGCCCTGCGGTTGAGGGTGGTGCAGTTGCCGTACCAGGTTGTGATACAGGAACTTAAAACTTTCCACCTTCTCCACTACTGTCCCGTCGATGTGGATAGGGGGTGCTCCCTCTGCTGTTTCCTAAAGTCCACAGTCATCTCCTTTGTTTTGTTGACGTTGAGTGAGAGGTTGTTGTCCTGACACCACACTCCGAGGGCCCTCACCTCCTCCTTTAGTTGGAGGCGTGCACGGCCACACAGTCGTGGGTGAACAGGGAGTACAGGAGAGGGCTGAGAACGCACCCTTGTGGGGAGATGTTATTTCCTACCTTCACCACCTGGGTCCAATTTGGGTCCAGGACCCCAATTGCACAGGGCTGGGTTGAGACCCAGGGCCTCCAGCTTGATGATGAGCTTGGAGGGTACAGTGGAGTTGAATTCTGAGCTGTAGTCAATGAACAGCATTCTTACATAGGTATTCCTTTTATCCAGATGGGATAGGGCAGTGTGCAGTGTGATGGCGATTGCGATTGCGTCGTCTGTGGACCTGTCGGGGCAGTATGCAAACTGAAGTGGATCTAGGGTGGCCGGTAAGATGGAGGTGATATGATCCTTGACTAGTATCTCAAAGCACTTCATGATGACAGAAGTGAGTGCTGCGGGGGTGGTAATCATATAGTTTAGTTATCTTTGCCTTCTTGAGTACAGGAACAATGGTAGCCGTCTTGAAGCATGTGGGGACAACAGATTGGGATACGGAGTGATTGAATATGTCCATAAACACACCAGCCAGCTGGTCTGCGCATGCTCTGAGAACGCAGCTAGGGATGCCATCTGGACCAGTAGCCTTGCAAGGGTTAACACGTTTAAATGTTTTACTCACTTCAGCCACGGAGAGGGGGAGGCAGTACTTGTTAGCGGGCCGCGACGGTGGCACTGTATTATTCTCAAAGCGGGCAAAGAAGGTGTTTAGTTTGTCTGGAAGCCTGATGTCTGATGTCCGTGACGTGGCTGGTTTTATTTTTGTAGTCCATGTTTTCCTGTAGACCCTGCCACATACGTCTCGTGTCTGAGCCGTTGAATTGCAACTCCACCTTGTCCCTGTACTGACATTTTGCTTGATTGATTGCCTTGCGGAGGGAATAACTACACTTTTTATATTCAGTCATTTTCCCAGACCTCATTCCATGGATAAATGTGGTGGATTGCGCTTTCAGTTTTGCGCGAATGCCGCCATCCATCCACAGTTTCTGGTTAGGGTAGGTTTAAATAGTCACAGTGGGTACAACATCTCCAATGCACTTCTTTATAAACTTCTTTATAAACACACAGGTTGATGTTGTTCTTTGAGGCTGACAGGAAAATTTTCCAGTCCATGTGATCAAAACAATCGTGAAGTGTGGCTTCTGATTGGTCGGACCAGCGTTGAATGGTTCTCATCACTGGTACATCCTGTTTTACTTTCTGCCTATAAGACCGTAGGCGTCGTGGTCGGATTTGCCGAAGGGAGTGCGGGCGAGGGCTTTGTATGCATCGCGGAAGTTAGAGTAGCAGTGGTCGAGGGTATTGCCCATGTGCATAGCGCAATCAATATGCTGGTAGAATTTAGGTAGCCTTGTTCTCAAATTTGCTTTCTTAACATCCCCAGCTACAATAAATGCAGCCTCAGGATATATGGTTTCCAGTTTGCATATAGTCCAGTGAAGTTCCTTGATGGCCGTCTTGGTGTCTGCTTGAGGGTGAATGTACACAGCTGTGACTATAACTAACGAGAATTCTCTTGGTTGGTAAAATGGCCGGCATTTGATTGTAAGGAATTCTAGGTCTGGTGAGCAGAAGGACTTGTTCCTGTATGTTGTTATGATTACACCATGAGTCGTTAATCATGAAGCATACACCCCCGCCCTTCCTCTTGCCAGAAGGGTGTTTATCTCTGTCGGCACGATGCATAGAGAAGCCCGGGGGCTGAACTGATTCCAACAACATATCCCGAGAGAGCCATGTTTCCATGAAACAGAGAATGTTACAATCTCCGATGTCTCTCTGGAAGGCAACCCTTGCTCGAATTTCATTTACCTTGTTGTCAAGAAACTGGACATTGGCGAGTAGTATACTCGAGAGCAGTGGGGGGATGTACATGTCTACGGCGTCTGACCAGGTGGCCGCTTCGTCTGCCCCTTCTGCAGCGCTGTTGTTTTTGGTCGACTACCGGAATTAGATCCATTGTCCTGGGTGGTGGTCCGAACAAAGGATCCGCTTTCGGGAAAGTCGTATTCCTGGTCGTAATGTTGGTAAGTTGACGTTGCTCTTATATCCAATAGTTCTTCCCGGCTGTATGTAATAAGACTTAAGATTTCCTGGGGTAACAATGTAAGAAATAATACATAAAAAAACGAAATACTGCATAGTTTCCTAAGAACTCGAAGTGAGGCGACCATCTCTGTCGGCGCCATCAACACAGTTGATAGCATCCTACAACCAATCAACAATCATCCTGTTTAACCGCTCAACTATACTTAACAAGGATGCCTTTTCCATGTCTACCCGAGCGCTATCTTTAGGTGACAACAACATCCGACAAAGGCAGATGATGGCCCATCTAATCTGTAAATCACAGAAGTTACATGGCTGGTGGCTAGGATTGTCTGCGCCAAAAATATATGATCCAACCCCCTCCTGTGTCCCCAGTGAAGCCCTGTGTACCTAGGGGTATTAGACAGATCAGTGTGGAACAGCAGCTAACCGCTTTAATGGGTCTTCCTGAGGTGCTGGTTCAGAAGCCTGCTGCAGTGCAGGATAAACGCACTCGGCCTAACCACAATCCCCCCGGCCTAGGGCTTCCTCAGCCCCACTCAGCCTGAATCCCCCATCCCCTCCTTTCTCTTCCCTCCTTCCCTCTTTTCCTCACTCTAGACTCCCAGGCAGGGAACGAGGCTAATGGCCATCCTCCCCTAGCTGGCACTGAGGAGATGGAAGTGGGGCTATACAGTATAGCTGAGGCAGATTCTTTTTCTTTTTTTCTGCATCTTCTCTTCCTTGTCTTATTCTGTGAAGTTATTCTGTTGTCTATCTGGTGTCGATGCTAAGCTCAATGTATGTTTCAACTATTTACAAAAAGGATGATCATTGCATCGCTGAACCCCACCATATTTGTACAGTCCACTCACCATACAACAGTCAAGAAGGCCCATCATATTTTATTAGTTACCAGAATTGTTTGTCCATCCAAGTGCAAACAACACAATTCCCATCTGCTCCACTGGCTGGGACATATTTGTATGATAAACAGGAAGGAGCAGGTGTTGTCACCTACACTGTAAGAGAGAGAGAGAGAGAGGGACAGGAGAGAGACTTAAAGGCCCGGTGTAGACAAACATGTGATTTCCTGTGGTTTAAACACTGTATATTTACACACTATGGGGTTGGAATAATACTGAGAAATTGTGAAAATTAAGATAAAATCCTTTTCGTGTAAGAGCAGTTTGAAAATGCTGCCTGAAATTTCAGCCTGTTTTGGTGGGATCGAGTTTTGGACTGCCTGGTGACATCACCAGGCGTTAAATTAGTTAATAGACCAATAAGAAAGAGTTCCAAACCTCTGCCAATAACAGCTAGTTTTCAGTTTTTCCTTCCCTACTCAGACCACTCCAGTCCTATCAAACTTCTTGTTTGAGAAATTGCTCTTTGCTAAGAAGCTGTTTTTGATGATTTTTGACCATTTTCATTGAAAACATTCACACTAAGGTACTGAATTACTACCCAGAAATGGTTTGTTATTGAGATCAAAATGGCTTCATTGGATCTTTAAGAACTTTTTTCTCAACAGTGAATCTTTTTCACCACAACTTTGTGTTTTGTTCCTACTTTGAAAGATATTGATCAGTATGTAACTTCAAAGTGGTCTAATGTAAAATAGACATTACAGTTCTGATCACTGCATAACATGGTGTGTACATGTAAGTCAGAAAATATTTAATAAGAAGAAGTAGAAACTCAGTATTGAGAAGTCAGAATAAAAACAGAGCTTGACCAGTCTTGATTAGTTGGCTCTGGAAGGTGATGGATCTTTACACATGCTAATAGCCCCTAACACCTTGTATATTGTACTCATATCACACCCAAGTTCAGTTCAGCAGGCAATCTACTCCAAACATGTATTTAGTAGGCCTATAGCCCACAGGAGGTTGGAGGCAACTTAATTGGGGAGAACAGGCTAATGATAATGGCTGGAGCAGAATTAATGGAATGGTATCAAATACAGTACATCAAACACATGGTTTTCATGTGCTTGATGCCATTCCATTTACTTCGTTCCAGCCATTATTATGAGCCGTCCTCTCCTCAGCAGCCTCCACTGCTATAACCTAGTTCATACATTTGGAAAACATCTTAATAAGAATGATAGACTATAAAGTTAATGGAGTCTATATTCATACAATCATCAATTAAAGAACCAATATCAAATCAAACTTCAATTCTAATTTATTTGAAGTGCATTTAAAATAGCAGCTCAAACAAACAAAATAAAAAAACAAGCACGGCAATAAAAGAGATCAAATGTTATCAAAGAACATAAAACACGAAGGCGTCATTGATTAAAGACCAAGCGAAATAGGCTGGCTTACAAATGGGATTTTAACACCTCAATCAGTTTCACAGTACAACGCAAAGTTCCATATAAAAAAAATTATAATAAAATGTATAAAAAGTATGATAGACTTTATGAAATAAACACAAACAATGATAAATAATAAAACGTTTGTTATCGCTACAAGAAATAAACAGTAGCTTTTCTCCCAAATTCCCAAAAGTAGGCTCCTTGATTTCTCATAGTTTCACCTCCAAGTAGCCTAATGCCTAAAAAGCAGCCCTGCTTGAAATCGGTAAACTGCACCTTATATCGGCAATATGCACAGCGCTTTATAATTCACTGAACTGGAATAAACTGTTCCTCTGAAACAGGTTTCAATGCCTTGCCCCAAACCTTAACAGGGAGCTTGAAATTCTATTGATTTGGATGTTTCTGGAAACAATTTACATGAGCTATAACATGATAAATGCCTGTATTTTCATGTGCTGGACCAACAAGCACCTCACAAGAAAATAACTCTGTTACTATGCCTGGTGTTAGTTCTGCATCTGGTTGAATGCGTTGTAGGCCCATCTGTCTGTCAGTGGCGAACCACATTGCAAGTACACAGTGCAAAAAAACATTTACTTTGATCAGCGCATATAACCTCTCACAGCATCCCTACCTTATCATGTTGTTCTGTCAGCTGTTCTTATCTTCACTTGCTATGACAAACATCTGTTTAGGGGGAAGGCAAGTCCTTATTCTCACAGATCCTTATTCTCAATGATGTAAGTACTTGGTACCATCAGGACCTACATGTACAGTATTTCATCTCTCTCATGACTGCGTGCTAACAAGTTTCTCATATTATCAATCAGTTGGCCAGACCCTGCTTTTAACCATTTGTACAGTTAAAACGTATCATTAACTGAACTGAGATGCTGTGATTTTGCCCGCTCAAATGGAAACTACCAGAAACCATATACTGGACCGTAGTCCAAAACACATTTCTTCAAGTGGCTATGGAGGTGCAAATTTAGTGTGCAATGGTGTTTTCCATTCGACCTTGCAAAGCTCTCACAGAACTGTTGCAAGTGGCGATGAGCCTCTCTAACTTGTTCCAGTCTCGACCCCGCCCTGTGCAACTGGGTCCTGGATTTTCTGACGGGCCGCCCCCAGGTTGTGAGGGTAGGAAACAATATCTCCACCCCGCTGATCCTCAACACTGGGGCCCCACAAGGGTGCGTTCTCAGCCCTCTCCTGTACTACATGTTCACCCATGACTGCGTGGCCGTGCACGCCTCCAACTCAATCATCAAGTTTGCAGACGACACTACAGTGGTAGGCTTGATTACCAACAACAACGAGACAGCCTACAGGAAGGAGGTGAGGGCCCTCGGAGTGTGGGGTCAGGAATATAACATCACACTCAACATCAACAAAACAAAGGAGATTATTGTGGACTTCAGGAAACAGAAGAGGGAGCAGCCCCCTATCCACATCGACGGGTCAGTAGTGGAGAAGGTGGAACGTTTTAAGTTCCTCGGTGTACACATCACGGACAAACTGAAATGGTCCACCCACACAGACAGCGTGGTGAAGAAGGCGCAATAGCGCCTCTTTAACCTCAAGAGGAGTAAAATCACCAAAAACACTCACAAACTTTTACAGATGCACAATCGAGAGCATCCTGTCGGGCTGTATCACCGCCTGGTACGGCAACTGCTCCGCCCACAACCGTAAGGCTCTCCAGAGGGTAGTGAGGTCTGCACAACGCATCACCGGGGGCAAACTACCTGCCCTCCAGGACATCTACACCACCCGAAGTCACAGGAAGGCCAAAAAGATCATCAAGTACAACAACCACCCAAGCCACTGCCTGTTCACCCCGCTATCATCCAGAAGGCGAGGTCAGTACAGGTGCATCAAAGCTGGGACCGAGAGACTGAAAAACAGCTTCTATCTCAAGGCCATCAGACTGATTAACAGCCATCACTAACATTGAGTGGCTGCTGCCAACATACTGACTCAAATATCTACCCACTCTATTAATTTAAATTGGATGTAATAAATGTATCACTAGTCACTTTAAACTATGCCACTTTATATAATGTTTATGTACCCTACATTACTCATCTCATATGTATATACTGTACTCTATACCATCTACTGCATCTTGCCTATGCCGTTCGGCCATCGCTCATCCATATATTTATATGTACATATTCTTATTCAATCCTTTACACTTGTGTGTATAAGGTAGTTGTTGTGAAATTGTTTAGATTACTTGTTAGATATTACTGTATGGTCGGAACTAGAAGCACAAGCATTTTGCTACACTCACATTAACATGTTAATCATGTGTATGTGACCAATAAAAAATGTATTTGATTTTTGATACATCTTGTACATTAGATGGTACAGGCTTTCACAAAATGGGTTCAGAAATCATAATTGGGATCCTCCACAAGTCCCTTAAGATCGAATAAGGAGTAAACGCATTTCAAGTTTTTCCATTCTTGTGCATTGAAATGAGAAAACCCTGATGAGATTTTAGCGGGTAGTTGGCCTATGTCTGCAGGTGCTTTCAGTGCATCAACTTTAAGCTGAATATTTCTTAGTATTCCATCATCCAGCACACTAAACTTCTTCCTGATAGTAAAAACGTGTTTTGCTGTCCCCAAAAAGATAATGCATAGGGTCCAATACAGACATGCCTACGGGTATGAAATTATGAAAATTTAAATAGCTCAGAGAATCTGGACCCAGTTTCAGTCTCTATTGTTTTCCTCTCTGCCTTGGTCTCCACATACTCCCTTGCATTTTGTGAACTTCATTCTGACGTTGCAGTACATGGTTGTCCATCCAGTGCATGATGAAGTAATCTGCTTTTTCATCACATTTCCATGGAAATGTCTGTAGGAATTCGTAACGACCTGTGTGAGCTTGACCTGAATCTGTATTGTTGAACAGATAAAAAGAAGGTGGTGAAATCCCAAGTAGGCTACATGAAAGTTAGAAACATCACACTCACAAATAACTTTTCGAATAAAAGTTTCTAATAGAATGACATTGAAAATAGACAAGGGCAATAAAGTAGCCAACTATTATAATATATTATCGATGTACAGTAGTTTTTGTTGTGGAATAGGCAACTGGGGGACACGATTATAAATGATTTACAGAGGCAACACAAATAATAATAAACACACGTTTATCTTGCCAAAATAACTCCTCGGTCTGTTCTTGCTGCAATGGCAATTCTTCAGGATAGGCGGCTGTCTTGCTGTTTAACTGTCCATTGAGTGAATTTATCATATATTTTAGCTGTACGTCCATAGTATGCCACCTTTCCCAAAGGTCTGTGGCACTGGGCAAAGTCTTTCATGGGCCAAGTCCTGAGTTAAACATCATCTGCCTTGCGCTTTTAAATTATTGTGTCACAAAATCTACACGGACACTAAATATACGCTGAACAAAAATATAAACGCAACATGTACAGTGTTGGTCCCATGTTTCATGTGCTGGAAAAAAATATCCCAGAAATGTTACATACGCACAAAAAGCTTATTTCTCTCAAACTTTTTTGTTTGTGAGCATTTCTCCTTTGCCAAGATAATCCATCAAACAGACAGGTGTGGCATATCAAGCAAGCTGATTAAACAGCATGATCATTACACAGGTGGACCTTGTGCCGGGGACAATAAAAGGCCACTCTAAAATGTGCAGTTTTGTCCCGAGAAATTGCCAGAATAGAAAGAGGAGTGGGAGGCCCTGGTGCACCACTGAGCAAGAGGACAAGTACATTAGAGTGTCTAGTTTGAGAAACAGACGCCTCACAAGTCCTCAATTGGCAGCTTCATTTAACAGTATCCGCAAAACACAAGTCTCAAAGTCTCAACAGTGAAGAGGCGACTCCGGGAAGCTGGCCTTCTAGGCAGAGTTCCTCTGTCCAGTGTCTGTGTTCTTTTACCCCTCTTAATATTTTATTTTTATTGGCCAGTCTGAGATATAGCTTTTTCTTTGCAACTCTGCCTAGAAGGCCAGCATCCCAGAGTCGCCTCTTCACTATTGACGTTGAGACTGGTGTTTTTCGGGTAGTACACAGTGTACACAGGGTAGTACACAGTGTTGTACGAGATTTCTCGCAAAGAATAGCCTTCATGAGTTTCAGAAGAAAGGGTTAGAGTTTGTTTCTGGCCATTTTGAGCCTGTAATCGAACCCATAAATGCTGATCCTCCAGATACTCAACTAGTCTAAAGGTCAGTTTATTGCTTCTTTAATAAGCACAACCGTTTCAGCAATGCTAACATAATTGCAAAAGGGTTTTCTAATGATCAATTAGCCTTTTAAAATTATAAACTTGGACTAGCTACAACAACGTACCATTGGAACACAGAAGTGATGGTTGCTGATAATTGGCTTCTGTATGCCTATGTAGATATTCCATAAAAGATCTGCCGTTTCCAGCTACAATAGTCATTTACAACATTAACAATGTCTACACTGTATTTCTGATCAATTTGATGTCATTTTAATGGACACATTTGTGACCCCAAACTTTTGAACGGTAGTGTATGTATGTATATATGTAATTATGTGTGTATGTATGTGTGTGTGTGTGTGTGTGTGTGTGTGTGTGTGTGTGTGTGTGTGTGTGTGTATATATTATGATTTATTTATTATACATTTTTTGAAGTCCAACCAAGTAATTAGTGTAAATTGTTGTATGATGGTTATATTAGCATTCTCAAATATGTTACATAAAATAGTGGAGCGAATATCATGCATAAGCTTAATTTCATGTTTTTCTTTGTCATGTCTCAGGAAAAACATTCTGCACAACACCCGTGTATTGCCCATGATTTGGTCAGTCATCAGAAATGAAGGTACACAGCTGGAGAGTGGAACATGGAAGAGGTTGAAGGTGAGTAGACCCATAAAGACATGGACTAACTAACATGTTACATTTTTTTTAAGGCTTTTGATGCATATAACCATTGCTAATACAGCGCCTTCGGAAAGTATTCAGACCCCTTGACTTTTTCCACATTTTGTTACGTTACATCCTTATTCAAAAAATCTATTAAATAAAAAAAATCTTTGAAATCTACACACAATAGCCCATAATCACAATTGTATAAAAAAACTGAAATGCCTTATTTACATAAGCATGCTATGCTATGAGATTCGAAATTGAGCTCAGGTAACCTATTACTATTGATCATCCTTTAGATGTTTCTACAACTTGATTGTAGTCCACCTGTGGTAAATGCAATTAACATAATTTAGGAAGGCACACACCTGCCTATATAAGGTCTCACAGTTAACATTGCATGTCAGAGCAAAAACCAAGCCATGAGGTCGAAGGAATTGTGCGAAGACCTCAGAGACTGCCTTGTGTCGAGGGACAGATCTAGGGAAGGGTACCAAAACACTTCTGCAGCATTGAAGGTCCCCAAGAACACAGTGGCCTCCATCATTCTTAAATGGAAGTTTGGAACCACCAAGACTCTTCCTTGAGTTGGCCGCCCGGCCAAACTAAGCAATCGGGGGAGAATGTCCTTGGTCAGGGAGGTGACCAAGAACCCGATGGTCACTCTGACAGAGCTCTAGAGTTCCTATGTGGAGATGGGAGAACCTTCCAGAAGGACAACCATCTCTGCAGCACTCCACCAATCAGGCCTTTATGGTAAAGTGGCCAGATGGAAGCCACTCCTCAGTAAAAGGCACATGAAAGCCTGCTTGGAGTTAGCCAAAAGCCACCTAAAGACTCTCAGACCATGAGAAACAAGATTCTCTGGTTTGATGAAACCAAGATTGAACTCTTTGACCTGAATTCTAAGTGTCACGTCTGGAGGAAACCTGGCACCCTCCCTACAGTGACGCATGGTGGCAGCATCATGCTGTGGGGATGTTTTTCAGTGACAGGGACTGGGAGACTAGTCAGGATCGAGGCAAAGATGAACTGAGCAAAGTACAGAGAGATCCAGACTGGGGTGAAGGTTCACCTTCCAACAGGACAACGACCCTAAGCACACAGCCAAGACAATGCAGGAGTGGCTTTGGGACAAGTCTCTCTATGTCCTTGAGTGGCCCAGCCAGAGCCTGGACTTGAACCCGATCAAACATCTCTGGAGAGACCTGAAAATAGCCGTGGGAGAAACTCCCCAAATACAGGTGTGCCAAGCTTGTAGTGTCATATCCAAGATGAATCGATGCTATAATCGCTGCCAAAGGTGCTTCAACAAAGTACTGAGTAAAGGCTCTGAATACTTATGTAAATGTATTATTATTATTTTATAAATTAGCAAACATTTCTAAAAACCTGTTTTTGGTTTGTCATTATGGGGTATTGTGTGTAGATTGATGAGGGAACATTTAATCCATTTTACAATAAGGCTGTATAACGTAACAAAATGTGGGAAAAGTAAAGGGGTCTAAATACTTTCCGAATGCACTGTATACCACACTGATTCCTCAGATGTAGTATCAAATCAGTATCAAAAACAATTGTATTTGTCACATGCGACGGATACAACAGGAGTACACTTTACCATGAAATGCTTACTTACGAGCCCCTTTCCAACAATGCAGAGTAAAACAGTAAGAAAGGAAATATTAACACAATAAAATAACAATAATGAGACTACATACAAAGAAGTACCGAGTCAACGTGCAGGGGTACGAGGTTGTTGACGTAATATGTACACGTTGGTAAGGGTAAAAGTGACTAGGCAATCAGGCCAGATAATAAACAAGAGTAGCAGCAGCGTACTGTGAAGAGTGGGAAAGTGTGTGTGTGTGTGTGGTGTCAATATGAGTGTGTGGGTTTTGTGTGTGTGTTTGTGTAGTATGTGTGAGTGTGAGTGTGTGGGTAGAGTCCAGTGAGCGTGCATAGAGCCAGCGCAAGAGAATAAGTGCAAAAAAAAGGCGGTCAATGCAAATAGATGGGGTTGCTCTTGATAAATGTAGTCCACGATCAGCTCCTTTGTCTTTCTGACATTGAGGGAGAGGTTGTTGTCCTGGCACCACACTACCAGGTCTCTGAATTCCTACCTATAGTCTCATTATCATCGTGGGTGATCAGGCCTACCACCGTTGTGTCGTCAGAAAACGTAATGATGGTGTTGGAGTTGCGCGCTAGGCACGCAACCCTGAGGGGCCCCGTGTTGAGGGTCAGTGTAACGGATGTGTTGTTGCCTACCCTCACCACCTGGGGGAGGCCACCAGGAAGTCCAGTATCCAGTTGCAGAGGGAGGTGTTCAGTCCCAAGGTCCTCAGCTTAAGGGCACTACGGTGTTGAACGCTGAGCTGTAGTCAATGAACAGCATTCTAACGTAGGTGTTCCTTTTGTCCAGGTGGAAAAGGGCAGTGTGTAGTGTGATGTAGATTGCGTCATCTGTGGATTTGTTGGGCGGTATGCAAATTAGGGTGGGTCCAGGGTGTCTGGGATGATGGTGTTGATGTGAACCATAACCAGCCTTTCAAATCATTTCATGGCTAAAGATGTGAGGGCTACGGGGCGATCGTCATTTAGACAGGTTACCTTGGCGTTCTTGGACTGAAAGAGAGAGGCATAAGTTGTCGGACACCCCAGACAGAGCAAAGGAATGGGACATAATAAATCGAAAGGCGGCGTCGCCAGAGACAGGATAGTTCATAAATGTAAACCAATCCATACATTTTAAATACAGTACTGAGTTTCGAAAAGTTTAGTCTTTTTCCACAGATTTTAGTGTGTGCTTTTTTAACTTTGAGAATCCAGTGTTCAAGACCGTTTGTTTATTGTGCAGAATAACTTCTCCTCTACTGTAATTTCACAGGCTATGGCCAGTCGGTCAAAATACCTCTCTGCTGAAGAGAAACAGCGATTTGCGGGGGGCAACTGAAGACGTGATGTCTGATGTGGAGACAAACCCAGAGGACCTGGATGTGTTTTTAATAACCTCCTCACCCTGGCTCTCCCCTGAGTTTGAGGACCTGATTGTGTAAGCAGACTGGAGAAGAATGGCCATGGGGAGAAAAAGCAATGTCAGAATGAAAACCAGAGCAACTGGCCACATCCACCACAGCCCTATCCAGAACATCGGATCGTGCAATCGACCACTGACAATCATCTGCACCTTAGAGACTATTTTCACTGACTCTTCACACCTGCTTCTCAAGAGGCTTCTTTCAGCGACTGCCACTCGCTCACCCACCCTTATATACATACACGCACAGAACATTACCCTCTTCTTTTTAATTCTTATTTTTTTTTAATAAATCTCTTGATATTGTGTATTTTTTCATACATTGAGCTTGCAATTTTTTGGTTTGTTATTTCATTACTTATTTTTGTTATTTCATTTGTATTATTATTTTATTTCAGTAGAAATGTTGTATTTAATAATTTGTTAGACTTTTGAACATTTGTTATTTTTGGTGGGTTGGGGGGAAATATAGTACAAATATTATTTTTTTTAAATGCAATCTTACTTATTTCATTACTTATTATTTGGAAGGGGGTATGAGAATATTTTGTTTACTTATGTCTTGACTTATCTTGGACACCTCTTTTTATAATTTTTTATTTTATTAGAAATGTTTTATAATTTGACTTTTGAGCACCGAAAAATAAAGTTATTCCGACTGGCATGGAAGTGGCTAGAGTCTTCAGAGGTGTAAGGATAATTAGTAGTCTGAAACGAGGGTATTTGGTGCAGTGGATAGACTTGACACCGCATTCCATTGATATGTTGGGGGTTAGAGATTTGGAGAGTGGTTAAAAAACTGTTTGAAAATTGGTCTACAGTAGACGCTTTGAGAAAGAGACCAGCAGGGAAGCCGCCTCACACAGGGCCGGATTAAGAAATCATAGGCACCGGGGCTTTGTTATTATTATTATTTTTTCACTGGCACACTGACTTACCTAATGATGAAGATGGTGCACTCGTCGTGCTAAAAGCCTATCTCAAGATGAGCTACTTTGAAAAACAGTGCTGCTGTTAGCAACAAATTAGGAGTTGCTGAGAAAAATGTTTTCTATTGGTTCTACAGACAGATTAGTCTTCTCTTTTCAGCAGTAGGCCCTTGCTTTCCAAACTGTACATATTTCCCGTGATTGTAATCCGAAATATGGAAAATACAGCTGCAACCAACCATAGAAATATAATCCATAGATGGCAATTCCCATTCAAGTCAGGACTGACTTCCATTGCTAGTGTAACCATGAGTCCAATTGCCAGGGTAAGAGGTTACAAAACCCTTCTTTGGATTATACTGTATGTCTATGGCCACAATGCAACAAGCTGTAGGCCTATATTTGGTGCACATGCTGCTCAAACTGTGGCCTTCCCGACTGTAGGCATACCGGTAACTGCCAAAATAAAGGAAATGCGGGATGGCACACCTGTTAATGAGGGATACAAAGTATATACTTTATTATGGTGTGGGGTGCATTTTCCTGGCATGGTTTAGGTCCACTTGTAGAATCTATGCCAAGGCGCATTGAAGCTGTTCTGGCAGCCTGTGGTGGCCCAACACCATTTTATGACACTTTATGTTGGTGTTTGCTTTATTATGGCAAATACCTGTATGTGCTTGTGATAAAACTTGATCCACAGTTATTTTTTTATAAGCGACTTATCCTTTGTGGTTAAATGATGCTCTCTGGTGTACTTTCAACATTGACATTTGTGGTTGGACATTTGTGGTTGCATCCTCTTGGGCGAGCCTGGGCCTAGGGACTTCAGCCCCGGTAAGCCCATGGCCTCACAAGTGTCTGAGCAAAGCATTCAGACCAAACGCACCCCTATCCCCAATGAACACCACTTCACACACATCTCAGTCAATCAAGCCTTAGCACTGTGTGAGAACACTTTACGAGGTCACACAAGGCATTGCCAGATACACTGTAAAAAATAAAAATAAATAGTTTTAACTAATTAATTATTAAGTAAGTGGAACTACAGCCTTTTTAGGTTTACTTTACTTTTTGATCAAAGTGTCACCTGAATTTAACATTTTTAGTTGGCCTAAACTGAGCTCCAACTTCAGAAAACTTAAAATGGTGTATTTGCTCAACTTGTCTCATATGTTTCAAGTTTTTATTGTCACGTGCACTAGTACAGTGAAATGCCTTTCTTGCTTGCTCTTTATGTTCATTTAACTATAAATTATTATTTTGTCATTTTAACTAAAAAAGTCTGCAACTGGTTACACAGACACACAAACAGTTATTTTAACATACATATTTGACACATTGACATACATGATTCTCTCATCATTGATTTGATTTTCAGCAATTTTCAGGTTTTCTGTATAGTATTGATGGGGCATATTACTCTGTTTAAATATTACTCCTTAATCCCTATGACAAATAAAATTGTTTTAGTTGAGTGTATTTTAACAGAGCTGAGATTTACTTTGAAGTTCAAATGTCATTGACACAGACATGGTGGCATAACAGGAAGATCAGTATGCTGTGGACCAAGAGATTGTAAGTTCAAATCCCAGGTTAGGTCATCTTGAATAATAATTACTGTATAAATGAACATGCACAATGTAATCATGTATGTCAATGTGTGTTAAATATTTAAGTTAAAAGCATTGTGTGTGTGTGTAATGAGTTCCACAGATTTTTTTAGTTCAGATGTCCAAATAATAATTTATAGTAGAATGAACATATGACACAAGTTGAGCAAACAGATAAATTAAGTTGACAAAAATGTTGCCTAAGTTCTCATTTTGGAGCTAAATTTAGGCTAACAAAAAATTGTAAGTTCAGTTAACACGGATCGAAAAGTTGATTAAACTAAAAAAGGCTGTGGAACCAGTTACTTAATAATAATTAGTTGAAACTACTATATTTATTTGTACAGTGTAGGAGTAGGCACCAACCAAAGAGAAACGCATTCAGTGATATCAATATAATTTATGAACTAATAAACAAAAAAAACAAAAATCCTGTAAATTCAATCAGCAGTGTATGTACTGCGCATATCAAAGAGAAAGGCAAAAACTGACATAAAAGGCCAAGAGATTTGAAAGTTCTGAACTTCAAACATTTCCTGATTTTCTTCAAACGCTTTCAACACACAGACTAACGGAAAGAAAGGATGAAAAAGCATTATTTACCACAAGAAAGAGAGCCGGGAAAAGAAGGAAAAATTCCCTTGCCTTTTCAAATAGCACGCCGAGATCTCACCAGGATACGGACACAGAAATAAAACATGGGTAGTATGACATGACAGTATCTCGTACAGAGAGAATAATGCTTCACATTAGCGTGCTAAGGGAGCGAGGGGAAGGAAAGATATACTTTATCCTACTCTTGTATTAGAGTTGTATCTGATTTAGGAGTTCTGTGCCTGTATGCATGTGCGTGCATGTGGGCACCAACACATTCTAAAAAAGTTGTTAATACTGTATGTCTGCTCTACAATATAATCTACAGTCATAATTTCCTCCAGTCAGTGATTTAGCTATTCAGCCTGATAGCACAGAGCAGTAGGCTAAACTACATTAATAAATGAGAATAAGTTAGCTATTGATTGATCGGCAGCCTAAAAGCATTTTCATGAAAGACAATAGGCACTTCTGACAGTCTGCTGTACAATAGGATCTAAAGTTACAGACACTTCAAAAAAGACCCACTGAAATCCAAAATCTTTGAATCACGAGAGCTCTACAATTACATGTCCTTTTCTCATTCTGTTTTTTACTATGCAACAATAGATGACATTTAGGCATTCTTTTTTTTTTTATCTCAGCATAAACTTCAATTCCTACAATAGCTAGGCTGCCTTCCAATTGGCGACAGATTTCAATATAAAAATATACACATAAAAACAATATGCGCCTTTTCCCATCAGAGATGTGTTTCCATTAAATTGACTTGATGCGGGTAAAAGTCTGTGCGTGATGACGTAGTACACCTAAAAATAACTTCTGCGGTTAAATTCCCCTTGTACCAAAAATACAAGTTAAATGGGGTTCCATCCAATGTTTTACTGATGGTTTTGTCAAATTTTGGGCTGTTGCTATATAGCAAATGCGCCCACTCTTGTCTTGACACGTGCACTTTGGCCAACAGCTCGCAGAAACACTATACAGTGCAGGTAGGCTGGCCTACATGATGAGATTACGATGGATAAAAGAGTACAATTATTTTTATCTGTGAAACGGCAGCCAAGCATCGATCATCATGTCACCAGAATAACACACTCAATATTTATTGGAAAGGAACATCAAGCTCATCACCGTGCACTTCCACCACCCAGTGAAGTTCATCATCATTTATTTAATCTTTAGCCTAATAAACTGCATGCTTTCCAGAGTCGTAGTGCGAGGACCACACAACATATTATCACGTGACTCCAATTATACTTCAATATGATGGTTATTATATCAATACATTCGCATTAAGACGATTGCATAAATTAATTTTACAGACACAAAAAGTTCCCACCTTGTCTGGTGTGTTTTGTCGACCTTTGGAAAGTTTAGCGCCACATTTACTTTTTCCATCAGGCCTGTCGTGACATTTTTATCTGGTGTACTTTAGTCACATAAAAAGGTTGGATGGAAACCTGGTTATTGTTGAGCAATCATGTCACGCCTATTCCCGCTCCCTCTCTCCAGCGCTCGACGTCGCCGGTCTACTAACCACAGGCCCTGGCAACCATTATTACGCACACCTGCTCCCCATCATTACGCACACCTGCTCCCCATCATTACGCACACCTGGACTTCATCATCACCTTGATTATCTTCCTTTTATTTAGCCCTCAGTAGCCTCAGTCATCTGGCAGTATTGGTTTGTTTCCATGTTCAGTACGCATCTCCTGTTTTGTTAATTTGCCTTGTATCTTTGTTATTGAACTCTCCTTCTACACCTGCTTTCTGACGCCCTGCGTATACGTGACAAATCATCTCATGCCCCCACCGATTTAGCTTTTTTAACTAACAGCACATCCACGCTGACATGCTTCGTCAGAGCAATTATAATCTCCATTATCTCCATTATTATTATGCTTCAAAATGGCCAAAAAGAGAGGAGACAGGGAAAAGACACACACTTCCCCTCCACATTGCTCTTAAAAATAAGCTAATAGACACACTATTAACAATATATATATACACTACCGTTGAAAAGTTTGGGGTCACTTAGAAATGTCCTTGTTTTTTAACCTCTTCCAGCTAGGGTCCCATTTTCCGAATTTTCGCCTGTCTGACGTGCCCAAAGTTAAATGCCTACCACTCATGGCCAGAAACTAGGATATTTACATATTTAGTACTATTGGATAGGAAACACTCTGAAGTTTATAAAACCATTAAGATATAGTCTGTGGCTATTCCAGAACAGATTTAGCAGGCAAAAACCAGAGAAATTTCTGTCCGGAATTTATTTTTCTGTTGCTCTCCTCTCATTTTGAAGCCCATGTAATATTTTTCTATGGGGAATAGGACCGAGGTTGCAGTACTTATGGCTTCCACTAGATGTCAACAGTCTCTGGAAAGGGTATGGAGGAAAAAGCTCTGACCAGATCCTTAGAGAGAGAGAATTACTACGGGTAGGGAAAAAGGTAAACAGACGTGCGCTCACGAACGTGAACGCGCCAGCGCGACCAACTTTCTTTTCGTCTTTTAACGTTTCACTTACCGTTCTTGTAAAATATGATCGCTATTATTCATAAAAAGAATACATAAGGATGCATTATTAATGATATTTGATTTGTTTGTGAAAAGATGAGAGGTATAATTTGAACGCGATCCCTTCACTGTAAAACGGGCGAGTAGACTGACAATGCTTGGTGGAGTAGCTGAACGTAACGTGCCAAAAACAACGGATATTTATGGATATAATTATTTACTTTTTCTAACAAAAGAACCATGGATTATCTTGTTTGGACACTTGGGAAGACCTCAGAAGAAGTTATTTGAAAGGTAAGCGATTTATATTAGCTGTGATATGGATATTTTGAGAACCGAGCTGGATATGAATTTATGCTAATGTGGAAAATATGTGAGGTACTAGCCTCAAACAATCAAATGTAGTGCTTTCGCCGTAAAGCCTTTTAAAATCTGGACAACGCAGTGATATTGCCAAGAAGCAGAGCTTTTGATGGCTATGCAACACTATGCAACACTTGTATATCGAAGTTAAATATTACGAATATGTATTACGAATATGTATTTTGAATTTGGCGCGTTATGTTTGCTCTGAAAACGATCCCGCTAAAGGGATCGGCGCGCTAAGAGGTTAAACAACAACTTTTCAACGGTAGTTAATATATTCCTCAGCAAAACAAACAACTGCCACTCTCATGCTCTATAGACCAACACCATCCATAGACCTATGTGCCATTTGAGACCTGAAATGGTGCATGTTAAATCAAAAGCGGAAATGACCAGGCTTCAATTATTCCCATGCCAGAAAGTGGCATTTTAGCTAAGCCAATAGCCAACTGCCCAAAAAGGGCTCACATATTCAAGCATGGAGTAGTAAAATCACAAAACATGTTGTTATATACAAGCAATAATACCTTATATAACATTTAGATAATATAGAGGAGTTTCCATATATGCCACATTTTAAGTACAATGAAGATGTCATCTTAATAAGATTCCCAGGGACACAAAAACAAAGTAAATCATATGAAAGGCCGTCGCCTTGAATTAATTTTCTGCTCTGTGTCACTGGGTTGGAAAACTCTCAGCAACACGCTTGAGATAAATCTTCCTGGGTGGCTTTTGCCCAACACAAATCTTGTTTCTGCGTGTAATGCGTTGAGTAGTAATTATTATTTGGGCGCCATGGAAAGCAAAGCAAGGCCAAACGTTATCACAGGATGACACGGAACTCATTTCCTAAAGCAAAGAATGAGTTCCCCTCACAATTATCAATTCAGACAACCAAAAGGCAGACATTTTAACTCCCCATTTCGCCAGAGGGAGATAGCCTATTCTTGTTACTACTCATAACTCTCAAGGAGTGAATATGGGTTCTTTGATCACTGGGTATTGTTCATTTAAGTCTGCAGATAGTTTAATTAGTTAAGCATTAGCTTTTATTTCCACATACATTAGACTAATTCTGAAGTCAATATCCCTAGCATGCCAGAGTTTCTTGAATTCAAACCTATGCTTTTCATTACCACATCTCTTAAGTTGCACTCTTGGTATTACAGTAACAACAATGTCTTGTCAAATTTTTAATGACCTTTTAGGAAAACACAGGCTGTATCACATCCGGCCATGATTGGGAGTCCCACGGGCGGCGCACACTCGGCCCAGTGTCGTCCAGATTTGGCCGTCATTGTAAATAAGAATTTGTTCTTAACTGACTTGCCTAGTTAAATAAAGGTTAAATAAAAAAATATCTAAAATAAAATAACTGTAGGTTCTGCACCACTATTGTTAACTTGTGATATTTGATGCATTTGCTGAATTGCATTCATGGATAGGTCTATCTTTTTCTACCTACATACCATTCACTTTTGAGTGTTTCATCCTTTAAAGTTATTCTTAAACGTGTCAAATAGTTTTTTTTATAGTTTCAGTCAAAACTTGAAATTGATTTTGAGTATGAGATTTGTGTGAATTCTTTGCATACTAAGATGGTTTGGAGCAAGACCATTGACATACTCAAACTGCTCAAAGTATCACTGTATTCATGCATAATATATGACCAAAAAGTTTTTGGGGAACCAAATGCTCTGTATTCAATGTAAAACAAGGCGTTGTTTCAACAAGCAGCAGTCTCTGAACACAAATGTTGTTGATTTAGAAGTATGACATCCAATTCTAACATTGTTGGCTGGGTTAACAAGAGGCTTAACAGAGAACACACTAAGTATAGCCATTGGCAGCCAATTAATGATATTTTGCAGCTATATTTAGTTTGTCCCCTCGAAAAAAAGTCTTAACTTTCACTTTGCCTTCCAATATAGGATTGTACAAATTGGCTATTTTTGTTAGAAATGATTCTGTACAGAGGAAGTCATTTTAGACCAACTCCAGTTGTTGTGATTAGGGGTCAGTGTTGGCCACAGAGAGCCATGCGACTTGGTGAGAGTGGGCAAGCTGACAGCAAATCCAAACCAAACTCTGAGTGACTCGTGGTCAAAGAATGCCCTGTCCCCTCTCATTTCCCTCTCCTCCCTCTCTTTCCTTCCCTCAATCGCCTAGCTGCAGATGAATGTCTTTGACAAACCACTGAGCAAAAAAAGGTATTAATTGCTACTCAAAGAGGAGGGCTATCATGGGAGCCCTTGCTTGGAGAAAATTACACATCTTCAGACCCGCAAGGCAGCAGCAGGCAGGGATGGCGGTACACTGTTATAGAGAGTACTCTCCAAATGCTGTATTGGCCGCAACTGAAAAGGGAAGAGAGGCTTGGGCCTGGATGGGCAACGCGTAGGGGCTATAGTGCGGATCAGCTGGCTTTGGCCCCCACTTAGGCGACAGCGCCTCGACAATGGCCTAACCAGCAAATTACATGAAGATCCAGCTTACAGTGGTAGTCTGACAAAGAGGCTGTGTTCCAGTCACTCTTACACAACACTGGGTCTCATCCTTCCCTTGCGTGTGTGTCCTTGTGTTTGTGTGTGTGTCCGTCTGCGCACGCTTAACATTCAGCCCTAGAGTGTACATAATGCGCACGCTTTTGCTCAATTTCTTGTAATTTCTCTGAATGAACTGGAGAATGCTGTTTGGATTGAAGGTAATTTACCCAAATTGTTCCTTCCTGACCACACAAACAGGCTGGGATGTTGACTTCTTTGTCAACACATTTTGGATACGGTAACCTAGCCTAGTTAAATAATATATATATATTTTATAACAGTGCATCATTGCTGTGCTTTCCCCCTAATTACAAAGCATGCCATTAGTTAGAGAATTCCCATTAGCTCCCATCAGTAATCCAAATTGATGCACTGAAAGACATTGTCCATTAAACTGCAACTGCACCTCTTCTCAGTAACATCTGACTTGGATGTTACTGGGCAACGCGTAGGGTCTACAGTAACAGGGGCTCAGTAACATCTACTCCCCTGCCTTACGGTACAGCCCGGATGAGGCTGGTGGGAGGAGCTATAGGAGGATGGGCTCATTGTAATGGCTGGAATGGAATAAATGGAACAAAGTCAAACATGGTTTCCATATGTTTGATGTTTTTGATACCAAATATTCCATTCCAGTCTTCACAATGAGCCTGTCCTCCTATAGCTCCTCCCACCAGCTCCCGCTGGTACTGTACAGCCACACTGAGACGCATGAACACGGATGAAATCGTATGACGTACTGTTTTTGTCCATCAAAAGTACAACTCGAGTCAACTATTTTCAGACGAGTTGCATCCGTCAAAAGATGGACGATTTCTTTCGTTTTTGTCTGACAATCAACTCAGTTTTCATTCAGCTGGCAACGGATAATGACTACCATTGAAAAAGCATTTGCTCCATCCAAAGTTGTGTGACACAAAATACCCAATGTGACCACAGTGTTCAAACAAACACGGTCACCGTCTTTGTCACATCATATCGACGCACAGTCCATTGAACTGAACTACACCTCTCAGTAACTCCTATTCCCACTGCCTTACTAGTGTTCATACAAACATAGCAGCTGACTTCATAATCATATCCTCTCAGTGAAGCTGCCTCGCCTAGAGTGGCTGCCGGAGTGGCAAACATCAATCTCACCTGTAATTAAAGTCGAACCAAAATGCACCGGAGATTATGGATGATGATTGAAAGAGAGGAGTAGGCAAAGGTCTCCAATATGAACTCTTTGACTAGGTTTGCCAGATAAGGAACATGCCATTTTCATGCCCCTGATCAAATGTTTGAGTGCTCAACCCTGTGTAAATAACCTGGAGATGAATAGAAGCGGCTGCCCTCGAATAGCTGCAGCCAGATTCTCCTTAATGAATGTGCGGCCATGGTTCTGCCTGGTTAATTATTCAGGAATGACTGGCGACGATAAGTCAAAAGGGTTCAGACCACGAGTGATACCAGTTGGACAATTTTCCTAATTCACTTCTGTCTGGAGCCATTGTGTGTTTTCTCTATTACAGTATGTGTCATCATTATGTTGTGTGTATTTGAAGAGATATAGACCGTGTGAGAAGGAGGATGGAATGCTGAAGGTCAAGGTTCATTTTGGATGACTTTGCGGTGTTGACAGCTACTGAAATGTTGCTGCCTGGGTTCCAGACTATTTAGTGCACTACTTTTCACCAGGGCGTATAAAGCGCTGGTCAAAAGTAGTGCACTAAAATACCATTTGGGACGCAGCCTTTGGTCTGACAGGTGAAGATGGTGTGTAGGTAGGTTAAAGGGGAGAACTCACAGCCAAAAACTGGTCACCTCCCAGGAGACATGGACACTCTTTGGATAGAGGTTTCTGCACAGCAGCCAAAACTGGGGGTTTAAGGCTTGATTTTGATGTGTTGTTTATAAAAGTCAAGTAAGTCATGGTATATATTTTGATTGACAGCTCATTTGAACCATACTAGTGAACAGTCACATATTGCCAAATTTGTTAATGAAGTAGGCCTAGATGAAATGTATTAGTATGTCTTCCCGTACTTTTCTGCATTGTCATTGAAAAGTCCCAAATTAGGTGTGCTAATGGGAGAATCTCCAGCTAACAAGGAATGTTCTCGTAACATTCCCTAAAGGTTCTCCTTTGGCTATTTGGAAAAATAATTTTGACACAACGTTCTTGGAACCAATATATGTTAGCTGGGTCTGCTCTGACCTTTAACTCCAAAATAAAAACAACTTAGTGCATGGGATTTGTATCTGTTTAAGCCGTTCCATGGAATTTCTATTCTTTTTCATCCTGACTTTGGGACCATAACAACTACAGTAAAAGGTTTACATGACAAAAGGTCAGTATGGCTCTGATATTTTTTTCGTGGCTCCTGTAGTTGTTATGCAGAAGGGAGAATAGGTGATGTATCACACTCTCTAAAGGGTAAGAACAACTCTGTGTTCTGAACGTTAAAATGAGAACACTGGAACTTTGGATATTAGTAAAATACACAGTAAAAAAGCAGTTAGCACTTGTTTTGGTCAGTATACTACCCGTAATCTTGAGCCTCGCTAAAGATTACTGCTCTCTTGCCTTTCCTGCTGAAGGTGCACCTTAGATCAAGAGATCTTGTAAATCACGTGGTGCGCAATCTCCGCTCCGTGGCAGCTAGATTCAACATTTTGCTAACAATGGGGCCCGGCTTAACGGGCCTTGTCCAGTTAACATCTTCGGTCCCTTGTTTTATAGATTCTGCAGTCATGTCCGTCTCCTCTAATGGCTGAGGCTTGGTAAAACATGTTGCTTTGTTGAATGCGATCGAACAGGCAAGAGAACTCTAAAGGATAAATATATACACTCCATGTGCAGTGCATTGCTCTGTTTCCCACAGCATGTTGCCTTCAGTCGATGAGGTTTGAGCCTTCAGTCGATGAGGTTTGAACCTTAGACATTCAGACCGTTGTTCTCCTCAAGCAAGAAAAACAGATACCTTTCACATCACCGAGATCCTAAGACACAGGCCATAAAGGCTTGTCAGATGCAATTGGAACATAGCGTGATGACGCTCTTTCTCTTTTACTTTGTGGCTTTCGCTGCTTAGACAGAGAAGAGAATGTGCATATTTTCTCTGGCTATGGCTAGGATAACAGAGTGCATTCTGCTTTCTGGCAGGCTATGATTACAAGTTCTAAGCACAGCAGGCTGCTAATTTTGATATGAATTGCTCTAACTGCTGTTTCTGTTGAAACTAATGTGAAAATGGAGCAAAAAGGGAATGCACTCATGGCTTTCCATGCGATTATGGTAATATAAAAATATAGTGCCGCAATATCTATTTATGTGTCTATGATACAATTGTGTTATGCCAAATGTTTCCATAATTTCTTCACTTCTACTATCTAATCACTGTCTTCTGTGATCTCATCTAATTTCTTCATGTAATAATATGCCTTTTGGTCTTTTTTTTTATTAACATAATTTCGAACAAACAAAACCAAAATATTTTCACAGTGCTTGTGTTTATCTGTTACTGACCATCGTTGCAAATTCTCTTGTGACATGACTCATAAACGCCAATGTCATTTCCTAATTCCTTGGCTAATATCTCAGTCTGATCTGTCTTCACCTCTGCTAGGCAATTAGCATTTAGTGTTAGTACTTTAGTCTCCCCTGTTCCGTCGCCAAAACAAAGACGGTTCTGCCGAGTTGTTTTGCCGAGTTCTTTGAGGAAGGAACGAGAGAAAGGCTCCACACCACTCTCTCACTTGAGTATCTTACCGAGCTATTTTCTGATAATATAATTTTGCCCTTTTGTAGCTTTGGCAACTATGTGTGTTTTTTCTATACCTGTTCGCTCCTCTCCTTGTATGCTTTACAGACGCTCCCCACCCCTTGGCTGCAACCCTTCTAACCCTGTGCGCACAACTCATGTGGAATTCTGGGTCTTTGACAGCGTTTAGAACTGCCGATCTGTGGTCAAGAACGCAGAGTTCATCTCAGCCTATGAAGCCCTTCAGTCCCTTGACTTTTTGGCCCTGACGGAGACATGGATCACCCCAGAGAACACTGTTACTCCTGCTGCTCTCTCTTCATCTGACTACGTTTTCTCTCATAGTCCAAGGGCATCTGGTCATCGCGGTGGTGGCACAGAGCTACTCATTTCTCCTAACTGGCGATTTTCTCTTTTCTCCCTCTCTCACCTGTCCATTTCCTCATTTGAATTCCATGCTGTCACTGTCACTTGTCCACTCAAGCTTAACATTGTTGTCATCTATTGCCCACCAGGTGCCCTTGGAGTTCCTCAATGAGCTTGACACATTGATAAGCTCGTTTCCTGAAGATGGCTCATCGCTCTTCGTACTTGGGGACTTCAACCCCCCGACATCTGCCTTCGAGTCATTTATTTCCATCTCTCTCTTTCCCCTCCTTGCCTCTTGACCTCACCCTTTCCCAATCCCCTCCAACTCACAAGGCATGCAATACGCTTGACCTCATCTTTACTAGATGCTGTTCGCCCTCCAATCTCACCGCAAACCCCACTTCAGGTCTCTGATCACAACTTTGTTTCCTTTTCTGTCTCCCTTTCCTCCAACCCTAGCCACTCAGCCCCTACCTAGATGGTCATGCGCCGCCACAATCTTCGCTCTCTTTCCCACTACTCTCTCCTCTTCTATCCTATCATCTCTCCCTTCTGCTAAATCCTTCTTCCTTCTATCTCCTGATTCTGCCTCTTTGACCCTACTCTCCTCCCTTTCCTCATCCTATGATTCACACTGTCTCTTTTCCTCCCGGCTAGCTCGACCCTCCCCTACTGCTCCGTGGCTGAGTGACTCATTTCCAGCTTACAGAACAGGGCTGCAGGCAGCTGAGGGAAAATGGAGGAAACTAAACTAAACTTCCGGAGGACTTATAATACTTTCACTCCCTCCTCTCAACCTGCTATTCCTCTGTCTCCGCTTCTAAAGCCACTTTCTATCACTCTAAATGTCAAGCTTCTAACCCTAGGAAACTCTTTTCCACCGTCTCCTCCCTCCTTAATCCTCCCACTCCTCCTCCCTCTCTGCGGACTACATTGTCAACCCCTTTGAAAAGACGGTTGATGACATCCGATCCTTATTCACTCAGCCTGTTGAGTCCACTGGTCCCACTCACACATAACTACCCTACGCTTTGACCTCTTTCTCCCTCTCTCTCCAAATGAAATCCTGCGACTAGTGAGGTCTGGCTGCCCGATAACCTGCCTACCCCCATCCCCTCCTCCTTTCTCCAGACCATCTCTGGAGACCTTCTCCCATTCCTCACTTCCCTCATCAACTCATCCCTGAACTCTGGCTGCGTCCCCTCGGACTTAAAAATGGCCCGAGTCGCTCCCCTCCTCAAGAAACTAACACTCGACTCAACTGACATCAAAAACTACAGACATGTATCCCTTCTTACTTTTTTTTCCCAAAAAAGGTTTATAGGTATAATTTGAACGTGTTCTCTTCACGGTTCAATGGGCGACTCAACGGTGGATTTTCTGAACATAACGTGCCTATAAACTATACCTATAAACTTTCTACAAACAAATCAAACATCATTTTTAATGTATCCTTAGGTATCCTTTTATGTATATTTACTGTAATATTTCATCCGGACGATAACGTGAACAATAGGAAAGGAAAATAAAGTGGGGCGCGCTCACAATCTCGCGCCCGTCAAACATTGACAAAAGTGGTCCTTTCACTACTTCCTCTTCCTATCTGTTCTGCTTAGTGCTAGAGCTTCCAGACACTGTGTAAAGACTGTTGACATCTAGTGGAAGCCATAGGTACTGCAGTCTCAGTCCTAGTTAAAATAGAAATGAATAGGCAGCCTGGAGAAGAAGGTCCAGCTGGATTTTCCTCGGGTTTTCGCCTGCTATATCAGTTCTATTATACTCAAATACATTACTTTAACACTTTTAGAACCTTCGGAGTGTTTCCTATCCAATAGTACTAATTAGGTGCATATCCTATTTTCTGGGCCTGAGTGTCAGGCATTTTACTTTGGGCACGCCAGACTCTCCAAAACCGTCACCTCTGCTGCCGCTCCCTAAGAAGTTAAGTAGAAACGTTTAGGAGCAACAACGGCTCAACCATGAAGGGGTATGCCACACAAGCTCCCATAACGGGACCGCCAGGTGCTGAAGCGCGTAGCACGTACAATCGTCTGTCCTCGTTTGCAAAAAACTCACTACCGGTTCCAAACCTGCCTCTGGAAGCAACATCAGCACAAGAACTGTTCGTCAGAAGTTTAATAAAATGGGTTTCCATGACCGACAGCCGCACACAAGCCTAAGATCACCATGCACAATGGCAAGCATCGGCTGGAGTGGTGTAAAGCTCGCTGCCATGGGACTCTGGTGCAGTGGAAACCCGTTCTCTGGAGTGATGAATCACGCTTCACCATCAGGCAGTCTGATGGACGAATCTGGGTTTGGCGGATGCTAGCAGAACGCTACCTGCTCCAGTGCATAGTGCCAACTGTAAAGTTTGGTGAGTAGGAATAATGGTCTGGGGCTGGTTCGGGCTAGGCCCCTTAGTTCCAGTGAATGGAAATCTTAACGCTACAGCATACCATGACATTCTATACGATTCTGTGCTGTTTGGGGTAGGCCCTTTCCTGTTTCAGAATGATAATGCCCCCGTGCACAAAGAAAGGTTCATACAGAAAGGGTTTGTCGAGATCGGTGTAGAAGAACTTGACTTACTTTTAGTCATGTAGTGTGCGTTCCTAGTGTGTGGGGAACGTGTTGCTGGCCTCGTAACTGCTTGCCAGGTAGCTAATATTTAGAATTATATAATTTTTCTGGCTAGAGTTATGCTACCATTTTCCAATCCCTTTAGCGTTGCTTGTTATCTTGCTGGCTGGCTACAGAGGTTAGCTGGCTACTTATCTACAGTAGTACTGTAGATACTATCTAGTACTGTAGTTACTATCT
Organism: Brachymystax lenok tsinlingensis; assembly: GCA_030435695.1. Lineage (NCBI taxonomy): Eukaryota > Metazoa > Chordata > Actinopteri > Salmoniformes > Salmonidae > Brachymystax > Brachymystax lenok. Next base: position 50,630,645 of record CM059797.1, read on the forward strand.
ACAGTAATATCTACAGTAGCTGCAGCTACTGCCATTAGTTGTTGTTGTGTTATTATCATATTTTGCCTATTAGAATGCATACTGGCATTTAAATATAGCGGGGGAATGGACACGGTGGACACATTTAAATGTAAATATAGACGCATGACATGCTCAGAACTCCGTTATCAGAATACAAAAGGTGCATGAACTGTCAAGTATAGACTCAAAAACCTCTCCATCACGGTTGACAACTCCACAGTGTCGCCCTCCCAGAGTGCAAAGAACCTTGGCGTGACCATGGACAACACCCTGTTGTTCTCTACAAATATCAAAGCAGTGACTCGCTCCTGCAGGTTCATGCTTTACAACATCTGTAGAGCATGACCCTATACTCTTTGAAATAAAGGTGCTATCTAGAACCTAAAAAGGTTATTTGGCTGTTCCCAATAGGATAACCATTTGAAGAAGCCTTTCTGGTTACAAGTAGAACCATTTTGGGTTCCATGTAGAACCCTTTCCACAGAGGGTTCTACATGGAACCCAAAAGGGTTCTACCTGGAACCAAAAAGAGTTTTACCTGGAACCAAAAAGGGTTATCCTATGGGGACAGCCAAAGAACCCTTTTGGATTTTTTTTTATGTACCTCACACAGGAAGCGTAGGTACTAATCATCTCCCTTCTGGAGAACTGCAACTCGCTGTTGGCTGGGCTCCCCACCTGTGTCATCAAACCCCTGCAATTTATCCAGAACGCCGCAGCCCGCCTGTTTTTCATCCTTCCCAAGTTCTCCCATGTCACCCCACTCCTCCACACACTCCACTGGCTTCCAGTCGAAGCTTACATCCACTACAAGACCATGGTGCTTGCCTACGGGGAAGCAAGAGGAACTGCCCATCCCTACCTTCAGGCTATGCTCAAACCCTACACCCCAACCCGAGCACACTGTTCTGCCACCTCTGGTCTCTTGGTCCTCCCACCACTAGGGGAGGGCAGCTCCTGCTCAGCCCAGTCCAACTTGTTGGAACCAACTTGTCCCTGCCCATCTTCTGAAAGCACATGAAACCCTAACTCTCAAAGAGTATCTTAAATAATCCCCTCCTCACTTTGAATAATAATATAAAAAATAATTCCTGAACCAACACTTGCACTTGACCCCTCCCCCTTCTAGAGCTGACTTTGCTGACAGCTACTTTACAGAGAAAAGGTATACTTACTATGCCTGTGATATGTGATTGTCCCACCTAGCTATCTTAAGATGAATGAACTAACTGTAAGTTGTTCTGAATAAGAGTGTCTGCTAAATTACTAAAATGTAAAATGATCTGCATTCCAGTCTCAGCTCCCTTCTTCCTTTGCTACAATTTAGTTTCTCTTTCTCTCTTACACAGCCCTTTACAAGGCAAAACAGAGAGCCAATTGAGAGCTTGCGCTTATCAGGTCAATGAGAAAGAGAGTGCCACGTAATGGAGAGAAGAAGCAGGGAAAAAAGTGAGGGAGCGAGGCCATATTAGACTCCACTGTGTTTTCGTAGACATTTAGAGGCAGTGAACAAGGGTAATGATGTCGATGAAGAAGTGCCAGTCTTTTGGGGAAAGTTTACTCAGAGTGCCGAGGTATCTCGAGAGCATTAACTTAAGATCAGACCCTGTGACAGTGATCGAAAAGTAAGTGAAACTGAATTGGAACTCTGAGGGCAACCAGACAGGCAGTTCTCTCAGGATCCAAAATAATATGCAGGTGTTTTTCATCATGAATTCTGTTCTGGAAGCTCTGCAAAGTTATCAAAACCTAACCCTAACCTTAACCCGAACCACACTATTAACGTTAACCCTAATCGTTAACATTAAATTAACCTTTTTTCATTTATTTTTTTACAATATAGACAATTTTGACTTTGCAGCTGGCCTATCTAAGGGGAAATCGCTCAGTTCTGCCTCCAGGACAAGACTCATGACAATAAATGTCAACCTACTAAAAAGGCATCTTAAAGACAGTTGAAACTTGAGTGCTAGGGGCTCTAGGCTTCCAGGCATGTTCTTTGGGACATGTTGGCTGTGTGTTTCGGAGAGGGAGTTTTATTCAGATTGACGTCAATGAGACTACTTTCGCTTCAGGGCCACGGGGTCACTGCTCGAATAAGAAATCAATAACATCCATAAGAGGAGCATTAAGACTGGCAAGCAAGGATTTAACAGTCTCCGATTTGCCATTGTCATTCTACCATTTCTCTCTAGCTGTTTTGTGAGGCATTTTCTATTTCTAATGTTCCTGAGACAATTATTCTGCAAGCACATCTCAGATACAAGACTGGCTTTCAATAACAAACAATAGTGGATTCTCAAAGGTTATTCATTCTGGCTGACTTTGAGAACTTGAATCATAGTTCTAATCATACTCTATCGTCAGAAATACTATAGTTCTCAGTTTCCTAGCTTCACTAAGGAAGGGAATATTGAATATCAAATGATGTTCAAGCCCTTCTCATTGGATATAAAAAAGGTTTTGTTTTGCTCAAAAGCTGTAGCACAATGTTTGGTTTAGGGGTTGCTTTTTATATCTGGGGGATTTGTGAGACTCCAATACTTAGCAACACAGAACTGTGATAATTTTGTCTGGCTTTTTCTATTCTATAAAAGCATTATCGGTCAGACACTCCTGTGTCGTACACAATTTGTACACAGCAACTGTACTGTAAAGTAGGAAGGGGATTAGCAGTGCAGTGGTTCAAAGCCTCTGAATGACTTGACTATTGCCAATTACTCTGTAATGCAAAATGATTTCTTTAGATTATACCAAGCTGAGGCCTCACAGACAATGTCTAAAGGGAAGGGAAGTAGACTTCCAGAGCAAGAACAAAATAAGTTGTGGCTTGTATCTTGAAAAACAGTCAAACGAAAAGTTCACAACACAAAAATGCCTTTTTTTCTGTTCCCTAGTGAAATGACCATCTGGACAGGATTTATTTTTCAGACGACACCAACAATCAAATGAATCATCATGGGCAGAGAAAACGCAGCAAGATATTGACTAATGTTAAGTGCTAATATCCTCTCTGTAAAAGGCTCTTGTCCTCCCTAATTTATCAAAATGACTTTTAAACACATTGAAATTCATGGGAAGATGCTTAAATGCTGTGAGATCTGGTGGAATAAATGGTGCAATTATGCACATTGCGATTTTTGAAGGATTATCGCTTTCCCATAAGGCAGCCTAAACTAAAATTTTAAGTGCTCTGACACTAATAGCTTTGTAAAGGCATGCCGCTCCAGAAGCCGTCTTGTCTTATCGTGACAGCAGCGGAGCAGTACAGTTAGGCACATTTCCTCTCATGATGCAAGGTTAATCTGGTGGGTATAAATTAATGTGGCACCCTATTCCATGCCACGATTTAGCAATGTACACCACTATGTCCATATCCGATTTGCACAGCTGTTTAACTTTTGTGATCAAATTCAGCATTCCCAAATTGTCACAAAAACATGAAACAAAGGGGTATTTGGTTGGCTTCTGGTTTCAATGGTACTTAAAGGGATTAGGTTTTAATTGCAAAATCATGTAGCCTTGTTGATAGCTTAATTGTTGAGCACCTTTTGTGAGTACATTACCAAAGAAGGGCTCACACAAAAGAGTTAGCCTACATTTGATTGTTCTAATTTGAAATTATAGGAGATGCATGATGAACTCTCTTCACCCTCCACAGTCCTTTGCTTTTCTCTGTTGGCCAGTGTTTGAGAAGTCGTGGGCAGACAATTCAGAGAACTCAGTACAGACCATACTATGGGACTTGCCCAGCACCTCAACACTATTATCACATTGCCATCACATATCCTGTTATTGATTTGTCCAACCTTTTTATATTCTACTTGGCCAAGGGATACATTAACCTCTTCCAGCTAGGGTCCCATTTTCCAAATTTTCGCCTGTCTGACGTGCCCAAAGTTAAATGCCTACCACTCATGGCCAGAAACTAGGATATTTACATATTTAGTACTATTGGATAGGAAACACTCTGAAGTTTATAAAACCATTAAGATATAGTCTGTGGCTATTCCAGAACAGATTTAGCAGGCAAAAACCAGAGAGATTTCTGTCCGGAATTTATTTTTCTGTTGCTCTCCTCTCATTTTGAAGCCCATGTAATATTTTTCTATGGGGAATAGGACCGAGGTTGCAGTACTTATGGCTTCCACTAGATGTCAACAGTCTCTGGAAAGGGTATGGAGGAAAAAGCTCTGACCAGATCCTTAGAGAGAGAGAATTACTACGGGTAGGGCAAAAAGGTAAACAGACGTGCACGTTCACGAGAACGTGAACGCGCCCAGCTCGACCAACTTTCTTTTTGTCTTTAACGTTTCACTTACCGTTCTTGTAAAATATGATCGCTATTATTCATAAAAGAATACATAAGGATGCATTATTAATGATATTTGATTTGTTTGTGAAAAGATGAGAGGTATAATTTGAACGCGATCCCTTCACTGTAAAACGGGCGAGTAGACTGACAATGCTTGGTGGAGTAGCTGAACGTAATGCGTGCCAAAAACAACGGATATTTATGGATATAATTATTTACTTTTTCTAACAAAAGAACCATGGATTATCTTGTTTGGACACTTGGGAAGACCTCAGAAGAAGTTATTTGAAAGGTAAGCGATTTATATTAGCTGTGATATGGATATTTTGAGAACCGAGCTGGATATGAATTTATGCTAATGTTGAAAATATGTGAGGTACTAGCCTCAAACAATCAAATGTAGTGCTTTCGCCGTAAAGCCTTTTTAAAATCTGACAACGCAGTGATATTGCCAAGAAGCAGAGCTTTTGATGGCTATGCAACACTATGCAACACTTGTATATCGAAGTTAAATATTACGAATATGTATTACGAATATGTATTTTGAATTTGGCGCGTTATGTTTGCTCTGAAAACGATCCCGCTAAAGGGATCGGCGCGCTAAGAGGTTAATAAAACATGAATTATTCAATATATGACTTCTACCATAGTTCAAGCTGAAAAAAGTGGTTATCAAAAAACATACTTCTACGCAGGTGTAACTTCCTGACCCGTTTTAGTTTGATAGACAGTCAATTAAGTATTTTTTCTAATATCACGTTGTCTTGTATTCATCACATGAACAACTTTTTTGTCTCAAAGATGGAATCTGCAGTAGGGGAACAGCGCTACTGTCTGCCCCACGGCCGTTATTATTGTTTTTGTTGATGAAGTGGAGAGGAGCGTCGCCCAATGTGAGAAAAAAAAAGTTGCAGTAAATATTATGCTGATCTATTGCACGTGCAATAGAGACAAAACGTGTTTGTTGTTTGCAGTAACTTCGTTGACGTTGTAATATCGCAAACGGACACAGCAGTTTCACCATTAAGAATTCCAGCTTTAAGATGTCTGAAAACAGCACCACAGAGTGTGTCTGGCACAGCACATTGAAAGAAGAGGCACGTTGAGTCGTTTCCAGGCGGAGACACACAGCCCAGTTCTCTAATGATTCACCAAGTGAATCATTGGACTCTCAATGATGTGTCCACTGAATGTTGCCCTTTGAAAATGTTAATTACCTGGGAGACATTGTTGGCCTCTAACTTTCGCACAACCTTCGCCTCTTTGTCATTTCGCATCTTTGACGCCATTTCTCCGAAAAATTGAGGTTAGATAAATGTACAGATGTCACCTGTCGATAGAGCATGTAAGTGATCTGTCTAGAGCAGGGATCATCAACTAGATTCAGTAGATTTTTTTCTTGAGCGGAGGGTGGAGGGGCCATAACATAATAAAAAATAATTTGTAGACTGCAAATTGACTGCAAGAAGCCCAAGCACATATAATACTTGACTAAAACATAATAATTTCAAACCTTGCTTACATTTTGTATACGACCACGTGTCTCTTTATTGGGCGTGGGAATACTTGGGAATAAATGTCCTAAATTAAAATCACTTGGAGCTGATTTCCTTGTGTTTGTAGTCTTATATCCAACAATGAATAAAAACTAAAACAATTGATATACAATACCGCTCCAAAGTTTGGGCTCACCAAAACCTCTCAACGTCAACAGTGAAGAGGCGGATCCGAGATGCTGGCCTTGGCAAGAATAGACTGACGAGTTTCAGAAGAAAGTTATTTGTTTCTGGCCATTTTGAGCCTGTAATCGAACCCACAAATGCTGGTACTCCAGATACTCAACTAGTCTAAAGAAGGCCAGTTTTATTGCTTCTTTAATCAGCATAACCGTTTTCAGCTGTGCTAACATAATTGTAAAAAGGTTTTCTAAACATCAATTAGCCTTTTAAAATGATAAACTTGGATTAGCTAACACAACGTGCCATTGGAACACAGGAGTGATGTTTGCTGATTATGGGCCTCTGTATGCCTATGTAGATATTCCATAAAAAATCGGCCGTTTACAGCTACAATAGTCATTTACAACATTAACAATGTCTACACTGTATTTTTAATCAATGTGATGTTATGTTAATGGACACAACATGTTTTTTTTTTCTTTCAAAAACAAGAACATTTCTAAGTGGCCCCAAACTTTTGAACGTAGAGTATATTTTTGTTCAGAAAATAAAACCACCAGGGCTGCCAGTTGGGGAAGCTTAGTCTAGAGCAGTGGTTCCCAAACATTTTATAGTCCCGTATCCCTTCAAACAGTCAACCTCCAGCTGCGTACCCCCTCTAGCACCAGGGTCAGCGCACTCTCAAATGTTGTTTTTTGCCATCATTGTAAGCGTGCCACACACACTATACGATACATTTATTAAACATAAGAATGAATGTGGGAAGTGACAAAGAGCTCGTGGGAAGTGACAAAGAGCTCGTATAGGACCAGGGCACAAATAATAATATAATAATCAATAATTTTGCTCTTTATTTAGCCATCTTACATACAAAACATTATTTGTTAATTGAAACTCACAACAGGTTAATGAGAAGTGTGTGCTTGAAAGGATGCACATAACTCTGCAATGTTGGGTTGTATTGGAGAGAGTTTCAGTCTTAAATCATTTTCCACACAGTCTGTGCCTGTATTTAGTTTTTATAATAGTGAGGGCCGAGAATCCACTCTCACATAGGTACGTGGTTGCAAAGGGCATCAGTGTCTTAACAGCGTGATTTGCCAAGGCAGAATACTCTGAGCGCAGCCCAATCTAGAAATCTGGCAGTGGCTTCTGATTACATTATATTTTCAAAGAACCGCTTGTTGCAATTTTGATGAGGCTCTTTTGTTCAGATATCGGTAAGTGGACTAGAGGCAGGGCATGAAAGGGATAACGAATCCAGTTGTTTGTGTCATCCGTTTCGGGAAAGTACCTGCGTAATTGTGCACCCAACTCACTCAGGTGCTTCGCTATATCACATTTGACATTGTCTGTAAGCTTGAGTTAATTGGCACACAAAATATCATACAATGATGGAAAGACCTGTGTGTTGTCTTTGTTAATGCAGACAGAGAAGAGCGCCAACTTCTTAATCATAGCCTCAATTGTGTCTTGCACATTGAATATAGTTGCAGAGAGTCGCTGTAATCCTAGATTCAGATCATTCAGCCGAGAAAAAACATTACCCAGAAAGCCAGCCGTGTGAGAAACTCATCATCATGCAAGCAGTCAGACAAGTGAAAATTATGGTCATTAAAGAAAACTTTAAGCTCGTCTCTCAATTAAAAAATACATGTCAATTCTTTGCCCCTTGATAACCAGCGCACTTCTCTATGTTGTAAAAGCGTTACATGGTCACTGCCCATATCGTTGCATAGTGCAGAAAATACACGTGAGTTCATGGCCCTTGCTTTAACAAAGTTACCCATTTTCACTCTAGTGTCCAAAATATCTTTAAAGCTGTCAGGCATTCCCTTGGCAGCAAGAGCCTCTCGGTGGATGCTGCAGTGTACCCAAGTGGCGTCGGGGGGCAACTGCTTGCACGCGCCTCACCACTCCACTGTCTCCCTGTCATGACTTTTGCGCCATCAGTACAGATACCAACATGAGCCGCAGCTACGTATGGCTACATACGGACCGTTAGTGGAATTCCCGCGAGAGAGTAACGGTTAATGTGACTGTTTGAAAATGTGAAGGATTTTTTTTTTATAACTCACATTAACGAGTGAAAATTACCACTCTAAGGAGAAAAAAAGGAAAATATGTCTAAAGAAACTCAACCCACAATTGTCTCCCCATGTCTCAGGCATCCCACAGTCTACCGTCAACCCACGTCAGAGCGTAAGACTCCTTAGTTACAAGAAAATTAGGTTTGATTTAAATTTAAATATAGGTGTTCAGCTTGTTGCTTCAGCCTATTCTGAGATAAATATATTCTGTGCCCTTTGTTTGCTGCAAGATTCCACAAGATCTACATTTAAAAAATGTAATTCAGTGGCTAATGATTAAACCATCGCTCAAACAACTTATGCTCTTCGCAGCAATTGATTGAGTCCTTTATGAATAAAGCCTTGTGATGAATGTAAGAAATGGAAGTGGTCCCCGTCTCACAACTTAATCTCAGGTCCAAAAATAGTGTAAATTAACATTGCTTAAACAATTGACAGCCCTGTAAAATGGAAAAGTGCTTTGGCACTTGACCTTTTCCAGAGGAAATCATCATCACTTGCATCTAAGATTTGATAAACATTATTTTTCCCAGTGAAATCTCCTCTAGAGAATATAAACTCTAAAAGTGTCTATGTGCACTAGCCAAGCATGACTACCTTTTGCATAAACCACTTCCCAATGTGCAAAATCCCCTCGCTCTGATCACGGCCCAATGACTGCAAAGCTGCATTACAATCTAATCACTGCACTTCACTCCCGCCTAAATACCTTAAATGGGGCGAAAGAGAATGATCACACATACTTTTCAAACACCAATATGAGATTCCACTGCAGTTTCTATTGCATTGTCAATATGCTATTATACGAGAAAATGAATTTCAGGATGGCGGTATAAAAAGGCTCTAAACATGCCATCTAAGATCAAACTAAATGAAAATAAGCCACTAAAAGCATCCTACTGGCAAATTCCACAGCAGCAATATTGTTTGCTGTCGGTCTCATTACTGTGGTCGGTCATTAGCAGGGGGAAAGAATACATAGAAGACGAGGAATCATCATTGTTATGACAACTTCCAGCGTAAGGTAGCAGAGTAAGGCAAGAAACCCCCAACAGCCCCACCTCATCCCTCACCCCCCACCGGATCACCTAGGTCATGAGAGGGGGTCGCATCACACTTACTGGGCCCTGTTTGATTTTGGCAGATCAGGTGACAGTGTTCTCTACAAGCACAGGTTGAACCATGAATAATGGATCTGCCAATGGCCCGGGCCCCCGCGGGACCCACAGCCCTCGCTGTGACTGGAATTACCAATGCCCATTAACAGCCATTGATTCATTGCGCCGCCATCCCCAACAGGAAATGGGATTAGTTCATTAGAGGTTGGTCGCGTACAAATATTTAACACCCCTTACCAAATGCTTTATTTGGAAGTTTTATTCGGTTTTTATTACGTTTTTATTCTGGGTGTTTTGGGGTGGAAAGAGATGTTTGGTAAAAGAGAATATTGAATATAAACCGGGTGGTTCGAGCCTTGAATGCTGATTAGCTGAAAGCTGTGGTATAGTGGACCGTATACCATGGGTACGACAAAAACATGACTATTTACTGGTCTAATTACGTTGGTAACCAGTTTATAATATCAATAAAGCACCTCGGGGGTTTATGGTACACGTCCAATATACCACATCTAAGGGCTATATCAAGGCACTCCGCGTTGTGTTGTGCTTAAGAACAGCCCTTAGCCATAGTATATTGACCATATACCATATACATTTTGTAGCTTTTTTTACTTTTATAAGTACCAGGCCTATGTCCTTTGAACGAAACTAGAACATATGATGGGTTTCAGGCAACTTTCATTCTCTCTATCCAATTTGACAAATCACTTGATTCAACTAGTCTCTTGGTTTCACTAGTCCAAAGTGTACGAATATATTATCTTTATTGAAGACACATTTACCTTGTTAAATGTACCTGCCTCACTCTGTTCTATGGAGGTAGGGTTGCAAAATTCTTGATTTCCTGATTATTCCCTCTGGGAATCTTATCAGATAATGTTATAAATTGTACATGTGATGAGGCCACACAGAGGGCCTGTCACGATCTTCGGAACGGACACACCAAGACGCAGCGATGCTTCTAGTATACATATTTATTAAGAACGTAACTGGGCAAAAATAACAAAATGAAAACGAAGATCGTGAAGTAAAACATAACATGTCACACAAACAAAGCTATGACCAAACAATAACCCACCGACCCCTAATGAAAACTACAAACATATATATGGTTCCCAATTAGAGGTAACGACACTCAGCTGCCTCTAATTGGGAACCATTACCCCAACATAGAAATAGAGAACCTAGAACAGAAAAAACCCTACAAAACAAAACAAAACAGGCCAGCCTGTCTTCTCAGGCCTGGACGTGACAGTACCCCCAAAGGCGCGGACTCGACTGCGCCAAAAGTCCATTGGGGGGGTCTTCGGGTGGGCCTTCCTGTCCCAGGTGGCGGCTCCGGTGCCGGCTCGGGGTCCCACACCGGAGGCCCTGGGCTATTTGCCGGAAGTTATTTTAGGACTGGGGACCTTCTCTGGAGGCCCCGGACTGGGAACCTTCTCTGGAGGCCCCGGACTGAGAACCTTCTCTGGAGGCTCCGGACTGTCGACGCGGGGAGAAGGAACGGGCCGTACTGGACTCATGACGCGCACTGGGACTCGGGTGCGGGGAGCAGGAACGGGCCGTACTGGCTTCACGGCACGCACAGGGATCCTGGAACGTGGAACAAGGACAGGACGTGCTGAGTCCACGACGGGCACAGGGATCCTGGAGCGTGGAACAGGGACAGGACGTGCTGGGTCCACGACGGGCACAGGGATCCTGGAGCGTGGAACAGGGACAGGACGTGCTGGGTCCACGCCGGGCACAGGGATCCTGGAGCGTGGAACAGGGACAGGACGTGCTGGGTCCACGCCGGGCACAGGGATCCTGGAGCGTGGAGCAGGGACAGGACGTGCTGGGTCCACGACGGGCACAGGGATCCTGGAGCGTGGAGCAGGGACGTGCTGGGTCCACGACGGGCACAGGGGGCCTGGTGCGCGGAGCCGGAACAGGACGTGCTGGACTATCTAAGCGCACAGGGGGCCTGGTGCGCGGAGCCGGAACAGGACGTGCTGGACTCTCTAAGCGCACAGGGGGCCTGGTGCGTGGAACTGGAACAGGACGTGCTGGACTCTCTAAGCACACAGGGGGCCTGGTGCGCGGAGCAGGGACTGGATGTACTGGGCTATCTAAGCCTACAGGGGACCTGATGCGTGGAGCCGGTACTTCTCTCCCCGGCTGTTCACTCACCCTTGCCTCATGGATGATGGGAGCTGGAATGTCACACACTGGGCTGTGGATGCGAACCGGAGACCAGGAGCGCAGAGCCGGCACCAGTCCTCCAGGCTGCGCACTCACCCTCCCCTGACAGATGAGTGGTGCTGGAATCTCTCGCACCGGGCTGTGAACGCGCACTGGAGACACCGTGTGCAAAACTGCATAGCACGGCGTCTTACCAGTGCGACGCTCACTCCGACGCTCCCTCCAGAGAGCACGAGGAGTTGCCTTTCGGGCTTCCTAGCCAGGCGAGTCCCAACATACTTTTCTCTCTCCGAGTTCCATACTCCGTACAAATCCTCGTAATATTGCCACTCCGCTATCGCTGCTTCCAGCTCCTCTCTTTGACGGCGATATTCTCCAGGCTGATCCCAGGGTCCCCCTTTAAGCAATTCCTCCTCCCAGTTCCAGTACTCCCGGTTCTCTCGCTGCTTGGTCCTTTTGTGGTGGGTTATTCTGTCACGATCTCCTTTAGGGACAGACCAAGGCGCAGCGAGGCATCCAGTATACATATTTATTTAGTATGTAACTGGGACAAAAAACAACAAAACAAACGAAGATCGTAACGCTGACCATAACTATACAAACAAACAAAGCTATGACCAAACAATAACCCACCAACCCCTAATGAAAACTACAAACATATATATGGTTCCAAATTAGAGGTAACGACACTCAGCTGCCTCTAATTGGGAACCATTTCCCCAACATAGAAATAGAGAACCTAGAACAGAAAAAACCCTACACCAAAACAAAACAAAACAGGCCAGCCTGTCTTCTCAGGCCTGGACGTGACAGGGCCATTGATAATTGCAGATACCTGTGATAATCACAGGTCTCTAGATGTCTTGTGATAAATTACATAACATCCTTGAAAGTTAACAAAATAGTTTACGAGGGTTGGCAGGTAGTTTACTGGTAGGCTTAGACATTTTTCAGTAATATACCCTCCCTTCGCAACCCTAGTAATACCACTATGAAAGGGGGAATGAATTTACAACTAGAGCATTCAACGTGCTTTCTTTCCGTTATCATCACTTCTTTTGACATCATGGTACTTTTTCATTCTCAGAGACTGCATGTGATTATTCTGTTAAATACCGTAAATGCTCAGGTATTTATTTTTATTTATTAGCTTCAGCAGGTTACTCAGCGGGCAAATATGGTCCTAATGATGTCAAACTGGTTGTAATGACATCTTGTTGACATCATATCAACCAGTTTTGCCAGGCTAGATCTGAGTGACATTTTAGAAAATATTTTAAGCTGCACAACAATAACCTGACATTAAACTCATTCCGATTTTTCTTATAATTTATCTTGCAATTTTTTGTGATTTTAAAACATGCTTTCAGCTATAAAAAAAAGAACAGGCATCACCATTACATCATATTAAGCCCCCTGCGGTACAGTTTAATAATACAATAATAAAATCTTTAAGGGTAAAGCTGCCGAGCAACATTTTACATACATTATACATGTACAGTACCAGTCAAAACTACTTCTCAGATAGACTTCAGTGTTTTAAATCGGAGGGCCTGTCTGGACCTCTGGCAGTCTCTATGGGGGTACTACAGGGTTCAATTCTCTGGCTGACTCTTTTCTCTGTATATATCAACGATGTCGCTCTTGCTGCGGGTGATTCCTTGATCCACCTGTACGCAGACAACACCATTCTGTATACATCTGGCCCTTCTTAGGACACTGTGTTAACAAACCTCCAAATGAGCTTCAATGCCATAGAATACTCCTTCCGTGGCCTCCAACTGCTTTTAAATGCTAGTAAAACTAAATGCATGCTCTTCAACCAATCGCTGCACGCACCAGCTTGCCCGACTAGCATCACTACTCTGGACGGTTCTGACAACTACAAATACCTAGGTGTCTGGCTGGACTGTAAACTCTCCTTCCAGACTCATATTAAACATCTCCAATCTAAAATTAAATCTATAATCTATTTGGCAACAAAGCCTCCTTCACTCACGCTGCCAACCCTCGTAAAACTGACTATCCTACCGATCCTCGACTTCGGCGATGTCAATTACAAAATAGCTTCCAATACTCTACTCAGCAAACTGGATGCAGTCTATCACAGTGCCATCCATTTTGTCACCAAAGCCCCATATACCACCCACCACTGCGACCTGTATGCTCTCGTCGGCCCTCACTACATATTCGTCGGCAAACCCACTGGCTCCAGGTCATCTATAAGTCTTTGCTAGGTATGGCTCTGCCTTATCTCAGCTCACTGGTCACCATAACAACACCCACCAGTAGCACGCACTCCAGCAGGTATATCTCACTGGTCATCCCCAAAGCCAACACCTCCTTTGGCTGCCTTTCCATCCAGTTCTCTGCTGCCAATGACTGGAACGAATTTCAAAAATTGCTGAAGTTGGAGACTTATATCTCCCTCACTAACTTAAGCATCAGCTATCTGAGCAGCTTACCGATCGCTGCAGCTGTACACAGCCCATCTGTAAATAGCCCATCCAACTACCTACCTCATCCCCATATTGTTTTTATTTACTTTTTTTGCTCTTTTGCACACCAGTACTTCTACTTGCACATCATTATCTGCACATCTATCACTTCACTTAGCTACTATGACCTATTTATTGCCTTACCTCCTTACACCACTATACACACTGTATATAGACTTTTTCTATTGTGTTATTGACTGTACGTTTGTTTATTCCATGTGTAACTCTGTGTTGTTGTTTGTGTCGCACTGCTAAGCTTTATCTTGGCCAGGTCGCAGTTGTAAATGAGAACTTGTTCTCAACTGGCCTACCTGGTTAAATAAAGGTGAAATTAAAAAAAACATAAAAAGAAGAACACAGAAAGTTCCAAGAGAAATGGACAGACAAGTATTTGCATTATGGGACTAGCTCATTTTGTCTTATTTGCCAGAAGGAAGTCAAGTGTTTTAAACGATCAAATTTAGAGCGACATTTCCAGTCACACCATGTCCACTTTGACAAAACATATCCGCCACAAAGCAACCTCAGAAACAACAAAATAGGGCAACTCAAAGGACAGCTCAAAGGACAACAACAAATGATGGACAGATCTACCACTGTTGCAGAGAAAACGACAGAGGCAACATATGAGATTGCTTGGATACTCGCAGAAACAAGGCCTTCACAGATGCGGAGATTGTCAAAGAAAGGTTTTTGGCCTCAGCCGAAATATTGTATGCTGATTTCAAAAACAAGGAAGCTATTTTAAAGCAAATGAAGGGACTGCAACTCTCAGACTCGACCATAACAAGACACATAGAAGACATTGGCGAGGACATCGGTAAGCAACTGACTACTGACATATACGTGGCACCGTGTTTTAGTGTTGCGCTTGATGAAAGCGCTGATGTAAGTGACATTGCCCAATTATGTGTTTGGGTCCGCTTCCCTCAAAATGAGTCGTTCAGAGAGGAACTTTTAGGTTTACTGCTCCTTCAGGAACAAAAATGAGGAGAGGATATTCTGAAAGCCCTTGTTAAATTTTTGGTTGATAATAATATTGACTGGTCAAATCTGGCATCTGTCTGCACTGACGGAGCCCCAAACATGCGAGAGCTCATAGGCCTGAAAGAGAGAATACATTTGTTACGTTTCATTGTATCATTCATCAGGAAGCACTTGTGGCTAAACTCAAAGACTGTGACTTACAGAATGTGATGCAGCAAGTCGTGCGCGTGGTGAACATTATTTTAGCTTGGGCACTGAATCACCGGCAATTCTGCAAGTTGCTGGAGGAATACCAGACAGAATATGGTGACTTGATATTACACAATGAAGTGAGATGGCTGTCTCGTGGCAGAGTTTTGGAAAGATTTCTCTTTTTGTTGCAAGCAAGAGGAGAGAGGAGCCAGAGCTGGATGATCCACAGTGGATATTAAAGCTGTCTTTTTTTAACTGACATCACCTGCCACCTGAACACAGTGAATCTCCAGCTACAAGTGAAAGCTAAAACTCTGGGCAAAATGCTGCGTGTGGTCACAGCATTTCAAAATAAAATCACCGCACTGTTCATACCTGACAGACAGTTTGTTAATTTCCAAAAACTCAGAGCAGCCACCACATCCAACCCAGACATACTGCAACATTTTAGCTGTGATGCATTTGTGCGTGTGTTGGAAAAGTTGAAGTTTGAGTCAAGATTCAAGGATATCATGGAGTACAAGGAGTTTTTCAATTTTCTTAAGAACCCCTTTCATGTGCCAGTGTCATCTCTGACCCCAGTCATCACAGCCCTTTGTCCTGACCGTGCTGGAATAGAGAGTGAGATAGTGGAGCTGCAGGCAAATGACACATTGCAAGGTGAACTAAGATCAGGTGTTACCCATTTCTGGAGTATCCACTTCTGAAGCAGTGTGGCTAAAGGTGACATCTTTTTTTGTCAGCACTTATTCATGTGAAGCAACGTTTTCAACAATGAACATCGTAAAACAAAAACAGAGAAACAGACTGACCAATGCACACCTGGATTGCCTCACAAGGATAGCAACAACAGACTATAACTACTGAGGTAAACCTTAATATGGGTCTTTATACATGTGATGTAGCCTATTTGATGTATATATTTGTGATGTGCTGTACGTCAAATACATTTCACGTGCTTTATTGCTCTGAATTTGTTCTCAACTGATAATATTGGAAGAAAAGGTACAACAAATTTAAGATCTGTGCGGCCCTCTGAATGATTGTCTCAACCCAAAGTGGCCCCCTTCTAAAAACATGTGAGTAACACTGGCCTAGCTGAACACTTCTGGTTGTTACTATGAAATACATGCATTTCAAAACAGTCATTGAAGTGAAATAAATATTAATAGCTTTAATAATATATTTGCAAGGGACCACAGTACAACCTCAGATAAAATAAGTCCCAGACAGCAATAAAATACATCAAGGTTAGTAGAGCATCTATTCCGCTACTGACACGCTACTGAAACAAACTTTTCTCATTTTCTTGATCCTGAAATGTGATATTTATTAGACTAACACTGCCTAAAAAAATACTACATACCATGCACTCTTGGCTTTGGTATAGTTATTGGAGGGTAAAACTTCTCCCTCCTGCTCCATCTCACTTCTCACCACCTGCCACCCCCTGCCATTTTGAAACATGACCATAACAGACCTGAAACATCAATCGCCATTTCCATCACCCTTTGTGCCCTTTTATGGGAGATTACAGCATCTATATTTCAAATTTCAAGACAGCAGATTTGAATAGGCTGAGCTGCTGTGCTGAACAGTTGGAGGCGCATTAACCCTTTACACTCGTACCCGTCTGCACTTCACAGCGCTGTATGGTTTTTGACTGACAGCCATTCTGAACTTGAGCACCGCACGCAACAATAATCATCCCGCCCGCTAATTGGGCAACTTTTTACAAATGTTGGTTGTCTGAGTGAGGGAAATGCTGTAAATTAAGAGGACTCGATGTATTTTGAAAGATGAGACGTTGAGGATTATAATAAATACCACTTTGATGTCATACAAGCAAGCCAAACACCTGTGAGTCCAAATGTGCACTTCACATTTCCACATTATAAAACTCATGTCATATACAGGGAATGGCACTGTAAATTAGAGCAAGCTAAAGTGTTATGGTGCCATGCATCTTACTGTTGTAAATTGCAATGTGTCAATGTTATTGCATATGTCCCTCCTCAAATACATGTATTATTGCATCTGTCCCTCCTCAAATAAACGTATTACTGCATTTATCCCTTGCGTCTGTCCCTACTAAATATACACTACATGACCAAAAGTATGTGGGCGCCTGCTCGTCAAACATCTCATTCCAAAATCATGGGCATTAACATGGAGTTGGTTCCCCCTTTGCTGCTATAACAGCCTCCAAGGTTTTCCACTAGATGTTGGAACATTGCTGCAGGTACTTGCTTCCATTCAGCCACAATAGCATTAGTGAGGTCGGGCACTGAAGTTGGGCGATTAGGCCTGGCTCGCAGTCGGCATTCCAATTTATTCCAAACTTTACAGTTTGCACTATGCTTTGGGGCAGGTTCTATTGGTATCCGCCAAACACAGATTCGTCCATCTGACTGCCAGATGGTGAAGCGTGATTCATCACTCCAGAGAACGCGTTTCCACTGCTCCAGAGTCCAACGGTGGCAAGCTTTACAACACTCCAGCCGACACTTGACATTGCGGATCGTGATCTTAGGCTTGCGTGCGGCTGCTCGGCCATGGAAACCCATTTCCTGAAGCTCCAGACGAACAGTTATTGTGCTGACGTTGCTTCCAGATGCAGTTTGGAACTAAGTAGTCAGTGTTGCAACCAAGGACAGATTTTTATGTGCTACATGCTTTCAGCTTGTGTGGATACCACTTCGTGGCTGAGACGTTATTGCTCCAAGACGTTTCCACTTCACAATAACCACACTTACAGTTGACCGAGGCAGCTCTAGTAGGGCAGAAACTTCACATCCTATGACGGTGCCATGTCGAAAGTCACTGAGCTCTTCAGTAAGGCCATTCTAATGCCCAGTGGTGGAAAAAGTACCCAATTGTCATACTTGAGTAAAAATGTAAGATACCTTCATAGAAAATGACTCACGTAAAGGTCACCCAGAAAAATACTACTTGAGTAAAAGTCTAAAAGTATTTGGTTTTAAAAATACTCAAGTATCAAAAGTAAATGTAATTGCAAAAATATACTTAAGTATCCAAAGTAAAAGTATAAATAACTTCAAATTGCTTATAATATGATCAGACGGCACAATTTTCTTGTTTTTAAATGTTTAAAATGATTTACTGATAGCCAGGGCACACTACAACACGCAGACATCATTTTTGTTTAGAGAGTCCTCCAGATCAGAGGCAGTAGGGATGACCAGGGATGTTCTCTTGATAAGTGAGTGAATTGAACCACTTTCCTGTCCTGCTAAGCATTGAAAATGTACTTCTGGGTGTCAGGGAAAATGCATGAAGGAAAACGTCAATTATTTGCTTTAGTAATGTAGTGAATTAAAAGCAAAAGTTGTCAAAATTATAAACAGTAAAGTAAAGTACTTTACACCACTGCTACTGCCAATGTTTGTCTATGGAGATTGTCTATGGAGATTACTGTACTTTTTGTTGCATTTGTTGATAACGAAATCTGAAACAACTCTGGATATATTCAGTAACATGATAAGAATATTCCTGTAAAATTTGGGATAGGTGCAACATGGAAACCCTGTGTGCTCGATTTTATATACCTGTCAGCAACGGGTATGGCCGAAATAGCCAAATCCACTCATTTGAAGGGGTGTCCACATACTGTTGCTTTGTATATACAGTGTCAAATGTTTATGATCACTATGTTTCAAGTATAGTTACAAGATTACATGTCGTCATACCCGGGGTTGTTTTGAACAGAATGAGCCTATGTTTGTCTATTGTGAAGAAAATTGGCAGCGGAACACACTCCTGAATGCACATGACTCCTTTCTATGCGCACCAAAATTACAATCTGTTTTTCTGAATTGCCCTATGAAAGCCCACAGCACAGCTATGAGAGATAAAAAAAAGCACCTTATAGTTGAAGACTCTTCTTTGAGTCATAAAAGTGCATCAAAATTACTTTGAACTGTGCAAACTGGAGGTGTGTGGCCACTTGGAGATGCCAGTTACTCCTCTCACTCAAACCCTTGTCGTTTATTTGTCTTACGTTGCACCTACCCCAAATTATCCAGGAATATTCTTATCATGTTACTGAATATATCCAGAGTTTTTTCAGATTTCGTTATCAACAAATGCGCAGAAAAGTACAGTAAATGTAAAATGCACATAAAATCAATAGCGTAATGTTTGGATTCAGTCTTGCGTCAGGTGAACTGTTGTGTCCTCAACTTTGATCTAATAATTTTCCCATAATCTCCAAACAGCTACGTTTCAATTGCTACCATGCTTATGCATTTCAAATTTCTTCTCTAACCAACATTTCAATTTAACCCTATCCATATAGCCCAATTCCCACGAGTGTAAAGGGTTAAACATCTGTGACATGTTCCCTTCTAAATATGCGGCTGGCTCAGACACAATTAGAAGACTTGGTACCCTATAAAGTGAGACGGCGGCTACTGGGCAGGCACACGTTGGAAAGGTGGCACCCTATGACGGTGCCATGTTGAAAGGCACTGAGCTCTTCAGTAAGGCCACTCTACTGCCAATGTTTGTCTATGGAGACTGCATGGCTGTGTGCTCAATTGTATACACCCGAGACACAATGGGCTGGGTCTGAGTCAATGAGGACAGAGAAAAAGCACTTGGGGCCGAGCCCAAATAAACGTATCATCAATGGAGGGGATGGACTTTAGGAGACCCATCACTCAAAATACTTCCTTAAATGCACATAGAGGGCATGGTAAGACTGATATAGACAAGACAAGTACATCCAGAGGCTTTATCAACTGCCAATAGCAACATAACTTGCGTAACTGATACATGCAATGAAATTATCATTTCAGCGGCGTCACGCAACAAGCCGGTGAGGAGTATGTAAAGGAGAATTATATTTTTCTTGCCCAGCTGTTTGCTTGTTTAGACTGAATTTAGCTGTGGGTGATACATCCACAAGCATCCTGCACCTACAAACACTGATTATAGCCCTGACTGTTACAATGAGAGCCAAAAAGGATGGTCAAACTTTAGTCCGGATAGTCGTAGATGCTTTACAGATGGTCATACTATCAACAAACGATTTGTTGAAAAGCAATTGCTTGCTAAGGTTACGGTTAGGGTTAGGTTTGGAATAAGGGTTAGGGTAAGGGTTAAGTGTTAGGTGTAGGATAAGGGTTAAGGTTAGGATTAGAGCTAGGGTTGGTAGATAGTTAGTTGAAATGTTACTGATATTCCAAATAAAGTGTTACCAAATGGATAGCTTCAAATACTAAACTCTAAAGAGACACAGTATCTGTCCCCTCTGAAAGGGGATGCATCAGCTACAGGGGTGAAGGGTTCCATTCCGACCATGTGGCCTCTCCCTCGGGTAAACCTAGGGTGAACCTGACATAAGAACAGAGGCCAGACCGTTTAAATTTAACTGCCAGGTGTCCTTATCAATACGAGCTGTTGGGACCTTGAGTATAATGAGCTCTTTATCTGAGTATTACAGACTGTCTTGGGAAATAAATCAGTCGTCATAAACAAACTGCTACTCCACTGTTACACTGCACCTTGTAACATGAACTCCTAATTAAGCTCCAGTTCTTATCTTCACAAGTAGAATTATGTTATTTTATTTCATTGCATTGTAAAGTAGCACCACAACCAATTATGGGTAGAGTCATGAGTCTCATTTGAATGTAATTTTCCTTTGCTAGTTCAAGTTGTTTGAGCTGATTGCAGTGCGAAAGGTACACATTAAATCAGAATATCCAGTTAATAGGAAAACTTATAGGCCCAGTGCAGTCAACATTCTGTTTTCCTGTGTTTTGTATCATATTGTACAATAGGTTTTGCAGGGGTGGAGTTTCGGCTTGCCAGTTGACATCACCAGGTGGTAAATAAGTTAATAGACCAATAACAAAGAGAGTTAAAAACCTCTCCGCCAATAACAGCTAATTTTCAGTTCAGGTTCCCTCCCCTCCCAAATCAAATCAAATTGTATTGGTCACATACACGTGTTTAGCAGATTTTATTGCGGGTGTAGCGAAACGCTTGTGTTTCTAGCTCTGACAGTGCAGTAATATCTAACAAGTAATATCTATATCTATAATTTCACAACATATACCCAATACACACAAACCTAAGTAAAGGAATGGAATTAAGAATATATAAATATATGGACGAGCAATGTCAGAGCGGCATAGACTAAGATACAGTAGAATAGTATAGAATACAGTATATACATATGAGATGAGTAATGCAAGATACGTAAACATTATTAAAGTTGCCAATGATTTCGAGTCTATGTATATAGGCCTCTAATGTGCTAGTGATGGCAGTCTGATGGCCTTGAGATAGAAGCTGTTTTTCAGTCTCTTGGTCCCAGCTTTGATGCACCTGTACTGACTTCTCCTTCTGAATGATAGCGGGGTGAACAGGCAGATTTGTCTAACGCTTTTATATTCACTACAGGGTTACTTGAGCACATGACTGCACACTTCACATTACTGCACCACAAGCATTGAGAAAGACCGAATCAAGTATTGTAAAAGAGGCAGTGGGTTTCCTGAAACCCATTTTTCCCCCCTATTTTTCATAACATCTTATATTTTCTTCACCCTTATAAGGCAAATGTTACTTTTCGTGTTACCTTTAATGTTAATTCTGCTGACAAAACAGCTGTTTGCTATTACGTGTGACATCCTTCCCTCTCTGTTTAAGGTCATGGGACTTAATCACTTGAGATGAAGTCCCATACTGTGTGGATGCTAGGACACTCATGCTACGTCCCAAATGGCACTCTTTTTCCTATATAGTGCACCACTTTTGACAAGAGCCCTATGGGTCCTGGTCAAAAGTAGCACACTACGTAGGAAATAGGGTGCTATTATGGACACAGCCTAGTAATGTACAACCGTCTGACTTTTCGACTTCATCATCAGTAAAGTAGAACTTCATCACTAGAAACACAAGTAGTGAAATCGGCCCAAATCAGAATTACATCACTCTCAATTGATTGAAAACTTGAAAAGAGGAGACGAAAAGCATAAAAGAAAGCAAGACTACGACGATTAATGTCGCTCTCTGCAAAATCCACCTGTTCTCTCTGTTCCAATCAGAGTCGAAGCGGCTTCGAACTGGGACACTTTCGCAATCCCGGCTCAGAAGTATTGTTGTATCTCGTGGGTATTAACTTACAAAGCCCATTATGCTGCAGAAACAAAGGGAAGTGCACGCAGAATGACAGAAAACTTTGCACATCCAGGCAGAGGGCTTAATCTCCCAAAGATATGCATCATCAGTACAAATCCCAACGTGTCTCAGGATTAAATTAATGTGAGCATGCAGCTGTGCACAATTAAAAACATTGTCATATCATAATTTCTTTACACATACAGGGCGGATTCAGAGGTAAACAACCACGCTGGCACACACACACAAAAAACACTGGATGCATATAAATGCATGTGCACAATAGCACAAGGGTGCTTAAGCACAATGTCACCCACATATTATCATGCATGTACTCATACAAATACAATACAAAAGCAAAAGATTATATCAACAATATCAATGATCATGCACAACCACACAATCACTTTCCAGGGTTCTAGACTAACCTTTTCCACTGGTGGCACTACCAAATGTTTCTGTTGATGGCACCAGCACGATTTGGGTCGCAGATACAGGTCCATTTATAACATCTGTTATACAATCAATTTCACTTCGTTTTTACCTAACTACATAAGAACATAATGGTAATTGTTCATTTGAATGCCAAATCTCTACTGGGTAGACGGCAGACAGCGTGTATGGTGTTGTGTGAGCAAGTGGTTTACTGATGTCAACGTTGTGAACAGAGTGCCCCATGGGGGCTTTGGGGCTATGGTATGGGCAGGCATAAGCTACGGAAAACGAACACAATTGCATTTTATCGATAGCACTTTGAATGCACAGAGATACCGTGATGAGATCCTGTGGGCCATTGTCATGCACCTTCATCCGCCACCTTCGCTTCATGTTTCAGCATGATAATGCACAGACCCATGTCTCAAGGATCTGTACACAATTCCTGGAAGCTGAAAATGTACCAGTTCTTCCATGGCCTGCATACTCACCAGACATGTCACCCATTGAGCCTGTTTGGGATGCTCTGAATAACTTTGTGTATGACAGTGTCTTCCAGTTCCCGCAAATATCCAGCAACTTTGCACAGCCATTGAAGAGGAGTGGGTCAACATTCCACAGGCCACAATCAACAGTCTGATCAACTCTATGCTAAGGAGATGTGACGTGCTGCATGGGGCAAATGGTGGTCACACCAGATACTGACTGGTTTTCTGATCCACACCCCTACCTTTTTTTAAGGTATCTGTTTGTCACACCCTGATTTGTTTCACCTGTCTTTGTGCTTGTCTCCACCCTCCAGGTGTCGCCCATCTTCCCCATTGTCCCCAGTGTATTTATACCTGTGTTCTCTGTTTGTCTGTTGCCAGTTTGTTTTGTTCGTCAAGCCTACCAGCGTTTTTCCCCTTGCTCCTGTCTGTTTCTAGTTCCTGTTTACTAGTTTTCCCAGGTTTTGCCCATAATGCCTGCCCTGACCCTGAGCCTGCCTGCCGTTCTTTACCTTTTGGACTCTGATCTGGATTACTGACCTCTGCCTGCCTGTCATTTTGCCTCCCCCTGTTCTAGTAATAAACTTTTGTTGCTTCGACATTGTCTGCATCTGGGTCTTCCCTGAAACGTGATAGTACAAACTGGCCATGACTGACCCAGCAGACTCAGACCAAATCCACAATGCTGTCTCCCTGCAAGGAGCCACCATTGGAAGACACAAGGAGTTACATAAATGTCTTATGGAGAGACTCCATACCCTGGCAGAATGCCATGGCCAGGCGTTCAATACATTGCTGGAGCAATTCCGTGGATTCCCCAAAGGGCAGCGGGTCACACCCATAATCTCCCAGCCTACCCCAGTGTCCCGAGAACCCTGCTTACCTCCTCGGGAGCGCTGCGCTGGAGTTTACGGAAACTGCTGGGCTTTTCTCTCCCAATGCTCCCTCATTTTCGAGCTGCACCCTTCTTCATTTTCCATGGACCGCTCGAGGATAGCGTACATCATAACGCTGATGTCCGGGAGGGCACTCCCCTGGGCCAAGGCGGTGTGGGAGCAACAGTCCAACAGCTGCCTCAGTATGGAGTAGTTTGTGGAGGAAGTTCGGAAGGTGTTTGATTCTCTGTTGTCTGGGAGAGAGATGCTGCTCGTAAGCTGCTCAAAATGCGTCAAGACTTCCGTATTGTGGCAGACTACATGGTGGATTTTCGCATGTTGGCGGCTGAGAGTGCCTAGAACCCGAAAGCATTGTTCGACATGTCCCTGCACGGAGTATCATGGGAGTAAAGGACGAACTGCAGCCCGGGGAACTAACGATGGATCACGCCTTGACCATCGCCTTGACCATTCGGATCAATGGGTGATTATGGGAGTGAAGGAGAGGAGGTTTGATTTCACTCGCCCGCCCAAGGCTTCCACCTCACCTCTGAGACATCCCGGAAGTCCCCAACGGCTCTGTTGCCGAGGCTACCCAAGTTCCCCCGAGAGTCTCTGAAGTCTGCCAATGCATCTCTTCCCGAGCCGATGCAACTAGGCAGAGCTAGGATGCCCCCAGTCGAACAACTATACAGGCTTCACATGAAGAGTTGCCTGTATTGTAGGACTGCTGGTCATTTTGTGGCCAACAGTCCACTGAAAGACCAGGCTCACCGGTAGGAGCGAGTACTCTGGTGGGCCATACAAATAACTTTTCCTTTCCCCTTATTCGCACCTCACGCCATCTTGCTGTGGGGGAACCAGTCGAAATCGACTCTGGGGCTGATGAGAGCTTTATGGACGCTATCCTGTCGTCCAAGCTGGGCATCCCCACTCAGCCCCTCTCCATTCCCATGGACGTTAGAACGCTGGACGGGTGCTCAATAGGCCAAGTCACCCACAATACCACCCCATCAACCTACGTGTGTCAGGAAATCACAGCGAGACGATCCAATTCCTGCTTATTAAGTCTCCTCAGGTCCCATGGTATTGGGACTCTCTTGGCTCCAGCGACACAACCCCCTTATTGACTGGTCTGCTGGTGCCATCATGGGCTGGAGCTCGTTCTGCCACGCTCACTGCCTGAAGTCAGCGCAGCGGGCCCTGGGACATCTTCCTGGGGGCTCGGAAGTTTCCCCAGACCTCCCCTCGGAGTACCAGGACCTCCGGGAGTTCAGCAAGGCCCGGGCCCCTTCGCTTCCGCCGCACCAACCCTATGACTGACTGTAGGATCAACCTTCTCCCAGGCACCACTCCGCCCCAGGATGACTGTACTCTCTGTCAGGTCCGGAGACCAAGGCTATGGAGACTTACATTGAGGACTCCCTAGCTGCCGGGTTCATCCGTCCTTCTGCCTCCCCCGCCGGTGCAGGGTTCTTCTTTGTGGAGGAGAAGGACAAAACCCTGGGCCTGTGCATCGACTAACGGGGCCTCAACGACATCACAGTGAAGAACCGCTACCCGCTACCACTCATCTCCTCTGCCTTTGAGGCACTCCATGGGGGCACCGTTTTCTCCAAGCTTGACCTAGAACGCCTACCACCTGGTGCGGCCACGAAAAGGGGACGACTGCCTTCAACACAGCCAGCGGTCCCTACGAGTATCTGGTCATGCCATTTGGCCTTACCAAAGCCCCTGCTGTGTCCAGGCTCTGGTAAATGATGTTCTCTGCGACATGTTGAACCAGTTTGTCTTCATCTACCTCGACGACAAACGGCCTGCCTCCCGTTTCTGTATCTTTTGGACTCTGTATCTGTATTACTGACCTCTAGCCTGCCCTTGACCTGTTGTTTTGCCTGCCCCCTGTTCTAGTAATAAACTTTTGTTACTTCAACATTGTCTGCATCTGGGTCTTCCCTGAAACGTGATACTGTGACCAACAGATGCATATGTGTTCCCAGTCATCCATAGATTAGGTCCTAATGAATTTATTTCAATTGACTGATTTCCTTATATGAACTGTAACTCAGTAAAATCTTTGAGATTGTTGCATGACTCGTTTATATTTTTTATCAGTGTATGTTATATATACTCTGGAAACATATGCCCATATATGCTTGCATACAGTATGTTTCATCACATATATGAACATATAAGTACATACATGTCACATATATGTTGAGAAATTCAATAATTGTGCCTTCAGAAAGTACCCTTTGACTTATTCTAAATGTTGTTGTGTTACAGCCTGAATTCCCAAAAAATTACTCACACCTATTTAGAAATGTTTGCTAATGTATTGAAAATGAAATACAGAAATCTGATTTACATAAGCATTCACACCCCTGAGTCAATATTTTGTAGAAGCACCTTTTGGCAGCGATTACAGCTTTGAGTCTGTCTGGGTAAGTCTCTAAGAGCTTTCCACACCAAGATTGTGCAACATTTGCCCATTATTATTTTCAAAATTCTTCAATCTCTGTCAAATTGGTTGTTGATCATTGCTAGACAACCATTTTCAGGTCTTGCCATCGATTTTCAAGTAGATTTAGGTCAAAACTGTAACTCGGCCACTCTGTAACATTCACTGTCTTCTTGGTAAGCAACTGCAGTGTAGATTTGGCCTTGTGTTGAATGTTATTGTCGTGCTGAAAGGTGGAAATTACAAGTGTAATGGCTGTGCTCAATGCAATGGCACTTATAAATGTAGATCCTTCAAACAACCCCAGACAGGGAAACAGATCCCAATCAAAGGTGCTATTACGTGCTCCACTAAGGCAGTTATTTATCTTATAACTTGTCCTTGTGGTAAAAATTATGTGGGTAAAACAAAGCGCGAATTAAAAGTACGTATCTCTGAGCATCGTAGCACCATTAGCTGCAAAAACTTGACTTACCCAGTTGCGGCCCATTTTTTGGAATCAAACCACTTGATTTCGCCTCTGCGTTATATTGGCATTGAACATGTCACCCTCCCTAGGAGAGGGGGTGACCTCGATAATTTATTGTTAAAACGAGAGGCTGCCTGGATCTTTAATTTAAAGACCCTCGCTCCCTTCGGTCTCAACATAGACTTCGATCTGAAACCATTCTTGTGATTGTGACTTTGCCATTGTGATTGTTTGTAGGCTTATGTAGCCTAAATCTAATCTATGATCGTATGCTATCCATTCGTTTTTTGTATGTTCTTTGTATGCCATTTTTATATCTCAGAATTAACCAATGATATCAGGCCACACTTGGCCCTGATTACAGACACCTGTGTGTGTCCTTTGACACTATATAAACGAGTCACCCCGCAGTGTTTGTGATTATACCCTGATGAAGACAGCTTGCCTGTTGAAACGTTGGACATAAAATATTCTTTGCATCTGAGCTCCTAGAGTGTGCGGCTCTTCTTTATTTTAAAGTTTTCCACTCCGCTAGCCAGCACCTCGCCTATATAGGAGTGCGTTTCTTTTTCTTCGGGAAAGCAGACTGAACCAAGTTTTTTTGCCTGTGCTTAGGACCATTCTATTTATTTTTTATCTTGAAAAACTCCCCAGTCCTAAATGATTACAAGGATACCCATAACATGATGAAGCCACCACTATACTTAAAAGTATTGAGCATGGTACTCAGTAATGTGTTGTATTGGATTTGCCCCAAACATAACACTTTGAATTCAGGAGAAAAAGTTAATTGATTTCCCACTTTTTTTTCAGTAATACTTTAGTGCCTTGTTGCAAACAAGTTGTTTGGAATTGTTTTATTCTGTACAGGCTTCCTTCTTTTCACTCTGTCATTTAGGTTAGTATTGTGGAGTAACTACAATGTTGTTGATCTATCCTCAGCTTTATCTTATCACAGCCATTAAACTCTGTAATTGTTTTAAAGTCACCGTTGACCTCATGGTGAAATACCTGAGCGGTTTCCTTCCTTTCCGGCAACTGAATTAGGAAGGATGCCTGTATCTTTCTAGTGACTGGGTGCATCGATTCACCATCCAAAGTGTAATTAATAACTTCACCATTCTCAAAGGGATATTAAATATCTGCTTTTTTATCTACCAACAGATGCCCTTCTTGGCAAGGCATTGGAAAACGTCCCTTGTCTTTGTTCTTGAATCTGTGTTTGTAATTCATGCTCGACTCAAGGACCTTAAAGATAATTGTATGTATGGGGGTACAGAGATGAGGTAGTCATTCAAAAGTCATGTTTAATAATTAATTAGTCCACGCAATGTGACATGTTAAGCACATTTACTCCTGCATTTATTTAGGCTTGCCATAACAAAAAGGTTAATTACTTATTGACTCAATACATTTCAGCTTTACATTTTTTATTAATTTAACCTCTTAGCGCGCCGATCCCTTTAGCGGGATCGTTTTCAGAGCAAACATAACGCGCCAAATTCAAAATACATATTCGTAATACATATTCGTAATATTTAACTTCGATATACAAGTGTTGCATAGTGTTGCATAGCCATCAAAAGCTCTGCTTCTTGGCAATATCACTGCGTTGTCAGATTTTAAAAAGGCTTTACGGCGAAAGCACTACATTTGATTGTTTGAGGCTAGTACCTCACATATTTTCCACATTAGCATAAATTCATATCCAGCTCGGTTCTCAAAATATCCATATCACAGCTAATATAAATCGCTTACCTTTCAAATAACTTCTTCTGAGGTCTTCCCAAGTGTCCAAACAAGATAATCCATGGTTCTTTTGTTAGAAAAAGTAAATAATTATATCCATAAATATCCGTTGTTTTTGGCACGCTTACGTTCAGCTACTCCACCAAGCATTGTCAGTCTACTCGCCCGTTTTACAGTGAAGGGATCGCGTTCAAATTATACCTCTCATCTTTTCACAAACAAATCAAATATCATTAATAATGCATCCTTATGTATTCTTTTATGAATAATAGCGATCATATTTTACAAGAACGGTAAGTGAAACGTTAAAAGATCGAAAAGAAAGTTGGTCGCGCTGGGCGCGTTCACGTTCTCGTGAACGCACGTCTGTTTACCTTTTTCCCTACCCGTAGTAATTCTCTCTCTCTAAGGATCTGGTCAGAGCTTTTCCTCCATACCCTTTCCAGAGACTGTTGACATCTAGTGGAAGCCATAAGTACTGCAACCTCGGTCCTATTCCCCATAGAAAAATATTACATGGGCTTCAAAATGAGAGGAGAGCAACAGAAAAATAAATTCCGGACAGAAATCTCTCTGGTTTTTGCCTGCTAAATCTGTTCTGGAATAGCCACAGACTATATCTTAATGGTTTTATAAACTTCAGAGTGTTTCCTATCCAATAGTACTAAATATGTAAATATCCTAGTTTCTGGCCATGAGTGGTAGGCATTTAACTTTGGGCACGTCAGACAGGCGAAAATTTGGAAAATGGGACCCTAGCTGGAAGAGGTTAAAAACGTAATTCCACTTTGACATTGTGTGTAGGCCAGTGACAAAAAATCTCAATTTAATTATTTTGGTTGGAAAAGGTCAAGGGCTGTGAATACTTCCTGAAGAAACTGTATGTGAGATATATTTCTGCCTTATATACACATATACGTGCATATCTGTATAATACGTATATGCTCATATATGTGTTGCTCATAGTATTCAAATGTTTCATTACATTTATGTCCCTCATATGTCACAATACAATGTAACAATGTGTTAACATACAGTATATGTTACGGGAGCATTATTTCAGTGATAATTGTAGTAATGGTAATAAAACAGAACAAATTACACAAAACACCCCAAAAATGTATTTAATCCTATAAATGTATTTTTTTCTCATATAGCTTCTTAATTCAGACATTTTACTGTTGTAAGACATTCCTACTTGTCACTTTGTTGTACCCGGGAAGCGTTTCTTGACAGCATCTGTGTGGGGAAAGAAACAAACATAAGGTAAAGAGCACATAAAACAGAGGTTGGGGTCATATAAAATGTATTTTAAAATTTTTAAAAAACCTTTATGTGAAAAGCTTATCAGACTCAGTTTAATAAGAAATAATTTACCATTAATGCCCTATTTGTAATGATTTAGGGATAGTTCCCTTTTTTACACCTTCTAGTCAGTGAGATGGTTCCTTACCCTGAAAGTGGTCCATGGGCCAGGAGAAACTGTAATCCAAGGTGCAGAGTTGTTTAAATAGCCACTATTAACTTGAAGGGACTTGGCCACAAACATTGAACTTTGGCTAATTGCCTGCATAACCTATATAATATTGTTGTTAGCCATCTGACTATAAGGTGTTTTTAAAGGGTTACTGTGAGATTTCGAGATTGACGCTGCTGTTCTACTTACCCAGAATCAGATTCATTTATAAATACAATTTCTATGTCTCTGCATGCAGTTTGGAGAATATTGAAGTTAACATATCGTTACTGTAGTTTAGCACAATTGCTGAAAGTGAAAGTCTCAATAGCCAGCAGATCGCAACATTGCATCTGTCTCAATGGCACTGCCCCTGCACTTACAGGCTCCATAACGAGACAGATACAATGTTGCGATCTCTATAGTGGATAGAATCTCATTTCTTATGATTATCAGTCAAATTAACAAATGTATAAAATAAATATTGATTACTACGTATAGCGTTGTAAGACTGTAAATGACCAACCACCCATCTTTGGAGTAGTTAGAAGGTCTATTTCCATGTTTTTGAGAGGAGCAGTAATTGTGCTAAACTAACAATATGCTAACTTCAATAATATCCTAACTGCACGCAGAGACATAAAATGGTTTCCATGAGTTTGTGTGACTGTGGGTAAAATCTAAATCTCGCAGTATCCCTTGAAGCCATGTTAGTGTCTGGAATAATATTCACCATTCTTTCTGCCATGAGTCATTTACACCGAGTATACAAAACATTAAGAAAACCTGCTCATTCCATGACAGACTGACCTTGTGAATCCAGGTGAAAGCTATGATCCATTATTGATGTCACTTGTTAAATCCACTTCAAATCAGTGTAAAGGAAGGGGGGGAGACAGGTTAAAGAAGGATTTTAAGCCTTGTGTATCAAGAATGGTACACCACCCAAAGGACATCCAGCCAACTTGACAGAACTGTGGGAAGTATTGGAGTCAACATGGGCCAGCATCCCAGTGGAACGTTTTCAACACCTTGGAGGGGGGAGTGGGTGCAACTCAATATTAGGAAGGTTTTCCTAATGTTTAGTATACTCAGTGTATAAGTCATATTATAAACTAGGTGGTTCCAGCCCTAAATGCTGATTGGCTGACAGCTGTGGTATATGAGAGCATATACCATGGGTATGACAAAACATTTGTTTTTACTGCTCTAATTACTTTAGTAACCAGTTTATAATACCAATAAGGCACCTCAAGGGTTTGTGGTGTATGGCCAATATACCACGGCTAATGGCTGAATCCAGGCACTCCGTGATGTGTCGTGCATAAGAACAGCCCTTGGAAATTGGCCAAATACCTCACCGCTTCGGGCCTTTGGGCCTTTAAAACAGTATCAAGATGATACCTGCACACTGTCAAATGCTATTTGCAACCAATGCACATAACCTACTCACCAGTTTTTGCAGTCCCTTTTTCCTCCCCATATTCTCGCCTTTTAGCCTTGCCACGTAGAATTGTTCAAATTAAATAAGTTCAATGTGTCATAAATAATTCTTCAAAGTCGTAACGACACAGCTGTAACGGGCAGTAATACAGTGTATATGATTTTATTAATACAGTACCTCACATGGGACACGTAATAAGACTAAGCAATTAGCCTAGTAAAATGTTTATCTGACGCCATAAAGATAATTAGCAATATGCTAGAGACTACAGTTGAACCATGTGCAATAAAGTATTATGCGTTTAGCTGACTAAAATCAAGGAATGGTCATGAGAAGTGAATATCAAAGCAAGTATTATTTAAAAACTTTGAAAAAGCATTATTCTAGGCATGTAGATTCTAAGGTTAACTTACAATATAAAGCATGAACAAAGAGATGCTTACTAGGCCAGAGGTCTAGAAGCATAGGATTCCTCCATGAACTGGATACAGGATAAGAGAGAGAACAAAGGCATTTAATTATATTTATAACATCTGAAGGTGTACCTTTCAACCCAAGACCAACCATCATTGACTAATCAAACGATACCAAGTTTACAGTGCAACCTAACCACCAAAGCCCAATCTCCACAGGGTGTCACAGCATTTAAATGCTTGTGTGGGGGATGAGACCAGTGTAAATAAGACATCATTCCTGAGAGGACCACAGTAATTCAGAGTTCACCATATACAGATACAAGTAACCACAGAGATCATACATACAGTGAGGGAAAAAAGTATTTGATCACCTGCTGATTTTGGACGTTTGCCCATTGACAAAGAAATAATCAGTCTATAATTTTAATGGTAGGTTTATTTGAACAGTGAGAGACAGAATAACAGCAAAAAAATCCAGAAAAACGCATGTGAAAAATGTTATAAATGGAATTGCATTTTAATGAGGGAAATAAGTATTTGACCCCTCTGCAAAACATGACTTAGTACTTGGTGGCAAAACCCTTGATGGCAATCACAGAGGTCAGACGTTCCTTGTAGTTGGCCACCAGGTTAGGACACATCTCAGGAGGGATTTTGTCCCACTCCTCTTTGCAGATCTTCTCCAAGTCATTAAAGTTTCGAGGCTGACGTTTGGCAACTCGAACCTTCAGCTCCCTCCACATATTTTCTATGGGATTAAGGTCTGGAGACTGGCTAGGCCACTCCAGGACCTTAATGTGCTACTTCTTGAACCACTCTTTTGTTGCCTTGGCCGTGTGTTTTGGGTCATTGTCATGCTGGAATACCCATCCACGACCCATGTTCAATGCCCTGGCTGAGGGAAGGAGGTTCTCACCCAAGATTTGACGGTACATGGCCCCGTCCATCGTCCCTTTGATGCGGTGAAGTTGTCCTGTCCCCTTAGCAGAAAAACACCCCCAAAGCATAATGTTTCCACCTCCATGTTTGACGGTGGGGATGATGTTCTTGGGGTCATAGGCAGCATTCCTCCTCCTCCAAACACGGCGAGTTGAGTTGATGCCAAAGAGATCCATTTTGGTCTCATCTGACCTTAACACTTTCACCCAGTTGTCCTCTGAGTCATTCAGATGTTAATTGGCAAACTTCAGACGGGCATGTATATGTGCTTTCTTGAGCAGGGGGACCTTGCGGGCGCTGCAGGATTTCAGTCCTTCACGGCGTAGTGTGTTACCAATTGTTTTCGTGGTGACTATGGTCCCAGCTGCCTTGAGATCATTGACAAGATCCTCCCGTGTAGTTCTGGGCTGATTCCTCACCGTTCTCATGATCCTTGCAACTCCACGAGGTGAGATCTTGCATGGAGCCCCAGGCTGGGGAGATTGACAGTTCTTTTGTGTTTCTTCCATTTTTGAATAATCGCACCAACTGTTGTCACCTTCTCACCAAGCTGCTTGTCGATGGTCTTGTAGCCCATTCCAGCCTTGTGTAGGTCTACAATCTTGTCCCTGACATCCTTGGAGAGCTCTTTGGTCTTGGCCATGGTGGAGAGTTTGGAATCTGATTGATTGATTGCTTCTGTGGACAGGTGTCTTTTATACAGGTAACAAACTGAGATTAGGAGCACTCCCTTTAAGATTGTGCTCCTAATCTCAGCTCGTTACCTGTATAAAAGACACCTGGGAGCCAGAAATCTTTCTGATTGAGAGGGGGTCAAATACTTATTTCCCTCATTAAATTGCAAATCAGTTTATAAAATTTTTCACATGCATTTTTCTGGATTTTTTTGTTGTTATTCTGTCTCTCACTGTTCAAATACACCTACCTAAATTATAGACTGATCATTTCTTTGTCAGTGGGCAAACATACAAAATCAGCAGGGGATCAAATACTTTTTTCCCTCACTGTAGAGCGTTCAAAATATACCTATGAACTTTGTCCAAACAAATCAAACAACGTTTCTAATCAATCCTTAGGTACACTATTATGTATATTAACTATAATATTTCACACGGATAATATATTGTACGAGAGAAAAGGAAAAAACCCAGTCCCGCGCGCCGCAGACAGAAGTTACTTTCTCACTCTCCTTGGATAATCTTCTTCTACTCCCCTATTTTTCAAGATAAACGCTTGAAACCTTGTCTAAAGACTGTTGACATCTAGTGGAAGCCATAGGTACTGCAACCTGGGAGCTGGATTTAAGCATATCTTATAGCAACTCATTGGAAAATGAGCCAGCTCACAGAATCACATTTTCTCGGATGGATTTCCCTAGGGTTTTCGCCTGCGATATCAGTTCTGTTATACTCACAGACATTATTTTAACAGTTTTAGAAACTTTATGTGGACAACCTAGCTTCTGGGCCTGAGTAACAGGCAGTTTACTTTGGGCACGTCCGACAGGCGGAAATTCAGGAAACTAGACCCGTGCGCGAAGAGGTTAAATATAAGGCACACATTTTTTTTGTTGATAAAAGTTAACTTCTGTTTTTTTATTTGTCCGCAATCTCCCTCATTCCCACCTAGGGTGCGTCCCAAATTCGCAGATTATTCCCCATATTGTGCAGTACTTTCGACTAGGGCCCATATGACTCTAGTCAACACTCAGTTTGGAGAGAACATCCGCAGCCCACCAGAGGCATTCCTTTTCAAAGCCACGTTGCACTGAGCAGCGTCCTAACCTTGTTCACTGTGCTACTCAGATGCTCTAGTTTACTTGGCTTACAGATTACAGAGTACTGGGGCTGAACAGAAGCAATGTGCGCTAGGTCCCACGCAGCAGGGCCCAGTCTGATTCAGCATCTTTCTCTCCTCTCTCTCTCTCCACTCTCTCCCACACCTCACCCACAGTGGGTGGCGAGAGAAAAAACACACACGCACACACCCCAAGTCTCTCCCTCTGTCTTTCGCTCTCTCACACGCACACTCACTCTCTCTCTGATTCTCCATCTCTTTCTATCCTTATCTCTCTCTCACACACACACACACACACACACACACACACACACACACACACACACACACACACACACACACTCACTGGTTTTTCATACTTGTGCATGAACTACTTTAAATATAAAACCTGTAGCCATCTAATGTTGAGGTGATCAAATTCCTGTGTTGCCCATCTTGATTAAAGACATAGCAATCTGTATTGAAATATAATGTAAATGGTAGGCTCTCTTTCTCCCCTGTGGATTGGCATAACTTGTAGCACATTACAACACATAGAGGGGATATCCAATAGTCTATTACGTTTAATCAAATCTTCAATGATACTGTATGTGCCTACGCTAAGCATATTTTTATAGGAAATTTAAAATATGAAGCTTTGCCGGAGGAAATTGTGTCATCGGGTTGTAAGACCTTGAGCTAGCACTGAATGTCTGCTGAGAGTCACGCAAAAACATTGGCCAAAGTATCACAACACAACCATCATAAAAAACTGCAACTCAATGTGCTGTGGGGCTTTCTTTTCGAATAGACTTCTGAGATTGAATTGGGGAAAGCAATGCATTTGTGTTGGGCCAGAGCAGAACTTGTCACTAATTGTGCTTTTGTCTAAACCTCCATATGTCATGACCATGACTCAATATGACACCTTAACGGTCATTAGGTAGAAAAACTATGGTCGACCCTGGGCAGGGCAAATGTTGCCAGTTGTTACAGGAGACAAAGAGAACTCTTTCAGAGACAGTGGAAAGATAAGTGATAGAAGGAAAGAGAGACAAAGAGAGCGAGAAAGAGTGATAGAGGTATGAGGACCATGGGAGCTGTATAAAGATCTGATATACAGTAAAGCTGTATGAGAGCGACAATTTCTAGCCTGAAAGTTGAAACATCACTGTATCTGTCGAGCTGGTCAACCGCACTGGACTTCAACATTGCAAAGTACAATGTTGTTACTTTATAAAGGCAATCAATTGTGTAGTACTTCAGAAATCGCTCAGGAATGAGTAATAATTCTATACTATCCATTACCCGTCTGAGCGGGTGACTTGGCAACTTTAGGTGGTGTGATCGAGTCTGTTAGTACGACATTGATTGATTCTTGTCTGTAATCTGTGATAAAAGCC
This sequence comes from Brachymystax lenok tsinlingensis, assembly GCA_030435695.1. Lineage (NCBI taxonomy): Eukaryota > Metazoa > Chordata > Actinopteri > Salmoniformes > Salmonidae > Brachymystax > Brachymystax lenok. The sequence goes on from CM059797.1 coordinate 50,666,795, forward strand.
ATTGATAATGTATCATGCCCTTAGAGCAAGCAGCAATGATCAGCTAGGCAAATAATACTATAGACATAGAAAGAGAAATGCATTGCCTTACTGAAGAAAGTTTTCCAAGCCAAGTTAGAGAAAAAAACACCATGAGAGCTAGGTTCTGGTTTGTAGCGTTCTAGGCTGAGATGCTCCAAACATATCTCCCGAGAAGTTTCTATCTCCATCTTCTTCAAAACACCATGCATCCTAGTCGTTGTCTCTCTGGTCTGTGATGAAAACTCATTAAAATTGTAATTCTAAAGAGACTTTCTGCTGTATTTGCGGCGCAAGCAGTGCTTCAGTGGTCAGGCCAGAGAGGACTGGAGTTGGAGAAGGATGTGATTTGACCAGCAGTTACCCAGACAGAGTCTACATAGGCAACCAGAGGCCAAAGCAGGCGTGACTCTCGCTCCAGTGGCACAGCACTAGGCTAGCATAGGCCCAAGGCTCTGGCCTTAGTACCAGAGGAGGGTCTCAGCCTAACAGCAAGCCTTCTACTTTATCTATCCACTATCTGTTTCCAGGCAAACCCCTGCTGAATGGACTGTATGACCAGCTCAGAATGTGAGTGAGTCTGTGCATACCTGGGGGTCCTATGAACCCACCACTACTGTTGAAACGGAATTCATGACCATCCCAGAATGTGCCACCAATGCACTTAAAATGTGAAACTTTATGCAGTTTTGTACCAGGGGGCTTATGGGGGGCGGGGCTTTTTTGATCTTATGAAACTATGGTACTTCCACTAGTGAGGTAACGGCTAGAAAATATTCAATTAGCATGGGTAGCGGGCCTTTCTCATCAATACATGGATAATAGGCAGCCTGTGTGGCAGTTTATAAATGAAAATTTCACTGATGCTAATTTGACTACATTTTTACGATCACTGAGCATTAGCCACTTTTAATGACACTTAGACACCGAAACACTATTGTCCTAAGCCTACTTTATCATAAACAGTTGCAGATGAAAATACTAGCAAAGTGAGACAAGCAAAGCGTACATTTTCGGACAAATGTCCTCCACAAAAGCTAAATTGCCCTGAAAACACCCAGCTTGGTGATAATCATAAATTCACACGACATCCTACTGAAACGATCAGAATAAACACAATGGCAAAATCATGTTATTTTGTTGATGCTTTCACCATCATTCTAGCACTTACGAGCACTTCAGAGAGATTCAGGTGGGTCTTGGCAAAATGGCCTAAGTGCTGCTATTACAAGGATGCAAAGTTGCCAGTTTGCGCCATTACATTCCTACATTACAATTATGTTCTGACTATGAAAATTGCAGCACATCTTACTAAGCAATGGGGGCTATCAATGTAAATTTAATATGACCATTGTGTTTTATTTGGTTATATGTCAATAGGATAGACAACAACAACAATATGGACGTCAAAATGTTGATTTCAAAACATGCACATTTGAGGAATCACAATCAGTTATAGAACATCTTTGAACGTATTGATAGATATAAGCAAGCTGGTAATACTGCAGCTCCACCTTTACCTGTGATAGGCATATTGTTTTTCCTATCCAATCCTTCTAGATCAACAAGTGCCTAGGGAACTGGGGGACTATTGGGGTTTTGTTAAAAGGTTAAGGTTACAGTAAAGGTCAGGGTTATGGGATGGCATGTCAGTCGTGCCCCTTTAGTCACACCCCATCTGTGTCAGATTCCTCTAAACAACCCGGAAGCGAAAGCCACCATAACTTCCTGGTAGACGAGCCTGGTTCCTAACGCCTCGATCACACCGACAGTGTTATTGAGCATAATGGTATGCAGCATCATCTGGATATGTGTGTAACAAAAGTTCAACATTCACTTTCTGCTACCATTTCTGTCAATCCGTCTACGCCTACATTTGGACTCATGCGTTCGATAACGCACTGCAACTGCCTTTGCAACGCAATGCTGCAAGACAAATGCAGCATTCCATTGGAAATGAATGTACTTCTGGTGTACCAAAATGCAATGACACTATCGGTGTGATTGAGGCGTAAGGCTATCACCCAGAGAGCGTGAAGTATACGAGCCAACCACCCACTGGTCCCGGGCCAGAGACACTGAAGATGAACTAACCAACGCACAGAGCCCAGATACACTAAACAACCTAATAGTCTCCACTCCGGGAGTCATAAAGCCTCTCTCGTTTGTATCCCGTCTGTCATCTTTACAACCCCAGTGGCTGCATCAATCAGTCCCCCCCCCGAGGTTTATACCCATGATTGGTAAATGGTAATCAATGTCCCACAACGGTGGACTACTTCATTGCAACAATTTATCCCAGGGTTGGGGGTGCCTAGGATTGGCTAGGAGGCTGCCCCCAGAGAAGCCAGATATGCATTCAGGGGAGGTACATAAATAACAATAAATCCATAAGGGTTTCATTTGACCCTTGAAATGTACATACTGCTTAGAGCAGTCCTAAGCTACATGAGAATATGACAGTGTCAGATGTAATAGACAACATCAATTTGTCTCGTCTTGGGAGCACATTGCTCGCAAATACTGTGTCGCATTATACGCACCTTATAAACCACATTCTGATGTCACCTGTTTTATCCTTGTAGTCACTACTGATATTGGAAATAATCGAACTTAATATCTAGATAATACCATGACAAGTGAGCTGTATACATTCTTCCCAGTGGCAACCCGTCACATTCAGGGCAGGTGAGAGCCCCATCTGTTTTGAGCCCCATCTGATTAGCTAATTGCCTGTTTTGCATGTTATTTTGGCATTAATACGTGTAACATTTCAGTTTGCAAACAGTGTAAAAAAAGAATTGGGGTTTATAAAGCCTCATACAAACATGGTCTCTTTTTTGCTTTCTTGAGTAAGGCAGCTCCAAAACGCAAGTGTTTCAGCCCAGCTCAGTGCTTTCTGTGCTGATGGGGCAACCAGCGGAAAATACGGCGCATAGGGGTTGGTAATGTTCTCTAGTTGCGCCGTGATTGGCTTAGTGTTCTGTCACTCATGGGGACACTACGTCACCGCAAAATCTACGGGTATAGCTCGAAAATCTACGGGTAGAGCCTCTTGGGTGCTGCCATAGAGTTACATTAGAAGTGCCCATCCAAGAAGGCTCAAGGTCATTGGCCACAGATAAAATGCATTCAAATCACATTATATCTACTATATCTTTGATTGGACTGATCATGTCAACATCATACTTTCAAAATCTTAGCTAGCAAGCTAGCAGTTATCATGAATCTAGTCGACAATCTACTGGAAAATCCTTTTCAATCGTTGTCTTACGAAGATAAATTATGAAGAGAAGTTACAGATAAAACGTACCAGTGCTCATCGGCCATTGGGCATAAACATGACACAAATTGGAATAAAGAGACATGTATACTGTAGCTAAGAAAGTAATACTAAGTGTATGTTGTGTGGTAAGCTGTTAGTAGCCCATGTGCCTCACCCTAATAATTTGGTCCCTTTCCCCCCTCATAATTTAGCCTACTGTTCTGACTTGGTGGTGCACATGTAGCCTATAGCCTGTTTAAGAGAAATGTAATCATTGAATATTGTAAGAGTTTTCATTGTCTGCTTATATGCCCCCTTTATTTATCCTACGGTTCAGACTTGGGGTACATGGCGAATACTGTAAGAATGGCACGTTCTGAATTTCTGAACAAATAGTTATATTGACTATGTCCGTCCTAGCTCATTCATCAATATCTTATTCAAAATTACGGATTGACTCTTATCCGTTCATCGTCCCCTTATGAAATAGTTTGCACATCTCAATTGTCAGTAGAAAGCACATTTGTTTAAACAAGTCAGCCATATCAGCTGACTTTTTTTTTTTTTAAAGGCAGTAAATTAGGCTGAATTAACTGTTATGCATGCCAGAAAAGGCTCCGCTGTTAGCCAGGTGTAGCAGTGGTACGGATTCACTCCATGGTGCTAAAAAGAAAGCTCTGCTGCTGTGACAGCTTTAAGCAAGCCCTAACAGTTTGTGGGCACCGTTTGTCACTGTTACAGTGCAATTAATATATTGCTTAGTGTTGTGTAGTGGCTATGATGGCATGCATCAAAATATTTTGGGGGGGAGTTTGCCCCACCAAGATTTACCTGCTAAAATCGCCACTGATTCTTCCTACTTCCCAAATTACCGGTATATGATTCGATCAATTAAGAATGTTGGCTAAAACTATGTGCTTGGAATACTAATAGCTTAGAATAGCAAACACAGCTTGAAGTAGACTTCGCAACACTGAGATTTGGGATAAATATGTATTGTTTACCATGAGGTAAACATGTGTTATTACCATGCGGTAAACATGTATTGAAGTGAAAAGACCATTTCCATACCCTATATGCATACACAACGAAGCAATATTCATGTCCTCTTAATATAGAGCCGTTCTTAAAAAACACCCCTTCATGCACCCTCGTCGTAGTGTTACCTATAGTTACTAAAACCCAGGCACGCAACATTCACAAAAAAGCACTGTCGTTGCACCAATGTACCTAACCATAAACATCAATGCCTTTCTTAAAAGTAATACACAAGTATATACTTTTAAACCTGCATATTTAGTTAAAAGAAATTCATGTTAGCAGGTAATATTAACTAGGGAAATTGTGTCACTTCTCTCGCTTCTGTGCAAATAGAGTCAGGGTACATGCAGCAGTTTGGGCCGCCTGGCTCGTTGCAAACTGTGTGAAGACCATTTCTTTTTAACAAAGACCGTAATTAATTTGCCAGAATTAAACATAATTATGACATAACATTGAAGGTTGTGCAATGTAACAGCAAATTTTAGACTTATGGATGCCACCCGTTCGATAAAATATATGGAACGGTTCCGTATTTCACTGAAAGAATAAACATTTAGTTTTTTCGAAATGATAGTTTCACGGATTTGACCATTGACTAAGGCTTGTATTTCTGTGTGTTTATTATATTATAATTAAGTCTATGATTTGAATGAGCCTCTAGGTCATTCACTATCCCAGGATAAGTGCAACATCAGAGATGACATACAATGGTTCTAGACACTACCACCCACATCCCCCAATACCAAAGGAGGGAGTGACTGGTGCACAGACATTGTGGAGACAAGTAGCTGGTTCCCCATTAATCACGCCATCCCTTCACATGGTTTAAGAATAGGTAAAGACACATTCACATATGAAGACAATGTTCCCTCCTGTCCTCTTCCCTTTCTGATATTCTGCATAGCACCAGGGACATGTGAAAGACAAGCCTGACCTCTCCCCTCTCTGGGCCCCAGGTGACTGAGCCCCAGCTGAGGAAAGAAGTGCAACTGCCAACACCAGAGTCCGAAGGGATACATTCTAATAAGCATATCATAAAAGCATATTATGCAGATAAGACATCTTAATGATCTGTTACCCAACTAATTCTGATTCTTCCGCCACAGGTGGTAGGCAGCAGCAGGCTCGTAAGCATTCATTAAAACAGCTCTTCGCAATGCTTGAAGCACAGAGCTGGTTATGACTTCAAGCCTACCAACTCCTGAGATTAGGCTGGCAATACTATAGTGCCTATAAGAACATCCAATAGTTAAAGGTATATGAAATACAAATGGTATAGAGAGAAATAGTCCTATAATTCCTATAATAACTACAACCTAAAAAAGTTCTTAACTGGGAATATTGAAGACTCATGTTAAAAGGAACCACCAGCTTTCATACGTTCTCATGTTCTGAGCAAGGAACTTAAACGTTAGCACTTTTACTTTCTTCTCCAACACTGTGTTTTTGCATTACTTAAACCAAATTCTCTGAGACTAAATTGATTTTTATTTATGTATTATATTAAGTTAAAATAAAAGTGTTCATTCAGTATTGTTGTAATTGTCATTATTACAAATATATACAGTGAGGGAAAAAAGTATTTGATCCCCTGCTGATTTTGTACGTTTGCCCACTGACAAAGAAATGATCAATCTATAATTTTAATGGTAGGTTTATTTGAACAGTGAGAGACAGAATAACAACAAAAAAATCCAGAAAAACGCATGGATTTGACCCCCTCTCAATCAGAAAGATTTCTGGCTCCCAGGTGTCTTTTATACAGGTAACGAGCTGAGATTAGGAGCACTCTTCAAGGGAGTGCTCCTAGTCTCAGCTTGTTACCTGTATAAAAGACACCTGTCCACAGAAGCAATCAATCAATCAATCAGATTCCAAACTCTCCACCATGGCCAAGACCAAAGAGCTCTCCAAGGATGTCAGGGACAAGATTGTAGACCTACACAAGGCTGGAATGGGCTACAAGACCATCTCCAAGCAGCTTGGTGAGAAGGTAACAAAGGTTGGTGTGAATATTCGCAAATGGAAGAAACACAAAAGAACTGTCAATCTCCCTCGGCCTGGGGCTCCATGCAAGATCTCACCTCGTGGAGTTGCAATGATCATGAGAACGGTGAGGAATCAGCCCAGAACTACACGGGAGGATCTTGTCAATGATCTCAAGGCAGCTGGGACCATAGTTACCAAGAAAACAATTGGTAACACACTACGCGGTGAAGGACTGAAAACCTGCATCGCCCACAAGGTCCCCCTGCTCAAGAAAGCACATATACATGCCCGTCTGAAGTTTACCAATGAACATCTGAATGATTCAGAGGACAACTGGGTGAAAGTGTTGTGGTCAGATGAGACCAAAATGGAGCTCTTTGGCATCAACTCAACTCGCCGTGTTTGGAGGAGGAGGAATGCTGCCTATGACCCCAAGAACATCATCCCCACCGTCAAACATGGAGGTGGAAACATTATGCTTTGGGGGTGTTTTTCTGCTAAGAGGCCAGGACAACTTCACCGCATCAAAGGGACGATGGACGGGGCCATGTACCGTCAAATCTTGGGTGAGAACCTCCTTCCCTCAGCCAGGGCATTGAACATGGGTCGTGGATGGGTATTCCAGCATGACAATGACCCAAAACACACGGCCAAGGCAACCAAGGAGTGGCTCAAGAAGAAGCACATTAAGGTCCTGGAGTGGCATAGCCAGTCTCCAGACCTTAATCCCATAGAAAATCTGTGGAGGGAGCTGAAGGTTCGAGTTGCCAAACGTCAGCCTCGAAACTTTAATGACTTGGAGAACATCTGCAAAGAGGAGTGGAAAAAATCCCTCCTGAGATGTGTGCAAACCTGGTGGCCAACTACAAGAAACGTTTGGCCTCTGATTGCCAACAATGGTTTTGCCACCAAGTACTAAGTCATGTTTTGCAGAGGGGTCAAATACTTATTTCCCTCATTAAAATGCAAATCAATTTATAACATTTTCACATGCGTTTTTCTGGATTTTTTTGTTGTTATTCTGTCTCTCACTGTTCAAATAAACCTACCATTAAAATTATAGACTGATCATTTCTTTGTCAGTGGGAAAACGTACAAAATCAGCAGGGGATCAAATACTTTTTTCCCTCACTGTATATAAAAATTGACAATAAAAATCGTCTGATTAATCGGTATTGGCTATTTTGGGTCCTCCAATAATCAGTATCGGCGTTGAAAAATCATCATCCGTTGACCTCTAGTTTGGAATGTTTATCCGACTGGATAAGAAAATTTTCAGAACCATTGACTTTTTCCAAATTCTGTTACATTACAGCCTTATTCCAAATTGATTAAATAGTTTTTCCCCCTCAATCTCGACACAATATGTTTTTTAGACATTTTTGCAGACGTATATGAAACAAAATGGAAATATAACATTTACATAAGTATTCAAACCCTTTACTCAGTACTTTGTTGAAGAACCTTTGGCAGCGATTACAGCCTCGAGTCTTCTTGGGTATGACGGTACACAATCTTGGCACACCTGTTTCTCCCCTTCTTCTCTGCAGATCATCTTAAGCTCTGTCAGGTTGGATGGGGAGTGTTGCTGCACAGCTATTTTCAGGTCTCTCCAGAGGTGTTAGATCGGATTCAAGTCCGGGCTCTGGCTAGGCCACTCAAGGACATTCAGAGACTTGTCCCAGCTGTGTACTTATTCTGTTGGAAGGTGAACCTTCGCCCCAGTCGGATGTCCTGAGTGATTTCAAGCAGGTTTTCATCAAGGATCTCTCTGTACTTTGCTCCATTCATCTTTGCCTTGATCCTTACTAGTCTCGCCGTCCCTGCCACTGAAAAACATCCACAGCACGAGGCTGCCAACACCATGCTTCACCTCAGGGATGGGGCCAGGTTTCGTCCAGATGTGATGCTTGGCATTCAGGCCAAAGAGTTCAATCTTGATTTCGTCAGACCAGAGAATCTTGTTTCTCATGGTCTGAGAGTCTTTAGGTGCCTTTTGGCAAACTCCAAACGGGCTGTCATGTGCCTTTTACTGAGGAGTGGCTTCCGTCTGGTCACTCTACCATAAAGGCCTGATTGGTGGAGAGCTGCAGAGATGGTTGTCCTTCTGAAAGGATCTCCCATCTCCAGAGAGGAACTCTAGAGCTCTGTCAGAGTGACCATTGGTTTCTTGGTCACCTCCCTGACCAAGGCCCTTCTCCTCCGATTGCTCAGTTTGGCCACGTGGCCAGCTTTAGGAAAGTCTTGGTGATTCAAAACTTCTCCCATTTAAGAATGATGGAGGCCACTGTGTTCTTGAGGACATTCAATGCAGAAATATTTTGGTACCCTTCTGTGCCTCGACACAATCCTGTCTCGGCGCTCTGTGGACAATTACTTCGACCTCAGCTTGGTTTTTGCTCTGATATGCACTGGTCAACAGTGGGACCTTATATAGACAGGTGTGTGTCTTTCCAAATCACGTCCAATCAATTGAATTTACCACAGGTGGACTCCAATCAAGTTGTAGAAACATCTCAAGGATGATCAATGGAAACAGGACACACCTGAGCTCAATTTCGAGTCTCATAGCAAAGGGTCTGAATACTTATATGTTTCTGTTTTTTATTTTTAATACATTAGCAACATTTTAAAAAAAAACTGTTTTCACTTTGTCATTATGGGGTATTGTGTGTAGATGATTTATTTATTTTTAATCCATTTTAGAATAAGGCTGTAACATAACAAAATATGGAAAAAGTCAAAGGGTCTGAATACTTTCCGAAGGTACTGTATATATGTCCCTCTCCCTTCTAAAACCAAAGTTGCGCCCATGCTAAAACCGATTCACCACTTAGGTCAATATGGGTTCAAGGGGGATCCCTAAGCCCTTTGAGAGTCTGCTGATTATTGTTGTGGATCAACATCTAATTGTATTAATCCAGCCATTGATTGGATGGTGAGAGAAAGTTCTGGCTGAGTGGTAGCCTAAAAGTGAGAACTAGCAGCCCCCAAAAGCTCTCAAGGATTCAACTCAGACACTTCTGATCTCCAGCAAGGTCAGACACTAATAACCTGATTTAAAACGTACATGGCAGCCCCCAACCCCCTCATCACAAATCAGACTCTTATACCTCTACACTGGTCCCCCTTATTGGAAGTAGGCTGTATTCCATTGGGATAGTAAGGGCAAAGGGGCCTATTCACGATCAATGGTAAAGTGTAAAATAAATGGTCTGGTCAATGAAAGGTCAAGAACAATGCAAGATAATAAATAATTTAGCTGCACAAACCAAGCAACCAATTCTTGACTTGCATCGGAAATAAGAGTCTGTGAAAACTAGTTGATACAGTTAGTTGATACATTTCGAGACAAATCAACATATACCCTAAGGAAAATGCAAAAACATTGCAAATTAGGTTATAAACATTATGAGTCTGAATGACCAGCTCTGGAGGGGTTGACACAATAAATCTCCTTACAACACAGTACTTTTCTGAAGGATATGTAAGCACATTCATGGAACTATGGAACTATGGAATTACAGATTATGAAAGTATTCCGGATTTAATCAATGCTTTCTTGGTTGATTTCTAACTATCCGGAGTTATACAGCATTTGTTTAACACACTATAAAACACTAATGTATGACTGAGTAGGTCTATATAAAACCTCCTCTGATGTATGCTATAGAAGAGACACATGGTAAACTATAAGATCGTTTACCATGTAAACTATAAGATCTAACTAATAACAATTGTCCCAGTTTTGGGTGAAATTTCAAACAAAGAAACGCAGACAGAAAATAACCGGAGATGTGTTGTTTTAGACATCAAATATTCCATCACATTATAACTGGAGGTATACTCTTACTACTACCATGACTACTACTACTAATAATAATACATTGTTGATATGCTGCTTTGTCGGGTAGCCTTGATACTGTATGTGGCCATGCAACGTGTAGCCTAATGCACACGTCCATTTCCATGCACACAAGAGTCCCCGCATCAAGTGTCAACTCCACTCGTTTTCAGGATGTGAGAAATTCGCAAACAATTCCAATTCAAAATAATTTCTAGACAATAACACACATATTGTGAATTGACAGTCGCTCTATAAGGTGTGTTTAATTTCGTTCTCTCCCGTTACCTGGCACAAATACAAATCTGCATTGCATGTCTTATTGGGTTTGAAGTCGATAGGCTATCAATCTATACAATAATGTAATCACATAGGCTACTGTAGGACTACTATGCAGTAGTGATTTTGTCTCAATGCCCTAGCTCAATTCCCAAAGTAAAGTGGCATTGGAACTCTTTTTTTATTTGACATTTATCCCCCGAAATCCATGCACAATCATAGAGCTCGAGAACAAATAGCCTATACATATTGCGCAACACGTTATGCTTTTTTATTTAGGCATATACGTATTTGAGAATATCTTCAGACATCATTCTGTTTTAAACAAGCAGCGAACAAGTTCCCTGTAAACCGATGATTTAGATAATGGAGACAGAACATTATGCACAGTCAATATTTTTACTTGCGATATCTATCCGCCTTCATCAGTGTATCAAATAGCAACAAGTTCAACCTTTGATTTAATTGCATCGTTAATAGCGCATAACTAATGAGCGGATATCCATGATAACTGGCAAGGCGTTCTCTGGTCGGTCGACATTGGAAACTCTCCAGTTTAGAATTTTATTTTCCCTTGACTACCGACATTGAGGAAGGAAAAGAGCTCGTACTGAAGTTGCTCTTACAGACGGTTTATAGATGTCAAAAATAAATGCAAAAGTAGACCAAACATTATGTTCCTACCTTTTTAAGTGGGAAAATATCAAAGCAGACTCGGGTAGCAAGTAGAAAGTCTTTATCCGACTTGTGTTTTTAGAAAATATATGATCCCCTATGAGCAGCAGTCCTAGCAGCAGCAGCGCGGACAGTCTGAAGCGCTCGCTTCTCTGCAACCACGTTGGTATCTAAGTGCCCTTTTCGAGAGAACAGAAAAAAAGCCTCTTGCGGTGATGGAGAGAACTTGCAAATTAAAGTGAGAGAGAGGAGAGGGAGAGAGTGTTGAAAGGGAAATGGTGAGAATAAGCCTTGCCGCATCATATAAACCATTGATTCATGTTTTAAAAAATTACCCCCCTCCCTCCAGGATATCAAATAATGTAGCGGGTTGGTGTAACGGACGTGGTTCGATGAAACAACGATGTAGTTATGATGAGTAACCTCTTCCCGAGGCTTTGATCGCGCACGGTGCATATACACCTAGAACACTAAAGACAAAAAAGTAAAGTATTTGTCATGATTTGATCTTAGGGATCACACAACTGAGAGGCTCGGAACCAGACACGTGTGGTGTGCTGGAAAAACATTCCAAATTGGATAGGCTAAATGATAGTTATCTTTCAGTTAATGTAAAAGACAGACCTGCTGGCTATACAAGTTCAAATCGGTGGTAAATGTGTGTTGCACTTATGGGGAAAACTAATTTATATAAAAAATGACAGTATGGACTCAAACAGCTAGCTACATTTTACATTAAATAATCCCAAACCAGCTGCGCACGTGCGCCATCTTGCATACATTTATTTTGTCCCCCCCACACCAAACGAGATCATGACACCCAGGTTAAAATATCAAAACAAACTCTGAACCAATTACATTAATTTGGGGACAGGTCGAAAAGCATTTATGGCAATTTAGCTAGCTAGCTAGCACTTGCTAGCTAATTTGTCCTATTTAGCTAACCCCATTCCGTACAAATGTGCGCATCCGCGGCTGCAAAGAAAACTAATGGGACTATATTGACTTCAAAATCTGGGGTGTGAACTACGTTTCTTTTCAAGCGTTGATGGACATGGTAATGGCTCTATAGTATTGTAGAAAAGTTGAAAAAATGGACCCTCCGTTACATCGTGGCGTGTCATGCTGTAACGTACAGCACACAAAGCAACTATTTCTGTTTTACAATCTCTCTCCAGCAGGTGTAGCACTTCTCTCACCGTTTAAAAACAAAGGGACAGGGACTGGGGTAAGGGGGGGACAGGGACTGGGGTAAGGGGGATACCTAGTAATTTTTTTTGTCATCACTGCAAGCGATCATGACTCTCAAAAGCCTCTGTTTACTTCTGAAGATCACTTTAGCACCGCCCTAAAAACCCGATTCAAATTCGACACAAACCTTAAAATAGTTATGTAATGACACATTATATAAACTATTTATAGTGTTTTATTTACATTTTAGAGGCGATAAGGTGATAAGTTGGACAGATCGAGTGGGGGAAAAAAGCAATTTCCCCACACAACATCTCTCCTTCTCACTATCATGCCTAGGTTTCGCTTCCCCACTCGCCATTTTTTAATAGACCCGACAGAGCTCATTGCCTTTTTGAATCATGCAGAGATGGGCATCATGATAGTCTCGTCATTGATTTTGTTGGAAAGGGGAGAAATTGTGCTTTACAGTGGTATTGACATTACAGTTGATCTGGAAGTATTACGTTTTCTGTTGCTAAAATAAGGTCAATTGTACGGACCAAGGCGATGTACAAAAGTGAGTGAGTTTACGTTAGCTTGCTGTTGCTAGCTAATTTGTCCTGGGATATAAACATTGAGTTGTTATTTTACCTGAAATGCACAAGGTCCTCTACTCCGACAATTAATCCACACATATAACGGTCAACAGAATCGTTTCTAGTCATCTCTCCTCTTTCCAGGCTTTTTCGTCTTTGAACTTATATGGTGATTGACATCTAAACGTTCATAGTATTACCACGACGACCGGCAACACAGTTCGTCTTTAAATCACCCACGTGGGTATAACCAATGAGGAGATGGCACGTGGGTACCTGCTTCTATAAACCAATGAGGAGATGGGAGAGGCAGGACTTGCAGCGCGAACTGCATCAGAAATAGAACTGACTTCTATTTTAACCCTTGGCAATTCAGACGCTCGTTGGCGCACGCGAGCAGTGTGGGTGCAATAATTGAATAACATAGATTTCTAAATTTATTTTGTAACGGTCTTGCACTTGCTAGCTAATTTGTCCTATTTTATGTGTGGATTAATTGTCGGAGTAGAGGATGTGCATTTCAAGTAAAATAACAACTCAATGTTTATATCCCAGGACAAACTTTAACCTGCGTGTCGTGATCACGTTTGGTGTGGGAGGACCAAATAAATGTATGCACGATGGCGCACGATGGTGCATGCGCGGTTTGGGTTCTGTGTTAGGGTTAACAATACGGGAAGGTTTTGTCAGAGATGATTGATGGGAGATTGAGATTGACTTTCTCCCAAATTTCTATTGGCTTTGAGACTTTCCCCTGACCTTTCTATGAGATTAACAAAAGCTGTTTTTTGGGGCGGAAGCGTCTGGTACATGACATTGCCTGTGACCTAAAGACTATTAGATTCCTGTTCTAAGGCAAAGGCTTTAGGTACATCTGCAAAGAGGGATGCAGTAAAGAGCAACTCAAACATTATTCCTGATATATATAGTCACACTAAGGACAACTGTAAAAGCAGCAGAGACAATGGAGAGACCCTTGCAAGAATAATATCTTACAAAATAAGAGTCAATCAAATCATCAAATCAAATTGTACTTGTCACGTGCACCAAATACAACAGGTGTAGACTACCGTGAAATGCTTATTTACAGTACAAGCCCCTATCCAAAACAAAGCAGAGTTAAAAAGTAAGAAAAGATGAGCAAATAAGAAATATCTACATTTAAAAAAAAAGTTGTATTCACAAAAAAAAGTATTTAATGGTAGCATGAACTCCAGCAACAATGTATGGAGAGAAAAAAAATCCCAGTTTATTTCGACAATATTTTCAACATATTTTGTTTTTCAAAGAAATTAAATTACATGTCAATGATCCGCAGATGACTAAGATTTCCTGTGATCCAAAAGTAAAAGTATCTTTATTTACCGTAGTACTAGTGCCACCTCTCTTGCTGTTACTAGATCTTTAAATATTCTGTTATTAGAACCGCTGACTAAGAAAATGTCAATTGAATATTCCATTGTTTTCAGTGAGGTGTTGAAACAGTGCAGTGACGTACGGTGAGGTCTGAAGCCAGGTAGCCCCGATTGGCTGTTTACCAGTTTCACTTTCTGCCAGGCCCAGTTCATTGCATTTCTGCTCGATTTGCTCATAAAAACTATCAGTCTTGTCACTGCCGTTCCAGTGCTTTCATTGTGTCACCGATACCGGTATGACAGAAGTCCATATCCATCACTTTGTTCTGCAGAACACGGACTAGCGTGTACGTTTCATTGAAAATTCCATCATAGGCCATGGGCAAAAAGCGAACACGCGGTCTCTAAATGGCATTTTTTTCAGCAAAGGCATGCAATAGTTTCACATAGATGCCCCTGGGCCTGTTTGATGAGCTGGCACTCATTGTTGCCACGAAATGCCAACTCCTGTTTACCTGGGTAGCATGATGTAGCATAAATGAGCAAGGTTTTTCAAAACATCATTATTCTCTTTTACCTTTGCATTGTGCTTACATACTAATGTTCAATCTCCATTGTTCATTCAATGGAAGATCTATCCGTGAGCTGCCAAATGACTTAAGAGCCATCTGGCTTTGGATGTGAGACAGATTGCTAACGCTTGTTGAGTGCTATAGGCAATTTGCTCAAGTCGCAGTAACCAGCTCTTGTCCACATGCTGTCGCTGGTGGAGAACAGCAGGCAGGGAAAGCAGGAGAGTTGGCTGTCAACAGCGCAGCCACAGAGCCAGTCTTTCTGTTGATACCACTCAGATTGAAATTATTTTGTTATTTTCTGCCCCTTCCTTTGATGTAGGTCCCTAAAATCAGGTGTTGGTCTTCCATCCCTTATTTTCTAGAAAATCCAACTGTTTCAGATGCAATATGTTAGCCATCCTGATCAGCTTACTTTAGCTAGCAGTAAAATTAATGTTACCGCCAAAAGGCGCATTTTATACCAGATTAAGTAATAGTTCAGAAATCTTTTTTATCATGCAGAAAAAACACAATTATAATTTATATTATTGTATTTATTTTTCAGGACAGTTCTTTTTCATTCATTTTCACAGGTTAGGCACTGCGTACACTGCCTACCCTGACCGCACGTCACTGAAACAGTGGCAGTGCAAATCCCTCATGCTTGTACAGGGAACCAGACAGGAGCAGCATACATTCCCTGGCTATAAAAGACAAACAACAAAGGGATCAATAATGGCTAGAGACAGAACAGAAGCAGATGCGGTAAAAGGCCTTTAACAGGGCACCGTAATCCAATGATGTCCAACCCACTGATGGCTAAACCTCATAATACTGTATGCTGGTGGTCAGATGGATATTGAGGCTAAGTGGGAGTAGATATTCTAGCAGGGTCTATAATACGTGACCTAGCGAGCACTATAGTTACTGTTGTAGTCTAGGTTGAAGATTTCATGTGTAGCGGATGCATTGCTACTGCCTTGCTGTACTGTCTGTACTAAAGTACTGTCACCTGTACTGCCTGTACCACAGGAGGCTGCTGAGGGGAGGATGGCTCATAATAATGTCTGGAATGGAGTAAATGGAATGCTATCAAACACTTGGAAACCATGTGTTTGATGTGTTCAATACCATTCAATTTATTCCGTTCCAGCCTTTACTAAGAGCCCATCCTCCCCAATGAATGTACCACCGGCCATCTATACTGTACCTAACCCCGAATTCAGAAATGCCTTGGTTAGTGGTATTGATGGTGCTTTTTGAGTACATTGTTATGGTGCAAAAGGTTGTGAGTTGGTGTCCCGGTTTCCACTTCATCCCACATATGCAGGTGTCGTGACTTGCCCTCCTGGATAGAGATCAAAGGTGCCGGCTCACCAAAGGTTTCAAGACCCCCCTCTCCTGGGGGAGTTGGCCAGTTTTATGATGGTTGTAAATACCTTGCAGGAACTGTCTTTCCCTGGCCAGGCAGTATTGAGGGGAAAGAACACTTTTGTTACAAGGATATTCTTCCCGACAAAACTACAACATCCAAAAGTGGATAATGAAACAATATTCCTAACACAAAGAATGTGGGAAATGGTCGGGAGGGACTTGTCAGATAATTTATTGTTTTTATTGTTTACATAATTTGTTTACATAATTTGAGTCAATTGGAGGTGTACCTGTGGATGTATTTCAATGCCTACCTTCAAACTCAGTGTCTCTTTGCTTGACATCATGGGAAAATCAAAAGAAATCAGCCAAGACCTCAGAAAACCTCCACAAGTCTGGTTCATCCTTGGGAGCAATTTCCAAACGACTGAAGGTACCACATTCATCTGTACAAAAAATAGTACGCAAGTAAAAACACCATGGGACCACGCAGCCGTAATACCACTCAGGAAGGAGGCGCGTTCTGCCTCCTTTATTTTAAGAATGTGAAATGTCAGAATAATGGTAGAGAGAATGATTTATTTCAGCTTTTTTTCTTTCATCACATTCCCAGTGGGTCAGAAGTTTACATACACTCAAATAGTATTTGGTAGCATTGCCTTTAAATAGTTTAACTTGGGTCAAACGTTTCGGGTAGCCTTCCACAACCTTCCCACAATAAGTTTGGTGAATTTTGGCCCATTCCTCCTGACAGAGCTGGTGTAACTGAGTCAGGTTTGTAGGCCTCCTTGCTCGCACACGCTTTTTCAGTTCTATAGGATTGAGGTCAGGGCTTTGTGATGGCCACTCCAATACCTTAACTTTGTTGTCCTTAAGCCATTGTGCCACAACATTGGAAGTATGCTTGGGGTCATAGTCCATTTGGAAGACCCATTTGCGACCAAGCTTTAACTTCCAGACTGATGTCTTGAGATGTTGCTTCAATATATCCACATAATTTTCCTACCTCGTGATGCCATTTATTTTGTGAAGTGCACAAGTCTCTCCTGCAGCAAAGCACCCCCACAACATGATGCTGCCACCCCCGTGCTTCACGATTGTGTGACGACCCTCCCACTCTGTCTGCCGTATTCTTTCTCTTTGCTCTTGTTTCCTTAATAGGACGTCCGTGGGCAGAGCCGGGAGGGTCGTCAGCGACATGGGACACACCTGGGCCCGGGTGTGTCTCAGGATAAATACACCACTTCCCCATTAATTGAGAAGACACTCTCCATGCAGACACACTGAGAGTTTGGTTGTGGTATTTTTGTTTGTTTGCGTTGGCACCTTTCAACACCCCTCATTATCACATTTATACATGCAACCACTCACTGATACTACTGATTACTAACTACACACACCATTGTTAATTGTATTTACTTCAGTTAATAAATATATTTTGTTATTCCTTATCTCCACGTTGTCTCCCTTTTGTTACGAACTTCGAGGTGGTTCGTGACAGTTGGGATGTGTTCTTCGGCTTGCAAGCCTCCCCCTTTTTCCTCCAAACATAACAATGGTCATTATGGCCAACAGCATTCCTCCTCCTCCAAGATGGCGAGTTGAGTTGACGCCAAAGAGCTCCATTCTGGTCTCATCTGACCACAACACTTTCACCCAGTTGTCCTCTGAATCATTCAGATGTTCATTGGCAAACTTCAGACGGGCATGTATATGTGCTTTCTTGAGCAGGGGGACCTTGCGGGCGCTGCAGGATTTCAGTCCTTCACGGCGTAGTGTGTTAGCAATTGTTTCCTTGGTGACTATGGTCCCAGCTGCCTTGAGATCATTGACAAGATCCTCCCGTGTAGTTCTGGGCTGATTCCTCACCATTCTCATGATCATTGCAACTCCACGAGGTGAGATCTTGCATGGAGCCCCAGGCCGAGGGAGATTGACAGTTCTTTTGTGTTTCTTCCATTTGCGAATAATCACACCAACTGTTGTCACCTTCTCACCAAGCTGCTTGTCGATGGTCTTGTAGCCCATTCCAGCCTTGTGTAGGTCTACAATCTTGTCCCTGACATCCTTGGAGAGCTCTTTGGTCTTGGCCATGGTGGAGAGTTTGGAATCTGATTGATTGATTGCTTCTGTGGACAGGTGTCTTTTATACAGGTAACAAGCTGAGACTAGGAACACTCCCTTTAAGAGTGTGCTCCTAATCTCAGCTCATTGCCTGTATAAAAGACACCTGGGAGCCAAGCAGCTTGGTGAGAAGATAACATTTTTCACATGCATTTTTCTGGATTTTTTTGTTGTTATTTCTGTCTCTCACTGTTCAAATAAACCTACCATTAAAAACATAGACTGATCCTTTCTTTGTCAGTGGGCAAACGTACAAAATCAGCAGGGGATCAAATACTTTTTTCTTCACAAGGTCCTTTGCTGTTGTTCTGGGATTGATTTGCACTTTTCGCACCAAAGTACATTAATCTCTAGGAGACAGAACGCGTCTCATTCCTTAGCGGTATGACGACTGCGTGGTCCCATGGTGTTTGGAAATTGCTCCCAAGGATGAACCAAACTTGTGGAGGTCTACCATTTTTTTCCGAGGCCTTGGCTGATTTCTTTTGATTTCCCCATGATGTCAAGCAAAGAGGCACTGAGTTTGAAGGTAGGCCTTGAAATATATCCACAGGTACACCTCCAATTGACTCAAATTATGTCAATTAGCGTATCAGAAGCTTCTAAAGCCATGACATCATTTTCTGTAATTTTCCAAGCTGTTTAAAGGCACAGTCAACTTAGTGTACTTAAACTTCTGACCCACTGGAATTGTGATACAGTGAATTATAAGTGAACTAATCTGTCTGTAAACAATTGTTGGAAAACTTACTTGTGTCATGCACAAAGTAGATGTCCTAACCGACTTGCCAAAACTATAGTTTGTTAACAAGAAATTTGTGGAGTGGTTGAAAAACGAGTTTTAATGACTCCAACCTAAGTGTATGCAAACTTCCAACATCAACTGTAATTAAGCCAATTTGTGTATCGCTGAAGCAAGGATATGCATATTTTTGGTACCATTTGAAGGAAACACTTTGAAGTTTGTGGAAATCTGAATTGAATGTAGGAGAATATTACACAATAGATCTCGTAGAAGAAAATAGAAAAAAAAACACCAGGTCATTTTCTACCACCATCTTTTAAATGTAAGAGAAAGGTCATAGTTCTAGCCATCACTCTGGTTGTAATTCCGATGGTGTCCACAAGATGGCAGCAGTGTATGTGCAAGTTTTCAGATGGATAACTTGAAGAATGACTGACCTACAAGACTTTTAGTGTGAAGTCGCCAGGGACATTCCTTTTTCCATTCGCATTCATATTCATTTTTTTGCAAGAATATCGTCAAATCTGTATACTTGGACTTTGATTTAGCTTTCCAACTATTACTAGCCATATTATAAGTTCAACATTAGCAAAACAACCAGTTTTAATAACCTTATAACTCTGAATATCCTTTGAATTTTTGTCCAAAATGAAAAGGCATGCTGTCGTACAAGGTTAGTACCTACATTTTACAACATATACATGGTTTTTGTTCAAGTGATGGCCGCCCGCGCCATGAAGGCGTCGCTCTCTGACCAAATATGGTGTCCTATAGGATATACAACACCCCTAATGAAATAGGGGAGTCTTGTTACCTTCTAGGATCTCTGAGGAATAGATACGAACGTAATTTGACTCGTTCAAACAACGTTTAGGGTGAGATTTTCACAGATTCCTTTCTTTGCAAATTGAACGAGTGGAAATACAAAATCGATCGTGCGTGCTATATGGATCTTTTTAGGATATGAAAAAGGATTTATCTAACAAAACGACACTTCATGTTATCTCTGGGACCCTTTGGATGATAAATCAGAGCAAGATTTCAGAATGTAAAAACACATTTCACCTTCAGAGGTGAATTTATCAAACCTATCGCATTGAAAAAAGTGTTTTGTTGTTAGGAGCTCTCCTCAAACAATAGCATCGCAGTAATAGCTACTGTGAATTGGACAGTGCAGTTATATTATCAAGAATTTAAGCTTTAAGCCGATATAAGACACTTATATGTACTAACGTGTTGTTTCTCTAAAATCTGCGATCTTGACATAACGCGCAGCATGATTTACAACTATCCCGTTGACGGAACGCCGGTCCTTATGAAGTTCAGTCTGGCCTTGAGATAGAAGCTGTTTGTCAGTCTCTCGGTCCAAGCTTTGATGCACCTGTACTGACCCCACCTTCTGGATGATAGCGGGTGAACAGGCAGTGGCTCGGGTGGTTGTTGTCCTTGATGGTCTTTTTGGCCTTCCTGTGACATCGAGTGCTGTAGGTGTCCTGGAGGGCAGTCATGGGTGAGCAGGGAGTATAGGAGGGGGCTTAGCACCCACCCTTGAGGGGCCCCAGTGTTGAGGATCAGCAAAGTGGAGATGTTGTTTCCTACCTTCACCACCTGGGGCGGCCCATCAGGATGTCCATGACCCAATTGCACAGGGCGGTGTTGAGACTGTAGGGGGTAGGGTCCCAAAGACCCTCCGCATTATTGATTAAGGGGACCTTAAGATTCATATGCTTGTCTCACTATTGTACTGTTGCTATGTGTCTGAACTCTGCATATATACATGGTTTAATGCTACATTTAGAAATGTAATGGGAAAAGTTATGTTGACTTTGTGTTCATTGCTTACTCCTATACTGGTAGGAGGGTTGGTGCTTTTGTGTACTTTTTGTAATTGTAATGACTGAAACTGCTCTTGAACATGCTGGAGTGATGGTGTTGGTGGAAGATGATACAAATCGTGCTGAAGGTGAGACTGGTGCATTTCTGGTTTATCTTAATCCCATTGTCTATCCAACTCCTGAGGTTCTTCCCAGGACTCAGGAGGAATGGGAATATATACATACTCACCCCACCCCACCAACATTCCAGGTACCTCAGGAGTTGTTTCTCCCTTTAGCAGGCAAATGGATCCTGGGGATTTGCCACATCTGTTTGATTACAGAAGAGAATATTATGATTGAAACTGCGAGACTAATTAGTCTCAAAGAGGGGAATGTTGGGGTGGGGTCCCAAAGACCCTCCCCATTATTGATTAAGGGGACCTTAAGATTAATTTGCTTGTCTCACTATTGTACTGTTGCTATGTGTCTGAACTCTGCCACTATACTTTGCACAAGCTATCTATATTAGTCTTTGCGGTTAAACCTTAGCTGTTGCAAGAGTGCGTTTGCAGGCTAGGTGTGAGTCAGACCGAAACTAGATAAAGAGGAGTAACCACTGTCTGGTTTTGACATTTTGATCTTGTGTGACAGTGGACAATGCTAACGAATTCAGAGAAACTACTGTACTAGGTTACCTTATAAGGTAACCTCAGCTTATTGCTGCATATATACCATGATGTAGGTGATCACACCACCAGGGAGTGATCACATGTATATAATCAGCTGCGCCCTTGGTTGGTTGCAGAACTTACTCTGAAACATAAATGCTATGTTTCCATTGTCAACTTCTGTCTGCAATTGCATTAATAAAGGTTTAATTGATTTACTTAAAGAAGATATTGTCTGACTGATTTCACCAATAAGCCAATGATTGACAAGGAACCTACCCCGACAAGACCCAGGGCCTCAAGCTTAATGATGAGCTTGGAGGTGTTGGTGTTGAATGCTGAGCTATAGTAAAGTAACAGCAATCTTACATAGGTATTCTTCTTGTCCAGAAGGGATAGGGCAGTGTGCAGTGTGATAGGGATTGCATCGTCTGTCGACCTATTGGGGCGGTAAGCAAATTGAAGTGGGTCTAGGATGACAGGTAAGGTGGAGGTGATATGATCCTTGACTAGTCTCTCAAAGCTTTTTATGATGACAGAAGTGAGTGCTACGGGGCGATAGTCATTTAGTTCAGTTATCTTTGCATTCTTAGCTACAGGAACAATTGTGGCCATCTTGAAGCATGTGGGGATAGCAGACTGGGATAGGGACAGATTGAATATGTCCGTAAACACACCAGCCAGCTGGTCTGCCCATGCTCTGAGGACACGGCTAGGGATGCCGTCTGGGCCGGCAGCCTTGCGAGGGTTAACACGTTTAAATGTCTTTCTAGCGTCGGCCACGGAGAAGGAGAGCCCACAGTACTTGGTAGCGGGCCGTGTCGGTGGCACTGTATTATCCTCAAAGCGGGCAAAGAAGGTGTTTGGTTTGTCTGGAAGCAAGACGTCGGTGTCCGTGACGTGGCTGGTTTTCCTTTTGTAGTTTGTGATTGTCTGTAGACCCTGCCACATACGTCTCGTGTCTGAGCCGTTGAATTGTGACTCCACTTTGGCTTGCCTTGCGGAGGGAATAAGTACACTGTTTGTATTCGGCCATATTCCCAGTCACCTTTCCATGGTTAAAAGCGATGGTTTGCGCTTTCAGTTTTGCTCGAATGCCGCCTTCTATCCACGGTTTTTGGTTAGAGCAGGTTTTAATAGTCACAGTGGGTACAACATCTCTTATACACTTCCTTATAAACTCACTCAGTGTATACATCAATATTATTATCTGAGGCTACCAGGAACATATCCCAGTCCACGTGATCAAAACAATCTTGAAGCATGGATTATGATTGGTCAGACCAGCGTTGAATAGTCCTTAGTACACATACTTCCTGTTTGAGTTTCTGCTTATAGGAAGGGAGGAGCAAAATGGAGTCGTGGTCAGATTTGCCAAAAAAGAGGGCGTGGGAGTGCCTTGTATGCATCACGAAAGTTAGAGTAACTGGTCCAGTGTTTTTCCAGCGTGAGTGCTACATTGATATGCTGATAGAATTTAGGTAGCTTGTTCTAAAATTTGCTTTGTTAAAATCCCCAGCTACAATAAATGCAACCTCAGGATATATGGTTTCCAGTTTGCATAAAGTCCAGTGAAGTTCCTTGAGGGCCGTCGTGGTATCGGCTTGAGGGGGGTTATACACCGCTGTGACAATAACCGAAGAGAATTCTCTTGGGAAATAATACGGTCGGCGTTTGATTGTGAGGAATTCTAGTTCAGGTGAACAAAAGGACTTGAGTTCCTGTGTGTTGTTACAATCCCTGATGTCTCTCTGGAAAGCAACCCTTGCCCTGATTTCGTCAACCTTGTTATCTAGGGACTGGACATTAGCGAGTAATATACTAGGAAGTGGTGGATTGTGTGCGCGCCTCCGAAGTCTGACCAGAAGTCCGCTCCGTCTCCCACTTCTCCAGCGGCGTTGTTTTGGGTCGGCCTCTGGAATCAGTTCAAATGCCCTGGGTGATGCGGACAAAGAATCCGCTTCGGGTGGGTCAAACATCATTATTTGATGGAATGGGAAGAGGAACAATATCCCAAAGGCCACCTGGTCACAAAGCATAAGAAAACATTCCTGTTGTGGCTGCTGTTTGCAGCACCGGTCCTCTCAAACCAATAACAAGCAATAAACAAAGTGTATTTCTGTACTATATAATGAGGATACCCTTTTTTGTACTTTTTGCAAAACTTTTATTCATTTGAAAGATTCTAGAGACATATTGAATGAGATTACTTCAACTAGAAAAGCACACCATTGCTTTATGACAGAAAGCCAACAAAATGGAATGTTTTAGAGGTTTCTGTGTGGGTTATTTAACACTATTTTTCATCTCATTTTATTTTCTCTACATTTTCCTTACAGCCTATTGTAATTAAGCTTTGACTAACCTGTCAGAAAAATGCTTCAAAGATGTAATCATGTGTTTATTTAATGGCAAGCAACCTACGCCGTAAACAATGTCAAAACAATTACACCTCAAGTTCATCTTTGTTGTTATACTTCTGCAGTTTTATTGCCTCAGTGACTTACTGCCACCTGCCTTTATTTGATTTATTTATTAACTAGGCATGTCAGTTAAGAACACATTTTTATTTACAATGATGGCCTAGGAACAGTGGGTTAACCACCTTATTCAGGGGCAGAACAACAGATTTTTACCTTGTCAGCTCGGGGATTCAATCTAGCAACCTTTCGGCAACTGGCCCAATGCTCTAACCACTAGGCTACCTGCTGCCCCACTTTAGGAGAATCTGCTTTTCTATTAAACATTTTAATGTCATCAATGTCACATGGAAAAGTCTTCACACCCCTTCATTTTTTCCACATTTTGTTGTCTTACAGCCTGCATTTAAAATGGATTCAATTGAGATTGTGTCACTGATCTACACACAATACCCCATACCCCATTTACAAATTAATCAAAAATGAAAAGCTGAAATGTTTTGAGTCAATAAATATTCAACCCTTTTGTTATGGAAAGCCTAAATAAGTTAAGGAGTAAGCATGTGCTTAACAAGTCACATAAGTTGCAATAATAGTACATGACATGATTTTTAATTGACTACCCCATCTCGGTGCCCCACACATGCAGATAATTGTAAGTTCCCTCAGTCAAACAGTGAATTTCAAGCACAGATTCAACAAAAGACAAGGGAGGTGTTCCAATGGTAGGGAAAGAAGGGCACGTACTTGTAGATGGGAGAACAAAAATACATTGAATATCCATTTGAGCATGGTACAGTTATTAATTACACTTTGGATTGTGTATCAATACACCCAGTCACTACATAGATACAGGCACCCTTCCTAAGAGGAAGGAAACCGCTCAGGGATTTCCAGCCAGGCCACCCATGATACAAGTCAGTGTTCGACAACCATGTCTGAGGATGTCGGGAGATGACGTGGAAATCTGCCACTAGGCAATATTGTACAATCCATGTGTGCTTAGCTGTTAGAGACTTACCCAGAAATAATCACAGCTGTAATCGCTGACAAAGGTGATTTTTATTGTATTGACTCAGGGGGTTGAATACTTATGTAATCAAGATATATTTGTGTTTTATTTTCCATGAATTTTTCCACCACATTAGAGTATTTTGTGTAGATCGTTGACCAAAAAATACAATTGAATCCATTTTAATCCCACTTTGCAACACAACAAAATGTGGAAAAAGGCAAGGGGTGTGAATAGTTTCTGAAGGCACTGTATGCATGTAGTCTGTTGGCATATAATGTTTTCTTGTTTATATGTTCACCTGTCCGGGGACTCCAGATGAAATTAGCTGTTAGCTAAATCTGGAACAAACCATCGTTTATCAAGTGTACTGAGACTTATGCTTTTGTTGTACATTGTCCCTGTTCAAATCAACATAATAAAAAACCCAGTATAAGAATCAGATGGAGAGAAAATAGCTTCACACTAATGAGGAACATGAAGCAAAGGAAAAATACAATACAGTACAAGCAATGTAATGATTGTAAAAACACTCTGCTTTTCATTACACAAAGACTACAATCTATCCAAAAATGATTTAAGCGATTAAATATGTAGTACCTGCACCACATAACAAAATGCTTTTGTGTTTTATTAGAAGAATCTCCGCACACATGTCAGTGGTCCTGTGTAGCGCTTTGGTAGAGCAGGGTGCTTGCAATGCCAGGATAGTAGACTCAATTCCCAGGACTGCGTGTATGTAAAATGTATGCATGCATGAATGTAAGTCACTTTGGATAAAAGCGTCTGCTAAGTGGCATATATAATGAGATTGAAACCACAATTTAATCAAAAATGCCCAATAGCTCCTAAGATATCCCAATTTGAGGGCAGAAAATTGTTTTTACCGAAATTCAGATCAGACAAAACATAAGTGAAAAGAGGAAGACACTGTCCCAATAGTTCCATGGGCTACACGCACAGTTATCTACACATTGACAGACATCTGAAGTATCAGCCCTATCTCAGTGCACATCTTCCCTGTGAGTAGAACACATCAGATATCCCTTCTATCTGGTAAACTTCCCCACAGCTAAACCACCGTCTATTCCGAGATGGGCTAGCAGTTCTAAAGTGCCGCCCTGATAATCTCTACTGATTTGATCTTATCAGCCCTGAGGCAGTGGGATCCGTTGAAAGGGTTCCTCTGAGCTACAATATATCTGACGATTCTCTTCTGTTCTGTAGCTACAGCCCTTCAAAGCCATAATTTACCTAAACACTGAAATGTTGAAACCTCGAAACGTCCACTCCAGAGTTGAGGTTTTGAGGAAAGAAAATGCCACACAAGTGCAAATCATGGAAGTGTGCCAGATTTTTTCTGATCTATATATTATATGGTTGCCTTTTATATATATGGTAACATTTAGGGAAAACAATGAGTCTGACTCCCCACTGGGCACAAACTGGTTCGTCAAAATTCGTCAACATATTGTGATGTGGAATCTACGAGGAAAGTACATTGGATTTGAAAAAAGTAATCAACATCAACTGTTGTTTTGAGAGTGAAATTTCAACCACAGGATTATGTCTTCATGATAAAAAAAATTCAACAGACAAACCTTGTTTAAGAAAATATGTTGAATTTGTACCTTTAAAACCACATAAGAAACAACAGGCTGGGCAGCACCTCTTACTGGAGAATTGATCTATACAGATACCCTTTGGTCTTCTATCCAAGGTTTTAACCAAGCCTAGCTTTGCTATGCTATTTGTCACTGACTATTACCAATGTGCAATTGGGAGAATGATTGTTGAGCGATCTCTACTTAAAAAAATAAATAGATTCATTGTTGCCATCGAAGTCATCCCAAAGGGTAGGTTTAATTATCAGACCATACTTTATCACTCATATATCAGGTCTATTTCAGAACCCGTTACTTTTTCCACATTTTGTTACGTTACAGCCTTATTCTAAAATTGATTTAAAAAAAAAAATGTCCCATCAATCTTTTTATTTTTTTAATTTTTTTTATCTTTATTTTAACAGGGAAAACAGACTGAGACCTGGATCTCTTTTACGGCTGTGCCCTGTGTAAACATGTTGACATGTACAGTTCTAGGCATACAGACAAGAACATTTCAAAACAAAACAAAGACACAATTCAACAGAAACAATCACAGACAACATCATATTGATCCTCCATAATATTTTTGAAATGGGCAAGGGACACCAGAGTGTCTAACTTAAGTTGGATCTGCAGTTTGTTCCATAAATAAGGTGCAAAGGAACTGAAAGCAGTCCTTCCCAACTCTGTGGAGACCGCAGGAGTCTCTAATGTAATCCACATCTGTGATCTGGTCATAAAATTAGTATATCTAGTTGAAATTAATGATGATATATATGGAGGTAGTTTTAAAAGAAGCGCTTTATAAATAAACAAAAGAGCATGTTGCTCTCGCCTCACAGATAGAGAGGCCCAACCCACATGTTGATATAGGATACAGTGATGAGTTTTGTAACTATCACCTGTGACAAACCTGAGTGCACAATGGTAAATAGAATCCAGTGGTTTTAATGTTTGCCGATGCGTGCATATAAATAATATCACCATAATCTAAAACGGACATAAAAGTAGCCTGCACAATTTGTTTTCTATTTACGGAGGTCAGACAAGTCCTGTTTCTGTAAAGGAACCCTATCTTGAATTTGAGCTTTTTTCCCAATTCAGTAACATGTTTTTTAAAAGAGAGCCTATCATCTAACCATACCCCTAAATATTTATATGAAGAGACCTGTTTGATTTGAGTACCATCCAAGCTAGTGATTACAAAAGTGTTTCTAACATGACGTTTGTTTTCTTAGCGTTTAAAACAAGTTTAAGCTGTAAAAGAGACTCCTGTAATATCCTAAACTCCAACTGCATTAAAGCTTGGTCCGCTGTTGGAGCAATAGAGTACATCACTGTGTCATCTGCATATAAATGGAAATTACAATATCTGACATTATCACCAATGTTGTTTATATAAAGTGAGAACAATAGTGGGCCAATTATTGAACCCTGAGGGACCCCTTTAAGTAACTGTAAGGGGTCAGACTTGACCCCGTCGACCATGACGGCCTGAGTTCTATCTTTAAGATAGTCATAAAACCATCGGCAAGCATCAGTGCCCAATCTACACACAATACCCCATAATGACAAACCCAAAAAAGGTACAAATTTTTTTTTGCTAATTTATTAAATAAAAAAACTGAAATATAACGTTTACATAAGTATTTACACCCTTTACTCAGTACTTTGTTAAAGAAACTTTGGCAGCGATTACAGCCTTGAGTATGACGCTACAAGCTTGGCACACCTGTATTTGGGGAGTTTCTCCTATTCTTCTCTGCAGATTCTCTCAAGCTCTGTCGTCGCAGGTCTGTGAAGATCTTCATAACTGCTGTAATAATCTGTGCAGAATCTCGAATGGCATTGATCACTGGCACCATGTACTTTTAAATGTAAGCTCAACTGCAATCCAGGTCATTTGGATCCGCTATTAGATGAAGCACAGTGATAACACATTAATCTATCGTATAAATAAACAACATCTGACATTGTATTCTTATTTGAATTTTGCTGTGCTTTTAAATGGTTGAAAGCACAGTTAGACATTTGGGTGACAACCAAATAAAAAATCTGCCATTGTTTTTCCACTGGAATTTGGTTTTGCTTTTAGATGGTTGAAAGCATAGTGATAACACACTGGAAATTCAACTAACTCTTGGCTGTCTTTTGAGTGGGTGAATATAGGTTGTAATCTCATTGATCAACATCTCAACCAAATAGTACCCAATTATCTACGTTGAAATGTTGTGCTGTGCCCAGAGGGACATTTCCAAATGATTCAGGAGTCTAAAAATAGACGTATTTAACACATTAATCTGTCTTTACTCCCTGTCAGACACTATAGAGGGGGTGGGTCCCTTTTATTTAAAAAAAAAAGGTTTATTTTAGTCACATAATATTACCAGGCCACTGCATTATATGGATTTGTTCCGGAACATGGAAGCAGTTTATTGCATCCCAGTGTCTATTTGGGAAGAAATGTACAAAAAAGTATGAATATAGCATCATTTTGTACTCATAACAGGGTTCTAAAAAGAAGGAATGCAAAGAAAACAACATGGGCCCTCGCCCTGCTCTTAACATATTTACATGACATTGTTTCTGTTATTCTTTATGAGCATGAGGATATAGAAATTAGTCAATTGCATGCCACAACACAACCCTTTTCACTAATTGATGCTGACATGTTGCCGCTGACAAAAGTCAGGAAATGACTATTTAAATGGGTTTACATAATGTAATGAGTTAATGACGTGGGTTGTCATTGTTTTGTCGGTTTTTATGACTGTAGGGTCATGGTACTCATGAAGCTTGTACACTCCTGATGCCCAATGTCAAATTAACAATGTGGAGAAAGTGTGTAGGAGGCACCAGTCAAGGGCTGGTAAGCACATTCCATCGAGGAGATGCCACAAAATAAGCCCCAAAGTGGTATCAGCTATTAAGGAAATGGGTTTGTGGCTTTGGAGGGATGGGAAAAGAGTAAAAGCAATCAAGGCTTTAAATAAAAGGCAAATTGAAAGTGTTTCATATGAGGGCAAAGTCTCCTGTAGCTACCGTTGATGCCAATTCCTGAATAATTACTCTAGCGCTCAATGGCATTGCTCTCCCATGGCAACAGCCTGTTTATCTGCTAATGCAACACCCCCTACTCCTAAGCAACTTCTCACATAGTAAGCCACAGGTCCATGGGCCATGGTTGAAAGGAGAATCGTGTAAATACTGTTACTGTGAAATAAAAGGTTACAGTTGCTTTCAAATGGCTTTTACTTTAATGTGTTACAACGTTACAAAGGGCATGGAGACCAGAACGTCCATTACACAGGCATACCAACTTAACAGTGTCAGTTTCAGGTGTTTATGACATTTCTCCATAGACTTCCATCAAGTTCTGCCCATCAACCATTGAGGGGGCTCGAGACTCTCAGGAGCGTCCACTTTGGTGAATTGCAAAGTGTGGAGGGCCGAGATTACAGCGATGGAGAAGTTTGATTTGACACAAGGTCACAGGGAGCGCTGATTGACGAGTCTGATTACTGACATTGCCACACAGGGCCAGGCTTTGGCAGAAGCTCCTAGTGCCGGGCGTTTCAACCGACTATCACTCATTCACAACATCGCCGCCACTCGACAAACTGACACAAGCAGACATCCTGATAGATCGACTGGTCCGAGAGATGGAGAGATTTAAAAAAAAATGTATGGTACATCGTACTGAATAAACAGCAGTCGGGAGGAGATTCCCAAGGGGGCTACATGTATGCGGCAAAGGGGAAACATAATGGCTTGTGAACTGTGTGTGTTTTGGAATATTTACAGCGGTAGAGGATGGATTTTGGATGTATGTGCTTTCGATAGCACATATTGACCTGAATTCTAAAGAGGTAATGTACAGGCTAGGCCGACAGTATACATCATTTAGGTCCCCAAGGACTATTAAAGCAAAGCATTAACGGTGAAAAAGCTATACATTTTTCTATGATCCAAAGCAGCATTTTTACAGAAGGTCAACCAATTTAATTGGTTTTCAAGAAAAGTTAATGTTAAATACTGCAATCAGAAGGACAGATGTCTTACATCTTATATCAGTGAGATGGTCTCTACATGGCACTGGACAGCAACGCACATGCCTAAGAGCATAATAAAGAAAGTCATTATACAAATCCGTTTCTATGCGTTTCATGCCTTCAGAGCAATTATAATTCAAAGATATGTGCAATGGAGAAGGATGGCGTGGCAATTTTCACATTCCATCAAGTCATGCTTCAATATTACATGACACTTACAGTTAGAGCCCACTCCTGTTCATATCCAGTGGTGGTTCATCCTGCTAGCCCTTTAAGGCAGTGAATACTATAGCAGTAAGCCTTTTCTTATATTCAATACCCTTCTCTTGGAAATAGAAATGTTGAGTGGGGATGAGAGTATTATTATAAGACAGAGGTTTAAGTTGACTGAGACATTTAAACTTTCTTAAACAGATAGTAGTAGTTAATTTCTGCAATGGATTGTGAGATGTGTTATTATTTAAAACCCTTGTCTACCTGGTCAGGGTGTGCCTCCCAAATGTAACAAATGTAATTCCATATACAGTGTCTTCGGAAAGTATTCAGACCCTCTGATCTTTTCCACATTTTGTTAGGTTACAGCCTTATTCTTAAACTGATTGAATTGTTTTTCCCCCCTCATCAATCTACACACAATACCCCATAATGACAAAGATTTTTCAGAAATGTTAGCAAATGTAAGTACTCAGACCCAGCGATTACAACAGCGATTACAACCTTGAATCTTCTTGGATATGACGCTACAAGCTTGGCACACTTGTATTTGGGGAGTTTCCTCCATTCATCTCTGCAGATCCTCTCAAGCTCTGTCAGGTTGGATGGGAGGCGTTGCTGCACAGCTATTTACAGGTCTCTCCAGAGATGTTCGATCTGGTTAAAGTCCAGGCTCTGGCTGGGCCACTCATGAACATTCAGAGACTTGTCCCGAAGCCCCTTGTCTTGACTGTATGCTTAGGGTCGTTGTCCTGTTGGACGGCGAGTCTGAGGTCCTTAGCTCTCTGGAGCAGGTTTTCATCAAGGATCTCTCTGTACTTTGCTCCATTCATATTTGCCTCAATCCTGACTAGTGTCCCAGTCCCTGCCGCTGAAAAACATCCCCACAGAATGATGCTGCCACCATCATGCTTCACCGTAGGGATGGTGCCAGGTTTCCTCCAGATGTAACGCTTGGGATTCAGGCCAAAGAGTTCAATCTTTGTCTCATCAGACCAGATAATCTTGTTTCTCATGGTCGGAGAGTTTTTAGGTGCCTTTTTGCAAACTCCAAGTGGGCTGTCATGTGCCTTATACTGAGGAGTGGCTTCCATCTGTCCAGTCTACCATAAAGAGCTGATTGGTGGAGTGCTGCAGAGATGGTTATCCTTTGGGAAGGTTCTCCCATCTCCACAGAGGAACCCATCGGGTTCTTGGTCACCTCCCTGACCAAGGCCCTTCTCCCCCGATTGCTCAGTTTGGCCGGGTGGCCCGCTCTAGGAAGTGTCTTAATGGTTCCAAACTTCTTCCATTTAAGGATGATGGAGGCCACTGTGTTCTTGGGGACCCTTAAATGCTGATGAAATGTTTTGGTATCCTTCCCAGATCTGTGCCTCGACACAATTTTTTGTTCTGACATGCGTTGTCAACCTTATATAGGCAGGTGTGTACCTTTCTAAATCATGTCCAATCAATTTAATTTACCACAGGTGGACTCCAATCAAGTTGTAGAAACAGGATGCACCTGAGCTTAATTTAGAGTCTCATAGCAAAGGGTCTGAATACTTATGCATATAAAGTATTTCTTTCAATTTTTTTAAGAAATGTGCAAACATTTCTGAAAACCTGTTTTCACTTTGCCATTATGGGGTATTGTGTGTAGATTGCTGACATTTTGATTTATTTAGAATAAGCCTATAACGTAACAAAATGTGGAAAAGTCAAAGGGTCTGAATACTTTCCATAGCCCTATGGTCAAGAGTAGTGCGCTTTATAGGGATTTTGGAATATGGAACAGAGCCTTGTTTGAGTACATTCTATTGAACAGTAACCTTGAGCAGAGTGGCACAGGATAGGAGAGGGGGGTGTGCAGATTTGTAAGGGTCTGGGTGAGCTCTGCAGCATAACTACTGTATGTGCTGATTCAGGGATGTGTGAAGGACCACAAGATATTCATTGTCACCACCACACAAACACCCCCCAGTTTACTTCATATATTTTTTGATGGGTGTGTGGTGTCTACGAGAAAGGTTATTTTTTTATTTAACTAGGCAAGTCAGTCAAGAACAAATTCTTATTTACAATGACAGCCTAGGAACAGTGGGTTAACTTCCTTTTTCAGGGGCAGAACGACAGATTTTTACCCTGTCAGCTCAGGGATTCGATCAAGCAACCTTGTACTTACTGGACCAACGCTCTAACCACTAGGCTGCCTGCCGCCCCAACATAGCAGTGGAATCAAACATGCAAATCTCCGATAAGCACAATAGCTTATTCAAGACAGCTGTAAAAGCACACTATTGCAAAACATGTTAAAGGCCTGTGCAGGCAAAATTCAGTTTTTCTTGTGTTTTGTGGAGACCTGTCATTTCTGTTAATTCCTGTTTTGAGGCCCACCTGTTTAGCAAAAATAAATGTATAAATAATGCGTGCATTTTATTCTGGCATTAATTCATGTCACATAGCAGTTTGCAAACAATAATAAAAAATGCATTAATTAATTAATAAAGCCATCAACAAACATGATCTCTTTCTTGAGTAACGCAGCTCCAAAATGTAGGTGTTTCAGCATAGCTCAGGCCTTTCTGTGGTGATGGGGCAGCCAGCAGAAAATTCAGAGCGTAGGCATTGGTAATCTTCTCTAGTTGCGCTGTGATTTGCTCAGCGTTCTGTCACTCATGGGGACACTACATCACCACATCTACAGGGAGAGCTAGGCAGTTCAAGCCCCCTTAGGCAGTGCCATTGATTTACAGCAGAAGTGCCCGTCCAAGTAAACTCAAGGTCATTGGCACCGATAAAATTACGTCAAATCACGTTATATCTACCGTAGCTTTGATTGGACTGATCATGTCAACATAATACCTTCAAAATCTTAGCTAGCAAGAGTCATGTCAACTATCTACTGGCAAAATTTGAGATAAAACGTATCGGTGCTCAAGTCGGTAATCGCAAATTCAACAGTGAGTGGTTTGGAAGGAATCAGTGGCTAACTGCAAGTGTCGCAAATCAATCACCATTATTATTCCCCTGCCTGCTATTCGGTGGAGAGGGTGTGTGGTCCAAGTCCAGGTTCAAGGAACCAAGCTTAAAAAGATAAACATTTGCACGCAACACCACGGGCCAGAAAATGTTGAATACATTAGCCATGCTGTCAATCCAGCATGACTTCATCCAGAGAATGCCAGACTTTGATGACAACGTTTTCCCTCAAGAAGGACCGCTGCCCCACCTTCCTGATCAAGCGAGCACAGCACAACAATGGTGAGTCACAAAATGTGTCTGGCATGCTGCTGCATAAATGATGCATGCCAGGAAGATATGTATACTGTAGCTAACAAAGTAGTACTAAGTGTATGTTGTGTAGTAAGCTGTTAGTGGCCCATGTGTCTCACCCTAAGAATGTAGTCCCTCTCCCCCTCAGAACCTCAGAAGCCTGCTCTTCTGACTTGACGATGCACGTGTAGCCTATAGCCTGTTTTAGAGAAATGTCATAATTTAATATTGTAAGAGCTTTATTGTCTGCTTATATGCCCCTGTTATTTATCCTATGGTTCTGACTTGGTGTACAGGGAGAATACTGTAAGAATGGCCCATGTTCTGAATTCTTCCGCTGTCCATTTCTAAAGTGCTTAACAAATCGGTATATCGATTAAGACATTTAGTTCGCTCAAATGTCTTAATCGAAATTACGGCTTGCCTTATCCGCTCATCGTTCCCTTTTTGTACATCTCCCATTGTTATATTGCTTATATACAGTGCCTTCAGAAAGTATTCAGACCCCTTGACTTTTTCCACATTTTGTTACGTTATAGCCTTATTCTAAAATTGATTAAATACAAAACAATCCTCAGCAATATACACACAATACCCCATAATTGTCACACCCTGATTTGTTTCACCTGTCTTTGTGCTTGTCTCCACCCCCTCCAGATGTCGCCCATCTTCCTCATTATCCCCAGTGTACTTATACCTGTGTTCTCTGTTTGTCTGTTGCCAGTTCGTTTTGTCTTGTCAGGTCTTACCAGTGTGTTTTCCCGTATCCCTGCTTTCTCAAGTTCTGCTTCCTAGTTTCCACGGTTCTGACCATTCTGTCTGCCCGCCGTTCTGTACCTGCCTGACTCTGACCCGTTTACGAACCTCTGCTTGTCCTGACCCCGAGCCTGCCTATTGTTCTGTACCTTATTGACTCCTCCCTGGATTACGGACCTCTACCTGCCTTTGACCTGTCTTTTGCCTAACCCCTGTTTGGGTCAATAAAGATCTGTGACTCTAGCTGTCTGCATCTGGGTCTTATCCTGAGTTCTGATAATAATGGCAAAGCATAAACTGTTTTTTTAGAAATGTTTGCAAATTTTTTAAACAGAAATACCTTATTTACATAAGTATTCAGACCCTTTGCTATGAGACTAGAAATTGAGCTCAGGTGCATCCTGTTTCCATTGTTCATGTTTACGCAACTTGATTGGCGTCCACATGTAGTAAATTCAATTGATTGGACATGATTTGGAAAGGCAAACACCTGTCTATATAAGGTCCCACAGTTGACAGTGCACGTCAGAGCATAAACCAACAAAGGAATTGTCTGTAGAGCTCAGAGATATAATTGTGTCGAAGCACAGATCTGGGGAAGGGTTCCAAAAAATTTATTTAGCATTGAAGGTTCCCAATAACAAAGTGGCCTCCATCATTCTTAAGTGGAAGTTTGGAACCAAAATTCTTCCTAGAGCTGGCCGCCCGGCCAAACTGAGCAATCGGGGGAGAAAGGCCTTGGCCTGGGAGGGGACCAAGAACCTGATGGTCACTCTGACAGAGCTCTAGAGTTCCTCTGCGCAGATAGGAGAACCTTCCAGAAGGACAACCATCTCTGCAGCACTCCACCAATCAGGCCTTTATGGTTGAGTGGCCAGACGGAAGCCACTCCACAGTAAGAGGCACATGCCAGCCACTTGGCACCTGAAGACTCTCCGACCATGAAAGAAGATGTTCTGGTCTGATGAAAACAAGATTACCAAGTGCCACGTCTGGAGGAAACCTGGCGCCATCCCTACGGTGAAGCATGGTGGTGGCAGCATCATGCTGTGGGGATGTTATTCAGAGGCAGGGACTGGGAGACGAGTCATGATCAAAGCAAAGATGAATGGAGCAAAGTACAGAGAGATCCTTGATGAAAACCTGCTCCAGAGCACTCCGGACATCAGACTGGGGCGAAGGTTCACCTTCCAACAGGACAACGATCCTAAGCACACAGCCAAGACAATGCAGGAGTGACTTCCGGACAAATTTGATTTTCATTGCACAAGGGTTTAGGTTGAGATTAAAAGTAGTACAATATGTAGGGAGCCATTTAGGACACAGACTATGTATTGACTCTGAGCGAACACACACACATATCAACACGTGCAGTACAAGACTAGAGACTTGGTTTGTTTTACTTTAACAACAAACTACCTAGTTAGCTAATAAAAGTTTACAATAGTTTTCCTATTCATATCTGGATCCTGGGACGCAGTTAGTGTTAATGCTGAGACCACTGATATATGTCCCGGGATCCTTGCTCAAACAAGGTGGTATTACATTGGCGAAGCAGATAACCTAGCTTCTTTTATTGCCAGATACCAAGCACGCTAACCAGTTAGCCCTTGTGGCTAGGGTCACAATTCTATTTGTCTCAGTTTTAGGACCATCGATTTCCAGAGATTTCTACTGCCAGCATCTCTCATTTCACAGAGTGAATTTTATTTTACCTTTATTTAACTAGGCAAGTCAGTTAGGAACCAATTCTTATTTACAATGACAGCCTAGGAACAGTGGGTAACTGCCTTGCTCAGGACAAAACGACAGAATTTCATCTTGTCAGCTCGTGGATTCAATCTAGCAACCTTTCAGTTGCTGGCCCAACACTCTAACCACTACTCTACCTGCCATCCCAAATAGTGGGCTCATCCTACTATTAGTACTATCATGC
This sequence comes from Brachymystax lenok tsinlingensis, assembly GCA_030435695.1. NCBI lineage: Eukaryota > Metazoa > Chordata > Actinopteri > Salmoniformes > Salmonidae > Brachymystax > Brachymystax lenok. The sequence goes on from CM059797.1 coordinate 50,703,563, forward strand.
CTCCAAAAAACGTTGAGGATCACATCTCTGCTGGGCAGGTACGTGAACTCTTGGAGAAGCAGAACGTTTTCTATAAGAAAATGATACTTCAGCAGGAAATTAACTTTAAAAGCTGGACAACCTGACTAAAGATGTACAAGACAATAAAACAAGCCTTCAGTTCACACAGAAGGATGTGGATGTGTTGAAAACCAGAAACTGTTCCTCTATGCAGAAGGAAATCACCACAGTTAGGGAGGGCCTCCAGAACATGACTGGGAAGGCTGATTACCTGGATGGACAATCTAGGAGAAATATTCTTGTAATTGATAGTATCCAGGAGAGCCAAAGTGAGACATGGGCTGAATCAGAGGACAAAGTTCGAAAGCTGTTTTCTGAGGAGCTACAATTAGATCAAAAGGTTGAGCTGGAATGTGCTCACCGGTCTGGGAAACCAGGGGGCACTGGTGGTGCAAATGGTGGTGCCAATGGAACCAGACCCAGGTCAATTGTAGTGAAATTCCACAGGTTCAAGGATAAGCTTGCAGTCCTTGAAAAAGCCAAACACCTTAAAGGGTCCTTCATCTTCATCAATGAGGATTTCTCAGATGCAGTCCGTCAAAGAAGAAATGAACTAATACCAGCTATGAAGGCTGCAAGATAACGAGGTGACATAGCATATCTGAGGTATGGCAAACTGATTGCTCACCCTCCCTCCCAAGGAGTTAGGAGGTGCGACAGACAAGTAATTCCAGCCACCCCCCACCCCCATATAAATACTGTAAATCTATCAAAGAAAAGTCTGTTAATTGCTCACTTGAATATATGCAGTTTAAGGAACAAAATTCATGAAACATGCTGTCTAGTGCAGTCAAACAATATTCATGTATTGACAATATCAGAGACTCACTTGGGCTCTTCTTTTGAGGATGCTGAGATCTCTATACATGGATACAATTTGTTCAGGTGGGACAGAAATAGATATGGGGTTGGAGTTGCAGTTTATATACAGAGTCATATTCCAGCAAAACAATGTTGAATGGATTAGAGGCACTATGGGTACAGGTGCATTTACCACATTTGAAACCTATACTACAGTAGTTGGTTTCTGCTATAGGCCACCTAGTGCTGATGTGGAATGTCTTGATGTAATTTGCGAAATGTTGGATGAGGTATCTGATGAAAATAGGGAAATATATTTTTGGGGAGATATTCATATAGATTTTTTTAACACCAACAGTCCAATGATAAATAAACGTATTTCTGTTGCCAAAGTATGTAACCTGACCCAAGTTATGACATTACCAACCAGAACGTTCACTAATAGGTCCGGTATCACATCATCAACTTGTATCGATCACATTTTTACTAACATGACTGAACATTGTTCTAAAGCTGTATCAGTGGCACTAGGTTGCAGTGATCATAACTAAAATACCAAAGGCTGGCCCTAAGGTAATCTACCGAAGGTCCTTCAAAGGGTTCAATCAGGACTCATTTGTGGATGAGATTAAGAATGTGCAATGTTATAAGTGTGTGGTAAGGATGATCCTGAAATGTCACTAAGTTTGTTTATGAAATTAGTATAGCTGACCAGCATGCCCCTTTAAGAAAATGCACTGTGAGGTCAAACGGTGCCCCATGGATTGATGATGAGCTGAGAAATTGAATGATTCAAGGTTATGATGCCAAAAAAGTATCAGATAAATCTGGCACTCTGTCTGATAAGCAAAGTTATTGTAAATTAAGAAATCTTGTAACCAAGCTAATCAAAGGAAAGAAGAAGGGATTCTATCAGCACAAGATTTATGAAGTGAAGGGTGATGGGAAAAAACTGTGGAGAACATTGAACACTAGGAATTCGAACACCTCTTTTGTTGAATCAGAGGGTATATTTACTGCAAAACCACATGACATCACAGACTACTTTAATGAATATTTTACAGGCAAAGTGGACAAGTTGAGGAATGCTATGATTCCAACTGATGGTCCCATACCCTTATAATAGATTGTATCATGAAGGAGATGCAATGCATGTTCGAATTTCATCAAGTAGAAAGGGAAGAGGTAGAAAGGATGCTGTTGTCCCTTTCGGATGACAAGTCACCTGGTACAGATAATCTTGACGCCAAATTGCTTAGAGTTACAGCTAACCAAATATCTACCCCAATGTCTCCTATTTTTAATAAGTGCTTGATGTATGGGTGTGCACAGAATTCTGGAAAGAGTCAAAGGTTATTACACTACCTAAGGATAAAAAAATCTGCATTCACTGGTCCTAATAGTCATCCTATAAGCTTGCTGCCTGTGTTAAGTCAATTATTGGAAAAAAATGTGTCTGTACAAATCAAGGATTATTTATCATGTAATGTTCTGATAATGGGTTTCCAGCATGCATATAAAGAAGGGCATTCTACGAGTACAGCCTTAGCACAAATGACAGATGATTGGTTAAAGAGTATGGATGACAGGAAGTTAGTTGGCGCAGTGCTGCTAGATTTCAGTGCTGCTTTTGATGCAATTGATAATGAACTGTTACTAGTTAAACTCAAATGTTATGGTTTTAAGTCTGCAGCTCTATCCTGGATGGAAAGCTATCTATACAGGAGAAGGCAAAAAGTGTCCTTTAATGGTAGCTTTTTCAAACAGTAAATATATACACTGTGGTGTTCCTCAAGGAAGTTGCCTAGGCCCATTTCTCTACTCTATCTTTACTAATGATTTACCTTCAGTAATGAACATAGCAAGAGTTGTCATGTAGGTCGATGACTCTACAATGTATAGCACAGCATCAGAATGTAATGAGCTAACAGATGTACTGAGCAGTGAACTAAGAATGGTGTCTGAGTGGGTTGATATGAACAGATTGGTGTTGAACATTTCTAAAACGAAATGTATTGTATTTGGTTCAAGATATTTGCTTGCTGATGATCCCCAATTGAATTTGTCGATGAATAGAACGCATGTAGAGCAAGTGAAAAAAACAAAACTACTAGGCGTCATGTTGGACTCAGCTTTATCATGCTCAAAACACATAGCTAATATTGTTACTAAGATGGGTAAGGGAATAGCTGTTACAATAAATTTTTCAAAGTATGTAACATCTAGCACTCTGAATCAGGTGATTCAATACCTGGTCCTATCACACTTAGAGTACTATCCAGTTATATGGGCATCTGAGGCAAAGAAAAATATAAAAAGCTCAAAATCGCTCAAAACAGGGCTGCCAGATTAGCTCTTCGTTGCTCTATCTGTATGAATATTATCCAAATGCATCATAATCTCTCATGGCTTCACGTTGAAAACAAATTACTATCCAGCCTTCTGATTTTCTTTAGGAATGTTATATATATTTTTTTAAACAGTATTTTTCAAGCCAATTAGTACATACTAGCAACACACATAACACCAAACCAGACAGGCAAATTCAGGGTAGCTAAGTCAACCCAAGTCAACCAAATCGCCTAAAATCTACAGTTTTATATAGAACCATAGCTGAATGGAACTCTTTACCACTCCACATTTCTGAGGCAAAAAGTAAATCCACCTTCAAGAAAAATAAAATAAAACATCTAATGTGAAAGACCATATGACTGGACAGGAAATAGAAAGCATCAACTGAATGTTAAATGTGTTTCCTGTCAGGTATTTTAATTGTCTGTTTTGTCTACTTTGTGATTGTTTGCAATGTCTTGTTAATTGGTGTTGTACCCCAGGAAGATTAGCTAGCGTTGCGGCGTTAGCTAATGGGGATCCTAATTAATAATTAGAAAAATACAAGTATAATCAGAGAGTTTGTCCCTCATCATGCGTACAGAAACTAATAGGTATCAAGTGTATTCATTGATATACACATTTGTATATGTTTTTCCCCATATTGTCAATCAGAAAACAATGCCTCATGCAAATTAACCTTGAAAGTGAGAAAAAAAGTGTACATTACTTTCACGAGATAAACAACGACAACAACAGCAATCAAACAGCTTCTCCTCAACAGTTATTCATTCTCCTTAGCCAGAGTCATATTTTTTAAGAAAATTAATTCTGCTGACTGATTTGATTTTGTAATAGCCTAATAGTATGCCACTGGCCTGCTCATTCAACTGTAACTGATAGAGATAAGAAAATATCAATTGAGAGGCCTACATTGCTCCACATTTTAATAGAGATTTAATTTTGTTTCATTTTAAAATTTCTGCAGCCGTCTTTAATAGGAAAAATTATAATAGGAAAATATGAAAGACGGGATTCCCAATGACTGGATATTTTTTATTTGAGCCCTGAAGCGCAAATCATAACTGTATGGTCCCAAGTAGTCAAGTAGACCAAATAAAGTCAATGATAGGGTAACTTAATACAAGGTTATGGGGAAGTTGTATAATAGGCCTATATCGGGCTAAATTCTAGCAGAAATATTGCTTATACCCTATTCTGAAGAAGAAGAAGAAGAACCTAATGCCTTGGTAGAAATGTGATGTCCATTTGTCTCAAACAGAATTGGCACCTTACTCTATTTTACTCAGTATCTGAGACAGAGAGAGACGGAAAGAGGGAGCCATTCAAAACAAGTCTTCTCTAGTTTATCATTCACACTCAACCACACACTGAAGGTTGAATCCATACGCAGCCACAGAAGATGTTACATGACATATGGGCATTTCCATCGAAAAGGACGCATGAGCACCAACATGTGACGTTCATAGGACCATATCAAATTGTGTGTCAAATAAAAGCTAAGAGTCTATATTTTGGAGAAATTATTTTAACAATTTTCCATCATAAAAATGTAAGATGGATAAACAGATGGAAAAGGGGTCTTAAAAGTTCCACTGGCATACTTTTATTCAGCTCATAATGGTTTTCTTTGTATTTTTGTTGGTGGTCAAACCAAGAGTATTCTAATTGTCTGAGTCTGTACAACCCCTGTCTCTGCCTCTCTATTTCACTCTGCAGTTAATGTCACCTCTCCCAGCTCTTACTGACACCTACCCACGAGCCCGCTCTCTTTCCATTTACTGTTACCAGCATCCTCACCCACTGAGCACCGACTGTCTCCGGACGTCCATGGATGTTGAAAAGTAGTTGAAATTTGGTCAGTCCACCCTGGCCTTTTTTATTTTACCTTTATTTAACTAGGCAAGTCAGTTAAGAAAAAAATCGTATTTTACAATGACGGCCTACCCTTCTACTCTACTGTACAATACTATACTTTTCTGTACTGTACTGCTGTATTGTATTGGACTGTACTCTACTGTGCTCTACTCACTGTACTGTACTGTACTGTACTGTGCTATCCAAACTTGTGAAACATGTACAGTACAGTACAGCTCAGTGAGTAGAGCACAGTAGAGTACAGTCAAATACAATACAGCAGTACAGTCCAGAAAAGTATAGTATTGTACAGTAGAGTAGAGTACAGTATATTGTACTGAACTAAACTGAACTTTGCTGTACTATATTCTACTGTACTCTACTGCACTGTTATGAACTCTACTCTACCTTGCTCTGCTGTTTTGTACTGCACTGTAATCTACTGTGATCTGCTGTGGTGAGCTGTGATGTCCAAACTTGTAAAACATAAGGATAATTACATTCATATCCATAATTATTTATTTCTGTTAAGTACAGATCAGGGACCCATGATTTAATTCCGTTACCGTAATTCCGTTACCGGGTGTAAATCCACTTCACTTACTGTAGTTAAATAAACAAAATAGATTTTTCAAACTCAAGGTGCTATGTCATAGCTGACACCCCATTCTTTCTGCAGACATCTTTGAATCTTAATTCAGGGCAGATATTAAAACGTTTTTGGAAAACATGGTAGCATAAAAACCTGAGGGAGATTTTACAGTAATTCCGTTACCAAAGTTTGCACAGTTCTTCCACTAAATTCATTTTTGTAAAATGCTCAGTGGAAATGGTTAAAAGTTGTCATTCTGCATAGAGTTGCATGGTTTGTTAAAGTTTCAATGGTTTTGTTTGACATACAGTGCCTTCGGAAAATATTCAGACATCTTAACTTTTTCCACATTTTGTTATGTTACAGCCTTATTCTAAAATTGATTCAGTTGTTTTTTTCCTCATCAATCTACACACAATACCCCATAATGACAAAGCAAAAACAGGTTTTTAGAAATGTTTGCTAATTTATTGAAAATAAAAAACTAATTACATTTATGTAAGTATTCAGACCCTTTACTCAGTACTTTGTTGAAGCACCTTTGGCACCGAGTACAGCATGGAGTCATCTTGAGTATGATGCAACAAGCTTGGCACACCAGTATTTGGGGAGTTTCTCCCATTCTTCTCTGCAGATCCTCTCAAGCTTTGTCAGGTTGGATGGGGAGCGTCGCTGCACAGCTATTTTCAGGTCTCTCCAGAGATGTTCGATCGTATTCAAGTCCAGGCTCTAGCTGGGCCACTCAAGGACATTCAGAGACTTGTCCTGAAGCCATTCCCATGTTGTCTTGGCTGTGTGCTTAGGGTCGTTGTCCTGTTGGAAAGTGAACCTTCACCCCAGTCTGAGGTCCTGAGCGCTCTGGAGCAGGTTTTCATCAAGAATCTCTCTGTACTTTGTGCCGTTCAGCTTTACCTCGATCCTGACTAGTCTCCCAGTCCCTGCCGCTGAAAAACATCCCCACAGCATGATGCTGCCACCACCATGCTTCACCGCAGGGATGGTGCCAGGTTTCCTTCTTACGTGACACTTGGCATTCAGGCCAAAGACCTCAATCTTGGTCTCATCAGACCAGAGAATCTTGTTTCTCATGGTCAGAGAGTTTTTAGGTGCCTTTTACTAAGGAGTGGCATCTGTATGGCCACTCTACCATAAAGAGCTGATTGGTGGAGTGCTGCAGAGATGATTGACCTGTTCTCCCATTTCCATAGACAAACTCTAGAGCTCTGTCAGAGTGACCATCAGGTACTTGGTCACCTCCCTGACCAAGGCCCTTCTCCCCTGATTGCTCAATTTGGCCAGGCGGCCCGCTCTAGGAAGAGTCTTGGTGGTTCCAAACTTCTTCCATTTAAGAATGATGGAGGCCACTGTGTTCTTGGGGACCTTCAATGCTGCAGAAATCTTTTGGTACCCTTCCCCAGATCTGTGCCTCGACACAATCCTGTGTCAGAGCTCTAGGTACTATTCCTTCAACCTTATCACTTGGTTTTTGCTCTAATATGCAATGTCAACTGTAGGACCTTATATTTGCCTTTCCAAATCATGTTCAATCAATTGAATTGACCACAGGTGGACTCCAATCAAGTTGAGATGTTTCTACAAGGATGATCAATGGATACAGGATGCACCTGAGCTCAATTTCAAGTCTCATAGCAAAGGATCTGAATACTTATAAGGTATTTCTGTTTTTTATGTTTAATACATTTGCAACATTTTCGCTTTGTCATTATGGGGTATTGTGTGTAGATTGCTGAGGAATGTTTTTTATTTAATCCATTTCAGAATAAGGTTGAAAAAGTCAAGGTGTTTGAATACTTTCCGAAGGCACTGTACATTTTAAAGTGAAAAAACTGAATCAAAGCGTAATTCCGTTATCATGGAATTGCCCATATTGTCATTGGCTCTATTTCAGTGTTTCACTATCGTCCTTTGAGCCATGTGCTATTGTTCAAAAGAAAGACTGAAGAGAAGCCAACCTGATTCAAACCAGTGAATAGACATAGGCTGTATATTTCCACGAGCAAGTAAAACAATTAAAATAACAGCAGTGTAGAATTCAATACTATTCCCACATACAGATCAAATAGAGCACAGGCACATCCGTAGCCAAACACTCCAGAATTAGATTCCATCTCCAATGCCCCTTGCCAGAGCATATACAACAGGTCATCTCAAATTGGAAAATAATTAATATTTGGATATGATCCTTCTGCAGAGTTTGCCCTCTAACCCCCCACTCCATCTCAACAGATATATTGGATTTGTCCCAAATGGCACCCTTTTCCCTATATAGTGCACTAAACGTACTGCACTATAAAGGAAATAAGGTGCCATTTGGGACGCACTGACTGTTAGAGCTGAGCACCTGAATCGGCTTATACCAATGTCATCCATCTTTACACAATCCAGACAGCTCCTGTTCACCAGTGACATCCATGCCTGGGCATGCGCTGGGCAGGAGTTCGGGAACATATGGACATGCATATTTGACAAGACGTAAGGGCAATTCTGGGATGTTTTCCAGATATTTGATATGTTTAAAAAGAAAAAGAGAAAAGTAAATCGTGTCTGCTGTAGAGACAGTGTATTTTTCACCTTGGACCTACCCTTCACCTTGATTGTGTGCATAAAATTAATTCAGCTCTTTTGCATTTTTCCTGATTTTGAGTTTTAAAATAGGCATGTATAGGATGGCTTTGTTAGGTTCAATACTGTCTTCTTGAGACCTGACTGTGATATACACGACATTAGTTCAAGTTACTGTAGTAGGCTACCTTAACCATGTAAAGAACTGAACAGTTGTCTGGCTACCTTTATATGTCACAAACATGAACATCACATCCCAAAAATCTATGATCAGTTTTATTCACCTGCTAGACGTTCCTAGCACCCAGCAGTACTTATTTTATTTTCATGGTTGCCAAATTTGGAGCCGTCAAGAAATCTCAAGCCTTCTCAGCTGACATTTCCATTCAATACACATAAGGCGTTTACAGCGAAAAGCCGTCCCAATAACACACTCCCATGAGAGCTAAGCGCTACTGTATCAGGAAAACAGATTACAACTCTGTTCATATTTAAAGTGTTTGTGTTATTCCCCGTTCTACCCACACTCTTAGAAAAAAGGGTTCCAAAAGGGTTATTCGGCTGTCCCCACAAGATAACCCTTTTTGGTTCCAGGTAGAACCCTTTTGGGGTCCAGGCAGAACCCTTTTGGGTTCCATGTACAACCCTCTGTAGAAAGGGCTCTACATGGAACACAAAAGGGTTCAACCTGGAAGCAAAAACAGTTCCTCAAATGGTTCTCCTATGGGGACAGCCGAAGAACCCTTTTAGGTTCTAGACAGCCCCTTTTGTTCCAAGAGTGCACCAGTCCCCTATCTCTAACAAGCCACTGACACTATCAGGGCGACGCAGTGTGTGTGTTTATTCCCAGCTCCCTCTCTCTTTTACCCGCATCGCCGCTCCTATATTTAAGACAGATCATTTCAAACTTCTGCCTTTGAATTAATTGCTTTTATCATTTGCATTTGGAATTCAGTAGCATTCACCAGACATCGGGGTGGGGCACTGTACGGAGATGGTGACTGCAGTTTGTGACTGTGTTCTTATTTGTATGCAGAGAGTACTGGCATATGAAAGTTTCCAGTATCTTGTGTCCATAAAAGCCTGAGCCAGCCCTGTGGGTGACCATTAATGAGAATCTATGCACTGGGTCATATTAAATGTTAATGGAACCTGCCTGCCTGGCTGCCAGACTGAAACGAGCCCTACCAATCATCCGTACAGGAATATAAAATTGCCTGGAATAGAGGCCAATATGGATACCGATAGATATAGATTCACACATACAGTATAATTATCAAACTACTGGATCTGAATGATCCTCTACGAGGATAAACTATTTCGGTAGCACTTTATTTTACTATACAGAAAATGACCAATATCTACTTGAAAGTACATGATAAAATAATAAGAGTTATGACCTGTGAATTACTTGTTTGTTGCTTTGGGATTCATTAAAGAAAGCACCTCTGGGGAACATTTGCTACCAGGTAGTTACCAATTGTGCAGAGTTCTTTGAAGTAAGTACCAGAAGGAACCAATTGTTACTATGTACATTTCTAGTAAAATCTAGTGGAACATGTTGTTTAATAAAGTGAGCTTCCAAGAATTTGTCTGCGCTGAATATTTTTTTTGGCCCGCGCTACAGACCGCTATATCGGTCCACTGGTTCAGGAATAGTAAAGGCTCAGTGCACTACTTTTGTGCAACAATACATTTTTTCCCCCTTTCCAGCGGCAATGGTCTGTGGTCATTGTATAATGTCTCATTACAGAATGGTAATGAGGAGTATGATAATGTAACATGTCACTTTGTACTGTTATATGAAATTAACTGTAGGGACTATCCTGAACATTTGTAGGGACTATTATAACAAAGTGGTAGCCTATTTTAAGACCTGTACTTCCCTTCATAGATCTCCAACATTGATGAAAAAGACATCCAAACATGTCTTTGTATATAATACACACTACAGACCTGTGGAATATTGCAAATAAATTGTATGCCAGCTTTCTTTAGATGTAAGAACGTATTTTTAAATTAAAAGTGGCATACAGGGAAAATGCATGTGGGCTGCATTTACATTCGTGCTATTAGCATGGGTGCGGGGTCAATTTACCTATTCATTGTATCAGCATGTAGCCTCAATGTAATTTGGCATGTCATTAGAATAGGAATGAAGGGAAAATGTGGGGAGTTATTGCTTGGCATCATAGTATTATAATGGGTACGAAGACAGAAATGAAAATCCACTGCAGTGAAAATGGTCATATGAATATCAAAGCGGAAGCAAAACTTTAAAAATGTTTAGACCGCTGGGCTAGCACCTGGATAAAGGTTACAAGTGAAAATACAGATAAGAAATTATTGGATTGAAAGAAGTGAAAGAATCTTACATAATTGATTCATTTTAAACCACATTTCTGTCCTGAGCCTCTATGGTATACAGTTGAAGTTGGAAGTTTACATACACTTAGGTTGGAGTCATTAAAACTTGTTTTTCAACCACTCCACAAATTTCTTGTTAACAAACTATAGTTTTGGCAAGTCGGTTAGGACATATACTTTGTGCATGACACAAGTAATTTTTCCATCAATTGTTTACAGACAGATTATTTCATTTATAATTCACTGTATCACAATAAACAGCTTGGGAAATTCCAGAAAATGATGTCATGGCATTAGAAGCTTCTGATAGGCTAATTGACATAATTTGAGTCAATTGGAGGTGTACCTGTGGATGTATTTCAAGGCCTACCTTCAAACTCCTCTTTGCTCCTTCCTCTTTGCTTGACATGATAGGAAAATCAAAAGAAATCAGCCAAGACCCCAGAAAAGAATAGTAGACCTCCACAAGTCTGGTTCATCCTTGGGAGCAATTTCCAAACGCCTGAAGGTACCACGTTCATCTGTACAGTACAAACAATAGTACGCAAGTATAAACACCATGGGACCACACAGCCGTCATACCGCTCAGGAAGGAGACGCATTCTGGTCCTAGAGATGAACGTAATTTGTGTGCGAAAAGTGCAAATCAATCCCAGAAAAACAGCAAAGGACCTTGTGAAGATGCTGGAGGAAACAGGTACAAAAGTGTCTACATCCACAGTAAAACAAGTCCTATATCGAGATAACCTGAAAGGTCTCTCAGCAACGAAGAAGCCACCAAAACCGCCATAAAAAAGCCAGACTACGGTTTGCAACCGCACATGGGGACAAAGATCGTACTTTTTGGAGAAATGTCCTCTGGTCTGATGAAACAAAAATAGAGCTGTTTGGCCATAATGACCATCGTTATGTTTGGAGGAAAAAGGGGGAGGCTTGCAAGCCGAAGAACACCATCCCAACCGTGAAGCACGGGGGTGGCAGCATCATGTTGTGGGGGTGTTTTGCTGCAGGAGGGACTGGTGCACTTCACAAAATAGATGGCATCATGAGGAAGAAAGATTATGTGGATATATTGAAGCAACATCTCAAGACATCAGTCAGGAAGTTAAAGCTTGGTTGCAAATGGGTCTTCCAAATGGACAATGACCCCAAGCATACTTCCAAAGTTGTGGCAAAACGGCCCTGAACTCAATCCTACAGAAAATGTGTGGGCAGAACTGAAAAAGCGTATGCGAGCAAGGAGGCCTTCAAACCTGACTCAGTTACACCAGCTCTGTCAGGAGGAATGGGCCAAAATTCACCCAACTTATTGTGGGAAGCTTGTGGAAGGCTACCCGAAACGTTTTACCCAAGTTAAAGGCAATGCTACCAAACACTAATTGAGTGTATGTAAACTTCTGACCCACTGGGAATGTGATGAAAGAAATAAAACCTGAAATAAATCATTCTCTCTACTATTATTCTGACATTTCACATTCTTAAAATAAAGTGGTGATCTTAACTGACCTAAGAGAGGGAATGTGTAGTAGGATGAAATGTCAGGAATTGTGAAAAACTGAGATTAAATGTATTTGGCTAATGTGTATGTAAACTTCCGACTTCAACTGTAAGTAAATTCAGAATGAGAGGTGTCCTTTATCTTTGCCAACCGTCAAACTTTGGCAAAACTAGCCATGAACAAGCTGACAAATGCAGTACTCAGGGGTGTATCCATTAGTCCACTGCAAAGCAAAACGTTTCGCAAAGAAAATGAACATTTCTTCTTGGAAGTTCAGGTTAGTCCCTGACCGTTTCAGCCTGTTTGCTGTTGTTTGGTTCCTAGTGAATACACCCCTGGTTGTACCTCCCAATGTTTAGTAACATTTCTGTGTATCTCTCCTTTATGCGAGAACTTGAGAGATGGAATATGAGTGAGTGGGTTTCCGCGGAAAGTTGCTGACATCACATAATCTATAAGAGACTCTGGTCATCACGCCTCTTCTCCTATTCTTCCCGTGCACGCGTCAGACTTTATGATGTATGTCCCGTGTCAGGCTGTAAACTATGACCTATTAGCTTTGATAAATGGTCAGAGGGCAGTTTGTCTCCCCTCTGCTAGTTGCTGTGCGTGCATGCATGAGAGAGGAGAGATAGGGTCATCTTAAGGGGCTCTAATACCCCAATAATCACATATTTTGATAAAGTAGGCCTTTCAACATCAATTTGATGTTTCAGTCAACTCAACCTTTTCAATTACACATAACTGCATCAAAACATGTAGAGAAAATATCCATAGATGTATCCTTCACATGCACATTCTTCCTTTATGATTGTGGATTCATCTTTCTAATGCTGATTGGACTTTCTTTGCATCTTCTGAGTATTCCTTTGGCCATGGTCAGCGAACAGGTCGCTGGATTACTTTATTGCCTCCTCCATCTCTCACAAAGGTCTGCTTTCATGTTTAGATAAGATGGCCACCTATGGGACACGGCGGCCCATCAGGGGTGCATGCTTAGTTCCCTCCTGCTTAGTCCCCTCCTGTAGTCCCTGTTCACCCACGACTGCGTGGCCGTGCACAATTCCAAAACCATCTGATCACCGACAATGAGACAGCTTATAGGGAGGTAGTCAAAAACCTGGCAGTGTGGTGTCAGAACAACAACCTCTCCCTCAACGACAGCAAGACCAAGGAGCTGATCGTGGACTACAGAAAACGGAGGGCCAATAATTCCCCCAATCACATCAACATGGCTGTAGTGGATCAGGTCGAGAGCTTCAAGTTCCTCTGTGTCCACATCACTAAGGATCTATCATGGTCCAGCTATATCTGTAACCATTGGATGCAGTGATCACAATATAGTGGCTATATCCAGGAAGCCAAAGTTCCAACAGCTGGACCAAAATAGCGTGTAAGAGATCATACACAAGATTTTGCTCTGATTCTTACAGTATGTGGATGATGAAAAACATATTTGTTGGTCTGATGTGATTAATAAGGAGCATCCAGATGCTGCACTTGATGAATTTATGAAATGGCTTCTTCCAATTATTGATTAACATGCACCTGTTTTATAAACTGACTTTTAGAACTGTTAAGGCTCCATGGATTGATGAGGAATTGATAAACTGTATGGTTGAAAGAAATGGGGCAAAAGGAATGGATAATAAGTCTGACTGGCTCACTTACAGAACATTTTGATATTATGTGACTAAACTCAACAAAAAGAAAAAGAAACTGTATCATGAAGCCAAGATCAATGATCTAAAGAATGATGGATAAAAACTTGAGTACTTTAAATGAAATTATGGACAGAAAGACAAAATCAACTCCATCTTTCATTGAATCAGATGGCTTATTCATCACAAAACCATTTGATGTTGCCAATTATTTTAATTATTATTTAATTAGCAAAGTGGACAAATTTAGGCAGGAAATGCCAACAACGAACAATGAGCCATCATACCAATGCATAAAAAAGTTTGAATTTTGTAAAGTTGACAGGCATTGACAATTTAGATGGAACACACTGAGGATGGTAGCTGACTCTATAGCCACTCCTATCTGTGTTGTGGCAAATGGTTTCTCAAAAATATGAAACTCTTACAAGAAACTTGTGAATTCAAAAACACCTTTAATTAGCACAATCAAAGGTTGAGCAGTGACCCGGATCACAACTGACCCTGTGTCTCAGCCCACAGCCTTTTAAAGTATTCTCCCAATATTCCCTACACAGACCCCTCCCCAAACTTTACAGCTTCCCATATGTCCTGTTTCCATAGGGGTCTTTGTTACATTGTCTTCTGGCATCAGATCTTAATCAGTTCCAAATGACCCTCTGCTGACCTGTTATCCTCAGCTCTGTTTGTTCAGTTCCAACTGACCCTCTGCTGGCCTGTTTATCCTCAGCTCTGTTTGTTCAGTTCCAACTGACCCTCTGCTGACCTGTTTATCCTCAGATATGGCTTCAACAAGTCCTACACATTATATGTCTTTCTGTCTTAATGCTTCAAAGTAACCAATCAGAATACTGAAAATGTAATGAGTTAATCTCCCACAACTATCCAAGTTAAGCTTGTTTTAGCACTTAAGCCTCATTATCAATACTATCATGTTGTCTGCTATCACATAGTACATTAATTAAATTAATCAATGTGTCTTAGCCATGTTTCCACCACCACATCTGCCATATCTTTATTAATCTGAGCCTAGAGGAAAGTTTTTGTCCTCAGGCCTGGAGGGAAGCCAAAGTCATTCCACTACTGTCACGATCGTCTAAAGAAACGGACCAAGGCGCAGCGTGCATGACGTTCCACATCTTTAATTCATAGTGAAACTTCAAAGAAACAATAAAGAAAATACTGATCGTAACCATAAGGGTACTCACAGGCACTCACAAGAAACAATAACCCACAACACAGGTGGGAAAAGTATGATCCCCAATTAGAGGCAACGAATAACAGCTGCCTCTAATTGGGAACCATACACAAAACCAAACATAGAAATAGAGGGCTCTCTATGGCCAGGACGTGACAGCGACCCAAGAGTGGTTAAGCGGCCTTTACAGGTTCTAACAGCAGACCTATAAGCTTGCTGTCAGCTCTTAGCAAACTATTGGGAAAAAAATGTGTTTGACCAAATACGATGCACTGACACAAATGACTGATGATTGGTTGAAAGAAATTGCTAATAAGATTATTGTGGGAGCTGTGCTGTTAGATTTAAGTGAAGCCTTTGATATTATTGACCATAACCTGTTGTTGAGAACATGATTTATGGCTTTTCAACCTCTGCTATATATATATCTAATAGTACTTTTCTTTAATGGAAGCTTCTCTAATGTAAAACATTTAAAGTATGGTGTACCACAGGGCAGATCTCTAGGCCCTCAACTCTTTTCTATTTTTACCAATGACCTGCCACTGGCATAAAACATCAAACAAAGTGTGTCCAACCATATACAATGGTTTGCGAAAGTATTCACCCCCCCTTGGCATTTTTACTGTTTTGTTGCCTTACAACCTGGAATTAAAATAGATTTGTTGGGGGTTTGCATAATTTGATTTACACAACATGCCCACCGTTTTTTTTAAGCGTTTTTTTAATAATGGATTTAATGGTGCTCCGTGGGATGTTCAAAGTTTCAGATATTTTTTTATTACTCAACCCTGATCTGTACTTCTCCATAACTTTGTCCCTGACCTGTTTGGAGAGCTCCTTGGTCTTCATGGTGCCACTTGCTTGGTGGTGCCCCTTGCTTAGTAGTGTTGCAGACTCTGGGGCCTTTCAGAACATGTGTATATACTGAGATCATGTGACACTTAGATTGCACACAGGTGGACTTTTTTTTAAACTATGTGACTTCTGATGGTAATTGGTTTCACCAACAAAGGGAGTGAATACATATGCACGCACTACTTTTCAGTTTAGAATTGTTTTGGATTTTTTTAAACATGTCCTTTTTTTCATTTCACTTCACCAATTTGGACTATTTTGTGTATTTCCATTACATGAAATCCAAATAAATATCCATTTAAATTACAGGTTGTAATGTAACAAAATAGGAAAAACACCAAGGGGGATGAAAACTTTTGCAAGGCACTGTATGCATCAGCAACCACAGCTAATGAAGTCACTGAAACCCTTAACAAAGAGTTACAGTCTGTTCTGGGTGGCCAGTAATAAACTGGTCCTGAACATCTCTAAAACTAAGAGCATTGTATTTGGTTCAAATAATTCCATAATTTCTAGACCTCAGCTGAATCTGGTAATGAGTGGTGTGGCTGTTGAACAAGTTGAGGAGACAAAACATATTTTTTTTATTATTTTTTATTTATTTCACCTTTATTTAACCTGGTAGGCCAGTTGAGAACAAGTTCTCATTTACAACTGCGACCTGGCCAAGATAAAGCAAAGCAGTGCGACACAAACAACACAGAGTTACACATGGGATAAACAAATGCACAGTCAATAACACAATAGAAAAATGTATATACAGTGTGTGCAAATGTAGTAAGATTAGGGAGGTAAGGCAATAAATAGGCCATAGTGGCGAAATAGTTACAATTTAGCAATTAAACACTGGAGTGATAGACGTGCAGAAGATGAATGTGCAAGTAGAGATACTGCGGTGCACCTGCTGTGGGCAGTGATTGGTTGAAGAGCATGCATTTAGTTTTACTTGCATTTAAGAGCAGTTGGAGGCCTCAGAAGGAGTGTTGTATGGCATTGAAGCTTGTTTGGAGGTTTGTTAACACAGTGTCCAAAGAAGGGCCAGAGGTATACAGAATGGTTTCGTCTGTGTAGAGGTGGATCAAAGAATCACCAGCAGCAAGAGCGACATCATTGATGTATAAGGAGAAAAGAGTCGGCCTGAGAATTGAACCCTGTGGCACCCCCATGAAGACTGCCAGAGGTCCGGACAACAGGCCCTCCGATTTGACACACTGAACTCTGAGAAGTATTTGGTGAACCAGGCGAGGCAGTCATTTGAGAAACCAAGGCTGTTGAGTCTGCCAATAAGAATGAGGTGATTGACAGAGTCGAAAGCTTTGGCCAGGTCGATGAAGACGGCTGCACAGTACTGTCTTTTATCGCTGGCGGTTATGATATCGTTCAGGACCTTGAGCGTGGCTGAGGTGCACCCATGACCCAATCGGAAACCAGATTGCATAGCGGAGAAGGTACGGTGGGATTCGAAATGGTCGGTTATCTGTTTTTTAACTTGGCTTTCGAAGACTTTAGAAAGGCAGGGTAGGATAGATATAGGTCTGTAGCATTTTGGGTCTAGAGTGTCTCCCCCTTCGAAGAGGGGGATGACCGCGGCAGCTTTCCAATCTTTAGGGATCTCAGACGATACAGGATAGTAATAGGGGTTGCAACTATTGCGGTGGATAATTCTAGAAAGAGAAGGTCCAGATTGTCCAGCCCAGCTGGTTTGTAGGGGTCCAGTTTTGCAGCTCTTTCAGAACATCAGCTATCTGAATTTGGGTGAAGAAGAAATGGGAGAGGCTTGGGCAAGTTGCTTTGGAGGTTGCAGAGCTGTTGACTAGGGTAGAGGTAGCCAGGTGGAAAGCATGGCCAGCCGTAGAAAAATGCTTATTGAAATTATCGTAGATTTAATTACTTGATGTTACCTTAGACTGTAAAATGTCATGGTCAAAACATATAGATTCAATGGTTGTAAAGATAGGGAGAGGTCTGTCTGTAATAAAGAGATTATCTGCTTTTTTGACACCACACTCCACAATGCAATTCCTGCAGACTTTTTTAGTTTTGTCATATCTTGATTATTGTCCAGTCATATGTTCAAGTACAGCAATGAAAGGCCTCGTTAAACTGCAACTGCATTTCACTGGGTGACTTTGACTTGAGTCATTTTCTATTAAGATATCTTTACTTGTAGTCAAGTATGACAGATGGGTACTTTTTCCACCACTGTCCTTTGATTGGGGTGAACAAAATGTCAGTTCATGCTGCAAGAGCTCCGGAAGTTGTCATAATTATTGTGTAAGTCTATGGAAGGTGGTGAGAACCATGAGCCTCCTAGGGTTTGTATTGAAGTCAATGTACCCAGAGGAGTACGGAAGCCACCTGTCCTCCGGCTACACCATGTTGCTACCCTACAGAATGGTGTTGAGGCTACTGTAGACATTCTATGCAAAATATTGTGTTTCAATCAATTTTGGTGACGTGATTATATTTTGTATAGTTTTATCTAAAAAGGATAACTTTTAAAATGTTTTACGCTACTCATTGTGTATTTATTATTACGTGTTTTACTTTTAACTATGTATGTATTTTCTTTCTCTGCATTATTGGAAAGGGCCCATAAGTAAGCATTCCACTTATTTTACGACGCATGAGACGAATAACATTAGATGTTTATTAGATTTTCAGAGAGGAGATTTGTCAAAGCTTACTTTCTGGAATTCCTGGGGATAATTGTCCTTTGAGTATTTGGAGGGTTACAGAGCTAACCCAGAGGCAACTGTGTTTGCAAGGTAATTTGGGTGCTTCTACAGTATGTACTGTAGGTATATTTGTATGTCAGCCCAAGCCACAGAAGAGGGTCAACATTCTACCATTCTGCAGGTACTGCTGTGATAGCACCAATGGCTAAAACGTACAATTTAGCGAGGCTGTGGCAGGGATATGACTAATATGACATTGTCGACAATGACTTGACTTACACTTTTCTTGAGCCATCGTCCGCAGAGTTTACCGTTAATGCGATCTTTGCGTACATGAAAGAAATTGCCTTTAAAAGGCTGATTTTCTACAGTGCAGTGCACTTGGGAACAATGCGGTTTCAAATGAATCCTGGCCTAAGAATTTTTTTCCAGGCTTTATTGACAGATACAGGTTAGAAATGTAGATGGGGAGACAGTAAGAGGGATACAGTTCAGAAAGTCATAGGAGAAATCAAACAGGGAATTGAAACACTATACTTAGGACCATTATATGGTCCAGAGGTAGCAGATCTACCACTAGACCAGCCACGGGAACAGTTAAAATGTAACTCATAATATGCACTGATGTCACTCTGCAACTCCAATATCAAGAAAGTGGCCAGAAAAGGGAAAGGGAAAAAGCACTATAAGGTCTTAAAGAACATTGTCACCCATAGCTGTTCATAGCCCATGCAGATGCAGAAAGTGACATTTGTCTGCTCGTTAGCATCTGGGAGATTCTCTTAGAACATCTGTGGGAGATGGGAACAGATCTTAGTAGTGTGTGTGTGTGTGTGTGTGTGCGCGCATGTGTTCGTGTCTGGGGGGTGAGAGGAGAGCAAAACACACATTTCAGTTGTAACAGATGTACAAATAAATACAATTGTAGTGTAGATGAGATGTGTGCAACAATACATACAAATTAGTTTTGCTTCTGCACTTTACAGTCAAAGCACTGAAGAAACAAGAGAGCAAAAGAAAAAAAAAAAAAAGATTTAGAATATGAAGTCTGTTTGAAAGGCCCTTCCTCCTCTCTGTCTCACCTTTCTACATCTCTCTGTCTTTGTCTTTGTCTCTCTCTCTCTCTCTCTCTCTCTCTCTCTCTCTCTACTCTAGTCTCTATTCATCTCTATATCTCTCTCTCTCTCTCTGCCCCCCTCTCTCTACTTCTCTCCTCTCCCTCTGGTCTCTCTCTCTGTCTCACCCACACACTCTCCCTCCCTCTCCCTAACCTCCTAACCCCCCTCTCTCCTTCTCTCTCTCCATCCCTCCTTTCCTCTCTCTCTCTCACACACACACACACACCTTTTTAACCTGCTCTCTCTCACTCCCTACCACCCTATCTCCCTTTTTCTCAGGTCTCTCTTTCGGCCTAACAAACAAACTGATCCTGATAAATAATTCACAGCCACAGTGGACAGCCACAGTGGACAGCCACAGGCTACCGAATCAGTCAGCCATTCCGAGGTGGCTACTCAATTAATGTGTTTAAATATATTTTATACTCATGCCCACCCTCGGATAGAAATGTCAATAATTCCAGAGGCTCGCCTGTGGTTCCAGTGGCTGAACGGTGGCTGAACAAGTCAGGCAACAAGAGAACACAGGTCTATGTGTTTGTGCTAGGTGGAAGGAAGGAAAGTAAGTAGAAGGGCTTTGACCATTTGATTAGGCACTAAGTTCTAAATAATGTACTCTAGTGTGACTTACGTATTTAGAGACTAATAAAACCTATGTATTTATATTTTACTAGGCAAGTCAGTTAATAACAAATTCTTATTTTCAATGACGGCCTAGGAACAGTGGGCTAACGCTCTAACCACTAGGCTTCCTGCCGCCCCAATATACAGGGGGGTACTGGTACCGAGTCAATGTGAGGGGGTACAGGTTAGTCGAGGGAGTTTGAACATGTAGGTAGGGGTGCAGTGACTATGCGTAGATAATAAACAGCGAGTAGCATCAGTGTAAAAACAAAGGGGGTTGGGTGGGGGTGGGGGGGTCAATGCAAATAGTCCGGGTGGCCATTTGATTAATTGTTCAGCAGTCTAATGACTTGGGGGTAGAAGCTGTTAAGGGGCCTTTTTTGACCTAGACTTGGTGCTCCGGTATCGCTTGTTGTGCGGTAGCAGAGAGAACAGTCTAGGACTTGGGTGACTGGAGTCTATGACAATATTTTGGGCCTTCCTCTGACACCACCTAGTATATAGGTCCTGGATGGCAGGAAGCTTAGCACCAGTAATATACTGGGCTGTAGGCACTACCCTCTGTTGTACCTTACGTTTTGATGCCGAGCAGTTGCCATACCATGCGGTGATGCAACCGGTCAGGATGCTCTCGATGGTGCAGCTGTAGAACTTTTTGAGGATCTGGGGACCCATGAAACTCTCGACCCGCTCCTCTACAGCCCTGACGATGTGAATGGGGGCGTGTTCGGCCCCGCTTTTCCTGTATTCCACGATAATCTCCTTTGTCTTGCTCACGTTGAGGGAGAGGTTGTTGTCCTGGCACCACACTGCCAGGTCTCTGACCTCCTCCTGTTTCATCGCTGTCGGTGATGAGGCCTACAACCGTTGTGTTGTCAGCAAACTTGTGCTTGTTGTGGGGGAACAGGGAATACAGGAGGGGACAAAGCACGCACCCCTGAGGGGCCCCCGTGTTGAGGATCAGCGTGGCAGATGTGTTGTTGTCTACTCTTACCACCTGGGGGAGGCCCGTCAGGAAGTCCAGGATCCAGTTGCAGAGGGAGATGTTTAGTCCCAGGGTCCTTAGCTTAGTGATAAGCTTTGTGAGCACTATGGTGTTGAAAGCTGAGCTGTAGTCAAAGAACAGCATTCTCACATACAGTGGTTGCTCAACTAAATGATTATGCTGCGGGACTTAGAGAAAAATTGTTAGTATGGTACCCTGCATCGCTACTTCATTGCTCCAGACCAGCGCAAGGGGGAGTTACAGCACTGATTATGCTTTTGGGTCCTAAGGCGCTACTGTGTCTCTAACAGACAATGAATGGGCGACATAAAACAAATAGAAACTGATAATTGTGCACAACTTCATAATGGAATTTCAATTAACTGAATGATGAGGATGAAGAAGGTGATTGAATTTAGAACAATAGTGTAAGAATTGCTATTCCTCTGTCACTTATTTTTTTGTTACTACTCGTCAGTATTACTTCCTAAAACTTTTGTTACACTAAGGTTTTTATTCTAAGAGAAACTTAGACTACAATTAGGGTGTGGAATTTTTTTTTTTTTCTTACTGTAGTACTGTAGCCTACTCCCGACCAATCACGTTGTACAGCGCCATGATGGGCTATTAGCAGGACAATAGACTTGTCAAGAAGGAGGGTAAGGGGACAATTGTATCTTCAAATGTATTTCTTAGTTAGGTTGGCTGTATCACAATCGGCTGTGATTGGTTGGAATTTCAGTTTAATCCACCAGAAAAGACAGAACAAATAATACAACAAACATTGTGGTTAAACTCAAATATACAAATTCATTAAAAAAAAACTTTAGCAATTGGAACCTTTAACAAGTGGAAGGGGGGAAAAAGTATTATTATTATTAACCCTGTTTTTCACAAGCGTAGCAGGCTGTGAATTCTGCAAGCAACGTTTCTAGGATGGTCTATTACCAGGACAATATATATTGGTCATTTTGGTCATGGCTCCCGAGTGGCACAGTGGTCTAAGGCACTGCATCTCAGTGCAAGAGGTATCACTACAGTCCCTGGTTTGAATCCAGGCTGTATCACATCTGTCTGTGATTGGGAGTCCCATAGGGTGGCGCACAATTATTATTAACTCATTTATAATTATATAAAAGCCCCTTAGATATTCTCACAGATCAGATTTGCCCTAATGAAAAATGCCCCTTTAGGTATTCATTTAGAATCCTCCAATCCTCTAAATCTAATTATTGTCTGAGAGTCACGTCATTGACAGAAATATAGGCGACATGAGTTTTGAGTAATGTGCTGTTAAAAGTGGTGTAAGTCTTATTTATTTAAAAAGTATATTGAAGTTAGAAGCAATAGGATTTTATTTCAGCACCGTTTCGCTCTGCTTTGAGACAAGCATGGGGACTGGTCTTGATAAATCAATGAGATTTATATTTTCACTGAATCTTCGTTCGGGTATTGGTTAGACTACAATTACGGTGTGGAAATGTTATGCTCTTAGTACTGTAGCCTGCTCCCGACCATCACGTTGTACAGTGCCATATTTTCCGTTCCATCCTAACGGAAACCCTGTGGGTTTCATTTGTAGTTTTTCTTGGAATAAAAACACCACATTATTAGTCAAATTAATTAAGCTAAATTTCTTAAAATCCATCACAAATACTATGTTCTTATAAAAAAAAAATCTATTCTCTAGTACAGCCAATATTGAAGGCTATCAAATGCTTCTCAAAGATGCCCTCTGGTGGTCACACTAGCACAAACTAGCATAAATGGAACAATGGCTGACAATTAAATAACCCGCCATTGAATTCGGCGTCAGCCCGCAAGGTGTGCTGCAGCATGACACAACTTTTAAAAGAAGAACCACTGTAGGTGTTCCTTTTGTCCAGTTGGGAAAGGGGCAGTGTGGAGTGGATTGAGATTGCGTCATCTGTGGATTTGTTGGGGCAGTATACAAATTGGAGTGGGTCCCAGGTTTCTGGGATGATGGTGTTGATGTGAACCATGACCAGCCTTTCTAAGCATTTCATGGCTACAGATGTCAGTGCTACAGGGCGATAGTTTTTTAGATAGGTCTGGCTCACATCGGCTACGGAGAGCGTGATCACACAAACAGTGTTGCTTGCCTCGAAGTGAGCATAAAAGGCATTTAGCCCATCTGGTAGGCCCGTGTCACTGGGCAGCTCACGGCTGGGTTTCCCTTTGTAGTCCGTAATAGTTTTCAAGCCCCGACACATCCGACGAGTGTCTGATGGTTCATCTGAGGGCATAGTGGGATTTCTTATTAGTGCCCGGATTAGTGTCCCGCTCCTTTAAGTATATTTACTATTATAAATCAACCGGAATATAAACTGATCGATAAAGACGGTAAAAAAGACACTGTGCGACTTCTCGGGCGCGCGCGCTGGGTACTGTTTACATGAAAGATACACTTCCTGGTTTGCTCTTCTTATCTGGTCTAATTCATCCAAATTGAAAATTTGTCTCCAGACTGTTGACTTCTAAAGGAAGCGATGGGTACCTTATATGGTCATTTTCATGAGGGAGGGGTGCCCAAATGAGCAATGTGTCAAAATCACTTTTTCCAGGACAGAAATTCCTCGGGGTTTCGCCTGCTATATGCGTTCTGTTTCACTCACAGACAAATGGTTAACAGTTTTGGAAAATTCAGAGTGTTTCCTATCCAATGTGCATATCCTATTTTCTGGGCCTGAATGGGAGGCATTTTACTTTGGGCACGCCAGGCTCTCCAAAACCGACCCCTCAGCTGCCACTCCCTAACAAGTTAACAGTCTGATGGCCTTGAGATAGCACCTGTTTTTCAGTCTCTCAGTCCCAGCTTTGATGCACCTTTACTGACCTTGATCGTTTTGGCCTTCCTGTGACATCGGGTGCTGGAGAGCCCTGCGTTTGCAGGCGGTGCAGTTGCCATACCAGGCAGTGATACAGCCCGACAAGATGCTCTCAATTGTGCATCAGTAAAAGTTTCTGGGGGTCTTAGGGGCCAAGCCAAATTTCTTCAACCTCCTGTGCCTTCTTCACCACATTGTCTGTGTGGGTGGACTATATCAGATTGTCAGTGATGTGTACGCCAAGTAACGTTCCACCTTCTCCACTGCGGTCCCATCGATGTGGATAGGGGCGTGCGTCTTGAAGTCCATGATCAGCTCCTTCATTTTGTTGATGTTGAGAGAGAGGTTATTTTCCTGGCCCCACTCTGCCAGGGCCCTCACCTCCTCCCTGTAGGCTGAGTCATCGTTGTTGGTAATCAGGCCTACTACTGTTGTGTCGTCTGCAAACTTGATGATTGAGTTGGAGGTGTGCATGGCCACGCAGTCATGGGTGAACAGGGAGTAGAGGAGCGGGCTGAGCACGCACCCTTGTGCGTCCCCTGTGTTGATGAAGCCGGTCACTGAAGTGGTATACTCCTCAATGCCATTGGATGAATCCCGGAACATATTCCAGTCTGTGCTAGCAAAAAAGTCCTGTAGCGTAAATGTTCTTATTTAAATTGAACCTTTATTTATCTAGGCAAGTCAGTTAAGATCAAATTCTTATTTACAATGACGGACTACACCGGTCAAACCAGGACGACGCTGGGCCAATTGAGCGCTGCCCTATGGGACTCCCAATCACGCCGGGTGTGATACTGTTACACCAACCTTCGCTTTGGCTCCCCGTCCTGTCCACCTCAGGCTTTCGGCGTTGCCGGCCTTCTAGCTCCTGCCGAACCTACTGCTGGCAAACGTCCTTCGCTCCCCGGACCTGTCTCGTCCTCATTACACACACCTGATTCGAATCCCTACACTATCACTGTATATATACTCCCTATATACACCATTTGTCTTCGTCAGTCATTGTAAATGTTACTTGTTTTCCTGAGAGGAATTTCTCCTACTATTTCCTGAGTACTTTTTATTTTGCACTTTTGGATTCGCCTTTTTGGTTTATGAAGATATATTTTGAGCACAACAGCATTTGGGTTTCGTCCCGCTTTGATCTATGTTGCTTAAATACACTCAGTAGTTCTAAACCTGCAACTGCCTCCTGCCTACTCCTCTCTACACCAGTGACGGATACAGCATTTTCTTGTTTGCTTATGGCCTTATACAGCTCATTGAGTGCCGTCTTGGTGCCGGCGTCGGTTTGTGGTGGTAAATAGATGGCTACGTAAAATATAGATGGAAATTCTCTTGGTAGATAATGTGGTCTACAGCTTATGATGAGGTACTCTACCTCAGGTGAGAAATACCTCTAGATTACCTTAATATTAGACATCGCACACCAGCTTTTATTGACAAATAAACACACACCCTCACCCCTCGTCTTACCAGAAGTAGCTGTTCTGTCTTGCCGATGCACGGAAAATCCAGCCAACTGTATATTATCCGTATCGTCGTTCAGCCACGACTTGGTGAAAGATATTACAGTTTTTAATGTCCCGTTGGTACGGTAGTTGCGAACGGGGCTCATCCATTTTATTCTCCAGTGATTGCAAGTTGGCTAGTAGAACGGATGGTAGAGGCGGGTTACCCACTCGCCAACAAATTCTCACAAGGTACCCTGATCTCCGCCCCCAGTATTTCATTATGTTCTTCATGCGAATCATGGGTTTGGGCCTTGTCTGGGAGCAACAATATATCCTTAGTGTCCGACTCATTAAAGAAATATCTTTGTCCAGTTCGAGGTGAGTAATCGCTGTTCTGATATCCAGAAGCTCTTTTTGGTCATAAGACACCGTAGCATCAACATTATGTACAAAATAAGTTAGTTGTGTGATAAATGTTCATCATGTGTGCTAGATTCTCTCAAAATCTGTTTTTAATGTGTTCATATCTCAGTGAGGTAATAAAGTGAAATGTATGTTTATGATATTTACAACTGAAACACTAGAGACACCAGCTGTAAAACTCTGACCTTTGAAATACAGAAAGCATTCTGTATTTACTAGAAATATTCTGTATGTTACAGGATGATAGAAAAATTTCCTTTGACATTTTCAACACAAGCCTTCATTGCATACAAAGGCTTTAAAAATGACAATGCTATTCATGGGGACAATTTTTCAGCAAATTTCATTGAGAAATAGAGCTGTACAGTTGAAGTCAGAAGTTTACATACACCTTAGCCAACTACATTTAAACTCAGTTTTTCCCAATTCCTGACATTTAATTAATCCTAGTAAAAACTCCCTGTCTTAGGTCAGTTAGGATCACCACTGTCACGTCCAGGCCTGAGAAGACAGGCTGGCATGTTTTGTTTTGTTTTGGTGTAGGGTTTTTTCTGTTCTAGGTGTTGTGTTTCTATGTTGGGGTAATGGTTCCCAATTAGAGGCAGCTGTGTGTCTCTAATTGGGAACCATATATATGTTTGGGGTTTTCAATAGTATGTGGTGGGTTATTGTTTATGCATAGCTTCGTGGTTTATGTAAGTCTATGTTTATGCACGATCTTCGTTCGTTCTGTTTATTGTTTTGCCCAGTTACGTGAGTTACGTTGTTAAATAAAAAGCATGTATACTGGATGCCTCGCTGCGCCTTGGTCTGTCGTTTCCGAAGATCGTGACAACCACTTTATTTTAAGATTGTGAAATGTCAGAATAATAGTAGAGAATGATTTATTTCTTTCATCACATTCCCAGTGGGTCAGAAGTTTACATACACTCAATTAGTATTTGGTAGCATTGCTTTAAATTGTTTAACTTGGGTCAAACGTGTCAGGTAGCCTTCCACAAGCTTCCCACAATAAGTATGCTTGGGTTCATTGTCCATTTGGAAGACCCATCTGCAACTATACTTTAACTTCCTGACTGATGTCTTGAGATGTTGCTTCAATATATCTACATAATTTTCCATCCTCATGATGCCATCTATTTTGTAAAATTCACCCACCCTCCTGCAGAAAAGCACCCCCACAACATGATGCTGCCACCCCTGTGCTTCAGGGTTGGGATGGTGTTCTTCGGCTTGCAAGCCTCCACCTTTTCCCTCCAAACATAACGATGGTCATTATGGCCAAACAGTTCTATTTTGGTTTCATCAGACCAGAGGAAATTTCTCCAAAAAGTACGATTTTTGTCCCCATGTGCAGTTGCAAACCGTAGTCTGGCTTTTTTATGGCGGTTTTGGAGCAGTGGCTTCTTCCTTGCTAAGCGGCCTTTCAGGTTATGTCGATTTAGGACTCGTTTTACTGTGGATATGGATATTTTTGCTCCTGTTTCCCGCCAGGATCTTCCCAAGGTCCTTTGCTGTTGTTCTGGGATTGATTTGCAATTTTCACACCAAAGTATGTTCATCTCCAGGACCAGAATGCGTCTCCTTCCTGAGCGGTATGACGGCTGTGTGGTCCCATGGTGTTTATACTTGCGTACTATTGTTTGTACAGATGAACGTGGTACCTTCAAGCATTTGAAAATTGCTCCCAAGGATGAACCAGACTTGTGGAGGTCTACAATTAAATGTAACTGTCACGATCTTCTGAAGGGACAGACCAAGGCGCAGCAAGGCATCCAGTATACATGCTTTATTTTATGCAACGAAACTCACGTAACTGGGCAAAACAATAAACAGAACGAAGATCGCAAAATTAACATAGATTAATACACACACAATGAAGCTATGCTCAAAACAATAACCCACAAACTCCTAATGAAAACCCCAAACATATATATGGTTCCCACCAGAGGCAACGACACTCAGCTGCCCCTAATTGGGAACCATTACCCCAACATAGAAATAGAACACCTAGAACTCAAAAACCCTTCACCAAAAACGAAACCTAAACACGCCAGCCTAAAACCTGGCCTGGACGTGACAGTAGCCCCCAAAGGCGCGGACTCGACCGCACAACAAAAGTCCATGGGGGGGTCTTCGGTGGGTCTTTTGATCCCAGGTGGTGGCTCCGGTGCCGGCCGTGCTGACTTAATGTCACGCACCGGAGGCCCTGGGCTATTAACCAGAACTCTGGTGCGAGGAGCAGGAACCGGCCGTGATGGGCGCCGTGATAAGCTCATGACGAGCACTGGGACTCTGATGCAGGGAGCAGGAACCGGCCATACTGGACTCACGAAGCGCACTGGGACTCTGGTGCGAGGAGCAGGAACCGGCCGTACTGGGCTCACGATGCTCACTGGTACTCTGGTGCGAGGAGCAGGAGCCGGCCGTACTGGGCTCACGACGGGCACAGGGATCCTGGAGCATGGAGCAGGGACAGGACGTGCTGAGTCCACGACAGGCACAGGGATCCTGGAGCGTGGAGCAGGGACAGGACGTGCTGGGTCCACGACGGGCACAGGGATCCTGGAGCGTGGAACAGGGACAGGACTCTCTAAGCGCACAGGGGGCCTGGTGCGCGGAGCCGGAACAGGACGTGCTGGACTCTCTAAGCGCACAGGGGGCCTGGTGCTCGGAGCCGGAACAGGACGTGCTGGACTCTCTAAGCGCACAGGGGGCCTGGTGCTCGGAGCCGGAACAGGACGTGCTGGACTCTCTAAGCGCACAGGGGGCCTAGTGCGCGGAGCCGGAACAGGACGTGCTGGACTCTCTAAGCGCACAGGGGGCCTGGGGCGCGGAGCCGGAAGAGGACGTGCTGGACTCTCTAAGCGCACAGGGGGCCTGGGGCGCGGAGCCGGAACAGGACGTGCTGGACTCTCTAAGCGCACAGGGGGCCTGGTGCGCGGAGCCGGAACAGGACGTACTGGGCTGTGGATGCGAACCGGAGACCCCACACGCAGAACCGGTGCAGGATATCTCGGTCCCAGAAGGTGTACTGGAGACCTAGCGCGCAGAGCCAGCACCACTCTACCAGGTAGCACACTCACCCTAGCCCGACAGATGAGTGGCCCTGGAATTTCGCGCAGGCGAGTCCCAATAAACTTTTCTCGCTCCGGATCCCATGCTCCATATAATTCCTCATAGTATCGCCGCTCCGCCGCCGCTGCTTCCAGCTCCTCTCTAGGACGGCGATACTCTCCAGGCTGGGCCCAGGGTCCTCCATTAAATAGTTCCTCCTCCCAAGTCCTGAGCTCCCGGGTCTCTCGCTGCTTGGTCTTTTTGTGGTGGGTTATTCTGTCACGATCTTCTGAAGGGACAGACCAAGGCATCCAGTATACATGCTTAGTAATTTTAGTAATCCAAATAGAAATGAGAAATGAGTGAGGAGAGTAGCTAGTTTTAGCCAGAATTGTAATCTACAGTGTTGCTCTCTAAACACTCTCTCTTTCTTATCTGACAACTTCATAATTGCCTTCCATGCAAAAGTCTGAGTCCTGGAAATGACCCGTTTTTCTCGCTTGCTTCTGAAAAATTAAAGGCTAAAAAAATTAAGACAGCAGTCGTTCACTGAGTCATTGCGCTAATTATTTTATATTATTTTAATTCTCTAATTGAAGGGAGGGAGGCAGCCCTGAAGCCCACTGACAGGTCATTTTGAAAAGGAAAAAGGTGGCTGCTTCGTTTTCTGCTCGCCGTAGCTCCGTGCTTTAATTAACTGTGGCGCGGGTGTCTTTGGTCTTCAGCATTGCTCGGCGGCCCAGTTCTCCCCGACCTTGCCTTTCTCTGGTCTGGCTTCATCCTGCCATACACTGTCTGCATCCCAAATGGCACCCTATTCCCTATATAGTACACAACTTTTGATCCAGTAAGGCTCCAGATATGTCTAATAACTTGGTGGCATATAGCAAAGTCTGAACTCATTAGCACGAGGGAAGAGTTTAAACTAATACCACTATTTTAGGAGAGGCAGGATGTCCGTTGAAGTGAGATACACTCAGTTTAATGTTTATTAGGTACGCCACCCAGTTCACAAAATGCTTTGCTCCTACAGACAGTGAGTCACATGGCCGTGGCTTGCTATATAAAGCAGACAGACAGGCATCAAGGCATTCAGTTACTGTTCGATTTAATGTCAGAACAGGCAAAACAAGTGACCTAAGCTACTTTGAGCATGTCAGAGACGGCCGGTCTCCTGTGCTTTTCACTACCAACAGTGGCTAGGGTTTATCAAGAATGATGCGACAAACAGAAAACATCCAGTCAGCAGGAGTCCTGCGGGTGAAAACAGCTCGATGAGAAGATGCAGCTCCAGTGGGTACGCGATAAACAACCCTGAACAATTGAGGAGTGGAAAAACATTTCCTGGTCCGATGAATCCCGGATCCTGTTGCTTTATGCTGATGAGGGAGTCAGGACTTGGTGTATGCAGCATGAATCCATGGCCCAATCCTGGCTGGTGTCGACAGTACAGGCTAGTGGCGGTGGTGCAATGGTGTGGGGAATGTTTTTCTGGCACACGTTACGTCCCTTGATACCAATTGGGCAATGTTTCCATGCAACAAAGAATTC
Organism: Brachymystax lenok tsinlingensis; assembly: GCA_030435695.1. NCBI lineage: Eukaryota > Metazoa > Chordata > Actinopteri > Salmoniformes > Salmonidae > Brachymystax > Brachymystax lenok. The sequence goes on from CM059797.1 coordinate 50,734,132, forward strand.
AGGCTGTTCTGGAGGCAAAGAAGGGTCCGTCCCAGTACTAGATGGGTGTACCTAATAAACTGGATGTTTCATTAATTATGATGTTATAATTTATGTTTTAGCTCCATTTCAAAGGAGAAGACTGCATTCAGCAAGATGGGTAAGCTATTCACTTGTTAGTTGCCTACTGCTGTAGGTGGAAATAAGACATTAAAAACACACTTTGTTCTTCCTTTGCCAGTATTACATTACATCTAAACCGGAATGCCACTCAAGCATGCCCTGTTGAGTTTCTATAGTGCCAATTCACATCGACAAATAGCTAAAAACTACATTACCCAGAAGCAGTTAGGAGGCATTCATGCCATACTCCTCTACAAAGTGTAGGGTTCTTGCCGGATGTATCTGGAGCACTCACTCCAGTATTGCAATTCAACCTGCCACAGGCAATCTCTAAATGATTTGTATGATGTCTTTTGGTAATCCGGAGGGAAAAAACACAATGTTTACCTCTGCCCATTCCCAGATTGGTGATGAAATCACGAGCAGAGTGGGGTGCTCAACACTTCCTCATTCAAACAAATGACTCACAACATATAAAAGCTAAAAGTATGTTTTGTGTGAGAGCTAACATGATTGTGTAGCTATTTGTGTCTTTATTTAAGAGTATCAGGGACAAGGCATTTAAGCCCTAAACAACGCCTGACAGGCGGCCTGTCTCCTAGTCTGCGTGCCGCCCCAAAGACCGGAGCCAAACGTACGGAAGGAACAACAAGCCACCGAGCCACATTCAAACAAAGCCAGAAAGCTTTAGCTAGCATCTTTCAAAATTAAGGCAACTTTATTCTGATCTATCACTGATATTATATGAGACTGTATGAGTTGTAGATGAGCATCTTTATGTGTTTGTTAGCTGACTTGATAGCTTGGCGCTTAGCAAGCTCACTAGTTAGCTAGGTGGTCTTGTTAACGAGCTAGTAAGCTAGCTAGTTATCTATGCTGGTTGTTAGCGTGCATAATTGATATGTGTATAATTATAAGGGACACCATGTTTTATGGATAATATTATAAAACTCCATTCCTGACAGACTGAGCAGATTAGTTTTCAGCCTCAGAGCTTGATCAGATTCAATAGCAGCCTCAGAGGCTCGTAAGTCAAGATGCTGTCTTGTAGGCTGTTTCATGAGTAAAGCTCCTTGCAGGCATATTGGCAGTCAAGTGCCTTATAGGCTGATGCAAATGATCCAGTGGGTGAGCTCATAAATCAGGATGCTGCCATTCATGGTTCCATGTTAACTCAATTAACCCCTTCCCTCTTCTCTGCCAACTCCCTGTGCTACTCCAGACAATCCAGGTCTCTAGAGATCATGTATGTAGTGGCCAGTGACAGAGAACCAGTGTCCTGTGAGCCCAGTTGCGGTCATAGAGACACAGTCAACACAGGCACCCCAGTCAGCACAGGCAATCAATCTGCTCAACCTAAACATGCTGCAGGCCCCTCAGAAGTCAAGCCCACCTAGCTCCTCCTCAACCTCTTTCTCTGGGCCCAACCTCAAGGGGTCTGCCTGAGTTTTTCAAATCACATAAGCAAACACTTTCTATATCTGTGTGTACTGATGCTAGAATTTCAACACTTTCAAGCTTCCTTCAACGCTCAAACACTCTCTCCAGCTCTTTACACTACATAAGACTCTTTGCATGTTCTATTGGAATGGGAGATTCAGGAGTGTGACTGGCTACAGCTTCTCTTGACTTTGTCTCCTTGCTTTCAGACACCGGCAACCCTTTCCTTCCCCCCCTTTTTTCTTTTCCTTTCCCTCTTAACAGACGCACAGTGTGAAAAAGGACGGAAAATCAATGTGCTTTACGAGACTATGGTACAGTATCTATTTCCCTTCTCTCTTCCCTTTCATTGTATGTCTCACTGATCTGTTCTATGCTGGGGTTGTTTGTGTGCGAGATGTCTCTAGTCAACCTTTTCTCTTAGTTTCCCACATGTCCTTTATTAAGATTAGAATGGACAGACTGCATGCATAGTAAACAATATGCATGCATATTGTGTCATTCTTAATCCCTCTTTAGGGTCTTTCATAAAAATAAGACAATGTAGTAGTAGTATTATTAAGGTTTTGCTGTGTATGATCTGTACGTCCCATTTCTCTCTGCCTGTGTGTAACTGTGTGCATTTGGTCCCTTCAGTCACTCCATACCAAAGCTAGAGCCCCTCTACTGTGCTGAGCCTGGGGTTCCGGAATTCTAAAGGAGTTCTACAGGAGTCCAGTCTACCTACAGCTCCTGCAAACAGATATTTTGTTTTTATTTCTTAAAAGAGGGACTGGGTCCAGTCAATTGTAGATTAAGGGATGATGATGAGGAAATCTGATGTCTCTAATTGTGAATGGGAAGAATGAGCTATCAGGTATGATTAAGATGTAAACTATGTTTGGTTAGTTTGCAATTCATTCGCCAACCCTTTGTATCAGAAGGCACTTCTTTTTTTATATTTCATTGTTTATATCATGGAACAAAAGTATAACATAAAGAGTATATGTGTCTTAAAATGGCACTAGATTCCCTGAATAGTGCATTACTAGTCCTGGCCATAAGTAGTGCCATTTCAGATGTACATACTCATTGCCTGCTTGTTTACTAGTAGAAGGATGCCATAGCATCCCAGACTGATCCTGAACCGTAAGACTAACATGTCAATCTGCTTGTTGATGAAGGTCCTTCTGAGCTAGTTATTGATCAGTTCATTCCCAGTTGTTTGGGAGTTGAGGTGTTTTGTTGATGAAATAATTTGTGAAAGGCCTAGCTCAAGTACAATGTCTACTGTAGGGGGTACGCTCTTTTGAGAATATCTTTCAGAATGTTGCAGATAGAAATGTAATGCATAGAACTTCTTCGATGCCACCCTCTTGAATAATAGATGATTTGTCCACGTTGTACATTATCATTTCTATCTGCATTCTGCATGTTGTGTTTCACTTAATATGCCCCAGCTTTCTTTCATTCTCCTGGGAAGCTTCTAGTCATTGTATTGAGCTGCTGTACTTACACTGTAAATAAGTCAATTGATATACTGAAAACAATTAATTTGGACTTTGAAAATATTTTTTCTACTTACTTTCTACTTTAAAGAACCATACTATCAGAAAGCAATCAGTCTTACATACAATATGGTCCTAAATGGGCCTCATCTCATTCATGATTATCATGCAATAACTATCTGCTCAGAGCACATAGAATATACCAGCCTTTTTAAATAAAATACCACCACGTATACTCACCATTGTATTTGACAGTTATTTACTTGGGACCAGATTCTAACATCTGCTATTTAAAGAAGCATGGTGACATCCCACGCATGTGCGACACAAAAACCAACAGAATCTTCTGTTCATGGGAACCCCTCACTAGCACCATCACTACTCCAGCTTTGTTATTTTAATAATGTACACTTCATTGTGCTAGATTAGAGCAACTGAGAACAGGAGCTGGATAGTGGTTGCTGATCACAGGAGAATACATGTTTCATGTTTTTAGGCTGCGTTTACACAGGCAGATCAATAGATTTGTTGCCCAATTATTGGCAAAAGATCTGATCTGATTGGTCAAAAAACCAATGTGGGCAAAAGATCAGAATGATGCTGCCTGTGTAAACACAGATCTAGTGTGTGCTGTGGTGAGTGATCTGAATGTTCAGAGTCTGAAGCTGTACATCTATGAAGTCACCACTGAGGGACATAATGTAGAACAGCCCTAACTAACCTGTAAGACTTAAGTGTGTAAAGGACAAAACAGTAGATCACCTGCTGGGTGTCGGTGAACGGTGGCCAGTCAACGTGTAGAATCATTGGGAAATTACCAGAAAATGACTGACAATATTCTGTGGTCTGATGCTGTGCAACTGCCGATGTTAGTTGTCTGTCGATTCCTTAATAGGGAACAAAGTAAGATGAGACAAGCCATCAACTTCAACAATGCATTTATTGCCACAGGACTAATTCAACATTGCTTCCACAGTGTTTCTATCAGAACACAAGCCGGGAGGAGAAATAACAACAAAATGTACACAAGAACAGTGTGTTGGAATAGCAACAAAAAAAAACAACAGTACTTAAATAAGAGTTAAAGTGCAACCCATTTCACCAGGAGGCAAACAGGGGGAATCTTTTGTGGTCTTTATAAGATAACTCTTCTCCCCATAGCTAAGGCAGGGAAGTCCTCAGGGTGGTCTGGGTTTGGGGCTACAACATACAGTGCCTTCAGAAAGTATTCACACCCCTTGACTTATTCCACATTTTGTTGTTTTACTGCCTGAATTCAAAATGGATTACCATATTTTTTTATCACCCATGCACACACAATAACCCATAATGACAAAGTGAATTTGTTTTGCACATTTATTAAAAATTAAATACCGAAATATTCTATTTGCATAAGTATTCACACCCCTGAGGCAATACACACTACAATCACCTTTGGCAGTGATTACAGCTGTGAGTCTTTCTGGGTAAGTCTCTAAGAGCTTTGCACACCGGGATTGTAAAATATTTGCACAAGATTCTTTTTACAATTCTTCAAGCTCTGTCAAGTTGGTTGTTGATCACAGCCATTTTCAAGTCTTGCCATAGATTTTCAAGACGATTTACAGTGGGGCAAAAAAGTATTTAGTCAGCCACCAATTGTGCAAGTTCTCTCACTTAAAAAGATGAGAGAGGCCTGTAATTTCCATCATAGGTACACTTCAACTATGACAGACAAAATGAGGAAAAAAAAATCCAGAAAATCACATTGTAGGATTTTTTATGGTGGAAAATTATGGTGGAAAATAAGTATTTGGTCACATACAAACAAGCAAGATTTCTGGCTCTCACAGACCTGTAACTTCTTCTTTAAGAGGCTCCTCTGTCCTCCACTCGTTACCTGTATTAATGGCACCTGTTTGAACTTGTTATCAGTATAAAAGACACCTGTCCACAACCTCAAACAGTCACACTCCAAACTCCATTATGGCCAAGACCAAAGAGCTGTCAAAGGACACCAGAAACAAAATTGTAGACCTGCACCAGGTTGGGAAGACTGAATCTGCAATAGGTAAGCAGCTTGGTTTGAAGAAATCAACTGTGGGAGCAATTATTAGGAAATGGAAGACATACAAGACCACTGATAATCTTCCTCGATCTGGGGCTCCACGAAGATCTCACCCGTGGGGTCAAAATGATCACAAGAACGGTGAGCAAAATCCCAGAACCACGCTGGGGACCTAGTGAATGACCTGCAGAGAGCTGGGACCAAAGTAACAAAGCCTACCATCAGTAACACACTACGCCGCCAGGGACTCAAATCCTGCAGTGCCAGACGTGTCCCCCTGCTTAAGCCAGTACATGTTCAGGCCCGTCTGAAGTTTGCTAGAGAGCATTTGGATGATCCAGATGAGGATTGGGAGAATGTCATATGGTCAGATGAAACCAAAATAGAACTTTTTGGTAAAAACTCAACTCGTCGTGTTTGGAGGACAAAGAATGCTGAGTTGCATCCAAAGAACACCATACCTACTGTGAAGCATGGGGTGGAAACATCATGCTTTGGGGCTGTTTTTCTGCAAAGGGACCAGGACGACTGATCCGTGTAAAGGAAAGAATGAATTGGGCCATGTATCGTGAGATTTTGAGTGAAAACCTCCTTCCATCAGCAAGGGCATTGAAGATGAAACGTGGCTGGGTCTTTCAGCATGACAATGATCCCAAACACACCGCCTGGCAATCTAAGGAGTGGCTTCGTAAGAAGCATTTCAAGGTCCTGGAGTGGCCTAGCCAGTCTCCAGATCTCAACCCCATAGAAAATCTTTGGAGGGAGTTGAAAGTCTGTGTTGCCCAGCGACAGCCCCAAAACATCACTGCTCTAGAGGAGATCTGCATGGAGGAATGGGCCAAAATACCAGCAACAGTGTGTGAAAACCTTGTGAAGACTTACAGAAAACGTTTGACCTCTGTCATTGCCAACAAAGGGTATATAACAAAGTATTGAGATAAACTTTTGTTATTGACCAAATACTTATTTTCCACCATAATTTGCAAATAAATAAATTAAAAATCCTACAATGTGATTTTCTGGATTTCTTTTTCTCATTTCGTCTGTCATAGTTGAAGTGTACCTATGATGAAAATTACAGGCCTCTCTCATCTTTTTAAGTTGGAGAACTTGCACAATTGGTGGCTGACTAAATACTTTTTTGCCCCACTGTAAGTCACAACTGTAACTAGGCGACTCAGGAACATTCAATGTCGTCTTGGTAAGCTACTCCAATGTATATTTGGCCTGGTGTTTTAGGTTATTGTCCTGCTGGAAGATGCATTTGTCTCTCAACGTCTGTTGGAAAGCAGACCGAACCAGGTTTTCCTATAGGATTTTGCCTGTGCTTAGCTCCATTCCATTTACTTTTATCAACAACAAAAACATTCCCTATTACTTGCCGATGACAAACATGCTCATAACATGATGCAGCCACCACCATGCTTGGAAATATGAAGAGTGGTACTCAGTGATGTGTTGTGTTGGATTTGCCCCAAATATAACCCTTTTGGGCTTCTGAGTCGCGCAGCGGTCTAAGGCACTGCATCTCAGTGCTAGAGGTGTCACTACAGACCCTGGTTCGATATAAGGCTGTTTCACAATCGGCCATGATTGGGAGTCCCATAGGGCTGCGCACAATTGGCCCAGTGTCGTCCGAGTTAGGGTTTGGCTCGGGGAGGCCATCATTGTAAACAAGAATTTGTTCTTAACTGACTTGCCTAGTTAAATCAAGCTTATATATATATATATATGTATATATATATATTTTTTTAAAACACGCCTCCTGGCGCCATGTTGGAAGACCACCGCATTAATTCTTCTAACATCAACAGCCGAGGGCTACCCCAAACTGCATGATAACAGTGCCTAAAACTAGTTGATTAATCTCAACGGTCATTATCTGTGGAGTACTTGGCTGCTCTTACAATCCAGGAAAGACAACAGGATTTTTATGAACATATTCCCCTCAGTCATGAAACACCATTGGTGACACCAATGAGATAAGACTGAAGAACTGTCAGAAAAAAGATAAATCCTTTTGCCCGTCAAGATCTGAACCCAGAAAGTTGTCAATATAGGGTTTGCTACGATCATTTCATCACTGGCAAGTCAAGTCTGACCGATTTCGAGTTTAGTTTAGGTGTTATGCTAACCAGGTGTTAATACCAACACTGTTGTACCTTTAAAACAAAGGATTGCATTTCTCTATCATCACATTTGCAGACTAATGTAAGCCTACTACTCCTAATGTGATGAGTAAATTGGATAGTGATAATTTAGGCTGTTAATAAGTACGTAGTGGCATAGGCTTATAGGCTATATCAGAGACGTTTCTTTCCTTTACATGTAAAAAATGTGGCCTTTAATAAACATTTAATGCAATTCTACTACACTTTATATGACTGTGGACATTAGCATAATCTTTTTTAATATGATGGTAGCCTAGGCCTACTCTACTGACACTGAACACATATCACTAAAAACGACCTTGTCTTGAATGCAACCATGTAATCTAGGCCAAAAAGGGGCCCTGGCTAAAAGGGATCCAGCTTTTGTCAAATTAACGTAAACGTTTTTTTTTAACATTTTAGCTAACCCTAACCCTTTTCCTAACCTGCTGCGTAAATTCTCCTAATCTGATACGAAATGTCAAATATTATGTTAATTTGACAAAAGCTGGACCCCTTCTAGCCATGAGCATGAAAAGGGGAGATGTAAATTGTATGATATGATGTCCGTATACCCTGGAGGACATTTTTGTCCAAAAAACTCTGGTGGTTATTATATTCATTTAACCTTTATTTAACTAGGCAAGTCAGTTAATAACAAATTCTTATTTACAATGACGGCCTACCGGGGAACAGTCGGTTCACTGCCTTGTTCAGGGGAAGAACAACAGATTTTTACCTTGTCAGCTTAGGGATTCGATCCAGCAACCTTTCGGTTACTGGCCCAATGCGCTAACCACTAGTCTACCTGTTGTCCCAATATACTCATGGCCCAATATACTCATGGCCTAATGACCCAATGATAATTTGCTGAGAACTTTATTCATAAGATAAGGGAAAATGTATGGACATAGGACGACCTGCTATGTTGACTATTCGCTGTTCAAGCCCAACAATATATTTAATCTTTATATGACATTAAAACACCTGCATGAATTAAACACAACCAAACACTTAAGTCAGGGCTCTGCTCTAACTTTTTTCCCAAGGAGTACATGTGCTCTTAAATAAAATAAAAATTCGGAGCACACAAAGAAAATTAGGAGCACAGTGAAAAATGTTCAAGTAACACAGAGTTTATTAACAAACAATTTATTACATACATACAGTTGAAGTCGGAAGTTTACATACACTTAGGTTGGAGTCATTAAAACTTGTTTTTCAACCACTCCACACAATTCCTTTTAACAAACTATAGTTTGGGCAAGTCGGTTAGGAAATCTACTTTGTGCATGACACAAGTTATCTTTCCAACAATTGTTTACAGGCAGATTATTTCACTTATAATTCACTGTATCACAATTCCAGTGGGACAGAAGTGTACATACACTAAGTCGACTGTGCCTTTAAACAGCTTGGGAAATTCCAGACTACGGTTTGCAACTGCACATGGGGACAAAGATCATACTTTTTGGAGAAATGGTTTTGGAGTGGCCATCACAAAGTCCTGACCTCAATCCTACAGAAAGTTTGTGGGCAGAACTTAAAAAGCGTATGCGAGCAAGGAGGCCTACAAACCTGACGCAGTTACACGAGCCCAACTTATTGTGGGAAGCTTGTGGAAGGCTACCCGAAACGTTTGAAAGGCAATGCTACCAAATACTAATTTAGTGTATGTAAACTTCTGACCCACTGGAAATGTGATGACTCATCTCATATATATGTGTATATACTGTACTCCATACCATCTACTGCATCTTGCCTATGCCGGTCAGCCATCGCTCATCCATATATTTATATGTACTGTACATACTCGTATTCATTCCTTTACTCTTGTGTGTATAAGGTAGTTGTTGTGAATTTGTTAGATTACTTGTTAGATACTACTGCATGGTTGGAACTAGAAGCACAAGCATTTCGCTACACTCGCATTAACATCTGCTAACCATGTGTAAGTGACAAATAAAATTTGATTTGATTTGATGAAAGACATAAAAACTGAAATAAATAATTCTCTCTGATATTTCACAGTGGTGATCCTAACTGACCTAAGACAGGGACTTTTTACTAGGATTAAATGTCAGGAATTGTGAAAAACTGAGTTGAAATGTTTAAGTCAGTATGTTGGCAGCAGCCACTCAATGTTAGTGGTGGCTGTTTAACAGTCTGATGGCCTTGAGATAGAAGCAGTTTTTCAGTCTCTCGGTCCCAGCTTTGATGCACCTGTACTGACCTCGCCTTCTGGATGATAACGGGGTGAACAGGCAGTGGCTCGGGTGGTTGTTGTCCTTGATGATCTTTTTGGCCTTCCTGTGACATCGGGTGGTGTAGGTCTCCTGGAGGGCAGGTAGTTTACCCCCGGTGATACGTTGTGCAGTCCTCACTACCCTCTGGAGAGGCTTATGGTTGTGGGCGGAGCAGTTGCCGTACCAGGCGGTGATACAGCCCGACAGGATGCTCTCGATTGTGCATCTGTAGAAGTTTGTGAGTGTTTTTGGTGACAAGCCGAATTTCTTCAGCCTCCTGAGGTTGAAGAGGCACTGTTGTGCCTCTTGTGCCTGTTCACCCCGTTATCATCCAGAAGGCGAGGTCAGTACAGGTGCATCAAAGCTGGGACCGAGAGACTGAAAAACTGCTTCTATCTCAAGGCCATCAGACTGTTAAACAGCCACCACTAACATTGAGTGGCTGCTGCCAACATACTGACTTAAATCTTTAGCCACTTTAAATAATAGAACATTTGATGTAACAAATGTATCACTAGCCACTTTAAACAATTTTATATATAATGTATACATATCCGACATTACTCATATCAAATGTATACACTGTACTCTACTGTATACCATCTACTGAATCTTGCCTATGACGTTCGGCCATCAACTCAAATCTCTAGCCACTTTAATAATTAAAAAGTAGATGTAATAAATGTATCATTAGCCACTTTAAACGATGCCATTTATATAAGAGGCACTGTTGTGCCTTCTTCACCATGTTGTCTGTGTTAGTGGAGCATTTCAGTTTGTCCGTGATGTGTACGCCGAGGAACTTAAAACTTTCCACCTTCTCCACTACTGTCCCGTCGATGTGGATTGGGTGGTGCTCCCTCTGCTGTTACCTGAAGTCAACGATCATCTCCTTTGTTTTGTTTACGTTGAGTGAGAGGTTATTTTCCTGACACCACACTCTGAGGGCCCTCACCTCCTCCCTGTAGGCCATCTCATCGTTGTTGGTAATCAAGCCTACCACTTTAGTGCCGTCAGCAAACTTGATGATTGAGTTGGAGGCGTGCTTGGCCACGCAGTCATGGGTGAACAGGGAGTACGGGAGAGGGCTGAGAACGCACCCTTGTGGGGCCCCAGTGTTGAGGATCAGCGGGGTGGAGATGTTGTTTCCTACCCTCACCACCTGGGGCTGTCCCGTCAGGAAGTCCAGGACCCAGTTGCACAGGGCTGGGTCGAGACCTAGGCACTACCTCCATTTTCTGGGTCCTTAGAAAAACTAAATAGCAAAACGCAGCCCGCCATGTGGATGATTGGAGGTATCCGACATACTGACTCTGGTCTTCCAACATGGTGCCTGGTGCGGTTGCTAGGTGATGTGTGACGTAACCGCAAGTCCTCTATTCAGTACATAAAGTGAATTTCTTAGCCACATTTTTGGCCATTTTACTTTAGTGCCTTATTGCAAACAGGAAGCATGTTTTGCAATATTTGTATTCCTCCTGTTCAAAATGTAATTTAGGTTAGTATTGTGGAGTAACTACAATGTTGTTGATCCAACCTCAGTTTTCTCCTATCACAGCCATTAAACTCTAACTGTTTTAAAGTCACCATTGGGCTCATGGTGAAATCCCTGAGCGGTTTCCTTCCCCTCTACCAACTGAGTTAGAAGGACGCCTGTATCTTTGTAGTGATTGTGTGTATTGATACACCATCCAAAGTTGAATTATAACTTCACAATGCTCAAAGGGATATTCAATGTCTGCTGTTTTTGTTTTACCCATCTACTAATAGGTTATTTGCAAGGCATTGGAAAACCTCCCTGGTCTTTGTGGTTGAATCTGTATTTGAAATTCACGGCTTGACTGAGGAACGGTACAGAGATGAGGTAGTCATTCAAAAATCATGTTAAACACTATTATTGGACAAAGACTGAGTCCATGCAACTTATTATTATCACGTCCTGGCCCCAGAGAGCCCTCTGGGTTCTCTATGGGGTGTTGGGCCAGGACGTGACCAGGGGTGTTTAGCATTCTTTATGTTGGTTTTTGAGTTGGTTCCCAATTAGAGGCAGCTTTTGTTCATTGCCTCTAATTGGGGATCCTATTTAGTTTGGTCTTTCCCCCCACATGTTTTGTGGGATATTGAATGTTTTTGGTGAGTGCCTGTGTGCTACACCTTATGTTATGGTCTAGTCTAGCTTTTGTTGTTTTGTATGTTTCATTAATAAAAATCATGTGGAACTCAACACACGCTGCACCTTGGTCCTCTCCTTCAAACGATCGTGACAATTATGTGACTTGTTAAGCACATATAAAAGCCTGAACGTATTTAGGCTTGCCATGACAAAAGGGTTGAGTGCTTATTGACTCAAGACATTTCAGCTTTTCATTTTTAATTCATTTGTAAAATTAAAAATAAAAATAATTCCACTTTCACATTATGGGGTATGGTGTGGAGGTCAGTGACAACATCTCAATTGAATACATTTTAAATTCAGGCTGTAAAAGTCAAGGGGTGTGAATACTTTCTGAATGCACAGTAAGCATGGAGAGAAGCACAAGACATATGAACATAAGTGTTAGGGGACAGAATAGGATTCTAATACAGATTTTTTTCATGCTTCTAGAAAGAGGTTTCTTCACCTCACAAAATGGTCATTTATATTTATTTTAATACAAATGTATTAAAAAAGGTAAAAACGTTGCCAGCTCTGTTGTGTATAAAACAAATATAAAACCCCTCTGACTTTAATATAGTTGGTTCACAGCATATTGCCTAAAGGAGAGGATACCTACCCTCTGAGTCTTTGCTCTCTCAGGGTGACTGAGAGAGCAGACTGGGGCGCTGCAGGCTGCCAAAGTTGAACTGCAGATGGGAATGGCAGTCCACTTCCACTTCCTCCACAGACTCCGCCTTCATGTTCTAGTGGATGAAATGCCAAATATGAACAAGAGTAGAAACACATCAACTTTAACTGTAATTGTTTATCCATTCATGGGTCTAGCCGAAGGTCAAGCTCCGCAGCACTAATCTGAAATGGTCACTCACCAGTGCGTTTGGACTTGTATGACCCTGGCCTTGGAGGGCACATTGCTGTCCGGCTTATGGAAGTTAAACTCCGCCTTGGGGCGACTCAGCTCCTGCAGAGCCTTCCATTTGTCCAGAGACATCTCCATGACAATCTGGATAGCCAATTTCCACCTCCACATCTGATGGTCTGTGAAGAATGGAAGGGATATACTGTATAAGACACACATAACCACTACTTAAAATATAATTAGAAACTGGGTGTTTCAAGCACTGAATTTGGATTGGCTGAAAGCCATGGTATATCAGACCACATGCCACTGGTATGACAAAACATGCATTTTTAGTCTTCGAATTACATTGGTAACCAATTTATAATAGAAATGAGGCACCTTGTGTAAAGCGTCTGTGTGTAGCTGGTGGGGGTTTGCGGTATGGCCAATATACCACGACCAAGAGCTGTATCCATGCACTCTTCGTTACATCGTTGTCACGTTTCGTTTAGTTTTTGGTGTAGGGTTTTTTCGGTTCTAGGGTGTTTATTTCTATGTTGGGTTAATGGTTCCCAATTAGAGGCAGCTGTTTGTCGTTACCTCTAATTGGGAACCAAATATATGTTTGTAGTTTTCAGAAGGGTTTTGTGGGTTATTGTTTAGTTCATAGCGTAAGTGTTTCTTCTATGTTATGTTCGGATGTTACGATCTTCGGTTTGTTTTGTTGTTTTTCCCCAGTTACGTTCATAAATAAATATGTATACTGGAAGCATTGCTGCGTCTTGGTCCGTCCCTAATGAAGATCGTGACAGAATAACCCACCAACAAAGGACCAAGCAGCGAGAGAACAGGGAGTTCTGGACCTGGGAAGAGATACTGGCTGGAAAGGGACCCTGGAAGAAGACTGCGGAGCATCGTCGCCCCAGGGAGGAGATGGAAGCAGCGAGGGCAGAGCGGAGCTTTGATAGGGAGAGATATGCTGGAACACGCCTGGCTAGGAAGCCCGAGAGGCAGCCCCCAAAAATGTTTCTGGGGGGGCACATGGGGAGGTTGGCCGGTTCAGGGTGGACTCCTGAGCCAACTCCTCGTGCTCTTTGGAGGGAGCGTTCGAGGGAGCCTCGCACTGGTAAGACGCCGTGCTATGCAGTATTGCGCACGGTGTCTCCAGTTCACATTCATAGGCCGGTGCGCGACATTCCAGCTCCACTCATCTGTCAGGCTAGGGTGAGTGTGCAGCCTGGAAGAGTGGTGCTGGCTCAGCGCGCTAAGTCTCCCGTGCACCTTCTTGGACCGAGATATCCTGCACCGGTTCTGCGTGCAGTGTCTCCGGTGCGTATCCACAGCCCGGTACGCGACATTCCAGCTCCACTCATCTGTCAGGCTAGGGTGAGTGTGCTGCCTGGAAGAGTGGTGCCGGCTCTGTGCTAAGTCTCCAGTGCACCTTCGTGGACCGAGATATCCTGCCCCGGCTCTGCGTGCGGTGTCTCCGGTTCGCGCCCGGTGCGCGACATTCCAGCTCCCATCATCTGTGAGGCGAGGGTGAGTGAACAGCCGGGGAGTAGGGTGCCAGTTCCGCGCACCAGGCCCCCTGTACGCTTAGAGAGCCCAGTACGTCCTGTTCCTGTTCCACGCTCCAGGATCCCTGTGCGCGTTGTGGACCCAGCACGTCCTGTCCCTGTTCCACGCTCCAGGATCCCTGTGCGCGTCGTGGATCCAGCACGTCCTATCCCTGTTCCACGCTCCAGGATCCCAGTGCGCATCGTGAGTCCAATACGGCCCGTTCCTGCTCCCCGCACCAGAGTTCCAGTGCGCATCGTGAGTTCAACACGGCCCGTTCCTGCTCCCCGCACCAGAGTTCCAGTGCGCATCGTGAGTTCAACACGGCCCGTTCCTGCTCCCCGCACCAGAGTCCTAGTGCGCATCGTGAGTCCAATATGGCCCGTTCCTGCTCCCCGCACCAGAGTTCCAGTGCGCATCGTGAGTCCAACATGGCCCGTTCCTGCTCCCCGCACCAGAGTCCCAGTGCACATCGTAAGTCCAACACGGCCCGTTCCTGCTCCCCGCACCAGAGTCCCAGTGCGCATCGCGAGTCCAGCACAGCCTGCTCCTACTCCCCGCACCAGGTTCCCTGTGCGCATTGTGTGTCCAGCACAGCCTGCTCCTGCTTCCTGCACCAGGTCCCCTGTGCGCCTCGTGAGTCCAGCACGAACTGTTCCGGCTGCTAGCCTAGGGCCTCCACGGCCAGCACGGCCGGCACCGGAGCCGCCACCTTGGACAAAAAAAGACCCACCCAAAGACCCCCCCATGGACTTTTGGCGCGGTCGGAGTCCGCGCCTTTGGGGGGGTGTACTGTCACGTCCAGGCCTGAGTTGACAGGCTGGCGTGTTTAGTTTCATTTTTGGTGTAGGGTTTTTCTGTTCTAGGGTGTTTATTTCTATGTTGGGTTAATAGTTCCCAATTAGAGGCATCTTTTTGTCGTTACCTCTAATTGGGAACCATATATATGTTTGTAGTTTTCAGAAGGGTTTTGTGGGTTATTGTTTAGTTCATAGCATACGTGTTTCTTCTATGTTATGTTCGGATGTTACGATCTTCGGTTTGTTTTGTTGTTTTTCCCCAGTTACGTTCATAAATAAATATGTATACTGGAAGCATCGCTGCGTCTTGGTCCGTCCCTAATGAAGATCGTGACAGTCGTGCATAAGAACAGCCCTTAGCTGTGGTATATTGGCCATATACCACATCCCCTCGGGCCTTACTACTTAAGTATACACCTGTTGATACTGGGAAGATGCACAGTGCAATCAATGTTATTACCCCCTAAAATTGTAGTGTGTGAGCATGTTGTTCTCCTGTGTGTGTGTGTATGTGGTGACTCGTTGATTATCCATCTCCACTGGCTGTTGGCTGCTCTCAGGTGAGATGACTCCTGCATCATCTCCAGCCATACATCACTACAGAGGAGACAGTAACCATGCTAAACCATCAGTCACATCACTAGGATGTATAATGCGAAATAATCAAAAACATATGTTTACTTTTGTAACTTATCTCCATGTGGTACTAAACTCACTCATTATACACATATCACTTATGCAAGCTAACAACCCGTATAGATAACTAGCTAGCTAGCTCATAAGACTAGCTAGCCGTGTGAGCTTGTTAAGCAGCCCTGCTAGCAAGCAAGCTAGCTAACAAACACAAAAACATTGCTCATCTACAACAAATCAGTCTGATATAATATCAGTGATAAAGCAGTATAAAGTTGCCTTAAATTTGAAAGATGCTAGCTATATAACTTTTTTTCCTCTATGCTTTAGCTTTCTGGCTGTTTGAATGTGGCTCGATGGCTTATTGTCGTGCGGCTGTAAAAAAGAAAAGCACACCCTCCCCCCTCATTTAATTAACAAACAAATTATGATTATGACCACTTATTACAATAACTGTAGCGACCTTGTGTTTATAAACGTGGATACCGACATTACCACTTCAGCATGCTTTTGTGGCACAGTCGATGCCACACAGGGCTACAGGCCAGAAGGTTGAGGATTCGCCGACCACCACGGACGAATTCACTCTCCCTGCCTGTTTCATTACACTATGATCAAAGCCAACTGCAGCCAATGATCATCTAGGGAGAAATCTGATTTTCAAAATGTTTATGCTATATTTATAATTGTAGAAAATAGATGCAAATCCTTTTTAACCAACAGGTTTCTGTGCCAATGCACCACACAACCAATAAGCAAAGCATAACTGCATACCGATTACTGACATTAGGCACTTCAACATCATGGTTTACATTTTCAACACCACAATTAAATAGATTAAATAAATCTCTAAAAACATAAAATGCATCCCTCCCTACCTTGTTCCCAGGATCGAAGGCTTGACTTGACAATCTCCGAATGTCATTAAACATTTGTGTTTTATAACATTCTCTTTCCATTCATAAAATGGCAGGTTCACAGTTTGGATCCTGAAATTATATTAGTCAACCTACAAGAGGCGCAGGTAACCTACAGGTAACCTGCGCTGGTAACCTACAGTTGTGTCAAGTTGGCTGGATGTCTTTTGGGTGGTGGACCATTCTTTATACACACAGGAAACTGTGAACCCAGGAGCGAGAAAGCCCCAGCAGCGTTACAGTTCTTGACACAAACCGATGCGCCAGACACCTACTACCATACCCCTTCCAAAGGGAGCTTAAATCTTCTGTCTTGCATTCACCTTTGAATGGCACACATACAGTGGGGCAAAAAAGTATTTAGTCAGCCACCAATTGTGCAAGTTCTCTCACTTAAAAAGATGAGAGAGGCCTGTATTTTTCATCATAGGTACACTTCAACTATGACAGACAAAATGAGGAAAAAATTTTCAGAAAATCACATTGTAGGATTTTGTATGAATTTATTTGCAAATTATGGTGGAAAATAAGTATTTGGTCACATACAAAGAAGCAAGATTTCTGGCTCTCACAGACCTGTAACTTCTTCTTTAAGAGGCTCCTCTGTCCTCCAATCGTTACCTGTATTAATGGCACTTGTTTGAACTTGTTATCAGTATAAAAGACACCTGTCCACAACCTCAAACAGTCACACTCCAAACTCCACTATGGCCAAGACCAAAGAGCTGTCAAAGGACACCAGAAACAAAATTGTAGACCTGCACCAGGTTGGGAAGACTGAATCTGCAATAGGTAAGCAGCTTGGTTTGAAGAAATCAACTGTGGGAGCAATTATTAGGAAATGGAAGACATACAAGACCACTGATAATCTTCCTCGATCTGGGGCTCCACGCAAGATCTCACCCCGTGAGGTCAAAATGATCACAAGAACGGTGAGCAAAAATCCCAGAACCACACGGGGGGACCTAGTGAATGACCTGCAGAGAGCTGGGACCAAAGTAACAAAGCCTACCATCAGTAACACACTACGCCGCCAGGGACTCAAATCCTGCAGTGCCAGACGTGTCCCCCTGCTTAAGCCAGTACATGTTCAGGCCCGTCTGAAGTTTGCTAGAGAGCATTTGGATGATCCAGATGAGGATTGGGAGAATGTCATATGGTCAGATGAAACCAAAATATAACTTTTTGGTAAAAACTCAACTCGTCGTGTTTGGAGGACAAAGAATGCTGAGTTGCATCCAAAGAACACCATACCTACTGTGAAGCATGGGGTGGAAACATCATGCTTTGGGGCTGTTTTTCTGCAAAGGGACCAGGACGACTGATCCGTGTAAAGGAAAGAATGAATGGGGCCATGTATCGTGAGATTTTGAGTGAAAACCTCCTTCCATCAGCAAGGGCATTGAAGATGAAACGTGGCTGGGTCTTTCAGCATGACAATGATCCCAAACACACCGCCCGGGCAACGAAGGAGTGGCTTCGTAAGAAGCATTTCAAGGTCCTGGAGTGGCCTAGCCAGTCTCCAGATCTCAACCCCATAGAAAATCTTTGAAAGTCCGTGTTGCCCAGCGACAGCCCCAAAACATCACTGCTCTAGAGGAGATCTGCATGGAGGAATGGGCCAAAATACCAGCAACAGTGTGTGAAAACCTTGTGAAGACTTACAGAAAACGTTTGACCTCTGTCATTGCCAACAAAGGGTATATAACAAAGTATTGAGATAAACTTTTGTTATTGACCAAATACTTATTTTCCACCATAATTTGCAAATAAATAAATTAAAAATCCTACAATGTGATTTTCTGGATTTCTTTTTCTCATTTCGTCTGTCATAGTTGAAGTGTACCTATGATGAAAATTACAGGCCTCTCTCATCTTTTTAAGTTGGAGAACTTGCACAATTGGTGGCTGACTAAATACTTTTTTGCCCCACTGTACACAATCCATGTCTCATCTACACTGATTGAAGTGGATTTAACAAGTGGCATCAATAAGGGATCACAGTTTTCACCTGGTCAGTCTATGTCATGGAAAGAGCATGTGTTCTTTATGTTTTGTATTCTCAGTGTATGTGACCACAATATTATAAGACGACTTGGTACAATGACGATTGGCAACAGACAGCGCATCTCAGTATCAGAAGTAAAAATACAGCCAGACTGGCCTGCAACTGTGCCTTTCTAGAGCTTATAAACTATTGAGAGTAGACCCACAACTGATCCAAATCTAATGAAATATTCAAATCCCAGGGCTTTTGCGCTGTTATTCAAATAACATTTTCACTGCAGTTTACAGCCTAGAGTAGAATGTTGTACTCACTTGGAAACAATAATGCAACTACTCATTGAATTGTGGTGTTGTATGCTTGTCTTGGTAGGATAATTGTATTGACCCTGAACAAGATCGCTAGGGGAGCTTTTTGAGCTTCGTGTCACGTCTTCACTGTTCTTTCATGACGCACCTGGCCTCTCCACTGCCTATCAGCTATTCCTCTTTGTTCTTGTGGATTTATAATGAAAATTGGTGCAGCTTTGAATGATTTTATGTGTGGTCTAATTTCTTGTTAGCCTATTGCAGATCTGGACAAACGATCCACCTACCACTATTCTTACTATGAATGGTGGATAGAGGGCCGGATAGACAGTTAGACTGGTAGAGTATATTGACCTGTGGTATTGTAATCATGCGGAAAAGCATAGTGCATAAGGGAAGTACCAAATCACAAAAGCACAAAACCCACCCCAAAGCCAAAGTTTGACAACCCTCCCCTATTTTGGGCCACCCCTCAACCACAGTAATTTTCAAACTGTCTCTAATGCAAAGCATTCAGAGACCAACACACAAACCAAAGCAATGTGTGGAAGATCATTAAAGGTGGGGTAAAAAATAATTATTCATGAAGGCAGTTACAACAACAGAGAGTCTATCCTGCACTGGCGCACTGTCATTTAATGTATGCCATTGGTCTTATATCTGGCTCTCAATTATTCAACGAAAGGTTTGCCCTACTGAGAGAAAGCATGTATTGGACTGCACATTACCTTTCGACAGGGGACTGCTGAAATGTACCTGATAGGCTGTGTTGGTGCTGGTTAATAAATGTGGCAAGGCTCCCTCTCCTAATGACCTCATCCATTTCTGGCCCCACTGGAACATGATTACGATTTAGAATGTATCTGTGGTCGCTGTGTTGCATGCTGTATCGAACCTCGAGTTACTGTACAGGTCCACTACAAACAAATCAAAAGGTCTACATAGTTTGGGGCTTTACAGCATTACAAAGCTGTATGATATTTTGTGAACCAAAGATAAATACATAGAGATTTTTTGGTGAGTAAAATACCCCTTTAAAGGTGCAATATGCAGAAATCGCTCCACCATTTCCTGGTTGAAAAAAATGTAATAGTTCGCCTAATTTCAGTTTATGTGCCAAAACATTGTACCATCTAAACCACTGTGAAATATATTTTCAATTACCAAAAATGTTGTATTTTCAGCTGTTTGAAGCTGGTGTACAAAACCGAAAGTAAAAGATGCAAAAACGAAACTTAAGAATGGGAAGCAATGAAATAGCGCACACAGAATAGATCAATAGCTTCTTAGACTTGCGTTCAATGAGAATGACAGATCTATAACTGCCTTTTCTATGTGAATTTGGTCAGGTTTAGGGTTTAATATTTTCCTGATATTTTACAAATATTCCATCCCGAGTATGTATCACTTTTCTCCCGGTTAACCCGGTATTTCCAGAAGTGTCATTCAAAAGCCTTATAAAGCATATACAGTTGAAGTCGGAAGTTTACATACACCTTAGCCAAATACATTTTAACTCCGTTTTTCACAATTCCTGATAGTTAATCCTAGTAACAATTCCCTGTCTTAGGTCAGTTAGGATCACCACTTTATTTTAAGAATGTGAAATGTCAGAAAAATAGTACAGAGAATGATTTATTTCAGCTTTTATTTCTTTCATCACATTCCCAGTGGGTCAGAGGTTTACGTACACTCAATTAGTATTTGGTAGCATTGCCTTTAAATTGTTTAACTTGGGTCAAACATTTCGGGTAGCCTTCCACAAGCTTCCCACAATAAGTTGGGTGAATTTTGGCCCGTTCCTCCTGACAGAGCTGATGTAACTGATTCAGGTTTGTAGGCCTCCTTCCACGCACACGCCTTTTCAGTTCTGTCCACAAATTTTCTATAGGATTGAGGTCAGGGCTTTGTGATGGCCTCTCCAATACCTTGACTTTGTTGTCCTTAAGCCATTTTGCCACAACTTTGGAAGTATGCTTGGGGTCATTGTCCATTTGGAAGACCCATTTGCGACCAAGCTTTAACTTCTTAACTGATGTCTTGAGATGTTGCTTCAATATATCCACATAATTTTCCTTTCTTACAATGCCATTTATTTTGTGAAGTGCACCAGTCCCTCCTGCAGCAAAGCACCCCCACAACATGATGCTGCCACCCCCGTCCTTCATGGTTGGGATGGTGTTCTTCGGCTTGCAAGCATCCCCTTTTTCCTCCAATCGTAACAATGGTCATTATGGCCAAACAGTTCTATTTTTGTTTCATCAAACCAGAGGACATTTCTCCAAAAAGTACGATCTTTGTCCCCATGTGCAGTTGCAAACCGTAGTCTGGCTTTTTTATGGCGGTTTTGGAGCAGTGGCTTCTTCGTTGCTGAGAGGCCTTTCGGGTTATGTCAATATAGATACGTTTGTACCTGTTTCCTCCAGCATCGTCACAAGGTCCTTTGCTGTTCTGGGATTGATTTGCACCAAAGTACGTTCATCATTCGGAGACAGAACGCGTCTCCTTCTTGAGCGGTATGACGGCTGCATGGTCCCATGGTGTTTATACTTGCGTAATATTGTTTGTACAGATGAACATTGTGCCTTCAGGCATTTGGAAATTGCTCCCAAGGATGAACCAGACTCGTGGTCTACAATTTTTTTTTCTGGAGTATAGGCTGATTTCTTTTAATTTCCCCATGATGTCAAGCAAGGAGGCACTGAGTTTGAAGGTAGGCCTTGAAATACATCCACAGGTACACCTCAAATGATGTAAATTAGCCTATCTGAAGCTTCTAAAGCAATGACATAATTTTCTGGAATTTTCCAAGATGTTTAAAGGCACAGTCAACTTAGTGTATGTAAACTTCTGACCCACTGGAATTGTGATACAGTCATTTATAAGTGAAATAATCTTTCTGTAAACAATTGTTGGAAAAATGACTTGTGTCATGCACAAAGTAGATGTCCTAACTGACTTGCCAAAACTATAGTTTGTTAACAAGACATTTGTGGAGTGGTTGAAAAACGAGTTGTAATGACTCCAACCTAAGTGTATGTAAACTTCTGACTTTAAATATGTCTGGATTTGATTAAAGCTTTGATCAGCATGAAAATTAAAACCTGATGCTACCTGAGCCTGATGAGCCATATTTTAAATATATTTTATGAGCCCTACATTAACAACATTTAATGAGCTCAAACGATTTTGCCGTTATCCAATACATAGCCTACAGTGGGGAAGAAAAGTATTTAGTCAGCCACCAATTGTGCAAGTTCTCTCACTTAAAAAGATGAGAGAGCCCTGTACTTTTCATCATAGGTACACTTCAACTATGACAGACAAAATGAGGAAAAAAAAATCCAGAAAATCACATTGTAGGATTTTTTTATGAATTTATTTGCAAATGATGGTGGAAAATAAGTATTTGGTCAATAACAAAAGTTTATCTCAATACTTTGTTATATACCCTTTGTTGGCAATGACAGAGGTCAAACGTTTTCTGTAAGTCTTCACAAGGTTTTCACACACTGTTGCTGGTATTTTGGCCCATTCCTCCATGCAGATCTCCTCTAGAGCAGTGATGTTTTGGGGCTGTCGCTGGGCAACACGGACTTTCAACTCCCTCCAAAGATTTTCTATGGGGTTGAGATCTGGAGACTGGCTAGGCCACTCCAGGACCTTGAAATGCTTCTTACGAAGCCACTCCTTTGTTGCCCGGGCGGTGTGTTTGGGATCATTGTCATGCTGAAAGACCCAGCCACGTTTCATCTTCAATGCCCTTGCTGATGGAAGGAGGTTTTCACTCAAAATCTCACGATACATGGCCCCATTCATTCTTTCCTTTACACGGATCAGTCGTCCTGGTCCCTTTGCAGAAAAACAGCCCCAAAGCATGATGTTTCCACCCCCATGCTTCACAGTAGGTATGGTGTTCTTTGGATGCAACTCAGCATTCTTTGTCCTCCAAACACGACGAGTTGAGTTTTTACCAAAAAGTTATATTTTGGTTTCATCTGACATTCTCCCAATCCTCATCTGGATCATCCAAATGCTCTCTAGCAAACTTCAGACGGGCCTGAACATGTACTGGCTTAAGCAGGGGGACACGTCTGGCACTGCAGGATTTGAGTCCCTGGCGGCGTAGTGTGTTACTGATGGTAGGCTTTGTTACTTTGGTCCCAGCTCTCTGCAGGTCATTCACTAGGTCCCCTGTGTGGTTCTGGGATTTTTGCTCACCGTTCTTGTGATCATTTTGACCCCACGGGGTGAGATCTTGCGTGGAGCCCCAGATCGAGGAAGATT
The DNA here is from genome assembly GCA_030435695.1 of Brachymystax lenok tsinlingensis. Taxonomy (NCBI): domain Eukaryota; kingdom Metazoa; phylum Chordata; class Actinopteri; order Salmoniformes; family Salmonidae; genus Brachymystax; species Brachymystax lenok. The sequence continues at coordinate 50,757,110 of CM059797.1, forward strand.
ATCAGTGGTCTTGTATGTCTTCCATTTCCTAATAATTGCTCCCACAGTTGATTTCTTCAAACCAAGCTGCTTACCTATTGCAGATTCAGTCTTCCCAACCTGGTGCAGGTCTACAATTTTGTTTCTGGTGTCCTTTGACAGCTCTTTGGTCTTGGCCATAGTGGAGTTTGGAGTGTGACTGTTTGAGGTTGTGGACAGGTGTCTTTTATACTGATAACAAGTTCAAACAGGTGCCATTAATACAGGTAATGAGTGGAGGACAGAGGAGCCTCTTAAAGAAGAAGTTACAGGTCTGTGAGAGCCAGAAATCTTGCTTGTTTGTATGTGACCAAATACTTATTTTCCACCATAATTTGCAAATAAATTCATTAAAAATCCTACAATGTGATTTTCTGGATTTTTTCCTCATTTTGTCTGTCATAGTTGAAGTGTACCTATGATGAAAATTACAGGCCTCTCTCATCTTTTTAAGTGAGAGAACTTGCACAATTGGTGGCTGACTAAATACTTTTTTTCCCCACTGTATATGATATAGGCTACTGCACATTACGCACAACAAGAAAAACATAAAAGCCCGTTCATGTAGCTAGCAATATGCTTTCTTGGGTAAATAAATTCAACTAGCTCCAGTAGGCTAATCTCTTTTATTTGGACTGGAATTACGCACATCGTTCAAACCATATAAAGCAGAAGAGAACATGAGATTCTGGTGCAGCACATGCGGCCTACAAAGTAAAAGTACAGGCTAGCGAATTAGAATTAGATTTTAATTTAGAAATATAAAAGGACATATGTGCATAAACAGTAGGCTGACGCATATATACCTTTAATAATATTTCCCCTAATGGTATTTGCCTACCTCCTCTTTCTCTCTCTAGTGTTGCTTTCAATAGTTCAATGAAATACGTTTTGTTGTCCTTATCTTCATCATTCTCATGACAACCTTTAATAATATAGGACTAGAATTAGTTGCAAAAGGCTTTTCAGGTGGAGATGGGTAAATTATATGATCGCTCTACATGCATTGTGAACTACACTCCATACTGAGATGGGCTTTCTGTCCCCACCCTGAGCATTGATTCATCATGCAGAGGCCATAGAGAAGCTAGATTAAGACATTGCATATAATTTAACAGTTCCATTTCACGCCATGCTGTTCATATGAATAATTTATTATAATTTACCAGTTTCTTGCAGTTATTTATCCCAGGAAAAGGGAGTGATTTTGGGCGGTAAATCCCGGTATCCGGTTTCCTTCCATTCAACCCTAAATGGGTCGCCCAAAAAGTTACATATTGCAGCTTTAATTATTGTCTCCACTCACAGAATAAATTAAATAGATATAATTATCAGTACACAATATTTAAACACAGGAGTAATTCATTGGATGGAAAGTGTTGACACTTGATATAGAAACTGGCAGTCACATGACATCCAGTGCATGCAACCAGAGTGACAATCTGTAGTGTGTCATATAGGGTGCCATTTTGGGACTCAGATCATGTCAAAGGAAAGTCAACCCACTTGTGGTCACAAACTGTATCTGGTTATACAGTATACAAATGAGAATGAGAAGTGCCCTATATGCGGAATCGTGTGTCATTTGGGACGCAACCCTGGCGTTGTATCAACGTCCTTACAGTTCCACCTGACTCACAACAAACCATTAAGTCAAAGCAGATGGCAAGTAACCCAAGATGCAGCTCCTGGGCGATGCTAATAAACCTAGACCGTACATTTTATATGACTTGACTATGGTTGTGCATATTATATAGCTCAATATAGCTCAAGCACGGCATCGCCGACAGCCTTTGTTCCATTAACCTTGCTGGACATCTGATATACAGACTGGGCAGACTGGCTACTAGAGGCTGACTACGGTGTATTACAGTAGTCTGAGGGATGTGGACAAGGAGGAGTCTTATTCTTCACTCTCTGGTGCAAAACTAATTTATATGTTCATATTGCGATGCGGAATGTGAAGGAAAACAAGCCTGGGGGGTTATCAATGAATACCAAATTCATTTGAGGATGTACCTCATTTTATATACTTATTTCAACTCCCTTATCACTCTTGTTGGAACTGATTGGCTAAGCGGATGTGCTGACTATACATTGGGGACATGATGTTTACTGCATCCTGAGTGGCGGCAGGCTCATTTCATTTCTCCCAAGACACTCGACTAACATGAGGTTTCGCAAAGTAACACATGCCTGAGCTGAATGGAGCTAAATGGATAATGTTATCAGATGCACACATCCTACGGAAATCCTTGACGTGCATTTATCAGGGTCAGAGAGGGAAATTGTCTGAAGGACTGGTAGTATGTTTGTAGGGATATGGAATAATGGAGTCTGAGACAGGCTGTTTTAAAATTTTAGAGAGCAGGCCATCAGCCATATATTCCTTATGGGGACATTGTAATTGAATTTGTTTGCAGGTATATTGATTACTATAGGATTATCATCTTCAAGATTCAGCCAAGTGTTGTTTTAGACACCTTACTGGCCAGTTAAACTAGGCACTACCTGTAGCAATCAAGCTACTGGAGAACAGTCATTTTCAATGGGGGGAAGAGACACAAGGATACATTCTGCAATTTAACGATCAGCAATGACGAGCTTGATGACCAGAGCTCAGAAAGTCACACAAATTAGCAGTGGGCCGATTGTGCGATCAATCGGAGGAGGAAGGGTGCTGCTAGCTAGCTTTGACACCATGCTGTATAGACTAAAAGCCAAAACAATTGGTTGTGCACGCTGGCAGCTATACCCACGTGTACAGTTATACTATGTACAGTGCATTTGGAAAGTATTCAGAATCCTTGACTTTTTCCACATTTTGTTACGTTACAGCCTTATTCTAAAATTTATAAAATTGTTATTTTCCTCATCAATCTACACACAATACCCAATAATGATGAAGCAAAAACAGATTAAAAAGGAAAAATTGAAATATCTTATTTACATAAGTATTCAGACCCTTTGGTATGAGACTCGAAATTGAGCTCAGGTGCATTCTGTTTCTATTGATCATCCTTTAGATGTTTCTACAACTTTATTGGAGTGCACCTGTGGTAAATTCAAATGATTGGAAATGATTTGGAAAGGCACACACGTCTATATACAGTCCCACAGTTGACAGTGCATGTCAAAGCAAAAACCAAACCATGAGGTTGAAGGAATTGTCTGTAGAGCGCCGAGACAGGATTGTGTAGAGGCACAGGTCTGGGGAAGGGTACCAACAAATTTCTGCAGCATTTAAGGTCCCCAAGAACACAGTGGCATCCGCCATTCTTAAATGGAAGAAGTTTCGAACCACCGGGCCAAACTGAGCAATCGGGGGAGAAGGGCCTTGGTCAGGAAGGTGATCAAATAACCCGATGGTCTCTCTGAAGGAGCACCAGAGTTCCTTTGTGGAGATGGGAGAACCTTCCAAAAGGACAACCATCTCTGCGGCACTACACCAATCAGGCCTTTATGGTAGAGATGCTAGACGGAAGCAAGTCCTCAGTAAAAGGCACATGACAGCCCGCTTTGAGTTTTCCAAAAGGTACCTAAAGGACTCTCAGACCATTAGAAACAAGAATCTCTGGTCTGATGAAACCAAGATTGAACTCTTTGGCCTGAATGCCAAGCATCACATCTGGAGGAAACGTGGCACCATCCCTATGGTGAAGCATTGTGGTGGCAGCATCATGCTGTAGGGATGTTTTTCAGCAGCAGGGACTAGGAGACTAGTCAGGATCGAGAAAAATTTTAACGGAGCAAAGTACAGAGAGATCCTTGATAAAAACCTGCTCCAGAGCATTCAGGACCTCTGACTGGGATGAAGGTTCACCTTCCAACAGGACAACAACCCTAAGCACACAGCCAAGACAACGCAGGAGTGGCTTCAGGACAAGTCTCTGAATGTCCTTGAGTGGCCCAGCCAGAGCCCGGACTTGAACCCAATCAAACTCCCCAAATACAGGTGTGCCAAGCTTGTAGCGTCATACCCAAGGTGCTTCAACAAAGTTCTGAGTAAAGGGTCTGAATAGCTACGTAAATGTCATATTTCTGTTTTATTTTTAATACATTTGCAAACATTTCTAAAAACCTGTTTTTGCTTTGTCATTATGGGTTATTGTTTGTAGATTAATGAGGAATTAAAATAATTTAATCCATTTTTGAATAAGGCTGTAACAGAATGTGGAAAAGGTTATGGGGTCTGAATACTTTCCAAATGCACTGTATCTTTTGCTATAACTGTGCCGTTAGTCATTATCAAGTTTTACGATAGTATTTTTGCACAAAGTTTAAATACTTTGTGTAAATTGGTAACAAAACGGCAGGTATGTAGTTGGCATAATGGGTATGACGGATAATGTTTTATACTCTGCAAATCTAACCAACCAGTGTGGGTAGTGGTATGGACCTTGCTAACTGCAGTGTGTGTGTGTCTGTGAATTTGTGTGTACGTGTCAGCATGCATGCATGTGGATTGCACACTTCAGAGAGCAGCGGTGGAGCTCAGCAGGTAAGTGACTCACGATCCACAGAGACTGTGTGGGAAAAATTAAACAGGATGGCTTTCTCTGTTTGGGCATTTCCTGTTCATCCACCCGTACAGAGGTTGCCTCTCTCTTCTCAAAGCCCTGGTACCAGCCCCAAACTGAGGATTTCAGATTATCTCCATGTAAAAAAGCATATGCTGTGTCTCTAAGTGCACTATATTCCCTACATAGTGCACTACACCAACTCAAGGTGTCATAAAAAAATGCACCCCCCCTTTTCTTTTCTTCTCTTTCCACCTTTATTTAACCAGGTAGGACAGTTGAGAACAAGTTCTCATTTACAACTGCGACCTGGCCAAGATAAAGCAAAGCAGTGCGACAAAAACACAGAGTTACACATGGGATAAACAAACGCACAGTCAATAACACAATAGAAAAATCTGTATACAGTATAAAAAATATTTTCACATGACCCTCCCCATGTACTGTAAAATAAACTGTTGCAGACAATGATCAGCCAGGGGGAATGACATTTTAAACATTATCATGCCATATTTATAATTGTCAATGTCAATCTCGACTAACAGAAAACACATCCCTCCCTACCTTGTAGGCTTACCAAGTATTGGCTTGGCTTGACAATCTCCGAATGTCATTAAACTTTTTGGTGTTTTGTAATTGATGTCTCTTTCCATTCACTAATTGACACTGCACAGTTTGGACTGATTGATTTTATTTGTCAGAAAAAATATACATATATAAACAAATAATTGTAAAAGTGACCGGGATTGAAGAGTAAAGTCGGGGACTTATTTCCATTGTGTTCCCTACATTTGCTGCAGCATATGCTACAGTAATATAAGGAATAAACACGCGTCACATCTCCATCTGACTTTCAGAGGTCACCTTATTTTTTTTACTGTAAAGATTATTATTTTATTTGTTACCAGAAAGAGGTAGGCTAGGACATCTCTCTCTCATATATATATATATATATATATATATATATATATATATAATCTCCATCAATTCCATTCAAATTGCATCCAAAATAGATAATCCTGTTCAAAAAAAAAATATATATATATATATATATATATAGAGAGAGAGAGATGTCCTAGCCTACCTCTTTCTGGTAATAATTTCAGATATTAAATTCAATGCAGTTATAAGCCTTAAATTTAGCTAAAGAATGATGGGCTATGCATAAGGTTCTAATTTATAGTCTCTGTCTCTTGCACAATACGCACCATGCACTCTGCTGACCTTAAAAAAACACTCTTTAGCTCTTGGAGTCCCAGGAAAAGCTAAACTTGAATAGTTTGCTGGAATAATTTATGTTCAGCATTTCTAATACTAATAAACTATTGGAAGAGGGATGCAAGCTCTTGTTGGCTAAATGTTAAATACAGCAGCTAAAGAGCATAGAACGCGGAATAGCGGTAGGCTATAGCAGTTATCTGTTCATACCCATTAACCATTCAATCTTCGTGAAGAGAAAAGAAAGCCATGAGCATCATATTCTAGTCCTATATTGTTCAAGCATGTCCTTACCATGATGAAGATCAGGACAACTACACATTTCATTTAGAATAACTGTTGAAAGCGAGGAAGGAATGAAGTAACACTAGAGAAATGAGGAGATAATACGCACATCGCACAACATTAGGGGAAATATTATGAAAGGTATGCATGTGTCAGAGTACTAATTATAACAATGTAAAATAGGCCCTATTATATTTCAACATTTAAATCAAATTCGCTAGATTATAATTGTAACTTTGAAGGCCGCATGTCCTGCACCAGCATAACACGTTTTCTCCCAGGTTCATGGTTTGAAAGAGTTGCTTAATTCCAGTCCATGTAATACAATACAGGTATACAGTCCACACTCAATAAGATTAGCTTACTGGTGCTTGTTTCATGTACTTACCCAAGAGAGCATAGCTAAATCTATGGGCTTTTATGTTTTTCTGATAGGCTACCGCACATTACGGTAGCCTATCATAGGCCAGGCCTATCATAGGCTACGTATTGGATAACGGCACAATCATTTGGGCTTTTTTGGGCTTGGGCTCATAACGTTTATTTAACGTATGACTCATCAGGCTCGAGTAGCATCAGACTTGAAAGTTCATGCCGATCAAAGCTTGAACAAAATCCAGACATCTGCTTTATATGCAGTGGTGACCCATCATCCCTGCTAGGTAAAGCCCCGCCTTATCTCAGCTCGCTGGTAACCATAGCAGCACCCACCCGTAGCACGTGCTCCAGCAGGTTTATCTCACTGGTCACCCCTTAAGCCAATTCCTCCTTTGGACGCCTTTCCTTCCAGTTCTCTGCTGCCAATGACTGGAACAAACTACAAAAATCACTGAAACGCCACCATGGCCTATTTATTGCCTTACGTTCCTTATCTTACCTCATTTGCACACATTGTATATAGATTTGTTTTTCTACTGCATTATTGACTGTATGTTTGTTTACTCCACGTGTAACTGTGTTGTTGCAACTGCTTTGCTTTATGTTGGCCAGGTCGCTGTTGTACAAAATAATAATTGAGTTAACTACTTAGGAGGAAACGGCGCGCTAGCGGGCCGCTCCCGACACTACCCGGTGAAATGTGAGGCGCCAAATCCAAAAGTTGAATTATGAAACATTCATCAATATACAAGTGTTGCATAGTCATCAAAAGCTCTGATTCTTGGCAATATCACAGCATTGTCAGATTTCAAAAAGGCTTTACGGCGAAAGCACAACATTTGATGGTTTGAGGATAGCACCTCTCCTATTTTCCACATTAGCATAAATTCATATCCAGCGCGGGTCACACAAAACTGATATAAGAGCTAAAAAATATAACTTACCTTTCGAATAACTTCTGCTGAGGGCTTCCGAAGTGTCCAACGAAGACATCCAATGGTTCTTTTGTTAGAAAAAGTCATTTATTATATCCATAAATCTCTGTTTGGTTGGCGCGTTATGATCAGAAAATCCACCGTCGAGTCGCCCAAATTATATCTATAAACTTTCTCCAAACATAATTTTTAATGTATCCTTTTATGTATATTTACTGAAATATTTCAACCGGATGATAACGTAAACAATAGGAAAGGAAAATAAAGTGGGGCGCGCTCACAATCTCGCGCCCGTGAAACGTTGTTGACAAATGTGGTCCCCTGACTGTTTCCTCTTCCTATCTGTTCTGCTTAGTGCTAGAGCCTCCAGACACTGTATAAAGACTGTTGACATCTAGTGGAATCCATAGGTACTGCAGTCTCAGTAATACATAACATAGAAATCAATAGGCAGCCTGGAGAAAAAGGTAATGTACAAAAAAAACTGCAAATCCGGATGGAATTTCCTCGGGTTTTTGCCTGCTATATCAGTTCTGTTATACTCACATACATTATTTTAACACTTTTAGAAACTTCAGAGTGTTTCCTATCCAATAGTACTAATTATGTGCATATCCTATTGTCTGGGCCTGAGTGGCAGGCATTTTACTTTGGGAACGCCAGACTCTCCAAAACCGTCACCTCTGCTGCCGCTCCCTAAGAAGTTAAGCAGTGGTGCGCTAGCGCCCCCACTCCCGACACTACCCGGTGAAATGCAAGGCGCCAAATTCAAATCCAAAAGTTGAATTATTAATAAAATAAACAGAACATAATACAAAACAAGAAAAACACTAACAGCACACAAACATGAAACAGAAACAATGACGCCTGGGGAAGGAACCAAAGGGAGTGACATATATAGGGAAGGTAATCAGGGAAGTTATGGAGTCCAGGTGAGTCTGGCAATGTGCAGGTGCGCGTAACGATGGTGACAGGTGTGCACAATAACGAGCAGCCTGGTGACCTAGAGGCCGGAGGGAGCACATGTGACAGAAGTAATCAGTGGCTAACTGCAAGAGTTGCAAAACAATCACTATCCTGCTATTCAGTGGAGAGGGTGTGTGTGGTCCAAGTCTGGGTTTAAGGGTCTCTTTTCCAAGCTTAAATGGATAAACATTCACATGCAACACCATGGGCCAGAAAAGGTTGAATACATTGGCCATGCTGTCAATCCAGCATGAAATCTCAGACTTCCTTGCGTTCAAGACAACTGAGAATTCTGAAAAAAACTAGTTCCAACTGGGAAAATAAGTTTGAATGGTCATCCAACTCGGAATTCCAAGTTGGGAACTCGGGCCTCTTTCAACCAGTTTTTTTCTGAGTTCCCAGTTGTCTTCAAAGCACCATAAATCCAGCAAATGCCAGACTTTGATGACAAAGTACAAGAACGACCGCCGCGCCACCTTCCTGTTTAAATGAGCAAAACACAACAGGTGAGTCCAAAAATGTCTTGTATGCTGTTGCATAAATTATGTAATATGCCTGGGAGATGTGTATACTGTAGCAAAGAAAGAAATACTAAGTGTATGTTCAAGTCAAATCGAATTGTATTGGTCACATACACATATTTAGCAGATGTTATTTCGGGTGTAGCAAAATGCTTCTGCTCCTAGCTCCAACAGTGGAGTAGTATCAAAGATTTCACAACTATACACATGAATCTAAAAGTAAAAGAGTGGAATTAAGAAATATCTAATATTAGGATGAGCAATGTCAGTGGCATTGCGTAAAATACAGTAGAATACAGTATATACATTTGAAATGAGTAAAGCAGTATGTAAACATTATTAAAGTGACTAGTGTTCCATTTATAGTGACCTGTCATGACTTCTGCCGAAGTCGGTCCCTCTTATTGTTTGGGCGGTGTTCGGCGGTCGGCGTCACCGGTTTTCTAGCCATCACCGCTCCCCTTTTCGTGTGTCTGTTGGTTTTGTCTTGATTGTACACACCTGTTGTTCATTTTTCTCCTTAAATGTATATTCGTGTGGGTATTTTTGCTTCGCCAGAGTGTATTGTTTTTGACTGGTGGCTTTATTAAATACCTTTCACACGCAAATTTCCTTCTGCGCCTGACTCCTTCCACTACGGAACCACTACCTTAACATGACCAGTGATTCAATGTCTATTTACATAGGACAGCAGCCTCCAAGGTGTAGGGTTGAGTAACAGGGTGGTAGCTGGCTAGTGGTGGCTATTTAACAGTCTGATGGCCTTGAGGTAGAAGCTTTTTTTCAGTCTCTCGAACCCAGCTGTAATGCACCTGTACTGACCTCGCCTTCTGGATGATAGCAGGGTGAACAGGCCATGTTTCAGGACTCAGGGTAAGATCCAGATGTAGACAGTTCGAATCACTGATGTTTATTTACAAAACAGTGGGCAGGCAAATGACAGGTCAAGGGCAGGCAGAGGTCAGTAATCCAGGGCAGAGTCAGTAAGGTACTGAATGGCGGTCAGGGTCAGGGCAGGCAGAGGTCAGTAATCCAGGGCAGTGTCAGAAAGGTACAGAACGTCAGGCGGGCTCATGGTCAGGGCAGGCAGAATGGTCAAAATTGGGATGACTAGGAAAAACAAAAACAAGAGCACAGGAAACACGGGAACATGCTGGTAGTACTTGACGTGACAATCTTTTTTATTTCACCTATATTCAACCAGGAAGGCCAGTTGAGAACAAGTTCTCATTTACAACTGCGACCTGGCCAAGATAAAGCAAAGCAGTGCGACAAAAACAACAACACAGAGTTACACATAAACAAAGGTACAGTCAATAACACAATAGAAAAGAAAAATAGAAAAATCTTTGTACAGTGTGTGCAAATGTAGGGAGGTAGGCCATAAATAGGCCATAGAGGCTAAATAATTACAATTTAGCAATAATACTGAAGTGATAGATGTGCAGATGATGATGTGCAAGTAGAGATGCTGTGGTGCAAAAGAGCAAGAGGGAAGGTAATAATATGGGGATGAGGTAGTTGGGTGTGCTATTTACAGATTGGCTGTGTACAGGTATAGTGATCGGTAAGCTGCTCTGACAGCTGATGCTTAAAGTTAGACTCCAGCTTCAGAGATTTTTGCAATTCGTTCCAGTCATTGGCAGGTGAGAACTGGAAGGAAAGGCGGCCAAAGAAAGTGTTGGCTTTGGGGATGACCAGTGCAATATACCTGCTGGAGCGCATGCTACGGGTGGGTGTTGCTATGGTGACCAGTGAGCTGAGATAAGATGGGGCTTTACCTACAAAAGACTTATAGATGACCTGGAGCCAGTGGGTTTGGCGACGGATTTGTTGTGAGGGCCAGCCAACGGGAGCTTACAAGTCGCAGTGGTGGGTAGTATATGGGGCTTTGGTGACAAAACAGATGGCACTGTGATAGACTACATCCAGTTTGCTGAGTAGAGTGTTGGGGGCTATTTTGTAAATGACATCGCCGAAGTCGAGGATCGGTAGGATAGTCAGTTTTACGAGGGTAAGTTTGGCAGCATGAGTGAAGTAGGCTTTGTTGAGAAATAGGAAGCCAATTCTAGATTTAGTTTTGGATTGGAGATGTTTAATATGAGTCTGGAAGGGGAGTTTACAGTCTAACCAGACACCTAGCTAATTGTAGTTGTCCACATATTCTAGGTCAGAACCGTCCAGAGTAGTAATGCTAGTCGGGCGGGAGGGTGCGGGCAGCATTCAGTTGAAGAGCATGCATTTAGTTTTAATAGCATTTAAAGCAGTTGGAGGCCACGGAAGGAGTGTTGTATGGCATTGAAGCTCGTTTGGAGGTTTGTTAGCACAGTGTCCAAAGAAGGGCCAGATGTATACAGAATGGGGTCGTCTGCGTAGAGGTGGATCAGAGAATCACCAGCAGCAAGAGCGACATCATTGATGTATACAGAGAAAAGAGTCGGCCCGAGAATTGAACCCTGTGGCACCCCCATAGACTGCCAGAGGTCCGGACAACAGGCCCTCCGATTTGACACACTGAACTCTATCTGAGAAGTAGTTGGAGAACCAGGCGAGGCAGTCATTTGAGAAGCCAAGGCTATTGAGTCTGTCGATAAGAATGCGGTGATTCATCAAAACCTTTGCCAGGTCGATGAAGACAGCTGCACAGTACTGTCTTTTATTGATGGCGGTTATGATATCGTTTAGGACCTTGAGCGTGGCTGAGGTGCACCCATGACCAACTCGGAAACCAGATTGCATAGTGGAGAAGGTACGTTAGGTTTTGAAATGGTCGGTGATCTGTTTGTTAACTTGACTTTCGAAGATTTTAGAAAGGCAGGATGGATATAGGTCTGTAACAGTTTGGGTCTAGAGTGTCTCCCCCTTTGAAGAGGGGGATGACCGTGGCAGCTTTCCAATCTTTGGGGATCTCAGACGATACGAGAGGTTGAATAGGCTAGTAATAGGGGTTTCAGCAATTTTGGCTGATCATTTTAGAAAATTAGGGTCCAGATTGTCTAGTCCAGCTGATTTGTAGGGATCCAGATTTTGCAGCTCTTTCAGAACATCAGCTGTTTGGATTTGGGTGAAGGAAGACGACCTGGCAACAGACAAACAGAAAACACAGGTATAAATACACAGGAGATAATGGGGACAAATGGGAGACACCTGGTGGGGGGTGGAGACAAGCACAAGACAGGTGAAACAGATCAGGGTGTGACACCATGGCTGGGTGGTTGATGTCCTGTAGGTTTCCTGGAGGGCAGGTAGTGTGTCCCCAGTGATGCATTGGGCAGACCACACAACCGTCTGGAGAGCCCTGCGGTTGCGGGCGGTGCAGTTGCGGTACCAGGCAAGGATACAGCCTGACAGGATGCTTTCAATTGTGCTGTAAAAGTTTGTGAGGTTCTTCGGGACCAAGCCACATTTTTTCAGCCTCCTGAGGTTGAAGAGGCGCTGTTGCGCCTTCTTCACCACACTGTCTGTGTGGGTGGACCATTTCAGATTGTCAGTGATGTGTACTCTGAGGAACTTGAAGCTTTTCACCTTCTCCACTAAGGTCCCGTCGATGTGGATAGGGGCGTGCTCCTTCTGCTGTCTCCTGAAGTCCACGATCAGCTCGTTTGTTTTGACATTGACATTGAGGGAGAGGTTATTTTCCTGGCACCACTCCGCCAGGGACCTCACCTCCTCCATGTAGGCTGTCTTGTCATTGTTGGTAATCAGGCCTACTACTGTTGTGTCATCTGCAAACTTTATGATTGAGTTGAAGGCGTGAGTGGTCATGCAGTCATGGGTGAACAGGGTGTACAGGAGGGGGCTGAGCACGCACCCTTGTGGGGCCACTGTGTTGAGGATCTGCGAAGTGGAGGTGTTGTTTCCTACCTTTACCACCTGGGGGTCTGCCCGTCAGGAAATCCACGACTCAGTTGCACAGGGAGGGGTTCAGACCCAGGGCCCCAAGCTTAATGATAAGCTTGGAGGGTGCTATGGTGTTGAAGGCTGAGCTATAGTCAATGAACAGCATTCTTACATAGGTATTCCTCTTGTCCAGATGGGATAGGGTAGTGTGCAGTGCGATGGCAATTGCATCGTCTGTGGATCTATTGGAGTGGTATGCAAATTGTAGTGAGTCAGGTAAAGTGGAGGTGATAAGATCCTTAACTAGCCTCTCAAAGCACTTCAAGATGACAGAAGTGAGTGCTATGGGGCGATAGTCATTTCGTTCAGTTACCTTTGCTTTCTTGGGTACAGGAACAATGGTGGACATCTTGAAGCAAGTGGGTACAGCAGACTCCAATTTGTCTCTGTACTGACGTCTTTCCTCTGATTGCCTTACGGAGGGAATAACTACACTGTTTGTATTTGACCATATTCCCAGTCACCTTGCTGTGGTTAAATGGGGTGGTTCGCGCTTTCAGTTTTAATATCTCTTTGGGAAAAGATCCTCGCCCTGAGCTCGTCTACTTTATTGTCCAGGGACTGAACATTAGTGAGTAATATACTCTAAAGCTCTGGATGGTGTGCACGCCTCCTGAGTCGGACTAGAAGTCCGCTCCGCGGGCGGCATATTGGAGCAGCCTCTGGGATAAGTTCAATTGCACTGGGGGGGTACGAAACAAAGGATCAGGAAAGTCATATTTCTGGTTGTAATGCTGGTGAGTTACCGCCAATCTGATATCCAAAAGTTATTTCCGGCTGTATGTAATAACACTGGGCTAATAATGTAAGAAATAGCACACCCACAAATGAAATACTGCAAAGTTGCTTAGGAGCTACAAGCAGAGTTGCCATGTCTGTCGGCGCCATGTTGTCTAGTAAGCTGTTAGTATCCTGTGTGCCTCACCCTAGTAATTTGGTCCCTTACCCCCTCATAACTTAGCCTACTGTTCTGACTTGGTGGTGCACATGTAGCCTATAGCCTGTTTTAGAGCAATGTCATCATTCTCTGCTTATATGCCCCCTTTATTTATCCTACGGTTCTGATTTGATGTACATTGAGAACACTGTTAGAACGGCCCATGTTCTGAATTCTGTCGCTGTACATTTCAAAAGTGCTGAACAAATAGTTATAGTGACTACGTCCATCTTACCTCGCTCATTAATGTCTTAATCCAAATTAATTAAGAATTGCCTCATCCGCCCATTGTTCCCTTATGCCATAGTTTGTACATCTCAATTGTCAGCAGAACCCACATTTGTTTAAGCAAGTCAGCCATATTCTTTAAACATGCAGTAAATGAGGCTGAATTAACTGTTTTGCTGCCAGACAAGGCTCCACTGACAGTCAGGCGTAGCAGTATTAAGGATTCACTCCATGGTCCTGAAAAGACAGCTCTGTTGTTGGGACAGCTTTATATAGGCCCTAGCCGTTTGTGGGCACAGTTTGTCACCATTATAGTGCAATTAATGTATTGTTTAGTGTTGTGTAGTGGCTAAAATCACCACTATTTATATGCTTTAGAATGACACTTCCGAGTTGGGGGGGAAATACCGGGTTATCCGGGAGAAAACATATTATTTTCGCGATAGAACATTTGTAAATACAGGTAAAATATTAAACCGTAATCTGTAGTTTATTCTTTAGATGTTTGGGGCATCTGGTGAACCATGATGTGCAGGCATAATCAAATTGACACTGGACTAGCGCACTGGCCACAGTCTTTAGGGTGTCTATAGATGTCCATCCAACTGGTGACAGATTTTCATGCGAACATTCTAAAATCGACATATAAACCATTAAGCATTTCAGGGTTTCCTTTAGGAAAATTTGTCATCTGACAACATGACCGAGAATTTTTTTATTTACTGGACATTTGAGAAATTTTCCTGAAATCCATATGCACTCAGATGCGACTTGTTGAAGCCAACGCCATCAATAAAAGAGCGATATTTTCCAAATGCGCCACAATTGTGTCCTTAAAAACAGCCTATAACACAGGGGTGTCAAACTCAATCAGTGCATTTTTTTTTTTTTTAACTATGAATTTGTGTGTTTAGACACAACCTATTATGTTTGTTTTTGTGCATACAACTGTGACCCAAACTGGCCATTGTTTAATTTGTAAAAATATGGCCCTTTTATAATGTTCACTTATGTACATAGGATCATGTATATAGCATTTTTAACATGTTAAAACAAAAGAGAGAGAAATAATATTTGTCTGGCCTTTGCTGCTATGCTTGCAGATGTGCATAATATGTAGCAACCCAAATCCAAAAGTATTTAATAACTCCAAATAACAAAAATGTAGCGAGGTTGTTTTAACATTTTAACCTAAAACATGTTAGTTGAATGCAGCGTTGATGTTTGGCTGTCTTGTAGTTGAGTAGCCAGTGTAGGCTACTGCTCAAATGTTGCTGTAGTAGGCCTACTGTACATGTGTCTTTGTTGCAGGTTTAGATTTTTGGTTATTCATTGTCAAGCTTTTAAAAAACGAAGCCAGACTGAAACATTTTAGTAGCCTACTTAGGACTATGGCATGTGTCTTTACACTTTCCCACAGTAAACAGGACACATGAAAGCAGTGCAATTGACATTTAAATTCACCAATGCAAGCTTATCAGGCTGGAATTTCATTAAGTACATGACTCAACTGTTGACTCATTTATACTCGCTTGTGTGTCCTATTGTCCTTTAGTGGAAATTTATACCCGCGTGTGAATCCTTTATCTTATAACTTTTTCACAACCAAGATTACATTTTCTGTAGGCTACAGCAATGACCTGTTGGAACCATAAATTGGCATAGACATTTAGGCTACAACATGTTTAAACTTTCGGTCCGGTAGAACATTTGGTCAGTGCCATTAGTGATGATACAGGGCACTGGCTGGCTCCTGTGTGGGTGTGGGTCTGGGAGGAGGGGTGTGTGTGGCAATACACTGCCGTTTGGCATGCAGCATTGTTGGTAATGCTTGCTATGACTTGTAGTGCAGTGCATCGCAGGCTATATGGAGCTGGTCAGAATTAATTGACAACCCAAATCATTGCGCTGACCAGATAGAAATGTGTCACGTGCTGTAACAAATTACCAAAACACTAGTCCTTGTGTTTTGATGTGTAGCATATGCAAAGCTTTATTGCCTATTTTGTGGCTACTTTCCAAAAACAATAATTGTCCAACTCTCAGTTCAGCTGTTGGAGATTTGAGCTCTAAATGCATCAAAGCATTGCATGCATAGGCCTCTAGGCTTAGGTGTCCACTGTATGCTATTCATATTTAAAAATGATATAGCCTATATAAAAGGAAGAGAAGCTCAGGCCTATCCCCAGAGAGATGGAGAGAGAGAGATATGCCGGCGGCAAGCTACAATAGCGACATGCATTTCTTTATGCCAGATGGCTACTGCGTCTGCTATACAGATATAGACTTACAGAAGGAGGTTAATTCATCAGAATATTTGTATAAAGATAAGCATTATTTTGTTAGATTGTAGGAGTAACTCTGGCAGGCCCGAAGCATTCTTCCTCGCCTCAAGAGCACTGGTGCGCACTGCCTTAATATCATAGGCTTGCAGTAGCTAAAGCTTAATAATAGCCACACCAGACCTTCACAAAAGTTTCAAAGCTTTATTACGGTATTATCAAAAGTAAGTTTAGCCATTATAGCCTGCTCATAGGGAATATATGAGCAGGCTATTATAGTGCGGCAAAGGAAATGGCTCAACAGAATGAAATAAAACTATTGCTAACTGGTTCAAACATTCACAAATGTTTTGAACGGGCTATATTGCAGCAATTAGCAATAAAGGCAAGTGCCTACCATACCCAACAAATGACAGAAATAGGCTAATGTTATTTATTTTACAACAGACCTACTTATAACCTTATCTTAAACTAAATAAGGAGCACACAATTAAAAAGACAGATCGAATTTAATTTAGCCAATGAAAATGTCTCAACATAATTAAACAAAACAGATAATAATAACAATGATATACAAATTATTATAAATAAATGTATTTGTATATCCCTAAACAAAATCAATAGGGGAGCTTTTTGAGCTGTGTTTCATGTCTTCACTGTTCTTTCATGCGCACCTGGCCTGTCACCTATTCCTATTTGTTCTTGTCGATTCTTCATATTGAAAATTGATGCAGCTTTTCAGTGTTGTATGTTTGCTAGTTAGCCTACTGCAGATTTGGACAAACGATCCACCTACCACTGTTATCACTATGAATGGTGGATCAAGGGCAGAATAGACCGTTATACTGGTATACTGTACTGACCCTTGGTATAGTAAAAGTTAGAAAAGCACATAGAAAAGCGTAGTGCATAGGGGAAGTGCCAAAACACCTTGATATAGGGGAGGTGCATGCAAGCAGATGAGGAAGCGAATGTTAAGCAGGAAAACAAATCACGCCCTCCCCTGTGCCCAATACATACCACACAACCCTCCCCAAAGCAAAAAATTAAGTTTGACAATCCTCGCCAGTCCCCCCGCCCCAGTGAATTGGGATCTGTCCATAAACCAGAGAGATGGGGATATGAGGATGGTGAGAATGGTTTGCATGTGCTTTGCATCACATTAAAACACAATCTATATAAATGCCCCCTCAGTATTTCTTCAACCGTGATCGTGAAACTCGTTATTTAAAATGTATTTAAATCAGGTCTTGCCTTTAATGTCTAGTTCTTTTGATCATTGCAATGTGAATACCTTTAAGTAGTTCTTTTGATCTAGTTCTTTTGATCATTGCAATGTGAATACCTTTAAGTATATGAGCCCGAAATGAATTCCCTGAATACGTCAAGCATTTACATGCGCCAATGAGTTCCCGGAAACATCAAGCATAAAATGTGACTATGTCTGGCTGTGTCGTTTTCCTGGATGGACTTTGGTAACTAAAACTTTAAGTAACAAGCCGTCAAACCAGCCTTTTACCTGAGCTGAGCAGGCTGCTCCTCAAGTATGTATTTTATCTTGGAGACTCCATTGGACATCTCTCTTTTGTCTCCTCGGCGAGGAATATCAATTCAACTCCCTCTCCCTGCCCTCCACCACTTTTCCCTTTATTTTTGGAGACAATGTCCTTCTCCATTTTGTTCTCCAAATCTGGCAACACTGGGCAAATTAGGGTGTGGAAAAATTATCTCTGTCAAGCAGATACAATTAGTATTGATAAAAAAAATCCACCTGCAACTGAGCGAGCGCCCATTACCGTGGCCCACGATGCTCTTTGCCTGTCCCTGGCCTGTCAGAAACATACAGAGAGTGTGACGCAGCCATTGGGAAAATTGAGATAAAAGCCATAGCAATCATGAAGAGCCCCTGACATTAAAACCCTTTATAGATTTCTCCATGCAGCCATTATGATGGGCTATGATAGTCTCTGTCAAGGCTCATGCGAGTTCAGCGACAAAAACTTTGCAGCGTCGAATTAGATAATTCCTAAGCCTCAATACCTTCCTTACCTTAGTCTACCTCTTCTATTATAAAGCGTATCTGAGATAAACACAAATCTGTCTCTGTTCGTTCTTTGGTGGTATTGTTTTGGGAGTTTGACATAATGAAATATCCCTATTTTAAGTATGACAGGTAGAGTCCAACGGAAGTGTCAACTCTATATGATGATGTTGACGTACTATGGGGCGGCAGGGTAGCCTAGTGGTTAGAGCGTTGGACTAGTAACTGAAAAGTTGCAAATTTAAATCCCAGAGCTGACAAATCTGTTGTTCTGCCCCTGAACACTGTTCCTAGGCTGTCATTGAAAATAAGAATGTGTTCTTAACTGACTTGCCTAGTAAAATAAAGGTAATCTAAAATAGATGTTAGGAGGTCACCACCAAGGCTGACTTATTTATCAAAAGCCAGTTACCATGGTAGTCAACTTGACACATTTCAAGGATTTTGCAATAAGTGCATTTGAAGAATAAATTGCTTGCAGGTTTATTCATATTTATATCTTAGCCATTTGACATTTCAAATTAATTGAATCAACTCAAATTATAGTTTAGCTCTCAAATATTGGTTGTGCAATTTTGACATACAGTCAGGGCAAAGACTGAACAAGTCGACACTAAAACCATGCTAAAATGTAGTAACCTACATGATGTGTGGTGTAGGGCGTCGTCACTCAGAAAAGAGATTTAAAAGTCATTTATGTTTCTAATCATTAATTTGATTGATTTATTTTAATCAATCTTATGTCTTATATTGATAAAATATTTAACATATCTTTTTTTTGTGATGTTATATCTGCTCTCAGTCTGTAATTGTTTCTCTATCCTCAATATGAAAGGTCTCCTTTAACACACTGCTCATCCTTGATCTTGCCACTGATACACTCCAGTTCAGTATTGTCTTGTCCCTTTCACTGGTTAGGTTTTGTTATGACATTGCATCATTCAAGGGAGACAATATGTTTACTGTTGTTGCCTTGTTCTATGGAATAAATGGGGTGAACGGGTTCATTGTAACAGCTGGAATGGAATAGTTTTTTTTGCATTCGTTCCATCACCGCCATAACAATGAGCCCGTCCGCCACATTTCTTCCGGGACCAGCCTCCGCTGGTATATGCACCACACTGGTCTCCAACAGTAGACTTTCCCCACACACCATCACTCACTACTACATGAGACATTATTGATGTCTTTCTATTTGAATACAAATTTTACAGTAATGGTTTCAAGTTACTATCGCATACCATACACTACATACTGACACATCACAGTGTGTACAAAAACAGCTAACTGCGGAGATGGAACTTGATCAACTAGGGTCCAGTTTCCCGACTAAATTCATCGTTAGAACCTTCGTAAGAGCATCGGTACATCTCAGAGCTGTTTCCAAAAACCATTGTCAGTTGCACTTGAAACCGCGTGTTATTTACCAACTGCCTCAGACCACTTATAGAACAGCCTAGTGTGTTGTTAGACACTTTTTTGCCCTTCCAACGGCACTTTCTAAACTAAACACATAATCAAATCAAGATGACTTCATTAAAAATATAAATACAGTATAGGCCCTACAAGCCTTCAGAAGGTATTCACACCCCTTGACTTTTTCCACATTGTGATTAAATAGAGATTTATTTGGGTGACTGGTGTACACACAATAATGTCAAAGTGGAATTATGTTTTTAGAAATTCTTTAAAAAATATATAAATTGAAAAGCTGAAATGTCTTGAGTCAATAAGTATTCAACCTCTTTGTTATGGCAAGCCTAAATAAATTCAGGAGTAAAGATTTGCTTTAATTACACTTTGGATGGTGTATCAATACAACCAGCCACTACAAAGATACAGGCGCCCGTCCTAACTCAGTTGCCGGAGAGGAAAGAAATCACTCAAGGATTTCACCATGAGGTCAATGGTGACTTTAAAACCGCTACAGAGTTTAAAACTGAGGATGGATCAACAACATTGTAGTTACTCCACAATACTAACCTAAATGACAGAGTGAAAAGAAGGAAGGCTGTACAGCAGTGTTCATATTTGCCGGAAGTAGTTTGGTGTTGGGGGTGCAGCGATTATTTTGCCGACAGGGTGGGGGGTGGCAAAAAATAATAATTGCCCGCGCTGAAGACATCTATATTGGTCTGCTAATAAAGGACTAGTAAAGGCCCAGGGCAGTGCTTTTGTCAATCCCTGAGTTTCCTCTCCACATAACGCTACTTGAAACACTGTTACCGCCATTAAGGGAAGGGAAGGTTGCCTAAGGAAGGACCATTTTCTCAGTTGTGCTGTTCAGCCTCCCACTCCTCTTTCTATTCTGGTTAGAGCCAGCTTGCGCTGTTCAGTGAAGGGAGTAGTACACAGCGTTGTACAAGATCTTCAGTTTCTTGGCAATTTCTTGCATGGAATAGCCTTTATTTCTCAGAACAAGAATAGACTGACGAGTTTCAGAAGAAAGTACTTTGTTTCTAGCCATTTTGAGCCTGTAATCGAACCCACAAATGCTGATGCTCCAGATACTCAACTAGTCTAAAGAAGGCCAGTTTTATTGCTTCTTTAATCAGAACAACAGTTTTCATCTGTGCAAACATAATTGCAAAAGGGTTTTCTAATGATCAATTAGCCTTTTAAAATGATAAACTTGGATTAACTAACAGAACAAGCCATTGGAACACAGGAGTGATGGTTGCTGATATTGGGCCTTTGTACGCCTATGTAGATATTCCATAAAAAATCCAACTACAGTAGTAATTTACAATATTAACAATGTCTACACTTTTCTTTAAAAAACACAGACATTTTCTAAGTGACCCCAAACTTTTGAAAGGTAGTGTATGTTTGGTGTTGTCAATTTTGATGCTGTGAAACTTGGGGAATAGCTCACAGATGAGCAAATCCTGTCATGTTTTGATAACTTGGTTGGTACAGGCGAGCACATCAGTGGTGGAGCTCGAATGATTGCTCTCTGTCTAATGGAAATAGTTGCAGTGTTTAGCTGTATGTAGTCAGCTAACTAGTTGGTTATTTTGTATTGCTTCTACTGATGTAATTCATATGGAAACGGCCCAAGCTGCTTGCTATAGCTCGCTAGCTCTCTAGTTAGTCTGTCAGGCAAGAAAAGTTGTGTGTAGCGGTAAATTTGGGCTGCGCTCTTGAAGAGTCAACCTCACCTGTCACTTTCACTAGCTAGCTGTACAGACAACCAGCTAACTAGCCACCAAAATGAAGGCTAGACTAATTTGGTTTTATCTGTTGGGCTTAGGTTATGGTTTGTCATGTTTGCTAGGTGCAAATATTCTTAGGCTATACATTGCCTCATTTTCCTTTTATTTGACAGTTTAGCTTTTGTGTTAGGGTAGTAGATGACCGCGCAGTGGAGGTCATACGAGTTGGATATTTGTTTATATAGCCAGCTAACAAGTTGCTTGTTTTGTCCTGTTTCTAACAATGCAATTCATTTGGAAACTGTCCCAGCTTTGTAACAATTCAGCTGACATTGGCAAACTCTGTACTTAGTCTGTCAGGCAGAGAGAGAGAGAGAGAGAGAGAGAGATCCTGACTACAATTGTTCATATTTATTGTCTCTCTCCTCTCCCTTTTGTTACTCTGTTCCTCTAGGTCAAAGAAAGCTAAGAAGTTGTACCACACATCCTGAGCCTAAAGTGACAGTGGCAGGGGTTTTGGAGTTGTTTTTAAAGTATACTGTATCTGTTCCAGTGCTTGTAATAGATTACAACAAACAAATGGGTGGGGGGTTGACCATATTGACCAACTGAGGAGCAATTGCAATTTTGGATGCACAGGCAGAAAATGGTAGAAGTATGTGTTTTGGGGGATGCTCAACATTGCTATCATAAATGCATACATTGTGTGGGAGACCCTGCCAAGGCCCCTTCCCAAAAACCGCAGGTGCTGGTCCTGAAGGCATTCAAAATGCAGCTTGTGCATTCACTTTTTTGATATGGCTACAGTGGCAGGAAGAGGAGGGCCAAGAGTGTGGCACCAGGGCGTGTGGACCGAGTTGTAACTCATTTGAAAGCAGGTGAAGTTTGAAGGGCGCAAGATAGGGTGTGTGATGTGCATCCGGAGTGGACGCAGGGCAAAGAGTGGGAGATGTGTAGAAACCTCATTTGGGTGCTCTACGTGTTCTGTGTCACTTTGCAGGATTGGGCCGTGCTTTCAGAGGTTCCATGACATGTTGTAGGTTAAATGCAAACACAAACCTGACAGTGTGAAATATGAATTTGTCCTACAAATATTTGATTGTCTCTGAACAGTCTTCTCTCTTTATCGGTCTCAATCTAATGTGTTGCATTCACTGAATCGTTGTCAAAGTAGGCTACTATTTCTACATTTTGTGTCAGGCCTGGTCTGTACTAAATCTTATTGAGGGAGATTACCTACATTTTTAAATAGTCTCTGAATAGTTGTTTGCATTGTTACAGAAGTAAGAAACATTGTCAATCAAATATCCTACTATGTGTGGGATTTGAAATACTTTCTGAATATTGTCACATTTTTGATATTTTATTTATATTTAAATCATAATGTGTTATACTTGGTATATTTTAAGTGAGTAATTTAGTCAAATTTACCACAATTTAAATACTCCAGGGTGTTTTGTTGTGTTGAGTGTTAATAGTTTTTTGATAGTGAATGTCTTTACACAATGGAAGACAAAATACGTGTTATTCCTATTGACATGAATGTGGTGTCATATTAAAGAAGCGGTCGTGTCATCGTGTACTGCGCCCGGCCCGCACAGGGCTCGCTAGTGCGCAATGGGACAAGAACATTCCTGCCGGGCAAACCCTCCCCTAACCCAGACAACGCTGGGAAAATTGTGCGCCGCCCCATGGGTCTCCCGGTCGCATAGGTGTTCCTTTTGTCCAGGTGGGAAAGGGCAGTGTGGAGTGCAATAGAGATTGCATCATCTGTGGCTCTGTTGGGGTGTTATTTTGTGTTAAATGCTCTACAACAAAGCTTTCTTAGTGTCCAACAAGCTTTCTCTGCCCTTAACCTTGTTCTGAACACTTCCAAAACAAAGGTCATGTGGTTTGGTAAGAAGAATGCCCCTCCACCCACAGGTGTGATTACTACCTCTGAGGGTTTAGAGCTTACTTATACAAGTACTTGGGCGTATGGCTAGATGGTACACTGTCCTTCTCTCAGCACATATCAAAGCTGCAGGCTAAAGTTAAATCTAGACTTAGTTTCCTCTATCGTAATCGCTCCTCTTTCACCCCAGCTGCCAAACTAACCCTGATTCAGATGACCATCCTACCCATGCTAGATTATGGAGACATAATCTATAGATCGGCAGATAAGGGTGCTCTCGAGTGGCTATATGTTCTTTACCATTCGGCCATCAGATTTGCCACCAATGCTCCTCATAGGACACATCACTACACTCTATACTCCTCTGTAAACTGGTCATCTCTGTATACCCATCGCAAGACCCACTGGTTGATGCTTATTTATAAAACCCTCTTAGGCCTCACTCCCCCTTATCTGAGATACCTACTGCAGCCCTCATCCTCCACATACAACACCCGTTCTGACAGTCACTTTCTGTTAAAGGTCCCCAAAGCACACACATCCCTGGGTCACTCCTCTTTTCAGTTTGCTGCAGCTAGCGACTTGAACGAGCTGCAACAAACACTCAAACTGGACAGTTTTATCTCAATCTTACTGACATATGTGGCTGCTTTGAGTGATGTATTGTTGTCTCTACCTTCTTGCCCTTTGTGCTGTTGTCTGTGCCCAATAATGTTTGTACCATGTTTTGTGCTGCTTCCATGTTGTGTTGCTACCACGTTGTTGCCATGCTGTGTTGCTACCATGCTGTGTTGTTGTCTTAGGTCTCTCTTGTCGTGATGTGTGTTTTGTCCTATATTTATATTTTATCCTAGCCCCCGTCCCCGCAGGAGGCCTTATGTCTTTTAGTAGTCCGTCATTGTCAATAAGAATTTGTTCTTAAAGTCGGTTGCTTCTTACACTCTGCTCTCTGCGCCTGACTCCACACCCACCACTCCTAGCTGCCGTGACAACAGCAATATAGCCTACCCATACTTTCAAATATTTTACATAAGCTACCGGTCTATTTATTGTGTTGGCAGAATGTTTTAATCTTTAGAAGTAATTTATGCTGTATCTGGAAAAGGACTGTGTCCGTTTCTGAATGTGAAGAAAATGGCAAATTGTCATGGACCTGTTAGCAGAACATTTGAATTCAATGTTTTATATCGACTTTTCCCCCCATCCTAAATATGATGGACTTCCCGTGAATTCTGAAACCACCACAAACCGATGCTTGCACTAAGATAAAGTCAGATAAAGCAGATGCTAAGCTATAGAACTGTTTTGCTAGCACAGACTGGAATATGTTACAGGATTCTTCCGATGGCATTGAGGAGTACACCACATCAGTCACTGGCTTCATCAATAAGTGCATCGATGACGTCGTCCCCACAGTGACTGTACGTACATACCAGAAGCCATGGATTACAGGCAACATCCGCAATGAGCTAAAGGGTAGAGTTGCCACTTTCAAGGAGTGGGACTCTAATCCGGAAGCTTATAAGAAATCCCGCTATGCCCTCCGACGAACCATCAAACAGGCAAAGCATCAATACAGGACAAAGATCGAATCCTACTACACCGGGCTCCGACACTCGTTGGATGTTGCAGGGCTTGCAAACTATTATGGACCTTAAAGGGAAGAACAGCCTCGAGCTGCCCAGTGACACGAGCATACCAGACAAGCTAAATTACTTCTATGCTTGCTTCGAGGCAAGTAACACTGAAACATGCATGTGTGCATCAGCTGTTCCGGACGACTGTGTGATTATGCTCTCCGTAGCCGATGTGAGTAAGACCTTTAAACAGGACAACATTCACAAGGCCACAGGGCCAGACGGATTAACAGGACGTGAACTCCGAGCATGCACTGACCAACTGGCAAGTGTCTTCACTGACATTTTCAACCTCTCCCTGTCTGTAATACCAACATGTTTCAAGCAGACCACCAAACCTGCCTAAATGACTACCGACCCATAGCACTCACATCTGTAGCCATGAAGTGCTTTGAAAGGCTGGTCATGGCTCACATCAACACCATTATCCCAGAAACCCTAAACCCCACTCCAATTTGCATACCGCCCCAACAGATCCACAGATGACGCGATCTCTATGGCACTCCACACTACCCTTTCACACCTGGACAAAAGGAACACCCATGTGAGAATGCTATTCATTGACTACAGCTCAGCGTTAAAAACCATAGTGCCCTCAAAGCTCATCACTGAGCTAAGGACCCTGGGACTAAACACCTCCCACTGCAGCTGGACCCTGGACTTCCTGACGGGCCGGCCCCAGGTGGTAAGGGTAGGTAACAACACATCCGCCACGCTGATCCTCAACACGGGGGGCTCCTCGGGTGTGTGCTCAGTCCCCTCCTGTACTCCCTGTTCACTCATGACTGCATGGCCAGGCACGACTCCAACACCATCATTAAGTTTGCCTATGACACAACAATGGTAGGCCTGATCACCGACAACGACAAGACAGCCTATAGGGAGGAGGTCAGAGACTTGGCCGTGTGGTGCCAGGACAACAATCTCTGTCTCAACGTGATCAAAACAAAGGAGATGATTGTGGACTACAGGAAAAGGAGGACTGAGCATGCCCCCATTCTCATCGATGGAGCAGGTTGGGAGTTTCAAGTTCCTTGCTGTCCACATCATCAATAAACTAACATGGTCTAAGCACACCAAGACAGTCGTGAAGAGGGCACGACAAAACCTATTCCCCCTCAGGAGACTGAAAAGATTTGTCATGGGTCCTCAGATCCTCAAAAGGTTTTACAGCTGCACCATCAAGAGTATCCTGACTGGTTGCATCACTGTCTGGTATGGCAACTGCTCAGCCTTCGACTGCAAGGCACTACAAAGGGTAGTGCGTACGGCCCAGTACATCACTGGGACCCAGCTTCCTGCCACCCAGGACCTCTATACCAGGCGGTGTCAGAGGAAGGCCCTAAAAGACTCCATGGTCTTAGACTGTTCTCTCTGCTACCGCATTGCAAGCGGTACCGGAGCGCTAAGCCTAGGTCCAAGAGGCTTCTAATCAGCTTCTACCCCCAAGCCATAAGACTCCTGAACATCTAATCAAATGGCTACACTGCTGATACTCTCTGTTTATTATCTATGCATAGTCACTTTAATAACTCTACCTACATGTACATATTACCTCAATTACCTTGACTAACCGGTACCCCCTGTATATAGCCTCGCAATTGTTATTTTACTGCTGCTCTTTAATTATTTGTTACTTTTATTTCTTATTTTGGGGGGGTATTTTTCTTAACTGCATTGTTGGTTAAGGGATTGTAACTAAGCATTTCACTGTATTCGGCGCATGTGACAAATACAAATTGATTTGATGGGAAAGCTACAAAAAACAGTACTTACAGAAGTTACAGTTCTATTTCTCATGTGTTTTTGTTCTACTTTACTTTCCTATACATTGTTATAGTACTACTGATATTCATTACTGCATTGTTGGGAAAGAGCAAGCAAGAAAGGTATATCACTGTACTTGTGCAAGTGACAAACACTTGAACTTCGTACATAGGCCTACTTCAATGTAAAATATCAGTTGATAAATTTGACTGTACACAGGTCTTATAAACCGAGCGTTCTCTGTTATTGCAAACCTTGAAAGGCACAGCCTATCTATTTACTAAGCTACTAGGTCCAATTAAATGAGAGATGGGCATTGTAATTTGTTGTAGGCTATGGCTTAAATCGGGAATATGAACCCATCACATCCAGAAAAGTTGAGGAATGTAGTCTGCAAAAGTTCTGAAAATAAAATAGGAACAAAATTCCGACGTCAAATTTTTTGGATTTATTACAAATAAAACACTAATGGCAAATGGTTGCATTCTTGTTAAAAGTTTATGAATAAGCTTTCCATCATAACCCCCATTTGCACAAAGTACTTACTTGCCTGCTTGCAATACAACATCTCATCCACTAGCAGATGTACATACACATGGTATAAAATGTGCAGGGAGGTGAGCACATTCTCACCTCAAATACATGTTTTTATAAATGCTCACTTTTGCATGAAAACTGGCGCATTCACATTTTGGTCTAGATTTTCTACATACGCACAGTTTATAAATGATCCAGAGAGGGCATGGGACAGCTAGATTTATTGTGAAGATCCCTCATAGGACCTTGCACTGGGCAGGGTTCAGTGCCATTCTGCTTGCATGAACCCACGTGTCAAAGTTGTTTAGGGCCTGCTGTGGTATGCTGCTTCCTGTTGTAAGCGTGTGGACCAGATTTAGATCGTCAGCATTCCACCAGCTGTCGGCATTCCCAGGCTGCGCGGTCATTGACTGCAAGGAAGACGAGGGCCCGGAAGAGTTCTTTAAGCCACACCTTCCGTCAGCTCCTGCCAGTCTGAGAGGCTGTCTTGGTAGCGTACCTGTTGTTTGCAACCTGTCACAAAACTACAGAGCCATGCTTTGAGGGCAGGTCTGGTATTGGTATTTTATTAGGATCCCCATTAGCTGTTGCGAAAGTCACAGCTACTCTTCTTGGGGTCCGCACAGAACATGAAACATGACATTATACATAACATTAATAGACCAGAACAGCTCAAGGACAGAACAACATACATTTAAAAATGGCACACATAGCCATGCATGTCAATACATACTCACAAAATATCTAGGTCAAATGGGGGAGAGGCATTGTGCCGTGAGGTGTTGCTTTATCTGGGGGGGTTTTAAACAATGTTTGCTGTTCATTTGAGCAATATGAGATTGAAGGGAGTTCAATATAATGCTGTACGTCTGGCACCCATTTAGTTAGTAACATGTGCCCCTTTCCCACAGTTAAGGATAAATGCTGTGACCTTATGCATCATTTTAACTAGCAGTGATGAAACTTTGAAACATAAGCCAAATAAGTCGGCTACTGCAGCCTGGAGCATGTGACGACGATGCAACGCATTGCATAATAACAGTTGCGCCAAATATAACCTTTGGGTACTCTCAAATGTTTTAATCATATGCCCCGACTTTCTCTGTTTCCTACTATTTCCATCATGTTAAATATTAGTCACTATCAGCATCGGCCATTTTTTGGTGTGTAAAGGCTCTCCAACCCCTATTTTTCCATGAAGTAGCCGGTTCATGAAAACTTCCCTAAAAATACGAGTGTTTTGAAATGGAAATGGATAGGTTTTGAAATGGAGATAACTATGCATACATTTTGATGGCTTTCTTTCATTGATCTCCATTCTGAACGCATTCTCCATGTATTGATCAAATTCTAATTAAAGGTATACAGTATTTAAAGGGATTGCTTTAGATAAATAACCATAAATGAATTGAAAAAAATTTGACTCCCTGGTCAAATTGGTAGGCCACCCAGTGGGCGGGTTTGCTTAGATTTTATTACATTTATTCAGTGTGCAAGGGAGCAACACCCGCAGACCTCGTTACACACGTGCATAGGGTAAGTCTGAATACCAAATACTGAGAAGTGCTTAAATCAAAACTCGTAAAAAGGGCATAGATTTCCTAAGTCTGAATCATCCCCATTGCGCATAGTCCTTGTTTCATCCCAAGTAGTCTCTTTGACTCTAACAAGCAACAAGCTATTGGATGTTATACGGAGCAGATGAGGCTTCACCCAATAGAACGTTTACATTACTGCTAATATAGCAAAACACCGGTGTCAGAAGTGGGATGTGGCTACCGTGAGGTCATCCGAGGCATGCCCATCTGGGAGTAGTGTCTAAGGTTTGGATGTAGACATTAAATTAT
This sequence comes from Brachymystax lenok tsinlingensis, assembly GCA_030435695.1. Lineage (NCBI taxonomy): Eukaryota > Metazoa > Chordata > Actinopteri > Salmoniformes > Salmonidae > Brachymystax > Brachymystax lenok. The sequence continues at coordinate 50,786,176 of CM059797.1, forward strand.
TTAGGTGTTGACAGACAAAAGGTTGGGGGTTCACTGAGGTTAGCCTCTTTGTTGCAATGTCGAATAACACACGTCAGTAGCTTTTTGTTGTTTACAGTGAGCTGCTAAAGAAAAAGCTAACTCTCTCTGCAGTCTTTTCATTTCTAAATGTTTACCTTTGTGTTTGACAGAACACTATGTACTCAACACAGTAAACAGACTGGGAAGAGAGGAATAGTCTTCATAATAAAGTATGCAAAGGCATGGCCTCTCCTGTCAATCCCCAGAGAGAACATCCAGATAGGTGAAGCTTTTCAATTCAGCTTTGTTCTCGTTCTGTTCGAAAACAGGCTTCTTCTCATTTAAAGTTGTCGGATCAAAACAAGCTATCGTGCCAATGGACTTGATGAAACACAAGGCAAATGAATAGGTTTGCATTAGACATGGGAAATGGCAGCGCGTTTCCATAAAAGTAGCAGCTACCATCAAGAATGTATTTCCTTTCTCAAGTATTGACTTTGATAAGCAGTTAGTTACAATCTGTTATCTGACTGTCAATGGACAAATGAATGACAGTGGCAGAGTGGCTGCTGGAGGGAATAGTGCTGTGTGGAAATTTCCATTGAGATGATATGAGGTAATTTTGTTTGTTATTGATATCTATTTTGTCTGCAGTATTTCTAATTTCAACAGTAGGGTATTGTAATGTAAACAATGAGAGACCAGCCTTCCTTAGAGAAGCTAGGTGAGTCAAGCATTTTAGAGTAAAACAACCTTATATGGGTTATGAAAGAGTTAAAATGGCTGTAAATAGAGTGAGCTGAGGATATAATGTAAAATGTTTGATCCTGCCATAGTGTTAACGTCATTCCTGTCATGTGTACACTACAGTTACAGAGCATTGGTACCATCCAAAACGACTAATTTGAAACCCCATCGCAAAACAGCCTCTCACATCAGGTTTCTCCACTGGCGAAGCGAGCTCCAACATCTGGCCAAAGTTTAACCTTTCCCGCTTTACCCAAGGGTCCCCAGGAGCCCTACAAGCAGGCATGCAACTCAAGGGGGAATGCGCCACATGCCACACGACTACAAAGTGATTTTACACTGTAAATATGTGCTGCCTAAACTCCTCCTGCCCGTTGTGTGTTGTGATGCCAGCAGTCACACGCCAGGCCTTCAAAGGGCCTCCCTGGGAGGATTGGGGAGTCCTGTGTACTGCCTGATATCCTTGTGTTTCAGATTGATGATCGACAGTTTATTCTCGGGCGAATGCGTACCCAGTGTGACACCTGGAGCCAGGGAGAATACGGAGTAGTTCAAGTGTGAAACATGCTAAAGCCAAACCATCCCCTGTGAGTTTGGCATGTCTTACAGATCAGTGGAGGCATTATAAGTTGAGTTCCGTTGCGTCTTGGGTCACAGGTCTGTAGAGATTCAGATGATTTCTGGTTACATTGAATGCTACAGTAGCAGCAGAGAGGAAGCTCTGCGACAGGGACAAGAACCATGACTCCTGCTGTGCAAAGCGAGCATCTAACTGACTGTGTCATAAAAGCCCAAGCCTCTGGGCCGAGGCAGTATAACGCTTCGATCACACCAACAGCGACATTGCATTTTGGTACACCAGAATTACATAAATTTCCAATGAAACGCTGTGTTTGCCTTGCAGCATTGTTCTCTGAATGTTCTGAGAACATCGTTTAAGTCACAATTTTTTTTACTTTCCCAGAATGTAGTAAAAATATTACATTAAATAGAACCAGATTGGAACTTGTTGGGAATTTGAGAAATCTGTAGGAAACGTTATGCTGAAGTACGGAAATTCCCACAAAAGAACGTTGTTTCTTAACGTTATCTAAGCTATTTGAGAAAATTCCCAATGTCAAACCAGTTGGAGAACGTTCCTAGAACATGACCATTTTTTTAATTAAATGTATCCATGTGTGAACTATTAGGAAACATTCTGTTAAAGTAATGAAATTCCAAGAAAATAACGTTTTTGTCAAGTTCCTTAAATATGCTGAGAATGTTCCAAAGCCAAGCAACTATCCTGCACCATTACCAGAAAGTTGTGAGAACCCAATTGGCACAGACGTCAATTCAACGTCTATTCAACGTGATGTTGTTGAAATTCTGTGGAAACAACATTGATTCAATCAGTGTGCGCCCAGTGGGAATGTTGTACGCAAAGTCGCTGGAAGCCAGCTGACCATTCTAGCTGCTTCTCTAATACAAAATTCTCCAGACCGCCAAAAGAGCAGCTTGACACGGCTACGCTGTAAGGTTCTGTATTTATTTTGTTAGTCAACCTTGAGTTATGTTTCATTGTGTTCATGAACGTAGCCCTGTCTTTCATTTTTGTTCATTTATTTAACCTGTGTTAGTTACTCACCTGGTCTCATCAGCTCCTTATTTAATTCAGTTCATTCTGTTTGTGGTATTGTTCGTTTTCACTCTAAGCCTTTTCCTAGCTCGTTTGTGAGAACCAGTTTTAAAGCCTTCTGTCCTAGTTTTGATTCACCTGCCAAGATTCCTGCATTCTGCAAAGGCAAAACAAACACCTGCAGCACTCTGCGCGTGAATCTACACATTTTCCTCCCTGAGTATTTATTACATACGCAAGACTACACAACAGAAAATTCTGACAGTAAGAAACCACAGAATAGTTCAAAAGTGAAACAATATTACGGCCATGGTTCTTTTAAAATGTTTTAGTCAAATGTACAGTTTAAAGTGCTTTCGGAATGTATTCAGACCCCTTTTTCCACATTTAGTTACAGTACGTTACAGCCTTATTCACAAATCTACACACAATACCTCATAATGACAAAACCAAAACAGGTTTTTTAGAAATGTTTGCATGGACATGATTTGGAAAGGCACACACCTGTCTATATAAGGTCCCACAGTTGACGGTGCATGTCAGAGCAAAAACCAAGCCATGAGGTGGAAGGAATTGTCCATAGAGCTCCGAGACAGGATTGTGTCGAGGCACATATCTGGGGAAGGGTACCAAAACATTTCTGCAGCATTGAAGGTCCCCAAGAACAGTGGCCTGTTTGGAACCACCAAGAATCTTCCTAGAGTAGAGCTTGCCACCTGGCCAAACGGAGCAATCGGTGGAGAAGACCAAGAACCCAATGGTCACTCTGACAGAGCTCCAGAGTTCCTCTGTGGAGATGGGAGAACCTTCTAGAAGGACAACCATCTCTGCAGCACTCCACCAATCATGCCTTTATGCTAGAGTGGCCAGACGGAAGCCAGTCCTCAGTAAAAGGTAAATAACAGCTCGCTTGGCGTTTGCCAAAAGGCACCTGAAGGACTCTCACACCATGACAAACTAGATTCTCTGGTCTGATGAAAACAATATTGAACTCTTTTGCCCGAATGCCAAGCGTCACGTCTGGAGGAAACCTGGCACCATCCCTATGGTGATGGCAGCATCATACTGTGGGGATGTTTTTCAGCAGCAAGTCTCAATGTCCTTGAGTGTTCCAGCCAGAGCCCAGACTTGAACCCGATCTAACATCTCTAGAGAGACCTGAAAATAGCTGTGCAGCGATGCTCCCCATCCAACCTGAGAACTTGAGAGGATCTGCAGTGACAAATGGAAGAAACTCCCCAAATACAGGTGTGCCAACTTGTAGCGTCATACCCAAGCAGACTCGAGGCTGTAATCACTGCCAAAGGTCCTTCAAGAAAGTCCTGAATAAAGGGTCTGAATACTTATGTAAATGTATACATTTCTGTTTTTTTATTTAATGAATTTGCTACAATTTCTAAAAACCTGTTTTTGCTTTGTCATTATGGGGTATTGTGTGTAGAAAAAAAATATTTAATACATTTTAGAATAAGGCTGTAACGTAACAAAATGTGTAAAAAGTCAAGGGGTCTAAATACTTTCCGAATGCACTGTATACTGACCTTCTGTTTACCTAACCTGACAGCAGGTAGCTAGCATAGCTTGGGGGTATAGTTACAGCTGGCTATACTATCTAGCTAGCTGATATTTCTCTGTCAAATCAGTTATGCCAAGATAGCAAGAAGTACCAGTGTCTGGAATGTGTTTCATGAGACGCTCGTTCCACCACACCTTGCTACAAAAGTAGCTTGCAACTTGATGTTTTATCAAGTCACGTAAAGACATGTTACCGTGGAAATGATATCAACAACTGAGAGTTGAATGTCTCGTCTCGTCCACTGAGGTATAATAAGAACTGGAAACTATGTACAAGATGTCCACCTGTTGTTTTCAAGGTAATCTACTCACGTTCGCATTCGGCGATTCATGGACCGTCTATATCCTGGTTGCATCCGGTTCATACGGATCAACATCACATGCGCATTAACACATTAGGAAATTGGACATTTTCTTTACGGGCAGGGCATCAGTTAAACTGCAGTACCGAAGAAAAACTAGAGGAGCAGTCGAAACCATCTAGACCGGAACCCTGGCCCCTTGGTCTCGTCTCTCCTTATGTCCGCTGTTAGATCATTCCCAGGGGACAAATCCCAGAACTAATATCCCTACAGGTGTAGGCTACTTGTGGACATTGCACAAACATGGCCAGCTTGAGTGTAGATACATTTATCAACAAAAAAACAATATCGGTGTGTTTGTGTTACAAAGACAAAACATTTTCTGCTGTAAATAGACTATCATATTGATTTGCTTATAAAGAGGGTATGCTTACACTTTACCTAGCAAATGAAAGTAAGTTGTGTGTAGAGTACAACCACAGAACAAGGAGCATAAAAATATTTGGTACAACTTCACCTGTCCCAGAACTAGCATGGGATTCTATTCTATTTCTATGGTCTATTCTAAGGTTTTGGCTGTCTAACCACACATTGACGTGAACAACCCTCTGGGTGAGGTTCTGTCTTCAAGTTGAAATCCCTTCCATATATTTAATGTATAGGTTATGGACAGGTGCAGTCATGTGGCAGGAGGAAGCTTTGGATCGGTCAATGCCTACAGAGTAATATAAGAAGAGTGCAATTGCTGAACTTATGTAGATATTCCAAACAAAGTGTTTTGATAACTTTAAAATGTAACGTAGAATTAACCATCCTTCACATAATACTGTAGAAGCAGTGTTCTGATAATATAACAATGTGCAAATATTACACTTGTCTTTCATAATTTTAATAGTGAGTGCAAAGACTCTCCCAGTTTAGACATCTGTAACAACGTGTATTTTAGTCAGGGGATCATCTCCCCTGTCCTCCATCTGTAGAACAACAAGGTAGAGTTGTTACAGTCACCAACGCTCTGGATAACATGAAAACAGCATAACCAGCTAGGGCGAGTAAAATGGTCAGAGTTTGGGTGGGGGCTAAAGGTTAATAGGGTGTGAACGATGCTGAATGGGTGTAGACAAAGACCAGCTCTCCAGTAGGTACCAAAATATTCAAAGCCCATTTTCTCAAAAGTGAGGTTATAAGTTTATCAACTTTCAAAGCAGAATTACTTTCCCATTGTCCCTCAAATGCAGTGTATGATATACCATTGTGTAGCTCTGTGTCTCTGCTTTCATCCGATGTAAAAAACACAATTTCAAATGCTGCTACATAATACCGAATCAAGGCGGTCGGTCACATTTTGTGTTACAGCCTGAGTTCAAAATAAATAAAAAATAGCTCACCCATCTACAGACAATACCCCATAATGACAAAGTGAAAACATGTTTTAGATTTTTTTGAAAATGTATAGAAAATGAAATACAGAAATATCTAATTTACCTAATTATTCACACCCCTGAGTCAACACTTTGTAGAAGTACATTTGGCAGTGATTACAGCTGTGAGTCTTTCTGGGTAGGTCTTTAAGAGCTTTCCACACCTGGATTGTGCAACATTTGCCCATTATTATTTTCTAAATTATTCAAACAAATTGGTTGTTGATTATTGCAAGACAGCCATTTTCAAGTCTTGCCATAGATTTTCAAGATGATTTAAGTTAAACTTTAAGTCTTCTTGGTAAGCAGCTCCAGTGTAGATTTGGCTTTGTGTTTTAGGTTATTGTCCTGCTGAAAGGAGAATTCTTCTTCCAGTGTATGGTGGAAAAGCAGACTGAAACAGGTACTCTTTTAGGATTTTAGCTTCATTCCGTTACATTTATTTACAATTATACCCACAACATGATTACATCTTCAAACTAAGTGCAACCATGCCATTCGTGACAGAGAGGGGGAAACGTCCATCCAAGTATATGGGTAAAATAGTCTAGCTAGCTACATTTTCAGATATTACACGTTTCTAGTTTTGTCAGAAAGTAGTTTTAATTTTAAGTTAAGTCTTACTGTTCGCTAGTTGGCTAACGTTAGCTGGCTGGCTCGCTAGCTAAAGTAACGTGTATGATCTGTGTAGTAATATTATTCGAATCAGAAATACATTTGCATTGCTAGTTACAGCTTAATGTTAGCCAGCTAACATTGAACCTAGTTTGTTAGCTTCAGCTACCTGCAGATTCATACTACAGCTATGCCAATGTTTGTAGTAGTATGAGTTGGGGTTATGCCGGTTCATTGTTTAGCAAGCTAGCTCCATGGCTAAATAAAAGACTCCACTTCGGACGGATTATTACATTACCTATCAAATAAGCAGATGTGTCTGGGGGTGATTGCAGCCACCAATTGTATTTCATGAACATGTGTACATGTCTAGACAATAGTGACCCATCCACTTAGCTAGATGTGGTTGAGGGGTGGTTATAGTATTTCCTTCACATGACCCATTAATTTACACAAGTGTGTTGGGTAAGCGTTGTCTAATAACGATAAAATATTTTTGTTTCTGTTTTTAATATTGCTACTATGCAAGTACTATCACTGTACCATTTACACCTTCTGTATCCTATGCATGTGACAAACCTTTATTTGATATAGCCTGTGTTTACCACATGGCCTCACGTGAATACTTAAAGAGATGAGTGGGGCTTAAGAAGGTGTGAACGATGCTGAATGGGCGTAGACAAAGAAGAGCTCTCCAGTAGGTGTACCAAAAAATATTCAAGGTCCAGTTTTTCAAAAGCGGGGTTTACAAGTTTATCAATATTCAAAAGAGAATTACATTCCAATTTTTCCTCAACTGCAGTGTATGATATACCATTTTCTATGTCTACTTTTATCCAATGTAAAAATCACAATTTCAAATTTTGCTACATAAGAACCAATCGAGGCGGTCGGTCACATTCATGTTTAAACGGGTGGATCTATTGGTGTTAAAATACACTAGTTATGTTATTTTGGACCACCAGGCTGCTGATGTCATGCACCCTGTCATTTTTGTGTTTATGCTTTTTCCTAACAACAATGACAAATTTGATGTTGGACGACAATAGAATGTTGATGATGTCACTGCGACTACTGCCGATAGACGTAGTATAAACCAGCCTTTAGTCTTAAAATCTTTGGTTGTTTAGTATGTTGGGTTCTGATTTCTTGAATTATAAAATCATGAAATGTACTTATCCCTTTCACGGAGGGGGAGAGGGTAATTTATAACGTTTACATTATGTCAGGATATGTTATTGTTAGCTATCAGGGATCGTATGGAAGGAGGAAAGACACCGTCTGGTACGAGTCAACATGACAGCCGTGAGTTGGGCAGGAGTGAACACTTTGGGGCAGATGTCAGGTCAGATGAAGTGAGGAAGAACAGGTATCAATCACTAAGGGTCAGTTTAGCAACAGAGCTGCATTGGCTGTTCAGACGTGTAGGAGGAGACTCAGCATAGGAGAAAGGGTTAAATATCAGTGCTTGTGTGAATGTGTCTTCTGTCGATTCAGCTGTTCGATCCTTTGGGAAGAATAAACTTGGTTTAAGCTTTCACAGTGTCCGTCCGTATTAGCCAAAGTCAAAGGATGGCACTCCAGACAGAACAGAAAACTCAGAAAGTACAGAAACTCAGCTACTGCTCTGTTCAATCATTGGGCATCTTTGCATTCAATATCATTACATTTTAACATTTTAATGTCCATTATTTTGAGACAGTCATGTATGCGTAAATTTAATCAATAATACAATGAATTTGACTTAGACTGGTAAAAACAAAATAAGATAAGGGTAATCATTTATTTGAAAGGTCAATCTATTGCTAAACTGGGTAAATCAAAATGTAGGCTAGGTCTAATCACAATACAGATGAATGCATATTATTCAATAGGAGTGTGTGCATGCATTGAGTTATTGAGCGTGTTTTAATTTATTTCATAGGCTACACATGAGAAACAATCCCTTCCATTTAGGAATTATTTTATAGGCAAGTGCTAAGAGAACATATTTTATTGTACTGATTAACAACATATGCATAGGAGAAGCAATCTCTTCTTTTCTAAAAGTGTGCGCTGTCTCTTTAAAAATGAATGACGTCATTCCTGAGGCAGAACGTGGCTGTGGAATCTGACTTTGTGGCTATAGAATCTAGTAGAAACCAGGCGGAAAGCAAAAGAGGACGAAGAAGTGTATGAGTTTTTGGTGGCGAGGGAGACGAAGTGAATGAATAAAGTTTTAGAAAGCGGCATATATTGCATTATGGTTTGTATATTGTCACAAACAAAGTACTAGAGTAGTGAGTTCAGCTGTAAGCTAGCAAGGAAAGTTAGCCTACAATTAAAGCTGTAATGTGCCGCTATCGTCTTGCATTCTAAAGTGTTCTGCCTGTTTCAACATTTCTATATGCCGTGTAACACTATTCAAGTGTGTTAACTTCTGTGCGGCATGAGTGGGGACTGGGGAGCTAACGCAGGCCAGACAGCTCTTGCAATGAATGAGTAGGTGGAGCAGGGACTTAGCTCTTCGAGCTATAAAGGGGCTGTGCTGATACAGACTTGATCCTCTTAATCACGTGAGACACATTTGACAGAAGTACCTTACATAACAACCAAACATTTTTCAGTATACCATGCAACACTATCACCAAGCTCAGACTGACATGACTAAGACCGGGGCAGAAAGGGCGGAAAATGACTTAACTATGAGTCCTGAGGTTATGTCTCTTCATAAAATAAAACTCAAAATGTGTTTAAAACTGAAAAACGTGAATTTGGACTATAAGTCCTTGGATATCTCTGGAAAAAAGTGTGAATCACACAGCTCGTACCCCGGCAACACTGGATTCATTGTTATTATGTTCCTATTTCTGCCGTTTTGGTGAAAAAAATGAAAATTCCCATGAGATGAAAAGGCCAAACATGGTAAAGGCCCAAGGGCCACACCTTCTCATGCAATACCATGATAATTGACCACATGGTGGTGCTATAAGTGATTGAATATGCTAACTTTGAAAGGTCAACCCTGTGTGACCTAGATTCATGAAATTTAGTCCATAGGTCCCTCTCATCACAAGGAAAACATTTGCATCAAGAGCCTATAAAGTCTGCAATGATGGATTTTCCGCCATTTAGAATTTTGTGAAGAACACTTAAAAAGCTACTTAAAACGCTCTAACTTAACTTTAGATATGACATCCTATGGACCAAGTCATGTAAACGCACTATAATCCAGGCTATAAAAGGTACATTTGTACATTTTTATATCTCTTGATCTGTTTGACTAGAGTGAGGAAATGTGGCACATATGCTAAAAGAGTCTAGCTAACCTGTAAAATATAGTTTAATTTGGCTACATTGTGGCGCTGTTGACAAGGAAAGAACGTTAATGCAAGCTCATTGGCTCGTTGCGGCCATATTGTTTCAGCGAACGTTTAGAAAAAGATGTGCATTAATTTATGCTATATACCAAAATTTGCTTACGATCCTTTCAGCGGTTCTGGAGAAGAAGACGTTTAAAGTAGTCAACATCATTAAAAAAAATCTAAAATACGTGTGTATATACAGTACCTTCGGAAAGTATTCAGACCCATTACATTTTTCCACATTTTGTTAGGTTACAGCTTTATTGTAACCTAACAATAATTTTCCTCAATCTACAGACATTTTTGCTAATTTATATTTAAAAAAAACCCAGGAAAGATCAAATTTACATAAGTATTCAGACCCTTTACTCAGTACTTTGTTGAAGTACCATTGGCAGCGATTACAGCCTCGAGTCTTCTTGGGTATGACGCTACAAGCTTGGCACACCTGTATCTGGGGAGTTTCTCCAATTTATCTCTGCAGATCCTCTCAAGCTCTGTGGAGCGTTGCTGACCAGCTATTTTCTGGCTGGGCCTCTCAAGGACATTCAGAGACTTGTCCCGAAGCCACTCCTCCAATGTCTGGCTGTGTGCTTAGGGTCTTTATTCTGTTGGAAGGTGGACCTTCGCCCCAGTCTGAGGTCCTGAGCGCTCTGCAGCAAGTTTTCATCAAAGATTTCTCTGTACTTTTCTCCGTTCATCTTTCCCACAATCCTGACTGGTCTCCCAGTCCTGCCGCTGAAAAACATCCCCACAGAATAATGCTGCCACCACCATGCTTCACCATAGGGATGGTGCCAGGTTTCCTCCAGATGTGACACTTGGCATTCAGGCCAAATAGTTCAATAATGGTTTTATCAGACCAGAGAATCTTGTTTCTCATGGTCTGAGAGTCTTTAGGTGCCTTTTGGCAAACTCCAAGCGCACTGTCATGAGTCTTTTAGTAAGGAGTGGCTTCCATCTGGCCACTCTACCATGAAGGCCTCACTGGTGGAGTGCTGCAGAGATGGTTGTCCTTCTGGAAGGTTCTTCCATCTCCACAGAGAAACTCCAGAGCTCTGTCAGCGTGACCATCAGGTTCTTAGTCACCTCCCTGACCAAGGCCCTTCTCCCCCATTTGCTCAGTTTGGCTGGGCGGACAGCTGTAGGAATAGTCTTGGTGGTTCCAAACTTCTTCCATTTAAGAATGATGGAGGCCACTGTGTTCTTGGGGATCTTCAATGCTGCAGAAACGTTTTGGTACCCTTCCTCAGATCAGTGCCTTGACACAATGCTGTCTCAGAGCTCTACGGATAATTCCTTCAACCTTATGTCTTGGTTTTTGATCTGACATGCATTGTCAACTATGGGACCTGATATAGATAGCTGTGTGCCTTTCCAAATCATGTATGTCCAATCAATTGAATTTACCACATGGACTCCAATCAAGTTGTAGAAACATCACAAGGATGATCAATGGAAACAGGAGGCACAAGAGCTCAATTTCCAATCTCATAGCAAATGGTCTGAATACTTATGTATTTCTGTTTTATATTTATTGTAATACATTTACAAAAAAATTCTAAAAACCTGTTTTCGCTTTGTCAAATGTGGAAAAAGCTTTTCATTCACTCTGCAGTCCAACTCATCCCAAACCATATATGGGTGATTGTGGAGGCCAGTTCATCTGATGCAGCACTAAACCACTATCCTTCTTGGTCAAATAGCCCTTACACAGCCTGGAGGTGTGTTGGGTCATTGTCCTGTTGAAAAACAAATGATAATCCGAGTAAGTGCAAACCAGATGCAAAATGCTGTGGTAGCCATGCTGGTTAAGTGTGCCTTGAATTCTAAATAAATCACTGACAGTGTCAACAGCAAACTACCATCACACCTCCTCCTCCTCCATGCTTCACGGTGGGAACCACACATGCAGAGATCATCCGTTCACCTTGGAACCAAAAATCTAAAATCTGGACACCGCAGACCAAAGGACAGATTTCCACCGGTCTAATGTCCATTGCTCATGTTTCTTGGCCCAAGCAAGTCTCTTCTTCTTATTGGTGTCCTTTAATATTGGTTTCTTTGTAGCAATTTGACCATGAAGGCCTGATTTCACGCAGTCTCCTCTGAACAGTTGATGTTGAGATGTGTCTGTTACTTGAACTCTGAAGCATTTATTTGGGCTGCAATTTGAGGTGCTTCAATGAACTTATCCTCTGCAGCAGAGGTAACTCTGGGTCTTCCATTCCTGTGGCGGTCCTCATGAGAGCCAGTTTCATCACAGCGCTTGATGGTTTTTGCGACTGCATTTGAAAAAACTTTCAAGGTTCTTGACATTTTCCGGATTGGCTGACCTTCATGTCTTAAAGTAATGATGGACTGTAATTTATCTTTGCTTATTTGAGCTGTTCTTGCCATAATTTGGACTTGGTCCTTTACCAAATAGGGCTATCTTCTGTATAACCCCTCTACCTTGTCACAATACAGCTGATTGGCTCAAACGCAGTAAAAAAGAAAGAAATTCTACAAATTAACTTATAACAAGGCACACCTGTTAATATAAATGCATTCCAGGTGTCTACCTCATGAAGCTGGTTGAGAGAATGCCAAGAGTGTGCAAAGCTGTCATCAAGGCAAATGGTGGCTACTTTGAAGAATCTCAAATATAAAACACTTTTTTTGGTTACTACATGATTCCATATGTGTTATATTATTCTACAATGTAGAAAATAGTAAATTGAAAGAAAAACCCTGGATTGAGTAAGTGTGTCCAAACTTTTGACTGGTACTATATGTACACTACCATTTAAAAGTTTGGGGTCACAGAAATGTCATTGTTTTTGAAAGAAAAGCACATTTTTTTTGTCTATTAAAATAACATCAAATTGATCTAGACAATGTTAATGTAAATGACTATTGTAGCTGGAAACGGCAGATTTTTTATGGAATATCTACATAGGTGTACAGAGGCCGATTATCAGCAACCATCATTCCTGTGTTCCAATGGCACGTTCTGTTAGCTAATCCAAGTTTCGCATTTTAAAAGGCTAATTGATCATTAAAAAAAACGTTTGCAATTATGTTAGCACAGCTGAAAACTGTGTTCTGATTAAAGAAGCAATAATACCTTCTTTAGACTAGTTGAGTATCTGGAGCATCAGCATTTGTGGGTTTTGATTACAGGCTCAAAATGGCCAGAAACAAAGACTTTCTTCTGAAACTCGTCAGTCTATTCTTGTTCTGAGAAATGAAGGCTATTCAATGCGAGAAATTGCCAAGAAACTGAAGATCTCGTAAAATGTTGTGTACTACTCCCTTCACAGAACAACGCAAACTGGCTCTAACCAGAATAGAAAGAGTGGGAGGCCCCGGTGCACAACTGAGCAAGAGGACAAGTGTGTTAGTGTCTAGTTTGAGAAACAGACACCTCACAAGTCCTCAACTGGCAGCTTCATTAAATAGTACCCGCAAAACACCAGTCTCAACGTCAACAGTGAAGAGGCGACTCCGGGATGCTGGCCTTCTAGGCAGAGTTCCTCTGTCCAGTGTCTATGTTCTTTTGCCCATTTTGATCTTTTAGTTTTATTGGCCAGTCTGAGATAAGGCTTTTTCTTTGCAACTATGCCTAGAAGGCCAGCATCCCAGAGACGCCTCTACACTGTTGACGTTGAGACTGGTGTTTTGCGGGTACTATTTAATGAAACTTTCCTGCTTAGGGATTTGAGTCTAGCTAACCTATAAAATATGGTTCAGTTATGCTGCATGGTGGCGCTGTTGGACATGAAAAACCATTCATGCAAGCTCATTCGCTCATAGCGGAAAATAAGTTGTGTTTAAATACTTGGGTACATAGATGATATATACCAAATTTAGTGTCAATCCTGGAGAAGAAGACGTTTAAAGTAGTCAACATCATTGAAAATGTTCCAAAATACCTCTTCGATGCTGAATTCTGATATTTGGCAAGCATGGTAAACAGCACTGAAGTAGCTCAACCTAGGGCAATGTGTCCATTTTGTCCGGATGGTTGCACAGTGGGCACACAGCTGAACCCCAGCAACGCTGCTTGCAGCTTTAATGAATACTGTTGTTGTCACGTTCTCTTGAATAATTACACCTATCTATACAAACTTTACCTTGTTTGCAAGATCAGACATACAGTGCCTAAAGAAATTATTTATACTCTTTTATTTATTGAAAATGGTGTGTTACAGCCTGAATTCAAAATGGATTACCCGGTAATTGATTACCCCATAATGACAAATGGAAAACATGTTTTTAGAAATGTTTGCTAATTTATTGAAAATTAAATACATAAATATTGAATTTACATACAGTAAGTATTCACACGTCTAAGTCAATAGATTTTAGACTTACCTTTGGCAGTGATTACAGCTGTGAGTCTTTTGGGGTAAGTCTCAGAGTATTGCACACCTGGGTTGTATAATATTTGCACATTATACATTTTTAAATTCTTCAAGCTCTGTCAAATTGGTTGTTGATCATTGCTAGATTCCGACTTCCAGTGTACACGGTGAAAACGCTGCCCCTTCTTTCTGGGATCAAACTCTTTCAAACTTTTTAAATTATACGTTTTTAAAGTTTAAATCATACAGATCGGGCCATAAATAAAGGCAGTCTGAATCTCATGAGGGGGAAAGACAGTCAACTGATAGACCTGCTCGGGAATGCTTGGTGAGTTAGCTGGTTAGCTAGCCTAGCTATAGACTTAGCTGGCTAGCTCCCTTGAACGGCAATAACAAAAACACCTAACCACTAAAACATATGGATTCCTGTAGAAACCTACGCAGTGGTGAGAAAAGTATGGAGCCAAATGTATCAAAGAAAAAAAGTGCCAACAGCATGGTGATTCTCATTACGGAGATAAGGAGCTTAGGTTCAAAGATGGAAAAAAAGATGGACAAAGTGACACTGAGTATTGAAAAAGGAATGAATTGCAAAGTTGACAGCTTACGTGCGTCTTTGGAGAAAGCCATCCTGGACAATCACACAGCTTTGCTGACTCAACTGGCGAATAATAGCAAGCAGCTACAAGACCACATAGCCCTTGTGTAGAATCTCAAGAATCTGGGAGAACAGGCGCTGCCAAAACAGTTCAAACCAGATGTCTATCATAGTGGTAGTCGATGACAACGAGGACCTAATCTCCAAAGTGAACCAGCTGATAATGATGACAACGAGGACCTAATCTCCAAAGTGAACCAGCTGATAATGGTAGGCCTAGGCTGCTGGAAAGAGGCAAATGTGGAAACAAAAAGCTGAGAGGTCATCCTGATTATGACCAAGTCCCACACCGACCGCCTTATAGAATTGAACTTTAAGTCGTTGCTGAGGAAAATCCCAGGAGCAAAGGACTATTTTGTCACGGGAAGTGGACGAGTCATGAAACGAGACCAACCAGAGGGACAGCACGGACAAAGACATGGGGTGGACAGACCGGCTACATACTGAGGAGCTTCCCATCCCCTACGTGATTCGATTTTAATAGCGCATTGGAATATTAACTGATGGACTACCTTGAACAACAATACTACAATCCTTAAGCCCAGATATTATCTCAATAAATGAAACGCATTTGCGTCGGCAAGAAACAAATAACATTGATGGGAATGTATCGTATGTACACAACAGAAAAAATGCCATTTTCTGGGGGAGTGGGGATATATAAAATAGAAATCCTCGATAAAGTCGGAAAAGGAATTATTTGTTTGCGCTTAGGGAGTCAGATTATTGTTTTGTTGTGTTTTCATGCTATTTGCCACCTGAACAGTCCACATGTGGTAAAGATGCATCCTCCTTCTGTAGTCATTTGTTAAGTCAAGTATGCCTACAGGATATACAGAAGCAGATGCAGTTTACCTTTGTGGGGATCTAAACAGTCAAATTGGGAGGCTATATAAATGATATTCCATCACGTGTTGCTTTGGATGACTTTGTTAATCATCATGGAAATTCCTTCGGGACTCTAAAATGTGTGTCATCAATGGAAAGATATGCCCCTTAAGCAATAACCATACATCCATATCTGCCTGGCAAAGAAAAAGCTGTGGTGGACTATATAGTTACCTTCCACGACTGTTTAGAAACTTGTTATAAATATAAGGTCTTACCCCCCTAGACAGATGGTTGGAGAATGCAGATGTTTTTACTTAATTGGAGAAAAAAGTAGACTTCTTGATTCTCTTTTATTTATTCTCTTTTCTGTTGGCCATGAACATTCTCAACCAGGTATTACTGTGCATCACTCGGGCGAAAAATACATACCCCGCATAGGCCTAAATGTAAGAAAATAAATGTGCCAAATGACTTTATATGTTCTGAAATAGCATGCAGAGCTCTGTCAGAACTCATCAAAACTCTGCAAAGATGTCAAGAAGCAATATTTGATTTAGATGTGAGGTATGAAAAATTTTGTGATAATGAGAAATTAGAAAAGAATTCCAGGAAAATGTAGAAGCCGAACAAGTCTTATTGGCTTACACCTTGAGGAGATACAGACAAATTCTTAACAGTTCTGGAACCACATAAATAAGTTAGGAACAAAACGACATAAGAAAATTCCAATTGAAGTCAGGGAAGAGCAGGTGGTGCTGAAATCTGATATTACACAGGTACTTAATGAGTGGGAGAAGGGGTTTGCTAGTTTGTTCTCAGGTGATGAAAATATGGCATATTTTCTGGAAGAATATTACAGCACATCTGCCCTGGCCCGACTCAGCAAGTAGAGCTCTTGGGGGAGTTATAGGGAAAACAAAAACACTCAAATATTGGTTATGCCACTTATTCCAAACTGTATCAGACATGCGTGTGTCCTGTTCTGGACAATTCAGGAGGAGTGTGGGGTTCTAAGAGGTATCTCAAAAATGAACATGTCCATAACACAGCAGTACGTTATTTTTTAGATATCCACAAGCTTGCACCTATACTGGCAGTAAGTTGAGACATGGGCTGGGAACACTGTAAGGTGAGATGGAAGGTGTGTATGGTGAGATTTAGGAATAGACTGTTAGATATGTCAATTGACAGAATAGCCAGTAATGTTTTTCAATGGGATCTCTCAATAGGGGGAGCCTGGGCAACTGAAATGTCTGACCTTTCCCAACTGTGAACAGTTGTACGAAAACCAAATTTAGGGAGACATAGACGCTATAAAAAAAACCTGTGATGCAATATGACAAGAAATGGGTGAGATTTGATTAGTTTGATTAAGGGTGAATTTGTGTGTGAGAAATATATTATGTACAACCTACCTAAAAGCAAGAGATCGCTCTGTGCACTGGTAAGATCAGGGATATTGCCCCTGTGTTCTCTTTCTTGTGACGTAAGTGTCGAGACTCTGCGTTAAATCCCAGACGAAGCGTTCTTATAGATGCAACAGAAAGCCAATGTATTCCATTGAGCCCATTTCATTCATTACCGGAGTGTGTTTGATAGGTCCATAGAAACATTTCCACGGTCGTTAGAGAAAACAAATGGCACAAGCAAGAGTGGGAGAGAGTCGCCAGCATAAAATGAAAGCAACGAGATTTAAGTGACAAGTGGATTTTGCACCCCTAAACACAGGAAATAGATGGCTGAAAAGGAGAGATCCTCAGGTGGACAGGGGATGCACGTTGCTGCTTTACAGTGACTAGTAGGAGTGGAATAATGTGTCTTCCACTGAGTAATGGGAACGAAAAACAAGCCACAAACAATTCTGTGCTGAACCATTTTTCAGGCCGTGTTTAAAAAGCCTTCATCTTGTCCTGGACGAGATTCTGTCACCTAAGATTGCATCAGCCAGAATAGAAGCACAAGGAAACCTTCCTTCTCAGACACAAGAAGAAAGAACGGAGACAAATGGTTCAGTTTACCTCCTGGGTAAATCTAGCGGCATCTTTGTCTCTCAGCAACTTTCTCTTGTTCCGTCATTCAGGAGGATTAAATACTCTCTCCAACAAAAGACGAGAAAGCACAGGAATATAAATTAGAATCATTTGCACACACTCCTTCCCATTTGTCTTCCCTCAGAGAGGGTAACCAGTCCCTAAAAACAGTTTTTTTGTACCCATCTCGGAGTGCACAAATACACACACATTATTATCTTCACACTGCATTATTTAGTGTATGAACTATGAGATTTATTCGATTACCAATGGATATTAGCCAGTTGCTTGAGAAGCCCCCATGGACAATCAATATCTATTTGCCATTGCCAGAAACAACACTGGAGGAGAGTGAGAGAGCATAGGAAAAGGAGACAGGCTGCACCTCCATCACTCGGTCGCATCGTTGCCATTGTTATCAACGTTCTACAGAGGCTGCAGCATATTGATGACCGACTGATTGTTAATGCTTAGTCTTTCTGAACATGGACTAATGACTGTTTTGTCAAAATTACACTATAGCGGCCTGGAAATACGATGACATTGCTAAAGTAAACAAATAACTTTACCATCATTATGTTGCCAAGTTTACTTTAGAGAGATGGCAATGTTGCCATGAGCTGCAAAGTTTGTCAGAAATAGCTAGCCATGCTAACGTTAGCTAGCAAAAATGTCGGCGCTAGCTAGCTAAAGTTATACAGCATCTAAAGTCAATCTGGCGACATCACAATGATAACAAAAGCTTGTCGTACAACTTTTTCGCCTCCTTTTAAAAAGTCACTAAGCCACAGTAATGCAATTTAGACTAAATCTTCATCAGCACCTATTGAGACTGTAATGAGTAGAATGCTGATGGGCATCAGTCCTAAAACTAAGATTATTGTGACTAAACAAGCAACCCATGAATATCATCACCTCTTTTTACATTTAAATGGTTCTCATCCTGTTGTTGTTTCCAGATAAAATAATAAGATAAGCTGATGTTTAACTAGCCATGGTCCATGGGGGTTTTAACCCACGTGTGCACACACACACACACGGCTAACAGAGGTTGACACTGATTAAGCTCACAAGCTTCTGTTATCTAAAGACCGATTTTGACTCATTTTTGGAATATTTTCATCATCAATACAGCATGTCCTTTATAAATCAGTGGTTCCCAAAATGTGGGGTGCGGGGGATCTTTAATCTTTATGTATTTTTAAAGGAACTTAGTCCGGCTTTCAACGTACTCTTGAAAGTTGTAATAGTAGAATGCACAAGGTGTCATTTCAAAATTGGGGAGTGCATCATCAGTTTCACTCAGGCAATGTTCTGGGGCCTGAGTGAAAAAGTTTGGAAACCTCTGCTCTATGTCGTTCTCTGGCTGCTTTCATTCTCTCTGACTGCTCCTGTATATCCCAGTCTGGGATTGAGTCCATAACTATAGTTTGGCTTTTACTCATCTCCATGGAGCAAACAAAACAGATCCTAACTCATCCCCTGATCATAATCTTTCCAGCTCTATACCCCAAGCCAAACTCTGTCACATATATCCCATAATCAGCTCTACACAATCTTACTGGCCTTTGTGAAACCCCCAGAAACAAAACAAAACAAAAACACCATGTATCCTAAAAATGAAAAGCCTGCCAAATGGCTCTCATAGAGATGGAGATGAACTAGAGCCTTGGGGGGATTCCCTCTCGACATTGTGAGCTGAGGCAATTGATCTATTTAAGACTGCATTGCCCATGCCGCAAAGCAGAGCGAGATTTGTGACGTTTTCATTACGTTCCAAATTTTTCACCTCTTAATTAGATCCAGTTTCGCCTGTGGGGAAGCACTGTCAGTTTCTGCACCCATTATTTTCTTCCTCTGAGCACCCCAAATATTAGTATTTCAAGGGTGAACCTGCCTTGAATACTGCATAAACTTTTACTCTTTACTCTTTGGGAGTCAGATTATATAGTAACACTATTTAGACAGTATATTGACACTAAGAACAAAGCAAGATTGATCTGGACAGCTGTAACACACATTGCTTTTTCTTGCATCAATGAGGTCCAGGTTTTTTTAAGTCAGTATCGATGCTCTATCTCTCTAGCCCAGTTGCTTGTGGACATCCACAAAGATTGGCAGATATACCTACATTAAAATGGAACAACACAAAGAAGAGCCCCGCTCTACTGTACTTCTTCAAAGGTGCGAGCTGCTTGGCCAAATCTACAACGCACAGATCCATCTTTCCTTCTGGACAAGTGTGTGGCTTCAAAGAAGACCCAAGTGTGACATCAAAGGTCCCTTCATCTCCTTGAGGTTCGTCTCCCTTCATCTGGCCTGTGTTAAAAGTGAGTGTTTTAGTCTACAGACCTATAATCTTCCTCTCCTTGCTACATCTTGCTACATGTGGCTAATGAAGGTGCTTTTGTGCTTCACTCAAGGATATGATGTTCAATTAAAGATTCCTAAAAAAAAAAACGATCTCCCATTCTGACACTTTGTTGACTCGCAGAGATCACACCATTTTTAGAAACCATGAATTAAAAATCTGATTGGAGAGTAGTATCATAATATCCTATACCCTGTCGTTGTCGAATAAAGAATAGAGTTTGGAAGAAAAACGTAATGTCTGTACTTTGGTTTTGTATCTATATGTGATCCAGTGGTGAAGAAAAATATTGCCGTGTCAATAATACTAGTTAAATGTTGATTGATGGTATTTGATGAATAAAACGTGACTCCAGTCACTGCTTTTGAAATAAAACAGAATATATTTTAATATCTAACCTTGTTGTTGAAATTCACTCATCATTTACTAATGTGATAGTAAAACAATAAGGCATTGATTAACACAACAATGGACCGTTATCTTAAGTTATAGGTAGGGTTGCAAAGGGTCGGACATTTTCCATGGGAAGTTAAGCCCGGGAATTTGGGGAATTTTGCTTAAATTCATCAAAAAAGTTGGCTTATAACAGTGAACCTTTCTTTGTGGGATACATAAGGCAATTCAGGTCTTGAGGCATATTTTGGTTAAACTATCCCCAATTCAATGGAATTGCAACCCTCTGCATGCACAGTGCATTCTTCCATCACATGTACAGCGCACTCTTCCATCACATGTACAGCTGCTCTCAAGATCTTGCACACTAATGAGATGCTATTGAGCCCACACTACTACACTGTCTGAGCCAAGGACTACATGCGTTTTAATTACAATACTGGGTGGGGTGAATATATTTTATATGACATAGATGTTTTTTGTTGACTAGTAAATAGTAGCCTACAGTAAAGTGTGTAATCCAACCAGTTGAAAATGTCCGTTGGTACTTAAAGAATATAATGTCAGATCAGTTGTTGTCTGGGACATTATATCTGATAGGACGACATAAATTGTATCTTGGAAAGTCTACAATTCTAGTTATCAAATTCACATGGAATTGTTGTGCAATTTAAATGTTTGAATATGAAACTATTTGTGAAAAGATTAAATTAAATTTTATCCTCACTCAGTGGCCACGCCCAAGTGAACAGACATTGGTTGGAGAGGGATGAAACACGCCCTTCTCTTCCCCAGTATAAAGCCCCCGCGACCTATTCACATCAGACTGAGCAAACCCCAGCATGAGCTGTGGTTGCGAATGGTTAAGACCCCTACAAACGTTAAGACTGGAAAACCATCCCACTTGGAGCATTGGCTACATGGCTGGAAATAGTTCAACTCTGAGACTATCGATTCACTACAGACCACACAAACTACTAGACTACAGCTAGAAATTACATGAACCTAGGATGAGAATACGACAACCGTCGAAGCATCTACAGTGGGGCAAAAAAGTATTTAGTCAGCCACCAATTGTGCAAGTTCTCTCACTTAAAAAGATGAGAGAGGCCTGTAATTTTTATCATAGGTACACTTCAACTATGACAGACAAAATGAGGAAAAAAAATCCAGAAAATCACATTGTAGGATTTTTTATGAATTTATTTGCAAATGATGGTGGAAAATAAGTATTTGGTCAATAAGTTTATCTCAATACCTTGTTATATACCCTTTGTTGGCAATGACAGAGGTCAAACGTTTTCTGTAAGTCTTCACAAGGTTTATACACACTGTTGCTGGTATTTTGGCCCATTCCTCCATGCAGATCTCCTCTAGAGCAGTGATGTTTTGGGGCTGTCGCTGGGCAACACGGACTTTCAAAGATTTTCTATGGGGTTGAGATCTGGAGACTGGCTAGGCCACTCCAGGACCTTGAAATGCTTCTTACGAAGCCACTCCTTCGTTGCCCGGGCGGTGTGTTTGGGATCATTGTCATGCTGAAAGACCCAGCCACGTTTCATCTTCAATGCCCTTGCTGATGGAAGGAGGTTTTCACTCAAAATCTCACGATACATGGCCCCATTCATTCTTTCCTTTACACGGATCAGTCGTCCTGGTCCTTTGCAGAAAAACAGCCCCAAAGCATGATGTTTCCACCCCCATGCTTCACAGTAGGTATGGTGTTCTTTGGATGCAACTCAGCATTCTTTGTCCTCCAAACACGACGAGTTGAGTTTTTACCAAAAAGTTCTATTTTGGTTTCATCTGACATTCTCCCAATCCTCATCTGGATCATCCAAATGCTCTCTAGCAAACTTTAGACGGGCCTGAACATGTACTGGCTTAAGCAGGGGGACACGTCTGGCACTGCAGGATTTGAGTCCTGGCGGCGTAGTGTGTTACTGATGGTAGGCTTTGTTACTTTGGTCCCAGCTCTCTGCAGGTCATTCACTAGGTCCCCGTGTGGTTCTGGGATTTTTGCTCACCGTTCTTGTGATCATTTTGACCCCACGGGTGAGATCTTGCGTGGAGCCCCAGATCGAGGAAGATTATCAGTGGTCTTGTATGTCTTCCATTTCCTAATAATTGCTCCCACAGTTGATTTCTTCAAACCAAGCTGCTTACCTATTGCAGATTCAGTCTTCCCAACCTGGTGCAGGTCTACAATTTTGTTTCTGGTGTCCTTTGACAGCTCTTTGGTCTTGGCCATAGTGGAGTTTGGAGTGTGACTGTTTGAGGTTGTGGACAGGTGTCTTTTATACTGATAACAAGTTCAAACAGGTGCCATTAATACAGGTAATGAGTGGAGGACAGAGGAGCCTCTTAAAGAAGAAGTTACAGGTCTGTGAGAGCCAGAAATCTTGCTTGTTTGTATGTGACCAAATACTTATTTTCCACCATAATATGCAAATAAATTCATAAAAAATCCTACAATGTGATTTTCTGGATTTTTTTTCCTCATTTTGTCTGTCATAGTTGAAGTGTACCTATGATGAAAATTACAGGCCTCTCTCATCTTTTTAAGTGAGAGAACTTGCACAATTGGTGGCTGACTAAATACTTTTTTTCCCCACTGTATTCCATTAGAACATTTCTGAATAGTACTCTGAAGTATCCATTCTAACCGCCTACAACCACAAAATACTTTGGTCTTCGGTGAAACGCAACCAGCGAGACTCTGATGAACCCTACAGGACGATCGAGGATTCCAACAGAGAAGACAACAATGACATACGGGCGTAAATATGAATTGCAATTTCCTTTAGAATGAGCGGCCGTTCATGGGCAAAGGATTAGCATTTCAATTAATATAATTATAGACTGTGTGTAATGAATCCATGTTGTCTTTCCTGTTCTTTCTCAGTCAACACTTTGTTTACCAAGCCATCATATCAGCTTAGCCCACTAGGGACTTTTCCATAATTGTTAGTAACCAATATCTACTGTTTTTTTATGTATTTCTGTGATCATTTAGTTAGTTAGTAAATAAATAATTAAGCCAATTTGTATATTGCTGATTCATAATTTGAGGGTTCGTGCAGATAACCAAGACTTTTACGACGTTCAGATGAGACTCATAGAAGGTAACAATTACAATGATTAATAATTGACTGCTATTGATATAAAAGATCTTCCGATCTTTAAGAGAGTGGATTCGGGAGATAACCGCTCTATATAAATGAATGCTTCCGTGGTGCCCCAGGTTATTAATGGTTTAATTGTAGCATGGTTTATTCAATCACGTAATCAATTAAACGTTAGGTAATCGATTTGATAAAATAGCGTGTCATATAATTTAATCATAGTAGAGACACGACACACCCCTCCAACCAGACATTCTTTATCTACTAATTTGCTGGATGCAGAGTTCAACCGAGTTCAAGTGAAGGTCAAGCAAATCATAGAGAAAGCAGACTGTATTGCAATCATCTCTGACGGGTGGTCGAATGTTCGTGGGCAAGGAATAATTAACTACATCATCTCCATCTCTCAACCAGTATTCTACAAGAGCACAGACACAAGGGACAACAGACACACCGGTCTCTACATTGCAGATAAGCTGAAGGCAGTCATCAATAACCTTGGACCACAGAAGGTATTTGCACTGGTGACAGACAATGCTGCGAACATGAAGGCTGCTTGGTCTAAAGTGGAGGAGTCCTACCCTCACATCAGACCCATTGGCTGTGCTGCTCATGCATTTAATCTGCTTCTCAAGGACATCATGGCACTGAAAACAATGGATGCACTCTACAAGAGAGCCAAGGAAATGGTTAGGTATGTGAAGGGTCATCAAGTTATAGCAGCAATCTACCTCACCAAAGCAAAGTGAGAAGAATAAGAGCACCACATTGAAGCTGCCCAGCAACACCCGTTGGGGTGGTGTTGTCATCATGTTTGACAGTCTCCTGGAGGGGAAGGAGTCTCTCCAAGAAATGGCCATATCACGGTCTCTGCTTGCAGATGTAAGAGAAGAAATCCGTACTGCCCTGCCCACTTCACTGTTGCTCCAAGCAGAGGAAACTGCACTTTTGAAATACATCAAAAAGCGTGAAGACTTCTACCTGAAGCCCATACATGCCGCAGCGTACATGTTGGACACCAAGTATGCTGGCAAGAGCATGCTGTCTGGTGCAGAGATCAACAAGGCCTATGGCGTCATCACTACTGTGTCTCGCCACCTTGGCCTGGATGAGGGCAAGGTTCTTGGCAGTCTGGCAAAGTACACTTCCAAGCAAGGGCTTTGGGATGGAGATGCAATATGGCAGTCGTGCCAACAAATCTCATCAGCCACCTGGTGGAAGGGACTTTGTGGATCTGAGGCTCTTTCCCCTGTTGCCTCCATCATCCTCCAAATCCCACCAACATCAGCCGCCTCAGAGCGCAACTGGTCCTTGTTTGGGAACAGCACGCAACAGGCTGACCAATACAAGGGTTGAAGAATCGGTGGCCATACAGGCAAATTTGAGGCTTTCTGAGCCTGACAACAAGCCATCCTCAAGAAGGTTGTAAAATGACAGTGAAGATGAGGCCTCAGAGTCTGATGTTCAAGAGATGGACTGATGAGGTCCAGGGAGAAGACATGGAAGTCTGAGAGGAAGACAACCAAAGCTTTAGTTTCTAGGCTATCATTTTACAGATGTATGTTAAATGTTTTTGGGAGGTGCAATGGATCATTGGGGTTCATTCAATATTCCCTTTCATTTGTTGTTCAGTGAAATCATCCCATGTGTAGAGTCAACTCATTTAATTAAAGTTCAATTCGTAACTAAATAGTTTTTTTTCTTCTATTGGAAGTATTTAATCATTTGCAATTATGTCTACTTATGATAAGGTAAAAGGTTTGTGTCTGTCTCCATATGATATGGTAAATATATCCAATGCAAAAAACATCTACATTTAAATGGGATTAATATTAATTTGCATATATTTCCACCTCTGAAAATTCCCCAAAATGTGCAACCCTAGTTACAGGTAATTAAAACCTCTAATTTCAAGGCTTTTTCACCAGAGAGATGCCATGTATTATGGAAAGAAGAATGCACATCAGTGGAGGCTGGTGACTTGAAAAATTGGAGGCTGGTGACTTGAAAAGTTATAGGCGCGGAACAGACAGAGACCACAAAGTGTGTTTCAAACATCAAAGACAAATTATTTTAACTAAAGCATTTAATAAAGACATTTATAGTACAATGTTATGTGGAATGGGAAGTAGAAGGCTACTTACAGTGCTGGAAAGGGATCACAGCAGTGATTGAATGAAGGTATGAGGCATGAGTTGAGGTGTTCAGAGGTTTGACCAGTGCAGAACAGGATTTTACTGGAAGACAAAAAAAAATAACACGACACTACACAGTTAGACATAAAAGCAAAGAATGAATTAGACCAAGCAAGGGGTAAAATGGTCCTCCCCTTTCTCCTCTGAGGAGCTTCCACTGACACATGCAGCCTACAATAACTGCTGTACCACATTTTTCTTTCACAAAGATGGTATTTGTGACCCTGAACGGACAATCAATGTCATTGAAAATCAAATCAAATTTTATTGGTCACATACATGTGATTAGCAGATGTTATTACGGGTGTAGCAAAATGCTTGTGCTTCTAGCTGCAACAGTGCAGAAATAGCTAACAAATTACACAACATATACCCAATACACACAAATCGAAGTAGGAATTAATTAATTGAGACTATATACAGTTGAAGTTGGAAGTTTACATACACTTAGGTTGGAGTCATTAAAACTCGTTTTTCAACAACTCCACAAATTTCTTGTTAACAAGCTATAGTTTTGGCAAGTCGGTTAGGACATCTACTTTGCATGACATAAGTCATTTTTTCAACAATTGTTTACGGACAGATTATTTCACTTATAATTCAATGTGTCAGAAGTTTACATACACTAAGTTGACTGTGCCTTTAAACAGCTTAGAAAATTCCAGAAAATTATGTCATGGCTTTAGAAATTTCTGATAGGCTAATTTGAGTCAATTGGAGGTTTACCTGTGGATGTATTTCAAGGCCTACCTTCAAACTCAGTGCCTCTTTGCTTGACATCATGGGGAAATCAAAAGAAATCAGCCAAGACCTCAGAAGAAAAATGTAGACCTCTACAAGGCTGGTTCATCTATGGGAGCAATTTCCAAACACCTGAAGGCACCACATTCATCTGTACAAACAATAGTAAGCAAGTATAAACAAAATGGGACCATGCAGCCGTCATACTGCTCAGGAAGGAGACACATTCTGTCTCCTAGAGATGAACATACTTTGGTGCGAAAAGTGCAAATCAATCCCAGAACAACAGCAAAGGACCTAGTGAAGATTCTGGAGGAAACAGGTACAGAAGTATCTATATCCACAGTAAAACAAGTCCTATATCGACATAGCCTGAAAGGACGCTCAGCAAGGAAGAAGCAACTGCTCCAAAACCGCCATAAAAAAGCCAGACTACACATGGGGACAAAGATTGTACTTTTTGGAGAAATGTACTCTGGTCTTATGAAACAAAAATAGAACTGTTTGGCCATAATGACCACCATTATATTTGGAGGAAAAAGGGGGAGGCTTGCAACACCATCCCAACCGTGAAGCACAGGGGTGGCAGCATCATGCTGTGGTGCACTTCACAAAATAGATGGCATCATGATGAGGAAGGAAAATGATGTATATATATTGAAGCAACATCTGAAGACATCAGTCAGGAAGTTAAAGCTTGGTCGCAAATGGGTCTTCCAAATGGACAATGACCCCAAGCATACTTCCAAAGTTGTGGCAAAATGGCTTAAGGACCAACAAAGTCAAGGTATCAATCCTCAATCCTATACAAAATGTGTGGGCAGAACTGAAAAAGTGTGTGCGAGCAAGGAGGCCTACAAACCTGACTCCATTACACCAGCTCTGTCAGGAAGAATGGGACAAAATGAATTGTTGTGGAAGGCTGCCCAAAACGTTTGACCCAAGTAAAACAATTTAAAGGTAATACACTCAATTAGTATTTGGTAGCATGTAAACTTCTGACCCACTGGGAATGTGATAAAATTAATAAAAGCTGAAATAAATCATTCTCTCTACTATTATTCCGACACTTCACATTCTTAAAATAAAGTTGTGATCCTAACTGACCTAAAACAGGGAATTTTTACTTGGATTAAATGTCAGGAATTGTGAAAAACTGAGTTTATTTATTTGGCTAAGGTGTATGTAAACTTCCGACTTCAACTGTACATGCAGTATATTGACGAGTGATGTCAGAGGACTAAGATACAGTAGAATAGTAAAGAATACAGTATATAGTCTCACTAAGCCCAAACCAGATGGCGTATTGCTGCAGAATGTTGTGGTAGTCATGCTGTTTAAGTGTGCCTTGAATTTTAAATAAATCACAGACCGTGTCACCAGCCAAGCACCCCCACACAATCACATCCTCTTCCTCCATGCTTAATGGTGAGAAATACACATGCAGAGATCATCCGTTCACCCACACCGCATCTCACTAAGACAGGGTGGTTGGAACCAATAATTGCAAATTTGGACCCCAGACCAAAGGACAAACTTCCACCGGTCTAATGTCCATTACTCGTGTTTCCTGGCCCAAGCAAGTTTCTTCTTCTTATTGGTGTTCTTTAGTTGTGGTTTCTTTGCAGCAATTCGACCATGAAGGCCTGATTCACACAGTCTCCTCTGAACAGTTGATGTTGAGATGTGTCTGTTACTTGAACTCAGTGAAGCATTTATTTGGGCTGAAATTTCTGTAATGAACTTATCCTCTGCAACAGAGGTAACTCTGGGTCTTCCATTCCTGTGGCGGTCCTCATGAGAGCCAGTTTCTTCATAGCGCTTGATGGTTTTTGCGACTGCACTTGAAGAAACTTTCAAAGTTCTTGAAATGTTCCGTATAGACCGACCTTCATGTCTAGTAGTGATGGACTGTCATTTCTCTTTGCTTATTTGAGCTGTTCTTACCATAGTGTGGACTTAGCCCTATTTGGTAAGAGACCATCTTCTGATTGTATACCCCACAACTATTTGGCTCAAACGCATTTAGAAGGAAAGAAATTCCACAAATTAACTTTTAAGAAGGCACACCTGCTAATTGAAATGCATTCCAGGTGAATACCTCATTTTGCTGGTTGAGAGAATGCCAAGACTGTTGAAATTTGTCATCAAGGCAAAGGGTGGCTATTTGAAGAATCTCAAATATTTAATATAATTTGATTTAACACGTTTTTGTTTACTACTTGATTCCGTATGTGTTATTTTGAAGTTTTGATCTCTTCACTATTATTCTACAATGTAGAAAATAGTCAAAATAAAGAAAAACCCTTGAATGAGTAGGTGTTCTAAATCTCTTGACCTGTAGTGTACATATGAGATGAGTAATGCCAGATATGTAAACATTATTAAAGTGACTAGTGTTCCATTCCTTAAAGTAGTCGGTCATTTTTAGTTTATCCCTATAGGCAGCAGCCTCTAATGTGCTAGCGATGGCTGTTTACAGTCTGATGACCTTGAGATAGAAGCTGTTTTTCAGTCTCTCTGTCCCAGCTTTGATGCACGTGTACTGACCTCGCCTTCTGGATGATAGCGGGGTGAACAGGCAGTGGCTCATGTGGTTGATGTCCTTGATTATCTCTTTGGCCTTCCTGTGACATCGGGTGCTGTAGGTCCCCTTAAAGCTATGTCAGACCGACAAAGGAAAGTTCTGTCAGAGGGTTCTGGTTATTATACTGGCTGATCCAAACAGTCTTAGGTTACATCATTTACAACCATTTCACAATGGTCCCACTCTCAGCTAATTTTCTTGGGTGTTTTCAAAAGCACTAAAATTCACTTAATAATACAGATAAGGCAATCTGCATTGTGCTAAAAGCCCTCATTTTCCTCACTGCATGAAACCACTGTTTTGATCCCCAAACATAGGCAGTTGACATCCATTTAGCAGTCACAGAAGTATTCAATCAGTTACAACGTTTTATAACAGTTTTAATTACTGATTGTTCGTACTTCTCCTACACAGATTCTAGTAGATTAGACAATATCCATCCCACAAACTGACATGATTCAGTGTAGCTGTTAAAAAAATTGAGTTTTCATAGCTGATGATCAGACCAGTGTTCATACTTCTCATATCATCCAGGCGATAATGACAACATTTTGGGTGATATGTTAACTTTTTCATAAAGGCATGAAACTTGCTACCCTTGTACATTTTGGGTTCTGATTTTTTTTTTAAATGGAGCCATCTCAAAAACACCTCCTGCCAGCCTTGGCAGCGATTTTGCTATTCCGCCATTGCCGGACAATGCATTTTCCTTCATATCTGCTGAACCAAACATGATAACACAGAAAAGGGGATGTCTACACTTATGTTTTGATGGTCAAGAATTACAATGGTGATAATTACAACATAATAAACAGTTCAGATTATTATATACACGGTTAGTATGGGGAAGCCATGGCAAAGAAAATAAATTGTTGTTTCTGACAATGTACACAATAGAATATTATGTCTGTTGTTGAAAATGTCCAGGACCCTAAACTGCACAAGTGTCCCAGGTTTCATGCTTTTATGAAAAAGAAAAATTTCATTTTTACATATCGCCTGGACTAATATATAGATTCTGGTAGACTAGAAATACCTGTCCCACAAACTGACATTACATATTCAGTGTAGCTGTTTTTCTCTCACATCAAATGTTATGAGACACCACCTGGCTGATGTGTTGTTGACTGCTAGCTCTCAGGAGGGCCTTATTTTCATGTCTTACCATCAAAACGGTAGAAAGTTACCATTCTGGGACATTGAGTGCAATGACATTGTTGCACCAGAACTTAAAAAATATCCCGGGGGGCATTGTGGAACTGTCAAAGGATACATGGCTTGAATACATAATATTCAAATTCCTGTAAATGTCCTGTGCATCACTGGTAAAATAGTTGTTGTCGTGACTTGACTTTAACATTAATCTGAAGACTGTTATTTATCTAATTACCTAAATATGTTTAATTCTTAACTGGTTAAATTAATAATGTAACAATTAACTCATTATTTATTTTTTATTAAAAAAATTTATTTCACCTTTATTTAACCAGGTAGGCAAGTTGAGAACAAGTTCTAATTTACAACTGCGACCTGGCCAAGATAAAGCAAAGCAGTTCGACACATACAACAACACAGAGTTACACATGAGATTTTTGTAGTTCGTTCCAGTCATTGGCAGCAGAGAACTGGAAGGAAAGTCGGCCAAAGGAGGAATTGGCTTTGGGGGTGACCAGTGAGATATACCTGCTGGAGCGCGTCCTACGGGTGGGTAATGCTATGGTGACTAGAGAGCTGAGATAAGGCGGGGCTTTACCTAGTAGGAACTTGTAGATGACCTGGAGCCAGTGGGTTTGGCGAAGAGTGTGAAGCGAGGGCCAGCCAACGAGAGCGTACAGGTCGCAGTGGTGGGTAGTATATGGGGCTTTGGTGACAAAACGGATGGCACTGTGATAGACTGCATCCAATTTGTTGAGTAGAGTATTGGAGGCTATTTTGTAAATTACATCACTGAAGTCGAGGGTTGGTAAGATGGTCAGTTTTACGAGGGTATGTTTGGCAGCATGAGTGAAGGATGCTTTGTTGCAAAATAGAAAGCCAATTCTAGATTACATTTTGGATTGGAGATGTTTCATGTGAGTCTGGAAGGATAGTTTACAGTGTAACCAGACATCTAGGTATTTGTAGTTGTCCACATAATCTAAGACAGAACCGTCCAGAGTAGTGATGCTGGATGGGCGGGCAGGTGCGGGCAGCGATCGGTTGAAGAGCATGCATTTAGTTTTACTTGCATTTAAGAGCAGTTGGAGGCCACGGAAGGAGAGTTGTATGGCATTGAAGCTCATCTGGAGGGTAGTTAACACAGTATCCAAAGAAGGGCCAGAAGTATACAGAATGGTGTCGTCTGCGTAGAGGTGGATCAGAGACTCACCGGGACTCATTAGGATCTGGGGCACCACGAGAGCGGTTCTTTAAAGAGTTATCATCTCCCGAATTAAACTCTAAAGGTCTTTACCTATCACATCTATAAACATTAAACTTATTAATCATAACCTTGTATTGTGTCATCATTCTGAACAGTCGTAACCTTACGTAGGATTCAGTACTACACAAATTGGTTTAATTATTTCTTTACTATATATTTAAATGGTAGCACAGGATAAACACACACACTTAATATGTTAAAAACTGGTCCCTAGAGGAGTGGCTGCTTGTTACAAAAGAGATGGAGAGGGAGGGACAGAGACACTTAACATTGGTACTTTCAGAAACTACTCTCACTTACAGTAACTACATACTTTGTACACGAACTGCGGCACGCTTTGAGTAAGAAATCATGAATGTATTTACTTGAAATGCCTTGGTTCGCCGGATCTCTTTCGGAAAGGGAGTTAGGCCTTTTTGGTGCACGCTTGTAAGGCTCTGATTGTCCAAAAGTCTACCAAAAAGTATTTTACTGTAGTTCTTCTCTGTAGTTGTCCGGTATCCGGTGACTTGTTGTGTTGTCTTGAACGGAACTACAGAGTTTATTTTCCTTCCAGGAGAAATGGTGGGGGCTAGGGCGGGTTGCTGTGGAAGGTGCCGGGCAGTTGACCCGGGGTAAGGGTAGCCAGGTGGAAAGCATGGACAGCCGTAGAGAAATGCTTATTGAAATTCTCAATTATAGTGGATTTATCAGTGGTAACAGTGTTTCTTAGCCTCAGAGCAGTGGGCAGCTGGGAGGAGGTGCTCTTATTCTCCATGGACTTTACAGTGTCCCAGAACCTTTTTGAGTTTGTACTGCAGGATGAAAATTTCTCTGTTTGAAAAAGCTAGCCTTAGCTTTCCTAACTGCCTGTGTATATTTGTTCCTGACTTCCCTGAAGAGTTGCATATCACGGGGGCTATTCGATGCTAATGCAGAACGCCACAGGATGTTTTTGTGCTGGTCAAGGGCAGACAGGTCTGGAGTGAACCAAGGGCTATATCTATTCCTGGTTCTACATTTTTTGAATGGAGCATGCTTATTTAAGATGGTGAGGAAGGCACTTTTAAAGAATAACCAGGCATCCTCTACTGACAGGATGAGGTCAATGTCATTCCAGGATACCCCAGCCAGGTCGATTCGAAAGGCCTGCTCGCAGAAGTGTTTTAGGGAGCGTTTGACAGTGATGAGGGGTGGTCGTTTGATCGCAGACCCATTACGGATGCAGGCAATGAGGCAGTGATCGCTGAGATCTTGGTTGAAAACAGCAGAGGTGTATTTGGCGGGCGAGTTAGATAGGATGATATCTATGAGGGTGTCCTTGTTTACGGATTTGGGGTTGTACCTGGTAGGTCCATTGATAATTTGTGTGAGATTGAGGGCATCAAGCTTAGATTGTAGGATGTCCGGGGTGTTAAGCATGTCCCAGTTTAGGTCACCTAGTGCACGAGCTCAGAAGATAGATGGGGGGCAATCAGTTCACATATGGTGTCGAGGGCACAGCTGGGGGCAGACGGTGGTCTATAGCAAGCGGCAACGGTGAGAGACTTGTTTCTGGAAAGGTGCATTTTTAGAAGTAGAAGCTCGAATTGTTTGGGTACAGACCTGGATAGTAAGACAGAACTCTGCAGGCTATCTCTGCAGTAGATTGCAACACCGCCCACGTTGGTAGTTCTATCTTGGAGTAAAATGTTATAGGGATGGAGATTTAAGGGTTTTTGGTGGTTTTCCTAAGCCAGGATTCAGACACGGCTAAGACATCCGGGTTGGCAGAGTGAGTAAAACAAACTTAGGGAGTAG
Source organism: Brachymystax lenok tsinlingensis (assembly GCA_030435695.1). Classification (NCBI taxonomy): domain Eukaryota; kingdom Metazoa; phylum Chordata; class Actinopteri; order Salmoniformes; family Salmonidae; genus Brachymystax; species Brachymystax lenok. The sequence continues at coordinate 50,819,279 of CM059797.1, forward strand.
GCTTCTAATGTTAACATGCATGAAACCAAGGCTTTTACGGTTACAGAAGTCAACAAATGAGAGCACCTGGGGAGTGGGAGTGTACAAAGTTATGTAAAACAATTATCTCTTATAGTTTCTCAAATCTCCTCATAATTTTTCATATTACATGCACAACAAATGATATGGAAACTTTGTACATGTAGTGGGTATACTTTCCAAGTTACAGTATTTCCTTCATAACATTTTTTATGACATCACAACATAACAAACAAAATGTCATTAGTGTTCTATAGATAGTTTGACCATTTCTGACCACGTTCTATGTTAGAAATATTGTTCCAGTATTCGCTTTTGAATGTCTTAGAGTTTCGTCGGGAAAAGTCTCTTGAAACAAAGGACATTCCTTTGGTGAAAATTGGAGAGGGAGACCTGAATCTTCTCCCATCGATTTGCGACAGGACATGAGTTGGTAATCACCACTAGTTCCCCCCTCCTCTGCGGGTGTGAGGGGGTCTAAGTGAAGTAGATCTGACCTATTTGGATTCTCGTGGACAGTCATGACACTGTTATCCCCCATATCTTTATATTAGGACATTACCATTGTCTGGTTCATGACAGATCAATAGAAGATATGCTGGTGCAGGCTGCTCCGTAGTCTACTATTTTATTCAACGATTATAAGAGTCTTAGCACCGGACGCATACAGAGTCACCTTTCATTGTTCCCTGAGCCATCTTAAAAGAGTGTAAAATACTCCAGAATTTCAATTTTTAACAGTCTCTCAAAGATACGGGCACATTAAGAGGCAAAGCAGGAGAAAGTCCCCAGGCATATATTTTTATTAATCTTATATTGGCCTTGCTCGGGTGAATGTGCCAGATAGGCCCCCTAATCAACGATGTCCCATATAAAAAGTTATCATTAATGAAATAAACAACCTTTTATAAAGGGATACGGAGACAATAACATTATCTCTATGGGAGCAGGCCATTTTTTCAATTTTTATTGTGCTTTGACAGTGGAGGAGAGGAAGTTTGGGGTTAACATGAAAGTGCATTTGCTAATTTTATAATTTAGGTTTAGGAACAACTAGGGACAAAGACTGTCATATGCATAATGACAAGTATTATGCCTTTTAATCAGCCTTCACATACACATGATATATTATAATTCTCAGTTATTCATGTTTATGTCATTGCCAGCACACAGTGCATGGTCAGGATCATCATACAAAGCATAGTGCTGAATGGACAGCGCCACCATTCAACCATTCCGAAATGTCACTATGTTCAGTAAACCAGGCAGAGGGCTGTAGGTATAAAGTTTTGACTTTCAGATCATAAAAAATATGATAACATAGACGGGAGAGCGGACTGATCCTACAGTATATCAGCACTCCTACTCTGAGATGCTTGATGAATATGGGCCCTGGACTATATCACCTGAGACCCCAGTGATACTCAGGAACACATCAAATCAAACTTTATTTGTCACATGCGCCGAATACAACAAGTGAAGACTTTACCTTGAAATGCTTAGGTACAAGCCTTTAACCAACAGTGCAGTTCAAGAAGAGTTAAGAAAATATTTACCAAGTAGACTAAAATAACAAGTAACACAATAAGAATGACAATGAGGTTATATACATGGGGCACTGGTACCGAGTCAGTGTGCGGGGGTACAGGTTAGTTGAGGTAATTTGTACATGTAGGTGGGGGTGAAGTGACTATACATAGATAATAAACAGCGAGTAGCAGCAGTGTACAAAAGGGAGGGGGTCAATGTAAATTGTCCGGTGGCTATTTTTTAAATTGTTCAGCAGTCTTATGGCTTGGGGGTAGAAGCTGTTGAGGAGCCTCTTGGTCCTAGACTTGGTTCTCCGGTACCGCTTGCCGTGCGGTAACAGAGAAAACAGCCTATAACTTGGGTAACTGGAGTTTCTGACAATTTTATGGGCTTTCCTCTGACACCGCCTATTATATAGCTCCTGGATGGCAGGAAGCTTGGCCCCAGTGATGTACTGGACCGTTCGCACTACCCTCTGTTGCGCCTTACGGTCAGATACCGAGAAGTTGCCATACCAGGCGGTGATGCAACCGGTCAGGATGCTCTCGGTGGTGCAGCTGTAGAACCTTTTGAGGATCTGGGGACCCATGCCAAATCTTTTCAGTCTCCTGAGCGGGGAAAGGTTTTGTCGTGCCCTCTTCATGACTGTCTTGGTATGTTTGGACCATGATAGTTCGTTGGTGATGTGGACACCAAGGAACTTGAAACTCTCTCGACCCGCTCCACTACAGCCCCATCGATGTTAATGGGGGCCTGTTCGGCCTGCCTTTTCCTGTAGTCCACGATCAGCTCCTTAGTCTTGCTCACATTGAGGGAGAGGTTGTTGTCCTGGCACCACACTGCCAGTTCTCTGACCTCCTCCCTATAGGCCGTCTCATCGTTGCCGGTGATCAGGCCTACCACTGTTGTGTCGTCAGCAAACTTAATGATGGTGTTGGAGTCGTGTTTGACCACGCAGTCGTGGGTGAACAGGGAATACAGGAGGGGACTAAGTACACACCCCTGAAGGGCGCTGTCTACAAAAACTGTAAACACTGTCTACAACAGTGTTTCCCAACTCCAGCCCTCGAGTACCCCCAAAAGCACACATTTTTGTTGTAGCCCCGGACAAGTGCAGGTGAGTTTGTCTGGGTCTACAAAAAGAAAATTGTGCTGTTGGGGGTACTCGACGACTGGAGTTGGGAAACACTGGTCTATATGGTCTCATCCCAGCCCTCACCCCAGCCTGCAATAATATTACTAGCCTTGCACAAACCTTGGCTTGTGCAAGCCAGAGCGGCTCATAGGAGCAGGACCCACATGAAAAATACTACAGTTTACTGTAGAATACTACATTACTTACTAAATAATTCAATAGTAAACTGTAGTATACTGTAGAATACTGTACTACACACTGTAGTATCCCTCAATCATGTATGGTACTTACTATACAATGTTGTTGTATACTGTAGTATACTGTAGAATACTATACTACACACTGTAGAATCCCTAAATCATGTGTAGTACTTACTATAGAATGTTGTGGTATAGTATAGTATTCTACACAAAAAACACAAAGTTTTTTAACTTTAGTAAATACTTGTCACGCCTGCTATCGCTCCCCCTCTCTGGCGCTCGATGGGCGCCAGGCTGCCCATCATTACGCACACCTGTCACCATCTTTACGCGCAGCATTGATTGCCTCCTCTTTATCGGTTTATCGATTCCTCAGTTTGATCCCCGTGTCAGCATTAATGTCTTTATGTTTCCCTTGTCCAGACGCTGTCCGTGTTTTGTTTCATGTCTGTTATTTATTAAATATTCACTTCCTGTACTTGCTTCTTGTCTCCCAGCGTCTGTCCTCACAATACTACAGTATTTAATTAGGATATTCTCTACCCATTACCCTCCCCCCATATCGCAATGTGTGCCACCCATAAATGAGAAGCCTACATGCCAAGTATAGACCATATATTGTGTTCCCTACAGGCAGTGGTGGAAAAGGTACCCAATTTTTCATACTTGAGTAAAAGTATAGATACCTTAACAGAAAGTTACTCAAGTGAAAGTTAGCCAGTAAAATACTACTTGAGTAAAAGTTAAAAAGTATTTGGTTTTAAATATACTTAAGTATCAAAAGTAAAAGTATAAATCATTTAAAATTCCTTATATTAATCAAAGCAGACAACACAATTTTCTTGTTTTTAGAATGTACAGATAGCCAGGGGCACACTCCAACACTCAGACAGTATTTAAAAAAGATGCATTTGTGTTTAGTGAGTCCGCCAGGGCAGAGGCAGTAGGGATGACCACGTGTTCTCTTGATAAGTGCTTGAATTTGACAATTTTCCTGTCCTGATAAGCATTCAAAATGTAACGATTACTTTTGGTTGTCAGGGAAAATGTATGGAGTAAAAAGTACAATATTTTCTTTAGTAATGTAGTGAAGTAAAAGTTGTAAAAAAAATATGAATTTTAAAGTGAAGTACAGATACCCAAAAAAAAACGACATAAGGAGTAATTTAAAGTATTTTTACTTAAGTACTTTACATCACTGCCCACAGGTTATAGAAAAGAGCAGAAGCTCTGAACTATCCGTTCAGACCACAGTCCTGCCTACCTACCTACAGGTTATGGAAAATGGGGTATTTTAGTAATTCTCCAGTAGGATTTCTGAAGGAGAAAGACGGCACTTCTATGGCAAAGATAATAAAACAAAAATGGTATAGTAAATACTACAATAATGTCCAAAAAAACACAACATTAAATACTACAGTATACTACAAACTGCAAAAACACTACATTAATTACTATAGTATATATTAGTTTTATTTGACTACAGTATTTATACAACATTTAGCTGTAAATACTACAGTATATTACAGTAAATACTACAGCAAAGTCTGCAAAAACACTACAGTGAATAGTATAGTATTTATACCATAGTGTTTTTTATGTGGGGAGCCTATCTCCTGTTTCTGTAGCATGAGGCAGCTTGATGTACAAGTACACCCCCTGGACAGGACGCAAGTCTATAGCAGGGCCTTACCCCAATCTATCTCTTTAATGCTGACTCGGCCGAGGATCAAACTCTGAACCTTCAAATCTCAGGGTGGACACTCAAACCACAAGGCCACTGAGTTGTACATGTAATAATTGAATTTCAATAAATAGTTGAATTTTTATGATTCATTGAATTCATTTGCAGCGGATATGATGCTTCTCCAACAATTCCTTGTACTCAAACTCAGAATATACCTTTTTAATAAAATGGCAAAGTAGAAAAGCTCCTATGGCAGTACACCTCCATATGATCCACATGCATTACAAAGGTAAATATTGTGCCGGAAAGGAGATTGACATAACCCAATCAAAGCAACATTACATCCCACTTTCCCCTAAAGAGGCCAACCTTTATTACTAGGAGATTCTCAACAGTGATCTGTGCAGTATTTGTCATCCCCGTGACATAAAATCTGTTCACCCCACTTCTCCACACGGTTACCTAATGCAGGCCTGCCTCAAGGTCATAACTCATCCAGGAGGAAGAAGTGTATTGTGGCCAATCCAGTTCTCTTTCAATTATTTGTTTAGACACTTTGCAAGTGGAATTCACCAGAATATCCTAAGTAGCTCAAAGAACCAATCATGCACGTCTGTCGGAGGCAGACAGGTCGAGTGGCGAATGAGGGAGCTCCTCCCCTCATACTAAAAAGCCACCCGCTTGCCCGCTGATCATTCTCACCTATCTTCATCCTTACTGAAAGAAAAAGTTTTCACTTTGGGTAAGAATTTTCTTCACCGACTTTTTCGTCCTTTTGTCTCCTTTTGTGTCTAGCATCACACAGGTAGCTGCAGACTGTTTTTTCTACCTGGAAGGGTAGAATTACTAGTTCAGTCTCTTGTTTCATGTTCACAAAAAGTCAGGTTTGAACCTTGCCAGTCAAAGGTTTATCCCAATTGTGTTTGAATTCCACATGAAATTGGGATAAACCTTTGATTGGCAAGGTCCAAACCTGACTTTTTGTCAACATGAATGTCAAGGACATGGAAGAGCTGGGCCTCGACAAGCCGAGCCGTGGTCGAGCCGTCAGTAGCCAACCACCTCAACCCCAGTGAGGGGTCAATAACAGGCACTTCTCTCCCTGGAAAGACAGACCATTTCTCTGTGTCTGCCGCACCTTCTGTATGAGCTTTGAACGTTACGTCCCTTCTACTGGCTTACCAGGCCGATTTTATGTTGGAGATGCACAATCTCCTATCAATTGGCAAGCCTAAACCAGACCTTTGGGATGAGATCTGTGTCGTTACAGACCTCAACCTCTGAGCCTCCAGGGGCACCATTCAAGGCTGTAGTCATGCCATGATCCTTGCAGTAGTCTGGGAGAGAGCCCTGTGGCACAACCTGTACAGCCTATCGGAAAGAGAGAAAGCAGACATCCTTGACGCTCCTGTCGAGCTGAAGGAACTGTTTGGGACGGTTGTTGCGATGCGGCAGAAGTGCAAACATTGAAAGAAGGAGGGCGAAGCCTTCAACTTGTGAATCGTGGCTACCCGGCCTACCCCTCCACAAGCCAGGAGGAGGCACCAGGGCATTCTGCGGGACGCCCCCAGCAATGCAGCGGGCATCTACCCCAGTTCGGATCCCCTAAAAGGGACAGATAGTGGGGAAAACGGCCCTTCATTGAAGCCGCATCGAGGTCCTGCCCATTTGATTCCCCTGCAGGTAAGATGGGGCACCCAACATAGGGTCATGCCCTCTGCGGCAGACTGGGGCAGCCAACAGTTCACTCCTTGTACTGGCCTTTCTCCTCTCGAGTGGAGCACAGACTTCCTCTCCACCATTATGGGGGAGAGGCACATCTGTGCTCCTAAAACCTTCCCCTGTGACAATAACTCTAGTACGAACTCAGACGAGGCGCAGAGAAACACAGCAGGCAGAGGTGAGGGTAAATCCAGAATGTTTACTGAAGTGCAGTGGTTCCTCCTTTTAAAAGTTGAGAGCTTGCAACGCGGGACTTAGAGGTACCCAGCGTCACGGCTTCATTGCTCCAGACCACCACAAGGGGGAGTTAGAGCACTCATTATGCATTTGGGTCCCAATGTTTTTATATGATCAATCATATCGAGTGGTTCCAATGACTAATTTTGATGCGAGCCACCCTTGACTTTGTGGCTTTCTTCAACAAAGGTGGCTGGCGAAACATTACGGTGGAACCAGATGTAAGTTATCACGTCATAAGGAGTCAAGCAAAAAATGTACAATTGAGAGGAAGTTCTGACTAGCTAGTGTTAGAATGAATTTCTAATTAGTTTTGTTTAATGTTTTAGGGACTCCTGAGAAAACCAGTAAACCAGGCTGTCGTCTTGTGAAACAGTGGATGTAAAGAATCTAGCTAGCTAAAGCATTTACTGGAAATTGAATGTACAATTGTGTAAGCTTGCCTTGAAATGCAGTTGAAGTAACATAGCTAGCTATTTACTTGCTTATTGTGTAGTGGAGGATAAAAATAGCTGTATGCCTATGGCTGTGTAGCTAGCTACAGTACGTAGCTGATCTGTGCATGGCCTCCTAAACGTTTGGTATGAATATTAGTTCAGAACCTATCTATGAACCTCAGCTAAGCTAACTTCAAGTCTGAATGGCATTAATGAAACCTATGGATAGAGAATATAATAACTTTGTGCCAAGGACGCAAGTCTTACATGTATTGTAGTTATTACCACACATGTGATCCCCACATTGTAGCCTGTACATTGAATATATTCACTGATCATGTACTCTTCCTTGGCAAATAAAGGTGTGATTCAGGTATGAATCTGAGACATTCTTTTTCAGTCATATCCAATACCAGGTGTATCAAATTCCATTATTTGAATGATGCTGTGTCTACATGCATGTATTACAATTATACACTTCAACAGTGTTTACCACTCCTGGGACATCAATGATTACACATTGTAACTATGCAATTGATATACAGAAGAAATAAAAAAATATGCATATCTAACATCTGCATTAATCTGAGGACACAGGATAGTATTTCAATTAGACACTTAATTTCAACCAGTGGAGAATGTGAAACGCTTTACTGAAATAAGTTCATTATCCAGGTGTTATAAATACATAAATGCATTATAAATATGATCATTCTAATATTATAAATACAAGTTCAATCTCTGCTTCAATGCACATATGGTGTGCATTATAAAACGAGGAAGAAAAACAAGGTGGGGAGAGGTGTAGAAGACAGAAAAGGAAAGAGGTAAGAACAGTGGAACACAGCATATGATTCACAGTGCTACCCTAATATTCTCTCAGTTCATCACAATTGCGGTGTCTCCTAACCAGCCTTGGGCCCCCAGTTGGCCCGAAGGTTATCTTAAAAGCGGGTGAGGTGGCGATTACGGGACTGGCTTCCTCTCTCACATCAAAACATACCTGCAGACGAGAGAGCATGATTAAGCCTTGTTTTTTTATTCTAACACGGTCAGTCATCTTAAAACAGGAGGTGAAATGCAAAACTGACCTTGGATCATTAACTCTGAGACTACTACATCTCTGTCTGTATTTCAATGTAAAGCATATCTTTAATAATACTTCCTGTTGACCCGACCAAGTGACATCTCACCTATGATCATGCTGTGCCCTGTCAACCAGTTCAGATGCGGAAGGGGTTCACTAACCTAGAGGATTTAGGGAGAAGGGGGAGAGGGCTAAAGTGAAGTAGTAAGACTGTTGTGTGTGTGGTCTCACCTGGTGTCCGCACTAAGTGGCTACAGAGTACTTTATGATGAGAAACAGACACATGAGGATAAACAATAGAAGATAATGTCAATAGAAGATACTGTATGTGACACAGACACGTATCGGAGTGTACCTGAAACATTTAATTATAGAGGGCTGTGTCTCTCATTACTTGGCTATTGCAAAGCTAACCCCCAGGGAAATCATGACTTGGCAGCAACAGATAGTCCAGTGAAAATGGCTGTGTTTATGTGGTGTAAATCAGAAAATTAGCAGCTGACATCTTAAGGGTTTTTTAATTAATGCATGTGAGACAGGTTCCATGTACAACAAGAATGGCAGAGATGGAGAAAAGGAACACAGAACAGTTTAATTACCTCTGGTTATGGATACTTGCCAGCAATAAAGCTTCCACGGCCTGTTCACTGTCTGAGGAACATCTGGCAATATACATTTTTGACCCCTTGATCAGCTCACACTCGGAAAGTAAAGAAAACAGCTTATTTTTTATAGATATGAAAACAATAACTGAGATATGACCGTTCAATGTAAAGCAGCAGATCCGTCAATACAGCCCAGTGCTGCTTACCTGAGATGCCCTCTTCGTAGGTGTCCGCTTTGACTTCCTATGTGTCGGAAAAAAGTTCAAAACAATTATTTTAGATTGAAAATAAAATGTTTTGCTCTAGACAAAAATACACAAATGTAGCTCCACAGCATATAACAACTTTCCTGTGAATAACCACACATTCATACAAACGTGCTACTGCATGCAGAATTCGTGACGCACAACCAAAGACGCTGCCATATCCTGCCAGCACGCCCGCAAGCGAGCCACTCAGGAGCAGAATGATGAGGGCTAATATTTTAACAATAGACTATTCAACCGTTACTAAAGAATGGTCTAATAGCCGAGCTAGGTGTGAAGGATTTGCTACTCAATGTAATAAAGTTATGACTTTTCAAATAAGTTACCTTACACGTTGGCTGACAATTCGTCAGCTACGCTGTCCTTACGAACCACATAGCATATCATTACAGCAGTATGTACCGGTATGTTAGCCATCTACCTAACGTTACACATCAAACTTGCCAGTATATTAACTACAGGCTATCGAACTACCCAGCGTTTATTGACTTGATTATTCTCGTCATTCGTAGCTTAGCTAAATGGTATAGTCGTTGTGCTTTCTCAATGGACATTCGAGTGTACTTTGGTAAATTCGTTCTGGCTGTCTATAGGCTGGACAATAGAACGAGTCAAAACGGCTTAAGAACGTTGGCTAAACTGGAACACTAGCGCGAGCCCATAGCAAATTGATGGAATCGAATGTTCGCAGAGCCTGTTTTGACTGGAGTGATGCTTAGAATTGCATAAAACACGCATCTCTTTTTATTTTACCACTACAATCTGTTCGTCGGACGTAAAAAAAACAACAAAAAACAACATCCACACCTCAATGACGTCAACTGTGCTTATGTCTGCGTAATGAAAAAGTTGGGGGAAAATAAAAACGTCAGACTCTTTCTGGTCTAGTGATCGATGACAAATGAGCTCGCTGCCCAGACTTACAATTACAAAGAGGAGAATCTCCTGATTAAAATTGTGCCCGTGTAACAGTTTTGCTTTCGTCCCTCCTCGCCCCTACCTGGGCTCGAACCAGGGACCCTCTGCACACAAACAGCCACCCTCGAGGCATCGTTTACCAATCGTTCCAAGGAAACCTGACGTCACCGATTTAAACGCTATTAGCGCGCACCCCGCTAACTAGCTAGCCCTTTCACACCCGTTACACCAGACTTTAAAAAAATGAAATATACTGTACAGAGATATTTGGCGAAAGACATTTTTCCCCCATAGGAAACAATGGGAAGACCGCAGAGTTCCCATATTATTTTTGTTGTTTACATTTGAACTATAAAACAACGTGAGCAGGTCTCACTGCCAACAATAGCAAAGCAGGCATTGTGACTTTGAAGAATACACTGGGAATAGAACTTCGGAAGGCGAGTTGGTGTCACGGTGCTCAATAGGACTAATAGGAGCTGGCAGGGTGAAAAATGCGATTACTTCAAAACGATGGCAAGCAGCTGGGATATATGGTCATATTATGAAACTGGGCTCCACGGCAGATGCAATGAACTAGTTTATATCAGAAAAGAAAGGTTGTTAAAAATGTCATGTGTTCAGCCTACCATCTACAGGGATTTCAGAGCACTCTCGTCGGAGTGTACCAGAACGCAGAATAATTACTTTACGAGCGCTCAACACCCGTTGAATATGGCCGGTGTCAGTAAACGTCGGGGGGAAAAAAACGTAATTTAATTGTTTCCAGCAGCACATTAGTCACCAACGCTCTGGTTAACACGAAAACTGCATTACCAGCTTTGCTAGGGCGAGTAAAACCGTCAGTGGTCTCATTTGTGTCTGGAAGTAGCTAGCCAAAGTTAGCTTGGGTGCTTGACTGCGGTTGTGAGGCCAGAACGCTCGAATCAACCCTACTGCGCTCCAAGAGCGAAACGGTCTGAATTTACAAAACTGACAATTTCTCTGAATGGAAACACCATAATTTAATCAAATTAATTAAGGCCACATTTCTTAAAATCAATCCCATAAACTAAGTTATTACAAAAAACGGTTTAGAATTCTCTGGTCATGCCAATACGGAATACTATCAAATGCTTCTCAAAGATGCCCTCTGGAGGTCAAACGAGCAATAACTTGCAGTAACAGAAGAAACGGCTGTGAATTAAATGACGTTCCGCAGTATGACTTTACTTTTAAGGCGGAAAAACAATAAAGCAAGTGCACATGACAAGAGACCTGAGCAACCGGCCCAGTTCCATATAGGAACCTAAATAGTCCTAAACCAGGTGATCCCAATCAAGCTCACCTGCCCTCCAGTGGCACCCTCAGGGATAACACTCCATGATGACCTTTAACCTGTGACATCCCCTTTGTGCAGCAACTCATTTTCGTGCTTTCACTCTCAAGGAAGACTGAAGGAATCCACTCTAACACCGAGTGCCACAGCTCTCCCCTGGCTCTCCCCTCATTCGTGACTGCAGTTCTCCTGGGGCTTTTCTAAGGTCACCTTGTTGCCCAACCCCGCCTTTATGCCCAGGTTAGTGGCAACTACAATTGTCTCGCCTAGGAGCTTCTGGCTTTCCACCCACCACCTTTCATTTCTATGGAAGAGGAGCGGCTGCACCGTTTATGTCCAGTAGGCGTGCTGCACATACAGTTGAAATCGGAAGTTTACATACACCTTAGCCAAATACATTTAAACTCAGTTTTTCACAATTCCTGACATTTAATCCCTGTTTTAGGTCAGTTAGAATCAGAATAATAGTAGAGCGAAGGATTTATTTAAGCTTTTATTTCTTTCATCACATTCACAGTGGGTCAGAAGTTTACATACACTCAATTAGTATTTGGTAGCATTGCCTTTAAATTGTTTAACTTGGGTCAAACGTTTCTGGTAGCCTTCCACAAGCTTCCCATAAAAAGTTGGGTGAATTTTGGCCTATTCCTCCTGACAGAGCTGGTGTAACTGAGTCAGGTTGGTAGGCCTCCTTGCTCGCACACACTTTTTCAGTTCTGCCAACAAACTTTCTATTGGATTGAGGTCAGGGCTTTGTGATGGCCAATCCAATACCTTCGACTTTGTTGTCCTTAAGCCATTTTGCCACAACTTTGGAAGTATGCTTGGGGTCATTGTCCATTTGCGACCAAGCTTTAACTTCCTGACTGATGTGTTGAGATGTTGCTTCAATATATCCACACAATTTTCCTGCCTCGTGATGGCATCCATTTTGTGAAGTGCATCTGTCCACCTTGCAGCAAAGCACCCCCACAACATGATGCTGCCACCCCTGTGCTTCACGGTTGGGATGGTGTTCTTCGGCTTGCAAGCCATTATGGCCAAACAGTTCTATTTTTGTTTCATCAGAGCAGAGGACATTTCTCAAAAAAGTACGATCTTTGTCCCAATTGCTCCCAATGATGAACCAGACTTGTGGAGGTCTACACTTTTTTTCTGAGGTCTTGGCTGATTTCTTTTGATTTTCCCATGATGTCAAGCAAAGATGCACTGAGTTTGAAGGTAGGCCTTGAAATACATCCACAGGTACACCTCAAGTTGACTCAAATGATCTCAATTAGCCTATCATAAGCTTCTAAAGCCATGACATCATTTTCTGGAATTTTCCAAGCTGTTTAAAGGTACAGTCAACTTAGTGTATGTAAACTTCTGACCCACTGGAATTGTGATACAGTGAATTATAAGTGAAATAATGTCTGTAAACAATTGTTGGAAAAATTACTTGTGTCATACAGATGTCCTAACCGACTTGCCAAAAATATAGTTTGTTTACAAGAAATTTGTGGAGTGATTGAAAAACGAGTTTTAATGACTCCGACCTAAGTGACTTGCCAAAAATATAGTTTGTTTACAATAAATTTGTGGAGTGATTGAAAAACGAGTTTTAATGACTCCGACCTAAGTGTATGTAAACTTCCGACTTCAACTGTATACTTGGATAGGACGAGAGCTTTGAGCAAGAGCGACCAACTCTTTGTATCTTGGGCACCTCCCTGCATCGGTTATAACATTGGATTGTGGAGGCTATTATATTGGCCTATAATATCCTATAATAGCAAGGGGTTACAGCCTCCGGAGGGCCTAAGGTAGGGATCATCAACTATAATATTTTTCTTGAGTGGATGGACGGGGGGCCGGAACAGGCAGGGTCGGCAGGTAGGCCTGTAATTGAAAGGCCACTGGTTCAAATCCCCAAGCCGACTAGGTGAAAAATCTGTAGATTTTCCCTTGAGCAAGGCACTTAACCCTAATTGCTCATGTAAGTCGCTCTGGATTTGTAGACTGTACATTTACCACAAGAAGCCCAAACGGATATAGTTTGACTAAAACATAATAATTTCTAACCTTGCTTACATTTGTATATGATCATGTCTCTCTATTATGCGTGGGAATACTTGGGAACAGATTTCTTCAATTCAAGTCAGTTGGAGCTGATTTCCTAGTATTATTATTATTATTTTTCTTTGAAAACTTTGGGTGGCCAAATTAAACGGGGGCCGCCAGTTGGGGAACCCTGGCCTAAGGGCTCACTCCACCAAAGGTATGTCTACCTGTTGGGCACTGTTCAAGGGCATCTCCTTACAGGAGATTTGCGATGCGGCTTTTTGTGCATCCCCTGTTGTGGGTGAAATTACAAGATGATGTTATAATACTGTTATTGCATTAAATGGTTGTTTTATGGAGTAGAAAAGGGTTTTTCGAACTCTCATCTGTGCGTGGTCTTCTGAATTGGGCCTCTGAGGCTTAATGCTGACAGTAGATTTACCATGACTTAGGTGAAAAACCTAACAAGTCACATTCCACTCATGTGAGGGAGATTGCTCCGGTTTGACTGGAAAGTACCAGGCAGAGATGGCCAGACCCTGGTTTGGGGGCCAGACCCTGGTTTCTACACAATGAGAACAGTCTTTACAGCAGATACTGTCTGCTGGGAATTATTAGTATCTTTCATACAAATCCTAACCTTGTGACCCATTCCACACATCTGTTGTTTGTCATGTAGACTAAGGGGGCGCATCTTTGCATCCTTTGTCTAAGGGCTCTCAACCCAACAGTCACCATGTTGGGTCGACCAGCCATCGTTATTACTCTATGCTTTCCTTATTAATAAGTTGTGAATAAAGTAATATTCTGATTGGTGATTGACCTTGTCTCTCCTCATTATTGATTAGAATTTCCACGACACCCCTCATGCTTTTATGAGGGTTTACCGACTAGACATTACTGCACCTTTATTGCCGCATACTGTCCTCTGAGGGATGATATTGAGACTACCTGGCTTCGGAGAGCATGTACGGGGGATGGCTACATCCCACTAGTGAAATGTCAAAACAAATAATAAAAAGAGAACATAAGAGTAACCCCGGTTCTCTGATATTATGAGTGAGACATCTCACCACATTCCCCTACTCACAAGAGTGTGAGGAAGTTCGGCACGCTCAAGATTGATCGGAGGGCAGGCGGGTGGCTCTTTAGAATGAGGGGAGGGGCTCCCTCATTCGCCACTCGACCTGTCTTTCTCCAACAGACGTGTATGTTTGGTTCTTCGAGCTACTTAGGAGATTCCAGTGAATTCCACAAGTGAGATGTCTCACTCATAATATCAGAGAACCAAAGTTACGCAAGTAACCTTAAGTTTTGGGCCCCCTTGTCTGATTAAGCAATTCATCTCCAAGACCATTTCTGAGGGGAATTATGGGTAGAGAGGGGGGCTGACACATGGAGAAAGGCCAGATTTCTGGGCTTATATTTTCTCTACTCCACATCCTGGTTGGATCGATGCAGGTAAACGGCTTTGAAAAATCCTCCAGCAAGAGGGACGATTAAAAGTCAGTCCCAATGAATTTGTATTCTCTGTTATACAAAGCATATCAAATACCAGATTCTTCCACTTCTTCCTTGCGGGAAAAATCTCCACCTTTTCCCCACTCAAAAGGTCCGCCAGCCAGGTTTTTGGCGTTAAAGTGTGTTTTTTCATACTGCAAATATCAATATTCTGTTCCCAGAAATAGCATTACTGCCATAGAGACAGGAGTCATAGAGATAGCAAAACATAGATCTGTCCCATAGTCTAATTTAGATCAGAGATGGGCAACTGGCGGCCCACGGGCCGCAGGCAGCCCCGCTTTTGTAGGCCCACGGATCAATTTGACAATTTTGGGGGAACTCAGTCGGGTCGCCAGTTACTGTTGAGAGTTAGAGTAAGCAGGAGTCAGATGCTGTCTGAAATGAAAGTGGTCTATGTGATATAGATATACAGTACATTCCAGTGCCATTATGCCAGCAGATCCCGTATGCGGGTAAAGGGAGCTTGAGACAAAATTGGAACAGCTTGGAGATACTATACAGAGCTAAACGAGAGAAAAAAAACTATTGGTTCTTTGAAGGCAACAACAAATTGCCTTCTGGGATACCACGTGTTGGCTAACTGGCGCACTGTACACATCAACCAGTCTTCCAACTTCAATTGGTTTGACAAGCCACAAGAATGTGGAGTGTCACTGTAAGCACAGCATTCTCCTGCTGCTTAGCCATCCTGCGAGCACTTTGAGATTTACAAATCATACAATTGTAGGGGAGCAACTCCTCGACACGACTCCTTTCTACTGTAACTGTCATCCCATCAGTACAAATAAAGAGAAATTGGCCTCTCGAAGTGTAGAAGTGTTTGACAGGGATTGACTTGTGCTTAGTGTAGTAGTTATCAGTGAGCCTATAGAGAGGCTCCATGGAGCAACGCCTGCTGGGAAAGAGATTTCTCACACAGGACACCACTGTGCAGTATACATTGTGTAACCATTTCACGGGAGCTGCCAACTCTTAGATCAAACACACCTCCCCAAAAAGATGGTGTTTGCCGACAGCCTCCTCTCTCCAAAGCCAGAGGATCATAACAAATCCACGGGGGCCTGTTGAGTAAGTAAGCAGATAGATTCAGCCGACGCTGCCAGAGCACTCAAAAAACAGGACACCACAGATGCCAGTACCTGTTGGCTTCAGGCACATAGTCACCTTCACTCTCTGGTCCTGTGCAAAAGACACAGGCTGTGTCTGAAATGGCACCCTATTCCCTATGTAGTGCACTACTTTTGACCAAGACCCATAGGGCTCTGGTCAAATGTAGTGCACTATATACACGTAATGGGGTGCTATTTCGGATACACCCACAGATAATGAGTTTACCTCTAATTTTCCAATTATGAAAGCAATATCTTAAAAGCTGCTGAGGCTGGAATCAAAAATCAATGCAAATCACTTCCATATGAAGCCTCATCTCTCATTATGTCTCATGGTGCTGCTCCCAAACGATACTCACGGTAGAATGTCTACTCTGTGTTACATCAACATTATACAGAACTATAATGTTGGTGTAACACAAAGTAGACATTGACACCTTAAAACCTTCATCTCTCACAGTTCGTAAGTGCTCATGTAGGTGGCTTTAAGGGTGAAAAAACTGTCTGTCATCAAACATCCATACCAAACCCACACAGAAGCCATATTTCAATACAACAAACACCTTCACAATCACTCTGAGGAAAGAAATTCAATGGAAGAGAGTTTTTCTGGGGGACCATTGAGCAGGCAACGGCATTGATGGTTGCCTTCTAAGGGAGAGAGGAAAAAGCTCTGAAAAATAAAACCTTTCACTGCCTCAAACATAACAGTATAAATGGCGGTGTCAATACAACTGCCTCTGTGTTATATTGCTGTAACATCTCACCATCCATCCTTTGGTAGCTGCATATCAATCACAACAGATTCCAAAGAAAGCACACCTTTTAGCAAGCTTCTATCAGTGGCTCTAAATCACACAAAAAATCATATAATTATGAAAAGATCTGATGCCTGCAATGAGGGAAAAGCAACTTTGCCAGTGGCCTATAATTTTTTTTTTCTACCTTGTCATATTTTTCCTTCACATGTAGAACACTTAAAACATTTTAGACAAAATCTTCTTGTAAAGTTGTGTTTCTTTCATTGCAGGGGTCGGAACAGAAAATGTGCTCTTTGTAATGATATGATTTCCTTACGTACATCCTGTGCTGTCATCCTGTTAGAAGGTAACAGATTATTTTTTTACAGTGGATAAAATGGATTTTCATTGTGTTCCATGGTGTTATTCGCCCCCTAGTGGGGCTTTCTGGTACTTAGAAAGACTGTAAGGAAACAGGAAGAGACACGCAGAGAAGCAGCTAAAAACAACGCTACGGTGCAGTTCTCTTGTCACGCATCAGCCTCGGAAAATATTTGTTTGTAAGTTTGATTCAAGCATTTAGCTAGTGATGATAATCTTGTTATTGATAGAATTGATTACATGTAAATGTTAGTTGATTGCATTTACTCACACAAAGTGCCTTGCCTTTCATGTATGCCGTCAGCTGTATTAAATCAAATCGAAGTTTATTTGTCACGTGCGCCGAATACAACAGTTGTAGACCTTAGAGTGAAATGCTTACTTACAGGCTCTAACCAACAGTGCAAAAAAAAGGTATTAGGTGAACAATAGGTAAGTAAAGAAATAAAAACAACAGTAAAAAAAAAGACAGGCTATATACAGTAGCGAGGCTATAAAAGTAGTGAGGCTACATACAGACACCCGTTAGTCAGGCTGATTGAGGTAGTACATGTAGTTATGGTTAAAGTGACTATGCATATATGATGAACAGAGAGTAGCAGTAGCGTAAAAAAGGGGTTGGCGGGTGGTGGGACACAATGCAGATAGATAGCCCAGTTAGCCAATGTGCGGGAGCACTGGTTGGTCGGTCCAATTGAGGTAGTATGTACATGAAAGTATAGTTGAGGGGGCACAATGCAAAAAGTCCAGATAGCCATTTGATTACCTGTTCAGGAGTCTTATGGCTTGGGGGTAAAAACTGTTGAGAAGCCTTTTTGTCCTAGACTTGGCACTCCGGTACTGCTTGCCATGTGGTAGTAGAGAGAACAGTCTATGACTGGGGTGGCTGGGGTCTTTGACAATTTTTAGGGCCTTCCTCTGACACCGCCTGGTGTAGAGGTCCTGGATGGCACGCAGGTTAGCCCCAGTGATGTACTGGGCCGTACGCACTACCCTCTGTAGTGCCTTGTGGTCAGAGGCGGAGCAATTGCCGTACCAGGCAGTGATGCAACCAGTCAGGATGCTCTCGATGTTGCAGCTGTAGAACCTTTTGAGGATCTCAGGACCCATGCCAAATCTTTTTAGTCTCCTGAGGTGGAATAGGCTTTGTCTCCCTCTTCACAACTGTCTTGGTGTTTTGACCATTCTAGCTTGTTGTTGATGTGGACACCAAGGAACTTAAAGCTCTCAACCTGCTCCACTACAGCCCGTCGATGAGAATGGGGGCGTGCTCGGTCCTCCTTTTCCTGTAGTCCACAATCATCTCCTTAGTCTTGGTTACGTTGAGGGAGAGGTTGTTGTCCTGGCACCACACGGCCAGGTCTCTGACCTCCTCCCTATAGGCTGTCTCGTCGTGATCAGGCCTACCACTGTTGTGTCGTCAGCAAACTTAATGATGGTGTTGGAGTCGTGCCTGGCCATGCAGTCGTGTGTGTGAAGAGGGAGTACAGGAGGGGACTGAGCACACACCCCTGGGGAGCTCCAGTGTTGAGGATCAGCGTGGCAGATGTGTTGCTACCTACCCTCACCACCTGGGGGCGGCCCGTCAGGAAGTCCAGGATTCAGTTGCAGAGGGAGGTGTTTAGTTCCAGGATCCCTAGCTTAGTGATGAGCTTTGAGGGTACTATGGTGTTGAACACTGAGCTGTAGTCAATGAATAGCATTCTCACATAAGTGTTCCTTTTGTCCAGGTAGGAAAGGGCAGTGTGGAGTGCAATAGAGATTGCATCATCTGTTGATCTGTTTGGGCGGTATGCAAATTGGAGGGGGTCTAGGGTTTCTGGGATAATAATGTTGATGTGAGCCATTACCAACCTTTCAAAGCACTTCATGGCAACGGTGAGTGCTACGGGTCTGTAGTCGTTTAGGCAGGTTGCCTTTGTGTTCTTGGGCACAGGGACTATGGTGGTCTGCTTGACGCATGTTGGTATTACAGACTCAATCAGGGACATGTTGAAAATGTCAGTGAAGACACCTGCCAGTTGATCAGCACATGCCTGGAGCACACGTCCTGGTAATCCATCTGGCCCCGCAGCCTTGTGTATGTTGACTTGTTTAAAGGTCTTACTCACGTCTGCTACGGAGAGCGTGATCACACAGTCGTCTGGACGACGTCCTCGATGCACTTATTGATAAAGCCAGTGACTGATGTGGTGTACTCCTCAATGCCATCGGAGGAATCCCGGAACATGTTCCAGTCTGTGATAGCAAAACAGTCCTGTAGTTTAGCATCTGCTTCATCTGACCACTTTTTTTATAGAGTCACTGGTGCGTCCTGCTTTAATTTTTGCTTGTAAGCAGGAATCAGGAGGATAGAATTATAGTCGGATTTACCAAATGGAGGGCGAGGGAGAGCTTTGTACGCGTCTCTGTGTGGAGTACAGGCGATCTAGAATTTATTTTCCTCTGGTTTGCTCGTGCGTCATGTAAACGAATTGTAAAACATACAATACTGACGTTTTGTTACTGTTTCTAGAGTAATATGCTTTGTTATTGTACAGAGGTGGTTGCACATTAGAGTATTTAAAGAGTTAGCCAATTACCATATGAGTAATAATTAGCTATATGGTTTGGTATCATGCCAGATACAAGGTACCTTGGCACGTGTTTTGTATTTATTCAACTTATAATGTACAGCTACAGTGTCGATTTGAGTTGAATACTAAAGTATATTATTTTCTGTATGTTTTCAATATTATTTCAAGTAAAGTCACACCTTGGGAGTTTTATTGAAGACTTAGTTGTTAGCTATCTGTCTAGTTTTGCGTGGGAACGCAATTCAAGGGCAGAATACATCCATTAACCACTAAAACCTGACAATAGAACCTACTTGTCACGATCTTCGGGATAGACAGACCAAGGCGCAGCGAGGTATCCACTATACATGTTTATTTAAAGAACGAAAACTCACGTAACTGGGCAAATAACAACAGAATGAAGATCGTAACGAAGAAAACATAACTGAACAAAACAAACACAGCTATGACCAAACAATTACCCACAAACTCCAAGTGAAAACTACAAACATATATATGGTTCCCAATTAGAGACAACGACACTCAGCTGCCTCTAATTGGGAACCATTACCCCAACATAGAAATATATAACCTAGAACAAAAAACCCTACACCAAAAACGAAACCAAAACACTCCAGCCTGTCATCTCAGGCCTGGACGTGACAGTACCCCAAAGGCGCGGACTCCGACCGCCACCCAAAAGTCCATGGGGGTCTCGAGTGGGTTTTTTGTCCCAGGTGGCGGCTCCGGTGCTGGCCGTGCTGGTCCGAAGTCACGCACCGGAGGCCCTGGGCCATTTGCTGGACTGAGGGCCCTCACTGGCGGCCCCGGGCTGGGGACCCTCACTGGCGGAACCCGGGCTGGGGACCCTCACTGGCGGAACCCGGGCTGGGGACCCTCACTGGCGGAACCCGGGCTGGGGACCCTCACTGGCGGAACCCGGGCTGGGGACCCTCACTGGCGGAACCCGGGCTGGGGACCCTCACTGGCGGAACCCGGGCTGGGGACCTCACTGGCGCTCTGGTGCGGGAGCAGGAACCGGCCGATTGGGCTCATGGCGCACTCTGGTGCGGGGAGCAGGAACCGGCCGTACTGGGCTCGTGAACGCCGCACTCTGGTGCGGGAGCAGGAACCGCCGTACTGGGCTCGTAACGCCGCACTCTGGTGCGGGAGCAGGAACCGCCGTGCTGGGCTCATGGCGCGCACTCTGGTGCGGGAGCAGGAACCCGGCCGTATTGGGCTCGTAAACGCACACTCTGGTGCGGGAGCAGGAACCGGCCGAACTGGGCTCGTAACGCGCACTCTGGTGCGGGGAGCAGGAACCGGCCGAACTGGGCTCATGACGCACACTCTGGTGCGGTGAACAGGACGTGCTGGGTTCCCGACGGGCACAGGGATCCTGGAGCGTAGTACAGGAATCCTGGAACGTGGAACAGAACGTGCTGGGCTGTGGATGCGAACCGGAGACGCCACACGCAGAACCGGTGCAGGATATCTCGGTTCCAGAAGGTGTACTGGAGACCCAGCACGCAGAGCCGGCACCACTCTTCCAGGTAGCACACTCACCCTCCCCTGACAGATGAGTGGCGCTGGGATCTCTAGCACCGGGCTCTGGACACGCACCGGAGATACTGCACGCAGAACCGGTGCAGGATATCCTGGTCCAAGGAGGTGCACCGGAGACCAGGAGCGCTGAGCCGGCACCACCCTTCCAGGCTGCACACTCACCCTCCCCTGACTGATGAGTGGAGCTGGAATCTCTAGCACCGGCCTATGAACGCGCACTGGGGACACCGTGCGCACAACTGCATAACACAGCGTCTTACCAGTGCGACGCTCTCCCCAAAGCTCTCTCCACAAAGCACGAGGAGTTGGCTCAGGAGTCCCTCCTGAACCGGCCAACCTCCTCGTGTGCCCCCCCCCCCAAAAGTTTTTTGGGGCTGCCTTTCGGGCTTCCTTGCCAGGCGAGTTCCAATGAACTTTTCTCTCTCCGGATCCCATGCTCCGTATCGCTCCTCACACCTGCGCTGCTCCTTTTTCGCCGCTTTTTCCTCCCTGGGGTGACGATAATCCTCCGTCTTCCCCCAAGGTCCCTTTCCAGCCAGGATTTCCTCCCAGCTCCAGAAATCCTGGCTCTCTCGCTGCTTGGTCATTTTGTGGTGGGTAATTCTGTCACGATCTTCGGGATAGACAGACCAAGGCGCAGCGTCGTTTTTCAACCACTCCACAAATTTCTTGTAAACAAACTATAGTTTTGTTAAGTCGGTTAGGACATCTACTTTGTGCATGACACAAGTAATTTTTCCAACAATTGTTTACAGACAGATTATTTCACTTATAATTAACTGTGTCACAATTCCAGTGAGTCAGAAGTTTACATAAACTTGACTGTGCCTTTAAACAGATTGGAAAATTCCAGAAAATTGCATCATGGCTTTAGAAGCTTCTGATAGGCTAATTGACATCATTTGAGTCAACTGGAGGTGTACCTGTGGATGTATTTCAAGGCATACCTTCTTTGCCTCTTTGCTTGACATCATGGGAAAATCAAAAGAAATCAGCCATGATTTTTTTTTTGACCTCCACAAGTCTGGTTCATCCTTGGGAGCAATTTCCAAACGCTTGAAGGTACCACGTTCATCTGCACAAACAATAGTACGCAAGTAAAAACACCATGGGACCACGCAGCCATCATACCGCTAAAGAAGGAGACACGGTCTGTCTCCTACAGATGAATATACTTTGGTGTGAAAAGTGCAAATCAATCCCAGAACAACAGCAAAGGACCCTGTGAAAATCCTGGAAGAAACAGGTACAAGAATATCTATATCCACAGTAAAATCTGTCCTATATCGACATAACCTGAAAGCCGCTCAGCAAGGAAGAAGCCACTGCTCCAAAACCGCCATAAAAAAGCCAGACTATGGTTTGCAACTGCACATGGGGACAAAGATCTTACTTTTTGGAAAAATGTCCTCTGCTCTGATGAAACAAAAATAGAACTGCTTGGCCATAATGACCATCGTTATGTTTGGAGGAAAAAGGGGGAGGCTTACAAGCCGAAGAACACCATCCCAATCGTGAAGCACAGGGGGGGCAGCATCATGTTGTGGGGGTGCTTTGCTACAGGAGGGACTGGTGCACTTCACAAAATAGATGTCATCATGAGGTAGGAAAATGATGTGGCTATATTGAAGCAACATCTCAGTCAGGAAGTTAAAGCTTGGTCGCAAATGGGTCATCCAAATGGACAATAACCCCAAGCATACTTCCAAAGTTTTGGCAAAATGGCTTAAGGACATCAAACTCAAGGTATTGTAGTGGCCATCACAAAGCCCTGACCTCAATCCCATAGAAAATATGTGGGCAGAGCTGAAAAAGCGTGTGCAAGTATTTTGTGTTTCAAAATAATAATATGAATGGAAGCCTTTAGTAGTGCCGGTATATCTATGAATGGAGCCCCTTCCCTTTTACATGATCGCTATCTTAAGTGCATTCAAGTCCCATTTGGTGAGAAGCATGCATCCATTCAGACCACTAAAACCATAATATAGAATCTACTATTCTGGGTTTAACCCTCTTTAGTCTCTCAGTAGCGGATCACATTTTCACTTGTGCTATACCCCCCCTCACTCCCTACCTCTTCCTCTCTCTCTAACAGACAATAACACAAATAAATCATACAATATGGCAGCACTTTAGGCCTCTACCTGCCCAGAAAAATATATATATGTGAGAAGATGTGAGCAAAAGTACCAATCAAAGGTTTGGACACACCTACTCATTCCGCTGTGCAATCCGGTTTCCGAGCTGGTCACGGGTGCACCTCAGCCATGCTCAAGGTACTAAATGATATCATAACCACCATCGATAAAAGACAGTACTGTGCAGCCGTCTTCATCGACCTGGCCAAGGCTTTCGACTCTGTCAATCACCGTATTCTTATCGGCAGACTCAATAGCCTTGGTTTCTCAAATGACTGGTTCACCAACTACTTGTCAGATAGAGTTCAGTGTGTCAAATCGGAGGGGCCTGTTGTCCGGACCTCTGGCAGTCTCTATGGGGGGTACCACAGGGTTCAATTCTCAGGCCGAATCTTTTCTCTGTATATATCAACGATGTCGCTCTTGCTGGATGATTCCCTGATCCACCTCTACGCAGACGACACCGTTCTGTATACATCTGGCCCGTCTTTGGACACTGTGTTAACTAACCCCAAACGAGCTTCAATGCCGTTCAACACTCCTTCCGTGGCCTCCAACTGCTCTTAAATGCTAGTAAAACCAAATGCATGCTTTTCAACCGTTCGCTGCCCACACCCGCCCACCCGACTACCATCACTACTCTGGACGGTTCCGACTTAGAATATGTGGACACAACTACAAATAACTAGGTGTTTGGCTAGACTGTAAACTCTCCTTCCAGACTCATATTAAGCATCTCCAATCCAAAATTAAATCAAGAATTTGTTTCCTATTTCTCAACAAAGCATCCTTCACTCACACCGCCAAACATATCCTAGTAAAACTGACTATCCTAGCGATCCTCGACTTCGGCGATATCATCTACAAAATAGCTTCCAATACTCTACTCAGCAAACTGGATGCAGTCTATCACAGTGCCATCCGTTTTGTTACCAAAGCCCCTTATACAACCCACCACTGCGACCTGTATGCTCTAGTCGGCTGGACTTCGCTACATATTCATCGCCAAACCCACTGGCTCCAGGTCATCTATAAGTCTATGCTAGGTAAAGCTCCGCCTTATCTCAGCTCACTGGTCACGATAACAACACCCACCCGTAGCACGCGCTCCAGCAGGTATATCTCACTGGTCATCCCCAAAGCCAACACCTCCTTTGGTCGCCTTTCCTTCCAGTTCTCTGCTGCCAGTGACTGGAACGAATTGCAAAAATCACTGAAGCTGGAGACATATCTCCCTCACTAACTTTTAAACAACAGCTATTTAAGCAGGTAACCGATCGCTGCAGCTGTACATAGCCCATCTGTAAATAGCCCACCCAATCTATCTACCTCATCCCCATATTGTTTTTATTTACTTTTCTGCTCTTTTGCACACCAGTATTTCTACTTGCACATCATTATCTGCTCATCTATCACTCCAGTGTTAATTTGCCAAATTGTAATTACTTCGCTACTATGGCCTATTTATTGCCTTACCTCACGCCATTTGCACACACTGTATATAGACGTAATTTTTTTCTATTGTGTTATTGACTGTACGCTTGTTTATACCATGTGTAACCCTGTGTTGTTGTTTGTGTCACACTGCTTTGCTTTATCTTGGCCAGGTCGCAGTTGTAAATGAGAACTTGTTCTCAACTAGCTTACCTGGTTAAATAAAGGTGAAATAATAAAAAAATATATTAAAAAAATTCAAGGGTTTTTCTTTATTTTTACTATTTTCTACATTGTAGAATAATAATAAAGACATCAACACTGAAATAATGTAGTAGTAACCAAAAAAGTGTTACCTTTTTCCTTGATGACAGCTTTGCACACTCCTGGCATTCTCTGAACCAGCTTCATGAGGTAGTCACCTGGAATGCATTTCAAATAACAGTTGTGCCTTGTTAAAAGTTAATTTGTGGAATTTCTTTCCTTCTTAATGCGTTTGAGCCAATCAGTTGTGTTGTGACAAGGTAGGGGTGGTATACAGAAGATTGCCCTATTTGGTAAAAGACCAAGTCAATATTATGGCAAAAACATCTCAAATAAGCAAAGAGAAACGACAGTCCATCATTACTTTAAGACATGAACGTCAGTCAATATGGAAAATTTCAAGAACTTTGAAAGTTTCTTCAAGTGCATACGCAAAAACTAGGTGAACGGTCTCTGCATGTGTGGTTCCCAGCATGAAGCATGGAGGAGGAGGTGTGATGGTGTGGGGGTGCTTTGCTGGTGAAACTGTCAGTGTTTTGTTTAGAATTCAAGGCACACTTAACCAGCATGGCTACCACAGCATTCTGCAGCGATACGCCATCCCATTTGGTTTGTGTTTGAGGGACTATCATTTGTTTTTCAACAGGACAATGACCCAACACTTCCAGGCTGTGTAAGGGCTAGTTGACCAAGTTGGAGAGTGATGGAGTGTTGCATCAGATGACCTGGCCTCCACAAACACCCGACCTCACCAACATTGAAATGGTTTAGGTTGAGCTGGACCGCAGAGTGAAGGAAAAGCAGCCAACAAGTGCTGCTTTTTGGGAACACTTTTTTGATTATTACATGATTCCATATGTTATTTCATAGTTTTGAGGTCTTCACTATTATTCTACAATGTAGAAAATTTTAAAAAATTAAGAAAAACCCTTGAATGAGTAGGTGTGTCCAAACTTTTAACTGGTACTGTACATGCATACCATATAAGGACGCCACCCTGTTACATGTAATTTAACAGACATGACACCTGTTAGTAATATCAGAACACCACCCAATATGGCCTACCAGATGGTCGTGGCGCTCCAATGAACAGCTCGGGTTGAGAACTTTTGCTTCCTGTCTCGTGTTGTGCAGCGAGCCTCATGGGAAAGTAAAAGGGCTGTCTGTCACTCAGTGGACCAGACCACCTGTGCCAGTGGCGCGGGGGTGTTCCAAAGCAGCAGGACGCAAACAGAGAGGGCAACAGCCAACAGATGCAAAATGTCAGACAGTGGGTTGATCTTTCTCCAAGGCCAGTAGATGCAGTGGAATGTCGAGATAATGTGTGATGTGAATACCTGTAACGGCCACATTTGAAGATAATAGAAAGAGAGCAGTCATGTGTTTGAAAGATATATAGAAAGAGAGCAGGGCAATAACATGTGACAATTTACATAATTTTGTATTGATAGGTATTTAATGTTTCAATTCAACGGCAACTATCCATACAAATAAACACGCATAAGTAAGTTAGCAAATACAGATACAAGTTACATGCGAAGGTTTAAACAGCTTCCCATCAGAAAGACACACCAGTGTCCTTTGTGGGTGCTGGAATTGGAAATTGGCTTAATTTCAATGCATAGATCCGCATGCAGATGAACAAAGTCACTTCTGTACCCTTCTTCCTCCTCTGAATTTCCACTGAAAGCCAAACTTTGATAGTCAAGTCCTCCCTCCCTCCCTTCTCTCGCTCTCTTTCTCCCTCTATCCTCTTTCATTTGTTCGGATAAATGGGCGGATTAGGGCTATACTCTGCAAATGTAAATCAGCTGGTGAGGAGATCAAATGCTGAAAGTTGATGTTGCCCTTCGGTCGACACCACTTGCTTCACATCAGAATTGAAAATGTTACAGTTATTCCCTGGTAAACCCTCAGAGAATAAAAAGTAGTTTGCCAGAGCATAGAGCTCTGAGGGCTAGCTGCAGCAGTGAGCTATCTCAAACTCAAAAGCTATTGGTGACCCCTAAACTAAACTCTCTGACTGTACAATGGTTAAAAAAAGAAATAGCAAGCAGAGCTGTGGAGAAATTCATTTTAATACACATTTATCTAATAAACATTTATCAGTTGCAGCTGCCGCAGTTGCAGTAGCATCGGACGGGCCAGTTGCAGCTTCCGAAGTTGCAGTGGCGTCGGACAGGCCAGTTGCAGCTGCCGAAGTTGCAGCTGTGTCGGACGGGCCAGTTGCAGCTTCCGAAGTTGCGGCGGTGTGGGACGGGCCATTCCCGCTGTCTCCATTGTCATTTCGGTTATTGTTCCCATGTCCGTTGGTCTTGTGATTACCTGAGCTTTGTTGTTTCGGCTTTCGTGCTGCATGTATTGTGTACTCGTTATTACAGGTCTCGTCCCCGTGTATTGTTATTACGTGTTTCGTCCCGTGTATTTATTAGAGGTTTAACCTCTGTTTGGGTTACATCCTTGTGTTTTTGTATACGTGTTTGTTTTGGGCTTCGTCCCCCGTGCCTTTTCATGGCATGTTGTATTTGTGGGTGGAATATTAAAACCCCACATTTTCTGAAGTCTGCTGTGTTTAGCCGATTTCGTTCATACAGTGAGGGGAAAAAAGTATTTGATCCCCTGCTGATTTTGTACGTTTGCCCACTGACAGAGGAATTATCAGTCTATAATTTTAATGGTAGGTTTATTTGAACAGTGAGAGACAGAATAACAACAAAAAAATCCAGAAGAACGCATGTGAAAAATGTTATAAATTGATTTGCATTTTAATGAGGGAAATAAGTATTTGACCCCTCTGCAAAACATGACTTAGTACTTGGTGGCAAAACCCTTGTTGGCAATCACAGAGGTCAGATGTTTCTTGTAGTTGACCACCAGGTTTTCACACATCTCAGGAGGGATTTGGTCCCACTCCTCTTTGCAGATCTTCTCCAAGTCATTAAGGTTTCGAGGCTGACGTTTGGCAACTCGAACCTTCAGCTCTCTCCACAGATTTTCTATGGGATTAAGGTCTGGAGACTGACTAGGCCACTCCAGGACCTTAATGTGCTTCTTCTTGAGTCACTCCTTTGTTGCCTTGGCCGTGTGTTTTGGGTCATTGTCATGCTGGAATACCCATCCATGACCCATTTTCAATGCCCTGGCTGAGGGAAGGAGGTTCTCACCCAAAATTTGATGGTACATGGCCCCGTCCATCGTCCCTTTGATATGGTGAAGTTGTCCTGTCCCCTTAGCAGAAAAACACCCCCAAAGCATAATGTTTCCACTTCCATGTTTGACGGTGGGCATGGTGTTCTTGGGGTCATAGGCAGCATTCCTCCTCCTCCAAACACGGCGAGTTGAGTTGATGCCAAAGAGCTCCATTTTGGTCTCATCTGACCACAACACTTTCACCCAGTTGTCCTCTGAATAATTCAGATGTTCATTGGCAAACTTCAGACGGGCATGTATATGTGCTTTCTTGAGCAGGGGGACCTTGCGGGCGCTGCAGGATTTCAGTCCTTCACGGCGTAGTGTGTTACCAATTGTTTTCTTGGTGACTATGGTCCCAGCTTCCTTGAGATCATTGACAAGATCTTCCCGTGTATTTCTGGGCTGATTCCTCACCGTTCTCATGATCATTGCAACTCCACGAGGTGAGATCTTGCATGGAGCCCCAGGCCGAGGGAGATTGACAGTTATTTTGTGTTTCTTCCATTTGCGAATAATGGCACCAACTGTTGTCACCTTCTCACCAAGCTGCTTGGCGATGGTCTTGTAGCCCATTCCAGCCTTGTGTAGGTCTACAATCTTGTCCCTGACATCCTTGGAGAGCTCTTTGGTCTTGGCCATGGTGGAGAGTTTGGAATCTGATTGATTGCTTCTGTTGACAGGTGTCTTTTATACAGGTAACAAGATGAGATTAGGAGCACTCCCTTTAAGAGTGTGCTGCTAATCTCAGCTCATTACCTTTATAAAAGACACCTGGAGACAATCTTTCTGATTGAGAGGGGGTCAAATACTTATTTCCCTCATTAAAATGCAAATCAATTTATAACATTTTTCACATGCGTTTTTCTGGATTCTTTTGTTGTTATTCTGTCTCTCACTGTTCAAATAAACCTACCATTAAAATTATAAACTGATCATTTCTTTGTCAGTGGGCAAACGTACAAAATCAGCAGGGGATCAAATACTTTTTTCCCTCACTGTATTTACTCTACATGCCTCAGAGTGCCGTCCGCCTAGGCTGACAGTGTGGCCATGATAGCTTAAGGAGTTTTATTCAAAACACCTATGGAAAATTATTTAATATATATACACTGCTCAACAAAAATAAAGGGAACACTAAAATAACACATCCTAGATCTGAATGAATGAAATAATCTTATTCAATACTTTTTTCTTTACATAGTTGAATGTGCTGACAACAAAATTACACAAAAATTATCAATGGAAATCAAATGTATCAACCCATGGAGGTCTGGATTTGGAGTCACACTCAAAATTAAAGTGGAAAACCACACTACAGGCTGATCCAACTTTGATGTAATGTCCTTAAAACTAGTCAAAATGAGGCTCAGTAGTGTGTGTGGCCTCCACGTGCCTGAATGACCTCCCTACAACGCCTGGGCATGCTCCTGATGAGGTGGCGGATGGTCTCCTGAGGGATCTCCTCCCAGACCTGGACTAAAGCATCCGCCAACTCCTGGACAGTCTGTGGTTCAACGTGGCGTTGGTGGATGGAGCGAGACATGATGTCCCAGATGTGCTCAATTGGATTCAGGTCTGGGGAACGGGCGGGCCAGTCCATAGCATCAATGCCTTCCTCTTGCAGGAACTGCTGACACACTCCAGCCACATGAGGTCTAGCATTGTCTTGCATTAGGAGGAACCCAGGGCCAACCGCACCAGCATATGGTCTCACAAGGGGTCTGAGGATCTCATCTCGGTACCTAATGGCAGTCAGGCTACCTCTGGTGAGCACATGGAGGGCTGTGCGGCCCCCCCCAAAGAAATGCCACCCCACACCATGACTGACCCACCGCCAAACCGGTCATGCTGGAGGATGTTGCAGGCAGCAGAACGTTCTCCACGGCGTCTCCAGACTCTGTCACGTCTGTCACATGTGCTCAGTGTGAATCTGCTTTCATCTGTGAAGAGCACAGGGCGCCAATGGCGAATTTGCCAATCTTGGTGTTCTCTGGCAAATGCCAAACGTCCTGCACGGTGTTGGGCTGTAAGCACAACCCCCACCTGTGGACGTCGGGCCCTCATACCACCCTCATGGTGTCTGTTTCTGACCGTTTGAGCAGACACATGCACATTTGTGGCCTGCTGGAGGTCATTTTGCAGGGCTCTGGCAGTGCTCCTCCTGCTCCTCCTTGCACAAAGGCGGAGGTAGCGGTCCTGCTGCTGGGTTGTTGCCCTCCCACGGCCTCCTCCACGTCTCCTGATGTACTGGCCTGTCTCCTGGTAGCGCCTCCATGCTCTGGACACTACGCTGACAGACACAGCAAACCTTCTTGCCACAGCTCGCATTGATGTGCCATCCTGGATGAGCTGCATTACCTGAGCCACTTGTGTGGGTTGTAGACTCCGTCTCATGCTACCACTAGAGTGAAAGCACCGCCAGCATTCAAAAGTGACCAAAACATCAGCCAGGAAGCATAGGAACTGAGAAGTGGTCTGTGGTCACCACCTGCAGAACCACTCCTTTATTGGGGGTGTCTTGCTAATTGCCTATAATTTCCACCTGTTGTCTATTCCATTTGCACAACAGCATGTGAAATTTATTGTCAATCAGTGTTGCTTCCTAAGTGGACAGTTTGATTTCACAGAAGTGTGATTGACTTGGAGTTACATTGTGTTGTTTAAGTGTTCCCTTTATTTTTTTGAGCAGTGTATTATACATACACACACACACACACACACACATTTGTGAGCCCAACGCGCCGTTTCTCTAGAGAAAAATCTCATCATTCACTAGAGAAATCAACTCAAGAACTATGTGGGACGCTCGGCCAAAGGGAGTTGTCATTAAGCAAATATTCTACCTAGTTCAGCGCAGGAACTCACACTAGCTAATTTATTGAGTAGAATTTTACCTACGTGGTTGTCCCACCTAGCTATCTTAAGGTGAATGCACTAACTGTAAGTTGCTCTGGATAAGAGCGTCTGTTAAATGACTAAAATGCAAATGTACAATGGCCATAATCCATTGCGCATGCTTTTTCTGGCTCAGGCAGAGATGGATACACTTTTAGGCCTGATAGGTTAGATACACACAGACCGCATGAGAGAGTAATGTCCACAACACAATGACGACGGAACTGTCACGAACTGTCTCTATCCCTCATCATTGTGTTGTGGACATTACTCTCTCATGCGGTCTGTGTGTATCTAACCTAACCTATGCCTTATCTTCTTTGAAGAACCAGCCGAGCTAAATAGGATGACTAAGACAGAACAGTATGGGGAGTACAGAGATAACAATGTCTGGCTATTTGGCTGCTACTGCCTGAGCAGAGAAGAGATGATGACTTTAAGGAATGAAATATAATAAAGTAATCAAATAAAAACAAAGTAATATGCACAACTGAAATATTGTATTATTTCAGTCATTTCTGATTTTTCTATTGATGTCTACCCAATGTGGACCTGACAGAGACAATGGAAAATGCTTGGGAAATTGAATGTTCACTATTTTTGGCTTTGGAATTTCCATTAAAAAGGTCAAAAATAATTGGTCATTATTTCATAATACATTTAATGTTAAAAATAATCATCGATACTGAAATCAAAAACCATGATAATTTTTTTATAATTGAACTGAAACCAAACTTCGCCCAGCACTATTGCCCCCCCCCCGGTGACCCTGTTGGAGTCAGGGTGGACTACTTCAAAATGGAAATTGCCTCAACTATGCTCCCCATGCTGTCACAGGAAAAGATACAATGAGTCCTCTATCTATCTCTATGCTCTCCTCCACTTCATCTGTTCACCTTGGAAGGAACCACTTACTAGGGAAAAGGTGGGGTGGGGGGGGGTTAATTCAATGTGCCCCCTCCACATAAACACCACTGACAGATCTTTTTCTCAATAATTATGATAAAATGTGGTCTTTAAATATGAAGTTTAGTGATTAATTTAACATCTGAAAAAAACAAAACTGGACAAATCTGAGGTGCCCCTGTGCCCCCTATGGGCATGATGCTTCTTGAGGGGACATACGTAGATGGCTAAGTTACGTTTATATGCATTGGGAAAGTCCTACAGGAATTGATGGCTCTAAATTTCACATCCTTTGATAATTTTGAAAGAAAAAACTGTCAGCTATTGTCATTCTCCCTCCATTCTCTTCCAAGTGGACAGACAATAGCTATAATAAAGAAGGGATATTGGACATGAATAGGCATCCTGTTCATACACGAAACGGAAGAAGCCGGCGAACATATTTTCTCACTAATCTTTTGAGCAGCAGTGAAATGTTTCAGTAATCACTCAAGACACCTCTCAGAATTGAATTCCTGTTACAATGTGCCTGCTTTGCATAGAGGGATGCCAATTCATCCGACTCGGCTGTGGCCCTTTGAGAAGCCTCACTAAAGCGATTAATGGGATTGTGGGTAGCGCTGAAGGGGAGTGCGGGTGACCAGGGCCAGGCTTGTGCAGCCAGAGAGTGCCTTATCTTTTCGCTTAAAACCCGGTCCAATGAGGTTCCGGAGAGATGTTAAGTTGCTTTGATTAAGGCCCTAAAACAGAGAGGTGCAAAGGGGGCACAGACATTTTTCTGCAGAAATTTGAAAGTTTTTACATGCTCTCATGCCTGCTGTGGGAGGGGGGATTCGATTGGATTGAAAAGTGAGACCACGCCAGGCATTGTTTAATGGGTTATCTTTATGAAAATAGTGCAGCTATGCAGTTATCATCACTCTGTTTTGGCATGGGCACTAACTTTTTGATATTCTGCTGTTTCCATTCTAAAACACTACCCTATAGGTTCTTTTGTTGAACCAGACCAATAGTTCTGATCAGGTATAGGCCTACTTGAGGATACCACCTGTAGACCGGGACAAAGACATCACAGACTGTGTGTGTAGATGCAAATTATTTGCTTTCCTCACATCATTTGAATGAATAATCACTTAACATTGAGGTCATTATCCAAGCCAATCAAATTAAGCCAACCCCAGGGAACAACAATTAAGGTCTATAGTGACTTGAACCGTAGTCCATGGAAACTATGAACCTCTGAATGTACAGTACCAGTCAAACGTTTGGACACATTCTAGGGTTTTTCTTTATTTTTGCAATTTTTCTACATTGTAGAACAATAGTGAAGACAAACTATGAAATAACACATATGGAATCATGTTACCAAAAAAGTGCTGAACAAATCAAAATATACAGTGGGGAAAAAAAGTATTTAGTCAGCCACCAATTGTGCAAGTTCTCTCACTTAAAAAGATGAGAGAGGCCTGTAATTTTCATCATAGGTACACTTCAACTATGACAGACAAAATGAGGAAATAAAAACCAGAAAATCACATTGTAGGATTTTTTATGAATTTATTTGCAAATTATGGTGGAAAATAAGTATTTGGTCACATACAAACAAGCAAGATTTCTGGCTCTCACAGACCTGTAACTTCTTCTTTAAGAGGCTCCTCTGTCCTCCACTCATTACCTGTATTAATGGCACCTGTTTGAACTTGTTATCAGTATAAAAGACACCTGTCCACAACCTCAAACAGTCACACTCCAAACTCCACTATGGCCAAGACCAAAGAGCTGTCAAAGGACACCAGAAACAAAATTGTAGACCTGCACCAGGTTGGGAAGACTGAATCTGCAATAGGTAAGCAGCTTGGTTTGAAGAAATCAACTGTGGGAGCAATTATTAGGAAATGGAAGACATACAAGACCACTGATAATCTTCCTCGATCTGGGGCTCCACGCAAGATCTCACCCCGTGGGGTCAAAATGATCACAAGAACGGTGAGGAAAAATCCCGGAACCACACGGGGGGACCTAGTGAATGACCTGCAGAGAGCTGGGACCAAAGTAACAAAGCCTACCATCAGTAACACACTACGCCGCCAGGGACTCAAATCCTGCAGTGCCAGACGTGTCCCCCTGCTTAAGCCAGTACATGTTCAGGCCCGTCTAAAGTTTGCTAGAGAGCATTTGGATGATCCAGATGAGGATTGGGAGAATGTCAGATGAAACCAAAATAGAACTTTTTGGTAAAAACTCAACTCGTCGTGTTTGGAGGACAAAGAATGCTGAGTTGCATCCAAAGAACACCATACCTACTGTGAAGCATGGGGGTGGAAACATCATGCTTTGGGGCTGTTTTTCTGCAAAGGGACCAGGACGACTGATCTGTGTAAAGGAAAGAATGAATGGGGCCATGTATCGTGAGATTTTGAGTGAAAACCTCCTTCCATCAGCAAGGGCATTGAAGATGAAACGTGGCTGGGTCTTTCAGCATGACAATGATCCCAAACACACCGCCTGGGCAGCGAAGGAGTGGCTTCGTAAGAAGCATTTCAAGGTCCTGGAGTGGCCTAGCCAGTCTCCAGATCTCAACCCCATAGAAAATCTTTGAAAGTCCGTGTTGCCCAGCAACAGCCCCAAAACATCACTGCTCTAGAGGAGATCTGCATGGAGGAATGGGCCAAAATACCAGCAACAGTGTGTGAAAACCTTGTGAAGACTTACAGAAAACGTTTGACCTCTGTCATTGCCAACAAAGGGTATATAACAAAGTATTGAGATAAACTTTTGCTATTGACCAAATACTTATTTTCCACCATAATTTGCAAATAAATTCATAAAAAATCCTACAATGTGATTTTCTGGATTTTTTTCCTCATTTTGTCTGTCATAGTTGAAGTGTACCTATGATGAAAATTACAGGCCTCTCTCATCTTTTTAAGTGAGAGAACATGCACAATTGGTGGCTGACTAAATACTTTTTTTTCCCCACTGTATTTTAGATTCTCCAAAGTAGCCACCCTTTGCCTTGATGACAGCTTTGCACACTCCTGGCATTCTCTCAACCAGCTTCATGAGGTAGTCACCTGGAAGGCATTTCAATTAACAGGTGTGCCTTGTTAAAAGTTCATTTGTGGAATTTCTTTCCTTCTTAATGCGTTTGAGCCAATGAGCTGTGTGACAAGGGGGGGTGGTGGGGGGTATACAGATGGTTGGTAAAAGACCAAGTCCATATTATTATTAGTACAGCTCAAATAACTCTTTAGGCATCATCAGCAGTGGTGACGGTTTTGGAGAGTCTGCCGTGCCCAAAGTAAAATACCTGCCACTCAGGCCCAGAAACTAGGATATGCACAATCAATAGTACAATAATTAGTACTATTGGATAGGAAACGCTCTGACGTTTCGGAAACCGTTCAAATAATGTCTGTGAGAATAATAGAACTGATACAGCAGGCGAAAACCCGAGGAAAATCCAATCGGATTGTTTTTTTTTTTGACCTTTTTCTCCTGGCTGCCTATTGGATTCAATGTTATGTAGGACTGAGACTGCAGTACTTATGGCTTCCACTGGATGTCAACAGTCTTTAGACAGGGTTCCATGACGTTAGGTTGAATTAGAAGCCAATAGAAGAAGAATTTAGACGTGGACCCCAGAACTCAATAGAATGACATGTGCGTTCACGGTCTCACGCGCTCTGTTTTTTTTCCTTTTCTATCGTTCAGGCTACAATCCGGTTGAAATATTATAGTAAATATACATAAAAGGATACCTAAGGATACATTAAAAATGATGTTTGATTTGTTTGTAGAAAGTTGATAGGTATAATTTGAACGCGTTCTCTTCACGGTTCAATGGGTGACTCGACGGTGGATTTTCTGAACTTAACGCGCCAACCAAACAGATTTATGGATATAATAAATGACATTTTCTAACAAAAGAACCATTGGATGTCTTCGTTGGACACTTGGGAAGCCCTCAGCAGAAGTTCTTTGAAAGGTAAGTGATTTATTTTAGTCTTATATGGGTTGTGTGACCCGCGCTGGATATGAATTTATGCTAATGCATAAATGTTAGAGGTGCTAACCTCAAACAATCAAATGTTGTGCTTTCGCCGTAAAGCCTTTTTGAAATCTGACAACGCTGTGATATTGCCAAGAATCAGAGCTTTTGATGACTATGCAACACTTGTATATTGATGAATGTTTAATAATTCAACTTTTGGATTTTGAATTTGGCGCCTTACATTTTACCAGGTAGTGTCGGGAACGGCCCGCTAGCACCCCGTTTATCCCTAAGTGGTTTTAAGACATGAAGGTCAGTCAATTTCAAGAATTTTGAACGTTTCTTCAAGTGCAGTCGCAAAAAACCATCGTACTCTGCTGCAGAGGATGAGTTCATTAGAGTTACCAGCCTCAGGAATTGCAGCCTAAACAAATAATTCACAGAGTTCAAGTAGCAGACACACCTCAACATCAACTGTTCAGAGGAGACTGCGTGAATCAAGCCTTCATGGTCGAATTGCTGCAAAGAAACCACTACTAAAGGACACCAATAATAAGAAGAGACTTGCTTGGGCCAAGAAACATGAGCAATGGACATTAGATTGGTGAGTCCAAATTTGATATTTTTGGTTCCAACCTCTGTGTCTTAGTGAGATGCAGAGTAGGTGAACGGATGATCTCAGCATGTGTGGTTCCCACTGTGAAGCATGGAGGAGGAGGTGTGATGGTGCTTTTCTGGTGACACTGTCTGTTATTTATTTAGAATTCAAGGCACAGCATTCTGCAGCGATACGCCATCCAATCTGTTTTGCGCTTAGTCCCACTATCATTTGTTTTTCAACAGGACAATGACCCAACAAAACTCCAGGCTGTGTAAGGGCTATTTGACCAAGGAGAGTGATGGAATGCTGCAACAGATGACCTGAACTCCAATCACCCAACATCAACCCAATTGAGATGGTTTGGACCAAAGAGTGAAGGAAAAGCCGGTTGAGAGAATGCCAAGAGTGTGCAAAGCTGTCAAGGCAAAGGGTGGCTACTTTGAAGAATCTCAAATATATTTTGATTTGTTTAACCTCTTCCAGCTAGGGTCCCATTTTCCAAATTTTCGCCTGTCTGACGTGCCCAAAGTTAAATGCCTACCACTCATGGCCAGAAACTAGGATATTTACATATTTAGTACTATTGGATAGGAAACACTCTGAAGTTTATAAAACCATTAAGATATAGTCTGTGGCTATTCCAGAACAGATTTAGCAGGCAAAAACCAGAGAGATTTCTGTCCGGAATTTATTTTTTGTTGCTCTCCTCTCATTTTGAAGCCCATGTAATATTTTCTATGGGGAATAGGACCGAGGTTGCAGTACTTATGGCTTCCACTAGATGTCAACAGTCTCTGGAAAGGGTATGGAGGAAAAAGCTCTGACCAGATCCTTAGAGAGAGAGAATTACTACGGGTAGGGAAAAAGGTAAACAGGCGTGCACGTTCACGAGAGCGTGAAGGCGCCCAGCGACCAACTTTCTTTTAGGTCTTTTAACGTTTCACTTACCGTTCTTGTAAAATATGATCGCTATTATTCATAAAAGAATACATAAGGATGCATTATTAATGATATTTGATTTGTTTGTGAAAAGATGAGAGGTATAATTTGAACGCGATCCCTTCACTGTAAAACGGGCAGTAGACTGACAATGCTTGGTGGAGTAGCTGAACGTAACGTGCCAAAAACAACGGATATTTATGGATATAATTATTTACTTTTTCTAACAAAAGAACCATGGATTATCTTGTTTGGACACTTGGGAAGACCTCAGAAGAAGTTATTTGAAAGGTAAGCGATTTATATTAGCTGTGATATGGATATTTTGAGAACCGAGCTGGATATGAATTTATGCTAATGTGGAAAATATGTGAGGTACTAGCCTCAAACAATCAAATGTAGTGCTTTCGCCGTAAAGCCTTTTTAAAATCTGACAACGCAGTGATATTGCCAAGAAGCAGAGCTTTTGATGGCTATGCAACACTATGCAACACTTGTATATCGAAGTTAAATATTACGAATATGTATTACGAATATGTATTTTGAATTTGGCGCGTTATGTTTGCTCTGAAAAGCGATCCCGCTAAAGGGATCGTAGCTAAGAGGTTAACACATTTTTGGTTACTACATGATTCCATATGTGTTATTTCATAGTTTTGATGTCTTTACTATTATTCTACAATGTAGAAAATAGTAAAAATTAAGAAAAACCCTATAATCAGTAGGTGTGTCCTAACTTTTGACTGTTACTGTACCTCTCATCGGTTTCTGTTGGCTGTCAATATGGTGATGCAGACTTCCTATAACGACATAAGGCAAGACCCAGATGCAGACACGAGGCAGATGGTTTAAGTCTGATATTTATTGAACAACGAGGGGCAGGCAAGAGGCTGGTCGAGGACAGGCAAGAGTTCATAACCAGGTCAGAGTCCAAACAGTACAGGGCAGCAGGCAGGCTCAGTGTCAGGGCAGGCAAAAGGTCAGAACTGGGAGGACTAGAAAAAAACAGAAGCTTGGAAAAACGCTTGTTGACTTGACAAGACGAACTGGCAACAGACAAACAGAGACCAAAGGTATAAATACACTGAGGGTAATAGGGAAGATCAAATCAAATTGTATTGTATTAGTCGCGCAGAATACAACAGGTGTAGCTTACTTACGAGTCCCAAACCAATTATGCAGTTAAAAAAAAAAGAATCAGATAAGAATAAGAGAAAAAAGTCACAAGTAATTAAAGAGCAGCAGTAAAATAACAATAGCAAGACTATATACAGGGAAGGGGGGAATCGATACAGAGTCAATGTGCGGGGCACAGGTTAGTTGACGTAGTATAACATGTAGGTAGAGTTATTAAAGTGACTATGCATAGATGACAACAGAGAGTAGCAGTGGTGTAAAGAGGGGGTGGGGGCACTGCAAATAGTCTGGGTAGCCATTTGACTAGATGTTCAGGAGTCTTATGGCTTGGGGGTAGAAGCCTCTTGGACCTAGACTTGGCGCTCCGGTACCGATTGCTGTGCGGTAGCAGAGAGAACAGTCTATGACTAGGGCCTCCCTCTGACACCACCTGGTATAGAGGTCCTGGATGGCAGGAAGCTTGGCCCCAGCGATGTACTGGGTCGTACGCACTAACCTCTGCAGTGCCTTGCGGTCGAGACCAAGCAGTTGCCATACCAGGCAGTGATGCAACCAGTCAGGATGCTCTCGATGGTGCAACTGTAGAACCTTTTTGAAGATCTGAGGTCCCGTGCCAAATCTTGAGCGGGAATAGGTTTTGTCGTGCCCTCTTCACGACTGTCTTGGTGTGCATGGATGGGTGACACCTGGAAGGGATTGAGACAATCACAAGGACAGGTGAAACAGATCAGGGTGTGACAGTACCCCCCCCCCCCCCCCCCCTCTAGGGGCAGCACCTAGTGTCCTACCTGGGCACATACCTGGTTGATCTGGGTGCCGGCGGTGAAAGTCGGCGATGAGAGCCAGGTCCAGGAAGTCCTTAGCGGGGACCCAGCACCTCTCCTCTGGGCCATAACCCTCCAAGTCAACCAGGTACTAGAAACCCCTGCCCTGTGGTCGAACACTCAGGAGGCGTCTCACCGTGTAAGCCGGACGGCCATCGATAACACAGAGAGGGCCTGGATACAGAAGACATAGGGCTGTGAGACAAGGGCTTATTCCTGGACACATGAAAAGTAGGTTGTATACGGAGGGTACAGGGTAACAGAAGACAAAAAAAAAGAACAGTCTATGACTAGGGTGGCTGGAGTCTTTGACTAAGGACTCTAGAGATGGAGAAGGGACCAATGAAACAGGAGAGTGGTTTGCGGGACTTCAGCCAGAGGGGCAGGTCCCGTGTTGATAGCCATACCCTCTGCCTAAGATGTTAGCGGGGAGCCGAAGTCTGTCTGCTTGTCGACAATACCTGGTGTTGGTCTTGAGAAGAGCCACGCGAGCTCTTTTCCAGGTATGCCGACAGTGGCGGGCATGTTGACTTCCTGTTCTTGCTCTGGCAAGAGCGGGGACGGATACCCCATGGAGCACTCGAAAGGTTTGAGTCCAGTGGCCAAGCAGGGAAGGCATACTCCACCCAGACCAGTTGTTGGCTCTAGGTAGTGGGGTTGGTCAAGGCGAGGCACCGAAGTGTAGTTTCCAGGTCTTGGTTCGCTCACTACGACTGGCCGTTGGCCTGGTGATGAAATCTGGAGGGCCATCTCTTTGGCAGAGGTTGAGGAGAGGAATGAAAAAATGGCCGGCTTTGGAACACCTGTTGCCATCAGACGGAGGCAGCCCAGTGACACAATCCAGGGAAATATGGAACCAGGGCCGATGAGAAACGGGCAGTGGCTGAAGGAGGCCCGACGGAGCTTGCCACAGAGTCTTATTCTGGACACATACCGTGCATGCGTTGACGAAGGCAGAGGAATCAGGAACCTCTGTGTCCACTGGCCATGTTGAAAGCAGTCTTCCACTCGTACCCCTCGCGTATCCGAACAAGATGGTATATATTCCGAAGGTGCAACTTGGAAAAGATGGTAACCCCCTGGAATGGTTCGAAAGCAGAGGAAAGGAGTGGCAGGGGGTAACGATTCTTAATTGTGATGTCATTGAGGCCCTGGTAGTTGATGCATGGATGCAGGGTCTTGTCCTTTTCCACAAAGAAAAACCCTGCGACGGCAGGGGTTGCAGAAAGACGACTGCTCCCAGCAGCCATAGAGTCCTCAATGTACTCCTCCATGGCCTTGGTCTCTGGGCCGGATAGGGAATATAGCGGAACTCCAGGCGGTGTGGTGCCCGGGAGGAGGTCAATGGCACAATCGTAGGGATGATGCAGAGGAAGAGAGGTAGCACGAGCCTTGTTGAATACCTCCAGGAGATTATGGTACTCTGCGGGAACAGTAGAGAAATCTGAGGCTTTACTTAAACCCCGAAGAGGACGTCTCGGGGGCGGCTGCTCCGCTTTAAGGCAGTGGGAGTGACAGAACGGGCTCCAACCCAGGATTGAACCCATGCTCCCTGCAATAACGGGATTGTGCTTTTGGAGCCAAGAAAATCTCAACACAACAGGGACGTGAGGGAATTAAATGAGGCGAAGCTATATGGACTCACTGTGATTGCCAGATACCCGTAGATTAATGGGAACTGTGCTGTGCGTGACTCTACCAATAGAACGGCCGTCCAGTGTACTAGCATCCATGGGAACGGAGAGGAGTTGAGTGGGGATCCCGAGTTCTGATCCTAGGGCAGCGTCCATAAAACTATCTGCCCCAGAGTCAATGAGCACCCGGAGAGACTTAGACTGGTCTCCCCACAGCGGGATCACAAAAAAAGGAGTTCCCAGTCTGGCTCACCAGTGTACTCGTACCTACTAATGACTTCAGGTCTCTTTACTGGGCAGGTGGTTGTGTAATGCCCCGTAGCACCACAATACAGACAACAGTTGGATCTCAGCCTACGTGAACGTTCCCTAGGCAATAATCTAGCTTTTCCCAGTTGCATAGGCTCCAGTGTGTCCGACTCACCCGTCGCCGATGATTCTCGAGGGAACTCAGGCGGCTTCGGATCTTATCGGAAATGCAGCCTTCGGGGACTTCCTGATTCCTTCGGAGGTGAGCAAGTAGCAGCGAATGAACGAGTGTGACCGAGACCCGACCTTCACTCATTCATCAATCCTAATGGTAAGGGCGATGAGGGAATAGCCCGTGAAGGAAGGTATCAAACAGGGCCTCAGGAATCCAGGCGCACTCGGCAGCCAATGTGCGAAAATCTATAGTGTAGTCTTCCACACTACAGGAGTTCTGATGTAATTTCAGTAGTTGTTGTGCCGCCTTCCTCCCCTCCGCCATGAAATCTTCCAGATTACAGCAAACGGTGGATTGTTGCTCCCAAACATCCATAGCCCAGGAGAACGCTCTTCCAGACATTAGCGTAATAAGATACGCTACCGTCGACTGATCCGAAGGGAACGAAGATGGCTGTAGCTCAAAAATAAGGGATCACCGGGAAAGATGTTTGCGGGGTTCTCAGGTAGTGGGGTTACTGAGCGACTGGGAGGTCTCAGATGTGGCATGCTGCCTGTGAGACAATTCACAGAAATGCTCCATCAACATCTTTAACCCGTGGTCGTGGCGTTACACTAGAGATTGGAACCCTTCCATAAGGTTCTGAAATAGCTCCTCGTCTTTTAATGGTGGCTCCCTGCAGAGAGACAGCGTGACTGAGATGGTCCGAGTCTGCTGGGTCAGTCATGGCCAGTTCGTACTATAACGACACAAGGCGAGACCCAGATGCAGACACAGGAGGCAGATGGTTAGAGTCTCTGATATTTATTGAACAACAAGGGGCAGGCAAGAGGCAGGTCGAGGACAGGCAAGAGTTCATAACCAGGTCAAAGTCCAAACGGTACAGGGCAACAGGCAGGCTCGAGGTCAGGGGCAGAATGGTCAGACAGAATGGTCAGGCAGGTGGACTCAGTGTCAGGGCAGGCAAAAGGTCAGAACCGGGAGGACTAGAAAAGAGAGACTAGGAAAAACCAGGAGCTTGGAAAAACGCTAGTTGACTTGACAAGACGAACTGGCAACAGAAGCAGAGAACACAGGTATAAATACACTGAGGGTAATAGGGAAGATGGGTGACACCTGGAGGGGGGTGGAGACAATCACAAGGACAGGTGAAACAGATCAGGGTGGGACACTTCCCCTCCAATGATGAACCCTGCTCATTTTCCAGAGAAAGTTGCGAAAGCCAATTTCTATCAGTTAACTTTAGCCCACAGTAGTGGCGGTCGGGGAGGACAATTTTTGTTTCATGAGCATGGTCTTATTTATATGAATCTTTTCACATGCGAGTTCCAAATATCTCTAACGGTCGCCCCAGCGTGAGTTGTTTTATGCACGTGATGTCAGAATGCACTTACGGTTCCAAAATGTGATTTTTACACAACAGGACAGTTAACACATGCTGCCAGCTAATTATCTATAGGCTATGTTTCAACATGTCAATTTCAAATTATTTTGAATTGAGGTGTGTTCCGCCTCTTCATTAATTCACATAGAAGTAGCCCATTTCAGCGTTGCGGACAATTTATATTTGAGGCTTTACTGAGCCGGACAAACTTCTTTCTTCGAGGAGAGCCCAAGCACTTCCCTAGTGTTTCCGCAGATCAAGTATGCAGACGTGTAGAGTTTTTTACGAACTGGCACATTTTCTGGTTGGTATTTACAGTTTTATTCACATGTTTTCAAGTACTGATGACATTCTGATTATTGCATAGATTGTAATGGACACCTATGATTTGTGTAAAACGCTTTTAAATTTTTTTACTTATTATAATGACTTAGTGATAAGCTATTTGCCAGCTATACGTGGTGCCTTGTTTGTTGATATTACACAATGCATTCTGGGTGTCACGTAAATGTCTCTCAGACCAAAGATGTTATACTGAGGTGAAGGAATGGTTCTCTCATCTGTCGAGTAAACTTCCGGAAGTGAATGAAGGGAAGTGAATGATCCTAGATAACCCAACCCCTTCAACATGCATACTGCAAACAGACAAAACTCATCTTGTCTCCTCTGATTATCTTTGGTTGAAGCGAAAAAACCAAACATGGCGGAGCGCACAAACTACCCATCGTCGGATTACTTTCGATTACAAGAAATTGTTTTAGTCAATTATTTAGATCAATGGTGAGCTCACCCATGATGTGAGGAATTATAAATTGTCATTGCTATTACCTAATTCATATTGTGGTTTCTGTCAGCCGAGAGTTATTTAAATATGACTGCTTGTGTTAGGTCAGTCTTTCCTCAGTAAGCGCAAGGACAAATGTAGCCTACATTTTCCAGTTTAGAGGATTGTGAATGTCTGTACATTGCATCCAAAAAGTAAACTGGTCACATTTGGGAAGACAGAAGTTTACATACACTTAGGTTGTCGTCATTAATCACTCCACAAATTTCTTCTTAACAAACTATAGTTTTGGCAAGTCGGTTAGGACATCTCCTTTGTGCATGACACAAGTCATTTTTTCAACAATTGTTTACAGACAGATTATTTCACTTATAATTGACTGTATCACAATTCTAGTGGGTCAGAAGTTTACATACACTAAGTTGACTGGGCCTTTAAATAGCTTGGCTTTAGAAGCTTCTGGTAGGCTAATTGACATCATTTGAGTCAGGGTGTACCTGTGGACGTATTTCAAGGCATACCTTCAAACTCAGTGCCTCTTTGCTTGACATCATGGGAAAATCTAAAGAAATCAGCCAAGATCTCAGAGAAAAAATTGTAGACCTCCACA
Source organism: Brachymystax lenok tsinlingensis (assembly GCA_030435695.1). Taxonomy (NCBI): domain Eukaryota; kingdom Metazoa; phylum Chordata; class Actinopteri; order Salmoniformes; family Salmonidae; genus Brachymystax; species Brachymystax lenok. The sequence continues at coordinate 50,863,517 of CM059797.1, forward strand.
AGTCTGGTTTATCCTTTCCAAATGCCTGAAGGCACAACGTTTATCTGTACAAACAATAGTACGCAAGTATAAACACCATGGGACCACACAGCCATCATACCGTTCCGGAAGGAGATGCGTTCTGTCTCCTAGAGATGAACGTACTTGCGTGAAAAGTGCAAATCAATCCCAGAACAACAGCAAAGGACCTTGTGAAGATGCTGGAGGAAACAGGTACAAAAGTATCTATATCCACAGTAAAACGAGGCCTATATCAACATAACCTGAAAGGCCGCTCAGCAAGGAAGAAGCCACTGCTCCAAAATAAAATAAAAAGCCAGACTACGGTTTGCAACTGCACATGGGGACAAAGATCGTACTTTTTGGAGAAATGTCCTCTGGTCTGATGAAACAATAATAGAACTGTTTGGCCATAATGACCATCGTTATGTTTGTAGGAAAAAGGGGGATGCTTGCAAGCCGAAGAACACCATCCCAACCGTGTAGCACGGGGGTGGCAGCATGTTGTGGTGGTGCTTTGCTGCATGAGGGACAGATGCACTTCACAAAATAGATGGCATCATGAGGAGGAAGGAAAATTATGTGGATATATTGAAGCAACATCTCAAGACATCAGACAGGAATTTAAAGCTTTGTCGCATATGGGTCTTCCAAATTGACAATGACCCCAAGCATACTTCCAAAGTTGTGGCAAAATGGATTAAGGACAACAAAGTCAAGGTATTGGAGTGGCCATCACAAAGCCCTGACCTCAATCCTATAGAAAATGTGTGGGCAGAACTGGAAAAATGTGTGCGAGCAAGGAGGCCTACAAACCTGACTTTACACCAGCTCTGTCAAGAGGAATGGGCCAGAATTCACCCAACGTATTGTGGGAAGCATGTGGAAGGCTACCCAAAACATTTGACCCAAGTTAAAAACAATTTAAAGGCAATGCTACCAAATACTAATTGAGTATGTGAACTTCTGACCCACTGGGAATGTGATAAAAGAAATAAAAGCTGAAATAAATCATTCTCTCTACTATTATTCTGACAGTTCACATTAAAATAAAGTGGTGATCCTAACTGACCTAGGACAAGGAGTTTTTACTAGGATTAAATGTCAGGAATTGTGAAAAACTGAGTTTAAATGTATTTGGCTACGGTGTATGTAAACGTCTGACTTCAACTGTAACTTTGTAAGGACTGTGTTTGTGCAAAATGTTTGTGAAAAAACAGTGTGGCCAGCTCAGATGCTGACTGTGGCGTCAATCGAAACTGGACGTTCTAAATAAGCGTCCTAATCACATCGGTTTGAGTGTACCCTGCAGGAACCACTGAGGAATGATCCCACCCGTTTGTTGGTACGTGTGAAAAGGTTAAAGCATATTGGATGACTATCATTCATATTCCATTCAGCCACTTCAATGTAACAGCGATAGGTTTAGGCTACTACATTATACTCACATTTTTCCTATACCCATCATGAGGTTGCTACAATCTAGCCTATGAATGAAAGTTTACGTGGGTGAACACAGGTCCAGAATAAAATTTGAGGTGACAGACAATGACACATTAAATACCGCCTTGCACTCTCTTGCCTGCATCTATCTGATCTAGGGTGTAATCATTAGACCAACAGTTGCAAACAAGAGTTTCTATTAGACAAATTCAGGTATGTTTATTCCCATTTTGTTCCGTTTGCTTTCGTTTAAGAAACGTTTTTCAACATAATCAGCGGAATGAATACACCCCTGCATGCGTAAACACAGTTTCCTTTCATAGAAGCCACATTGTATTCCTTCTTGCATCTATGCGCTTTCCTCCTCTCACCTTTTCCCTTCGCTTGTGGACTTCAATGCACAACACATTAGCTGTATGTGACCAGGCGAAAAAACCTTTCCAAGCCAAACATTATCATAACCACTACACACAGCCTACTTCATTGTCACCATATTAGCTAAAGTAACATCATAGTCAACATAGCTAATGAACTAACGTGTTAATAAACCTGCTATAATCATGCAGTAACGTTAGTGTACAGTCAGTAAGCAATTTAGCACTTACACCGGCTGACCCCGGTGGCAATACATTTGTAAAACCAAAAGCTTACCTTGACTTGGAAGAGTTCCAGTGTTGTGTTGGATAGACATAGCCAGTTGTTAACACAGCATCTCTCTGTTTGAACAGGATGTTTGAGTAGACTAAACTAGCTAGCTGCATTTACTTTCTCCAACCTATCATAGCTCTTGCAGCATGATCTGACATGTTGTCCACCCAATAAAAGGATCAGATAATGAATCTACTACTGAAAGCATAAGCTACAGCTAGCTAGCACTGCATTGCATAAAATGTGTTGAGTAGTTGACTCAGAGAGAGGACGTCCTCCGGAAGTTGTCATAATTACTGTGTAAGTCTATGGAAGGGGGTGAGAACCATGAGCCTCCTAGGTTTTTATTGAAGTCAATGTACCCAGAGGAGGACGGAAACTAGCTGTCCTCCAGCAACACCATGGTGCTACCCTACAGAGTGCTATTGAGGCCACTGTAGACCTTCATTGCAAAACAGTGTGTTTTAATAAATTATTTTGTAACGTGAATATATTTAGTATAATTGTATCTAAAAAGGATAACTTTGTAAATGTTTTAAAATGTATTTTTATGAAATTCACTGAGGATGGTCCTCCCCTTCCTCCTGTGATGAGCGTTCACTGACCCACAGAGTGTTGGCCCTCAGAGCTGAAAAGTGTCTCTAACCGGACCCATTAATCCAGAGACAAAAGCAGACAAGAGTGAACAATTGACAGCACATAGCTTTCTGAATGGCCCCTGCCAACACAGCTAACCAAAGGGCCCAACATGGATTACCCTTATCAAGCATCAACTGTTTGCCTGCCCAGACAAAGAGTTGCTGCTTTGGAACAAATTTAATGGACCATGGCCGACCATGGTCCTTTCATATTATGGGGAGCTGCAATGAAAAGAAATGAATAGAACGGAATACAGGCACGTCAAGAGGTACTATCTGTTTGAGACATAACGAGTGTGAAAATGTGCATGGACAAGAGTATTAGACACTTAACAATAGCACTCCCTCTCAGTTCATTGTCTCCGCTGAACAATGTTTCATCCCACAATCACCACTTCATATACACCTCAGCATGTACTACTCTTGAGAACTCTCCACAGATAATTCCTTTATACCTTCCTCTACATTACTTATTTCCTATGCTTGCCGACACATCCAACGTGACTTACTTCCCAAAAGCTTTCAGATACAACCATTTCACTGTAATTCCATTGCAAAATACACCAATTTCTTTTCCTTTTTGAAATTCACTCTTGAAGGACACCCATTAAAGTTCAAATTAAGTGACTGACCAGCCCACATGCTGTTGCTCTACCGCTGCTAATGCTGCTTTGTAAATAAAAGGTAGACAAAAACATGCCATTTAGGTGGTGCCTCAGTGTTCCCGCTCTACAGCTAAAATGGTTAATTACCAGATGCACAGCACCGAGCAGAATTATCTGGCACCATCTGCCTTATTGCAGGCTCCGCACAAGCTTTAATGCCATCAATTTCGCCCAGATTTTTAAGGGATACAGTGCTGACTTTGCTCCAGTCACCTTAAACATATTATTGTCTAGGAAATGTATTACACATATGAGTGGCAGACCAGCCTCCAGAGGACGGTTTGGTACTGTAGAATGAGAAATAAATGCCACAATTGTGTTATAAACCCATGAGACATTCTTGAAATTCACGGCAAACACTATCTTAAATAAGTTAGCATAGCAGCAAACAATACTCACAGCTGAATGGGAACACACAACTCAAATTAGGCCATCTCTACTCCAGTCTTTACCAGAAGATACAGACCCTACAGTTACGCTTGTTTACATTGAGCTGCACTGGGGTCGGAAGGCAATTATGGTTACATTTTAAGAATGTGAAATGTCAGAATAATAATAGAGAGAATGATTTTCTGCTTTTATTTCTTTCATCACATTCCCAGTGGGTCAGAAGTTTACATACACTCAATTAGTATTTGGTAGCATTGCCTTTAAATTGTTTCAGGTAGCCTTCCACAAGCTTCCTATAATAAGTTGGGTGAATTGCTTTGTGATGGCCACTCCAATACCTTGACTTTATTGTCCTTAAGCCATTTTGTCCACAACTTTGGAAGTATGTTTGGGGTCATTGTCCATTTGGAAGACACATTTGCGACCAAGCTTTAACTCCTGACTGATGTCGTGAGATGTTGCTTCAATATATCCACATAATTGATGATGCCATCTATTTTGTGAAGTGCACCAGTCCCTCCTGCAGCAAAGCCCCTCTACAACATGATGCTGCCACCCCCGTGCTTCACGGTTGGGATGGTGTTCTTCGGCTTGCAAGCCTCTCCCCTTTTCCTCCAAACATAACAATGGTCATTATGGCCAAACAGTTCTATTTTTGTTTCATCAGAGCAGAGGACACTTCTCCAAAAAGTACGATCTTTGTCCCCATGTGCAGTTGCAAACCGTAGTCTGTCTTTTTTTTGGCGATTTTGGAGCAGTGGCTTCTTCTTTGCTAAGCGGCCTTTCAGGTTATGTTGATATAGGACTCGTTTTACTGTGGATATAGATACTTTTGTACCTGTTTCCTCCAGCATCTTCACAAGGTCCTTTAGTGTTGTTCTGGGATTGATTTGCACCAAAGTACATTAATCTCTAGGAGACAGAACGCATCTCCTTCCTGAGCGGTATGATGGATGCGTGGTCCCATGGTGTTTATACTTGCGTACTATTGTTTGTACAGATTAACGTGGTACCTTCAGGAGTTTGGAAATTGCTCTCAAGGACGAACCAGACTTGTCTACAATTTATTTTGAGGTCTTGGCTAATTTCTTTTGAATTTCCCAAGATGTCAAGCAAAGAGGCACTGAGTTTGACGGTAGGCCTTGAAATACACCCACATGTCACCTCCAAATGACTAAAATTATGTCAATTAGCCTACCAGAAGCTTCATGACACAATTTTCTGGAATTTTCCAAGTTGTTTGAAGGCACAGTCAACTTAGTATATGTAAACTTCTGACCCACTGCAATTGTGATACAGTGAATTATACGCAAAATAATTTGTCAGTAAACAATTGTTGGAAAAATTACTTGTGTCAGGAACAAAGTAGATGTCCTAACCAACTTGCCAAAACTATAGTTTGTTAACAAGATATTTGTGGAGTGGTTGAAAAACAAGTTTTAATGACTCCAACCTAAGTGCATGTAAACTTCAACTTCAGCTGTAGCTTTGTGAGCGACCAACCAAATTCACATATAAATGTTAGTTAAAGATCTGTCATTTTCATTGACAGCAAGAATGATAAGCGGTAGATCCGTTCTATGGGTGCTATTTATATGCTTCTGGTCCTTAAGTTTGATTTTTTCATCTTTTTACTTTAGGTTTTGTACACCAGCTTCAAACAGCTGAAAATACAATATTTTGGGTTATTGAAAATATATTTCACAGCAGTTTAGATGGTACAGTGATTCTATTTCCTTTACATTGCGTGTTTTGTCAAATAAACAAAACTTAGGCCAACATTTTAGAATTTTTACAACCAGCCAATGCCGGAGTGATTTCTACATTTTGCGCCATTAAAGGCTTAAAAATCCTTCCTTAACCTGTCACCTCCCCTTCATCTACACTGATTGAAGTGGATTTAACAGGTGACATCGATAAGGGATCATAGCTTTCACCTGGATTCACCTGGTCACTATATGTCATGGAAAGAGCACACTTGTACACTCACTGTATATTTCCACACTGGTGTTGGAATAATACTGTGAAATGTTTGTATTTATTAGGATCCACATTAGCCGCTGCAAAAGCATTAGCTACTCTTCCTGGGGTCCACATGAAACATGAGATAATACATAGTACAGAACATTATTAGTCAAGGGCTGAAGTACATAAATGTAAAACGCCCCCTTTGTGCGGTGTTCTTTTATCCGTTTTTTTTACTGGTTTTATTGCTAGCTTGAGTTACCTGGGGTGGCAGAGTTCCATGTAGTCATGGGTCTATTTAATACTGTGCATTTTCCAGCCTGTGTTCTGGACCTGGGGACTGTGAAGAGAACTCTGGTTGCATGTCTTGTGTTATACCACAGTTCGGTACAGTAACTTCAACACATTAATACCTCGCACAAAGATCAATACTAATGCAGTCAATCTCTCCTCAATTTTGAGCCAGGAATGACTGACATTCACGTTACTGAAACTTTCCCTCCATGTACTGTACATCTAAGTGCCATACATGCTGCTTTGTTCTGGACCAACTGCAATTTACCTATGTCATTCTTGGCCGTACATGACCACACAGATGGGCAGTAGTCCAGGTGCAACTTGGGCCTGTAGGACTTGTCTCGTCGACTGAGATGTCAAGAAGGCAGAGCAACGCCCTATCATGGACAGACCTCTTCCCATTTTAGCAATCATTGAGTCTACATGTTTTGACCATTAAAGTTTGCTATCTAGGGTTACACCCAGCAGTTTAGTCACCTCAAATTGCTCAATAGACACATTAAATAATAGATCTAAACAAAGTTTAGCATTGAGCGAGTTGTTTCACAAAAGTGACAATTTTATTGTGAAAATTATGATCATGCCCTTTTAGTGTCAAAATCAAATCAAATCAAATGTATTTATAAAGCCCTTCTTACATCAGCTGATGTCACAGTGCTGTACAGAACCCCAGCCTAAAACCCCAAACAGCAAGCAATGCAGGTGTAAAAGCACATTATTAGTCAAGGGCAAAACAGTGTAAGAGCTGTTTGAAAACGCCATCTGACATTTCAGCCTGTTTTGGTGGGATGGAGTTTTGGCCAGCCTGGTGACATCACCCGGTGGTAAATTAGTTAACAGACCAATAAGAAAGAGGTTCCAAACCTCTCTGCCAACAACAGGTAGTTTTCAGTTTTCCACTCCCTACTCAGACCACTTCCAGATAGTCCCAGCAAAATTCTTGCTTGATAAATTGCTCTTTGCTAAGATTTGTTTTCTTATTTTTTTCTTTCTTTTTGCCCATTTTAATTTAAATGATCAGAGTAAGGTCAACTGTTAAACTCTGAGCGGTTGTTTTGGACCCAGTACAAGATCTGGTGAGTCCTGCACCCCGCCCAAAAATCTTCAGAAAATAGAAATTGGCATATCATTTGAAAGCTACAGTCCTTGTCTTTTTGGAAATCAAACTCACATCTTATTACAGGCTCTGTAATAGTCACATTGTTTCTGACCCCTTTATCAGAATCCCACAGATCTTAGGGTAGTATACATACTATGCGTTGTTTAGAAAATACCACCAGAGGCCATCAGAGTTTTGAACCTAGAAATTATTTGATATTGAGATTGGACCTTTAAAAAAAAGGGGGCAGAATGCACTTTGCATGCCTACTGGCATCTTTTAGAAGGGCTTCATTGAACAAAAGTGGTGAAAATTTAGGGAAAAAAAGACAAGGTAGCAAAAACTGATACCATACCAACAGCTAAACAGGCCTCTCTCATACCCATTGGGTTAGTGAGGTAGACAAAGAGTGGGGTCGATTCACTGTTTGTTCATCGTTGTGGGAGACTCTAATGAAGTCCGGGTCCTGAATACCGAGGAGGCATTTTTCTCTGATCTGAGGCAGCATACAGCAGGTCTTAATTACATCCCCCGAGACATGGGGCACATCTAAGGCTGGACCGCCCACTGAGCTGAAGGGTTTCAAATGGTTACAATTAGATGATCAATACTGTGATTAGCAAAGCCTTGTAGCTATTGTGTGTTGTTAACAATCCATTGCATCAGTGCCAAGCCCAGGGTACAGTGAACGTGTTGGGCTAAGGAGAGTGATAAGGGAAGCTTTACACACAGCACCATTATGTACTGCATAACAGTGGGTGTGTGTGTTTCAATGACTCACTGTGTATTAAGACTTGAATGGTTTTCTGCAATACAGCATAGGATGACGTATTATATACAGTATGACCTTGACATGCCTCCAAAGCAGTGCTATAATAGATGCCATTGGTATATGAAGTATTGGTGTAGTAGTATTGGCCACAGGAAGGGACAAAGCTGGTATTTTTCCTCTAGCAATCAATTAACCTGTTGGCATTGCCAATGATATCTGACAAATGTGCCACAGGTGAGGGATTCAGACTGAAGTAAATTTGGCACAACAAAGCCTCATTCGTTTTAAGAAAAGATTTACAAGTTAATTCTCTGTATTGTGGGTAATCTCAGTTCTCAACCTCAGTTATGACTGTGACTTGATTCCAAATGGCTTGGCCTTGGCACCTCTTGAGAATTCAGTGCATAATTGAGTGACTTTTTGACAATCAAGTCACAGTCATAACTTAATGGTGGAGAAAAATTCAACTTAGTGACATTTGTCAAGATGTTCAAAAGCAAATTCCTTATTTTATATATGCCAGTGTCCAATTATTATAATCTTAGCAGCTTGTGAAGGTACAAGTTCCATACCTGTAGGGAGAAAAGCCATGGCTGAACATGGGAGGTTGACATCTAACGCCTCACAAGTTCATCACATTACATTAAAAAATAATACCCCGGTCCTCCTCTGTTGAGTTCTCACTTATTGAAATTGGGCCATAACTGGCCCGACCAATACACATTTAGAAAGGGGGCTCACGCAATTTAAAGTGGTGCATCCCCACCCCGTACCGTTCCTGCTATCCAAGCCAAACCCGCTATCCTCCTCTGCAGTATAGTTCAGTTCTTACTCACTTAAGCGGCAGCCACTCTGACTGGCTGCTGAAATTCATTGCTGCACTCCATTACACGGCCAAGCAGTTGGGCTGGACCTGGGATTAGAGGGCCAATCAATACAGTCAGTATCTACCCCTTCTAATCTTTGTCGCCTGTGTCAGGCCTGCTATCTGTAATAGATCTCAGGGATTAGGAGGAATTCTTAAGACACTGCTGCCACTCGAGTGTTGGCAGAGTGTGCCGAGGATGCCGACGCAGGCCCACTGCCGCCGTGAGCCGAATGGGGAATGCTGCTAGCAGCCAGAGCCAAGAGAGGAGAGGGGTAGCCTACGCAAAGGAGGATGAGCAGTGGGGCAGGCAAGGCGAGAGCCCATGTCATTTCTCTAATCCTCCATTTATACTTTCACCGGCCTACAGATAATGAAAAACCTATCCGGCAGCAGGTTTTAATCTGTTGCATGCGTTTAATCATGGCAAGGTGACTGGGAATATTAACGTGTACAAACAGACCAGCTATGACCTCCGTTAGGCAATCAAAGGGTCAAAATGACAGTACAGGGACAAAGTGGAGTCGCAATTCAACAGCTCAGACACGAGACGTATGTGGGCAGACAATCACGGATTATAAAAGGGCAAGCCAGCCACGTCAAGGACATCGACGCCTCGCTCCCTGACAAGCCAAAACACCTTCTTTGCACGCTTCGAAGAAAACAACATTGAGTTGCAGACGCAGGCCCCCGCTGCTCTCGTTCTCCGTGGCTGACGTGAGTAAGACATTTAAGCATGTTAACCCCCGCAAGGCTGCCAGCTGAGACGGCATCTCAAGCCACATACTCAGAGAAGGTACAGACCAGCTGGCTGGAGTGTTTACGGACATGTTCCATCTCTTCATAGCTCAGTCTGTTGTCCCCATTTGCTTCAAGATGTCCACCATTATTCCTGTACCCCAAAAAATGAAGGTAACTGAACTAAATGACTATCGCCCCGTAGCACTCACTTTGAGAGGCTAGTTAAGGACCATAATCACCTCCACCTTTCCTGACACCCTAGACCCACTACAATTCGCATACTGCCCCATCAGATCAATGGACAATCCAATCGCCATTGCACTGCACACTGCCCTATCCCACCTGGACAAGATAAATATCTCTGTAAGAATGATGTTCATCGACTACAGCTCAGCTTTCAACACCATACTGCCCTCCCTGTGCAATTAGGTCCTGGACTTCCTGACGGGCCTACCCCAAGTGGTGAAGGTAGGCAACAACACCCACGCCGATCCTCAAAACGGGGGGCCCACAGGGGTGCGTGCTCAGACCCCTCCTGTACTCCCTGTTCACCCATGGCAACTCAATCATCAAGTTTGCTGACAACACAACAGCGGTAGGCCTGATTACCAACAATGACAAGACAACACAAAGGGAGGAGGTAAAAGCCCTGGTGGAGTGGTTCCAGGAGAATAATCCCTCCACATCAACAAAACGAAAGAGCTCATATTGGACTATGGGAGACAGCAGAGAGAGCACCCATCTACATCGACAGGGCTGCAGTGGAGATGATCAAAAGCATCACGTTCCTCTGCTGTCCTGAAATGGTCTCTCCACACAGACAGTGGGGTGCAGAAGGTGCAACAGTGCCTCTTCAACCTCAGGAGGCATAAGAAATGTGGTTTGACCCCTAAGACCCTAACAAACCTCTACAGATGCACCACTGAGAGTATACTGTTATGCTGTATCACAAGCTGGTACGGCAATTGCACCATCCATAACCGCAGGGCTCTCCAGAGTGTGGTGCAGTCAGTCCAAAGCATTGTCGGGGGCACACTGCCTGCCCTCCAGGATATCTACAGCACCCGGTGTCACAGGAAGGACATCCGGACTCTGACATTGGTCTTTCTGATATTCTTTAATTTCTTTATTTTTACTGTTTGTATTATGTGTGTATTGTTTTGTATTTCTAGGTATTTCTCTGCACCTGCGATAACATCTGCAAATCTGTGTACGCTACCAATAAATGTTGATTTGATTTGACAAGAGGATCTGGCAGGTCAAATAATTCCAGTTGACCCTAGAAATCTTTGTACACATTCACACCATCATACGATGGGCATCAAAAGACTTACAGAGCGACACCTGCCAGACCTTAGTACTAGTACTTCTGTTCAGCAGTAGTCAAAGCACTAAGAAGTCTGTAAGCCCTGTCTTGTCCTCTCCTCACACATGGCTGAACTGTAGGAGGCATGTCCAATCAGAAACAATATGTGTGCGGAAAAGCAACTTACACATGTTTGTAAAAGCAAAACTAACTGACTTTTTTTTTTTTGACTAACTGACGGGTGCAAGCCAATTTGAGAGCGGTCTCATTGTCTATATGTGTGTGTTTGTGTTATGTAAATCAGAATGATGGGCCCTGCTATTAAATTAGCATTATCTTTCACACAGGAAAATAATGATTATCCTGAATGTTTATTGACAAAATGTGTTTCATGGTTCCATAAAAAAGGTAATTCATTATATGCATAAGGTTGAAATAATGGTTACCTAATGTTATGATATGGGGGTAGTTTAGTGTAAGGCACAGATGGATATCATACTACACTTCCACACCTCATCCCCAGGGGGCATCAAACTGGTTTAGGCTTGATAATTACTAAGGTGTGGGCAATTAGGATGCTTGGCAGTCTAGCAGAGAGAGAGAGAGAGAGAGAGAGGAGGCCAGAAGCCTCTCAGACGGCCTTGGTTTGTTTCTTTGTGTTAGTTAACTTCTTTAGTTGGGAATGCCTTTTGTAGTTTGGTTTTTGTACATATTTATTTTGTCACCATGAACTGAATAATATACCTGGACGACCAAGAGGTCAAGACAGAGCTGGCCCTGAACTCTGTTAACTGCTGTCTATACAAGACGGACCTTATGCTGATTTCTCACAGTGAGCTTCAAAAGTATTGGAACAGTGACAATTGTGTTGTTGTTTTGACTCTGTACTCCAGCACTTTGCACTTTAGTTATTGTATAATTTCAAGTCCAGACTGTCACCTTTAATTTGGGGGTATATTCATCCATATTGGGTGAACCGTTTAGAAATGAAAGCACTTTTTGTACACAGTGCCCCCATTTTAGGAGACCAAAGGTATTGGGACAAATTCACCCACGTCTATTAGATTAGCCAGTTTAGTATTTGGTCCCATATTCTTAGCACACAATGATTACATCAAGCTTGTGACTCTACAAACGTATTTTGCTGTTTTGGTTGTGTTTCAGATTATTTTAAAATCAAATCAAATTTAATGCGCCGAATACAAAAGGTGTAGACCTTACAGTGAAATGCTTACAGTGAAAATACCCCCCAAAAAGTAAGAATAACAATTAATTAAAGAGCAGCAGCAGTAAATAACAAGAGCGGGGCTATATACAGGGGGTACCGGTATAGAGTCAATGTGCGGGGGCACTGGTGTTGAGGTAACTGAGGTAATATGTACATGTAGGTAGAGTTATTAAAGTGACTATAAATGGATAACAAAGAATAGCAGCAGCGTAGAAGAGGGGCCTAGGGTGGCTAATTTGAAGAATTTAACATATCAAACATCAAACACTTTTTTTGGTTACTACATGCTTCCTTATGTGTTATTTCATCGTTTTGATGTCTTCACTATTATTCTACAATGTAGAAAATAGTAAAAATAAAGAAACCATTGAATGAGTAGGTGTGTCCAAACTTTTGACTGGTACTGTATATATTTACAGTTCATTTGGAAAGTAGTCTGACGCCTCGACTTTATCCAAATTTTGTTACATTACAGCCTTATTGTAAAACAGATTGAATACATTTTCATCCTCATCAGTCTACACACAGTACCCCATAATGACAAAGTGAAAACAGATTTTGCTTTTCAGACCCTTTGCTATGAGACTCGAAATTGAGCTCAGGTGCATCCTGTTTCCATTGATCATCCTTGATATGTTTCTACAACTTGATTGGAGTCCACCTGTGGTAAATTGAATTGATTGGACATGATTTGGAAAGACACACACCTGTCTATATAAGGTCCCACAGTTGACAGTGCATGTCAGAGCAAAAACCAAGCCATGAGGTCGAAGGTGGTGTCCGTAGAGCGCCGAGACAGGATTGTGTTGAGGCTCAGATGTGGGGAGGGGTACCAAAAATGTCTGCTGCATTGAAGTTTCCCAAGAACACAGTGTCCTCTATCCCTCTTAAATGGAAGAAGTTTGGAACCACCAAGACTCTTCCTAGAGTGGACCACCCATCCAAACTGAGCAATCGGGGGAGAAGGGCCTTGGTCAGGGAGGTGACCAAGAACCCAATGATCAAACTGAAAGAGCTCCAGAGTTCCTCTGTGGAGATGGGAAGGACAACCATCTCTGCAGCACTCCACCAATCAGGCCTTTATGGTAGTGGCCAGACGGAAGCCACGCCTCAGTAAAAGGCACATGACAGCCCACTTGGAGTTTGCCAGAAAGCACCTAAAAGACTCTCAGACCATGAGAAACAAGATTCTTTGGTCTGATGAAACCAAGCTTGAACTCTTTGGCCTGAATGCCTAGCATCACGTTGAGGAAACCTGGCACCATCCCTACGGTGAAGTATGGTGGTGGCTAACCCAAATACAGGTGTGCCAAGCTTGTAGAGTCATACCCAAGAAGGCTGTAATCGCTGCAAAGGTACTTTAATAAAGTACTAAGTAAAGGGTCTGAATACTTATGTAGATGTGATATGATTATTATTTATGTATTGCAAAAATGTATAACTGTTTTTTGCTTTTTCATTGTGGAGTAGAGAATGAAACTTTATTGTCCATCCAGGATGGATTTGTTTTCCCTTTTAAAATGATCACATGCATTCTCCCATCATACACATTTAAACCAGTCAGTCCATCATCTTGCATGCATTAAAAACAGAGGACATTAATACATTCACTCACAACTGACCGCTGTCCAAACTGCACTGTTTAGATAAGTACATATACCGATACAATGTATTTTGCATTTAGTAGGCCAACAGCACAGGGAACAAATTAATGTTTGTTTGGGCATTCTGATGTGCCGGTCAGAGGGAAGCCTCTCGATCTGAGGGTGGGAGGGGTTGCCAATGACAGCCAGTGCCTTCTTTTTGGTTGCATTGTGGAACAGACTGCTCAAATGTGTTTGGGGTCGACCAATTATTTTGCTAGTTGTGTTTACTATTGTGGTCAGTTTGCTTTTTCTCCTCACACTCAGATTGAAAGTGAGGATGCTCTCCACCAAGCTTCTCTACACGCTCTCCAGAACATCCTGGCTGATTGAAAACAGGCGCTGGCTTGTTTAAAAAAAAAAATACAGTCTGCATTCTCTATAAAACTTATCAAATGGATTGTTTTAAATGGACTGGATCTTTATACTTACCATCTGGGTCCTGTTTTAGTAGTAATGAAATCAGACCTTGTTGAGTACCTGAAAGTCTACCATTTGTATAGGAGTAATTCAAACATGCTAATAATGGATCTTTGAGTACATAAAAGGTCTGATATACCTCTACTGGTGTACTGTCAAGCACTGGTGTTTTTCCAAACTGAAAATATTTAATTGCCTCAAAAAGTTCCTCTTCCGTAAATTGGCCTTCACACAGGTCTTTCTGTAAATGTGTTAATTTTACATTATTATTATTATTATTATTACTAGGAAAGAAATCCTTACACTTAACATCACTCAGTGGAAATGGAGGAGACTGAAAACAAAACATATGCCTAAAATATTTTGCTTCCTCTTTCAACATGTCATTTGGTGAATCATGACAACTCCATTTGTAACGAGTTTCTGTTAAAACTTTGATAGAATTTCTATGTTTAAGATTCAAGAAAAATTTTGTGCATTTTTCAGTTTTCCATCCAATTCGCCTTATGTTTTTGTAAGACATTACACTTGAACGTTCTTGAATAAGTACCTCCATTTAGTACAGTTACCATTACCATCTACCTGCGCTGTTACTTCCTCCATTTTCTTTATTAGTCTAATCTCGTTTGACCTAAACTGCTTTTGTTTAAATTATGAGTATTGTATTGAATGGCCTATAAAAGTCGGTACAATGGTCGACACCTTCCAGGAGTTTGGCACTGTACAGAAATTTAAACAATCGTGTGAAGGCTCCCTTGAGCTGGTCGGCGCAGACCTTCAGTACTTTGCCCCGTAGTCCGTCTGGGCCCGGTGCTTTGTGTGGCTTAATATTTGACAAGCATGAGGCCACCTCATTCTCTGTTATCTGGACAGGAGAGGATTTGGGGATGCTCTCACATTTGTTTACATTTGTTCTTTAAAAATCGACAGTCAAATCTTCCATAAAAACAGTTTCGATTGTTGACAAAGGATGAACAGCAATTTTATTGTTCTCTTTTTCTTCCCATCATTGCATTAAGCCCTTCCCATGCAGTATCTCCTTTACGGGAATGCAAACTTCCTTTCATTGAGGCACATTTTCAAGTCCTTAGACACCCAGGGCTTGTTGCTGGGAAATACTCTGACAGTTTGTGTGTTAATGACAGTATCCTGTCATTAACTGGAACTGGATGCATGATGCAATACTGTCTGTCAACTCGTGTGGATCCCTGCACGAGTCAAAGAACACCTCCCAGTCTGTGACGTCAAAGCAATCCTTGAGCCCCTCCCTACTCTCCTCTGTCCATACCTGAATGGATTTATCACGTTTCAACCGGCTGCCTATATCTCGGTAATGGAAGGATAACGTTATGGTCAGATTTCCCAATGGGTGCTCTGCACACTGCCGTGTATGTGTCTTCTACGTTGCCATAATACTGGTCCAGGAGGTGAGTTGAGCGAGTTGGACAGGTGACATACAGTTGCAGAGTAGGGAGGTGCCCGGAGAGGGAGAGCAAATTAAAATCCCCAAGCACAAATACGGGCTAAATCAATTGATTGTGAAAGCACAGCATTGAAACAGTCTGTAATCCTGTCAGCAGCTTTCCTTATTGTTAGGTCCAGGCACATAGACCAGAATAATGGTAATTTGTCCAAACTTGTGTAGTAGATAGAATGGCCTGAATGATACAACGAGAATCTCATTTTCTCTGGTGCACACTTGTTCAGTCACAGTACACTGTGTGACCCAAGTATTATCTACTAAGACACCTAGCTCCCTGCCCATTGATTTATGTGATGGTGTTTTGTCTTGATCTGCTCTAATAACATTGCATCCATCAATGTTCACTTCAATATTGTCCTGCTTGAGCCACGTTTCTGTAAAGCAGATTTAAATTACTTCTCCTAAAGTCCTCTTCTAATTTAGCCCTTGCCGCTAACTCATCCAGTTTGTTATTTATTGAGAGCACATTTGACAGGGTGATCACCGGGAGCGGGTGACGGCTTCCCCGCCTCCGTAGTCTGTTCCTGACACCATCTCGAGCCTCGCTCTTTCTTAGTTTCTAAGAAAGTTTATTTTTGTCTTTGTAGAACAACCATCAGCAATGCAGTTTTGGAGAGTGTGAGCTTTATCACAGAAAGAGAGCAGAAACTCACAGGAGTAGGTGACGGTGGTTGATTTACTCACTGAATCCACACAACCTCCGGTAGTAATTGTAAAGTTTTCCGCGTATTACAGCGATTAGGATTAAGGTCGTCACACACGCTACGTACAATCCACTTCCAAACTTGCGACGCACTTGGATTGAGACAAAACGAAACAAAATTGAACGATATAACTAGAAACAAACAATTAATGCAGGTGAGCTCAGGGTCTGGCAGCAGTGCCGTGCCCCCAATTGTGTGTAGATTGATGAGGGGGATTTTTTTTTAAATCCATTTTAGAATATTGCTATAATGTAACAAAATGTGGAAAAAGTCAAGAGGTCTGAACAAAAATATGAATGCAACATGCAACAATTTCAAAGGTCTTACCCCTCCGAGACGATGCCACGCGTGAAGAAGTCAGATGTGGAGTTCCTGGGCTGGCGCGGGTTACATGTGGCCTACACTTGTGAGGCCGATTGGATGTACTGCCAAATTCTCTAAAATGACGTTGCAGGCAGTTTATGGTGAGAGAAATGAACATTAAATTAGCGGGCAACAGCTTTGTTGGACATTCCTGCAGTCAGCATGCCAATTGCACGTTTCCTCAAAATCTGTGGCATTGTGCTGTGTGACAAATCTGCACATTTTAGAGTGGCCTTTTATTGTCTCCAGCACAAGGTGCACCTGTGCAATGATCATGCTGTTTAATCAGCTTCTTGAGGTGCCACACCTGTCAGGTGGATGGATTATCTTGGCAAAGCCCTGAATGGCAATCTCCATGCTAAAACGGGTTATATCTATCTAGAGGCCTCTATGAGAAATGGCAATGGCGGCCGTCTTTGATTGCCAGCGCAAATAATGCAGTCAAAACTGGCAGATACATTGCACAAACAGTATGGACTTGGCCTCTATTGGTTGACCTAGCCAACCATAGCTAGGCTACTCAGGATGATGTATTGCTTGTTTGTTTTTGCTTTTGATGCACTTTGATATTATGAAAAGCGCTATAAAAATGTAATCAATTATTAATTTAGTTTAGTAAAGCAAAAATCTCTATCGACGGCTAAGAGGCTGACACTTAACCTTCAATAAAAAGTTATACTAGCAAGAGCAGTGTGCAGGTTCTTTTTTATTTCAACTTATCTAATTGTTACCGTGCACCTTCAACAAGATAGCTCAGATGTGCGAGTGCATTTTTAATGTTGAAATGTTGAAAGTAAAACCCACCAACAGTAGATGTACCGGTATCAAATAAAAAAGAATATTACAAACAATAAACACTTTTCAGTGAGAAAACAGTAATTCACTTTGGGTTTAAAAAAAGGACCACCAAAACCAGAAAATTCATTAACAGCTATAAAATACATTCTAAAATGGCCACAAGGCGTGCCTCCCTGGCAGTCACCTCCTTCTCCCGCCTCCACATCTGGACCCTTCTGGGAGGGAGAGGAGCCCACAGCCTCAACTTGGGAGGATGGGGAGATAATGACCGGTGGGGTGATGGAGTGGCAGCCCCTGCAGCGCCTCATCCATCACCGCATACCACTTCCAGGATGCGGCTGTGGCCTCCCTTCCCTCTGTGCTGACTCCGGTGGGGGGAGCTTTCAACTCCTGAACAATTTGGAAAAATAGCCAGGAAAGTGTTGTTGCTTTCAGAGAGAAGGGGATATTTATTAGACAAGTACAGGACAGCAATAAATTTGATTTTTCACCCATGCTGCTGACAGCTGCCCTTCCAGCTCATACCTATTGGGCGCAATCTGGCCTTAAATGGCCATGTACTCTTATAATCTCCACCTGGCACAGCCAGAAGAGGACTGGCTAACCCTCAGAGCCTGGTTCCTCTCTAGGTTTCTTCCAAGGTTCCTGTCTTTCTAGGGAGTTTTTCTGCATTGCTAGACTGCTACATCCTTTATAACATTTTAGTGTCAAGGTGAAACAGCTTACCATTACTTTCACCATAGTAGGTTATGTGCAATGAAACTAGCAAGCTAGCTAACATTAAATAAGTTGTCACACAACAGCGAAGTAAACCTGTAGCAAACATTACTGTTAGAGCAGTTATAACATCTAGTCAAATTAGAGTAGTTGATTGCATTTCTGTTCATACTGTATGTCATTTTGGTGGCTGTGTCACTGATGCTGAAATTGAGCTGTTCTCACTTACAGTGGTTCTTCCTGTAAAAGTTGCGTCATACTGCTGAACACCTTGCAGGCTGCCGCAGAATTCTATGGCACGTTATTTAAATATTACACATTTTTATTTTGAATTTGCCGCGTTGTTATTTCCAAACTCTAATTGTAGTCTAATTAATACCCAAACGGATATTCAGTGAAAATGTAAAATGTCATTGATCTATCAAGACCAGTCCCCATGCTTGTCGCAGAGCAGCGCGAAACTATGCTGAAATAGTTGACCATACGCGGGTAGGCTATTGCTTCAAATCATATTGCTTCAAATGCCACACTGTCACAAATAATTGAACACACAAAATTTTCTCAACTCTGAGAGAGGTAATAGGAGGTGATCTGCACTGCATATTAAACTGACATTCTTATTGCTATATTCCACGTGTTATCTCTCGCACTTGTTGTCTTAACCTCTGAATGCTCAGCTATGAAAAGCCAACTGGCATTTACCCTTAAGGTGCTGACCGGTTGCACCCTCTATGACCACTTTATATTTTTTTACCCTGCTGGTCGTCTATGAATGTTTGAACAGCTTGAAAAATTATCTAACCTTTATAGCCATGCACTTATCTCCAACCAGTTCGGATTTAAGTATAACTTTTGTATGACTGACGCCTTTAGTGAGACGTCTAATGCTTTAATATTTCTGCCGTCTGAATTCATATTCATTATATAAAAAGACCCATGTCCACCCTCATCAGATGAACAGCAACATGTCAGCTAACACAAATTGAGGAATGCATAAAAATCAACCAATGTCAGCCTTTAAATGCTTCAATGTTTTATTTTTTGATTTAACCTTTATTTAACTAACAAGCCAGTTAAGAACAAATTCTTATTTACAATGACGGCCTGTGAACAGTGGGTTAACTGCCTTGTTCAGGGGCAGAACGACAGATTTTTTAGCTCAGGGATTCGATCTTGCAACCTTTCGGTTACTGGCCCAATGCTCTAACCATGTTTAAAGTGTATGTGGGCGACAGAGATAATGCATTTGACTATTAGCGCTTTCAGGAGGAACGGAAAATTGCCATGTGCCATCGAATCTCTTCCCCTACTATTTTGCAATCTACAGTGGGGCAAAAAAGTATTTAGTCAGCCACCAATTGTGCAAGTTCTCCAACTTAAAAAGATGAGAGAGGCCTGTAATTTTCATCATAGGTACACTTCAACTATGACAGACGAAATGAGAAAAAGAAATCCAGAAAATCACATTGTAGGATTTTAAATGTATTTATTTGCAAATTATGGTGGAAAATAAGTATTTGGTCAATAACAAAAAGTTTATCTCAATACTTTGTTATATACCCTTTGTTGGCAATGACAGAGGTCAAACGTTTTCTGTAAGTCTTCACAAGGTTTTCACACACTGTTGCTGGTATTTTGGCCCATTCCTCCATGCAGATCTCCTCTAGAGCAGTGATGTTTTGGGGCTGTCGCTGGGCAACACGGACTTTCAACTCCCTCCAAAGATTTTCTATGGGGTTGAGATCTGGAGACTGGCTAGGCCACTCCAGGACCTTGAAATGCTTCTTCACGAAGCCACTCCTTAGTTGCGGGCGGTGTGTTTGGGATCATTGTCATGCTGAAAGACCCAGCCACGTTTCATCTTCAATGCCCTTGCTGATGGAAGGAGGTTTTCACTCAAAATCTCACGATACATGGCCCCATTCATTCTTTCCTTTACACGGATCAGTCGTCCTGGTCCCTTTGCAGAAAAACAGCCCCAAAGCATGATGTTTCCACCCCCATGCTTCACAGTAGGTATGGTGTTCTTTGGATGCAACTCAGCATTCTTTGTCCTCCAAACACGACGAGTTGAGTTTTTACCAAAAAGTTCTATTTTGGTTTCATCTGACATTCTCCCCAATCCTCATCTGGATCATCCAAATGCTCTCTAGCAAACTTCAGACGGGCCTGAACATGTACTGGCTTAAGCAGGGGGACACGTCTGGCACTGCAGGATTTGAGTCCCTGGCGGCGTAGTGTGTTACTGATGGTAGGCTTTGTTACTTTGGTCCCAGCTCTCTGCAGGTCATTCACTAGGTCCCCGTGTGGTTCTGGGATTTTTGCTCACCGTTCTTGTGATCATTTTGACCCCACGGGTGAGATCTTGCGTGGAGCCCCAGATCGAGGAAGATTATCAGTGGTCTTGCATGTCTTCCATTTCCTAATAATTGCTCCCACAGTTGATTTCTTCAAACCAAGCTGCTTACCTATTGCAGATTCAGTCTTCCCAACCTGGTGCAGGTCTACAATTTTGTTTCTGGTGTCCTTTGACAGCTCTTTGGTCTTGGCCATAGTGGAGTTTGGAGTGTGACTGTTTGAGGTTGTGGACAGGTGTCTTTTATACTGATAACAAGTTCAAACAGGTGCCATTAATACAGGTAACGAGTGAAGGACAGAGGAGCCTTTTAAAGAAGAAGTTACAGGTCTGTGAGAGCCAGAAATCTTGCTTGTTTGTATGTGACCAAATACTTATTTTCCACCATAATTTGCAAATAAATTCTTTAAAAATCCTACAATGTGATTTTCTGGATTTTCTTTCCTCATTTTGTCTGTCATAGTTGAAGTGTACCTATGATGAAAATTACAGGCCTCTCTCATCTTTTTAAGTGAGAGAACTTGCACAATTGGTGGCTGACTAAATACTTTTTTGCCCCACTGTATATGGCTCTCCGCCAATAATTACATTTAAAGGATTGGAGGATTCTAAATTAATATCTACGGGGAATGCGCAAGAGACAGTGGTAATATTTAGAGACTATAGTACATGGCATCCAGGTCAGGATAACCAAAACATGTCTTTATTAAAGACTCAGAAATAATGTTGGTGCTTATTTATTTTGATCCAAAGCCATGAATGAGTGAGTCACTCAGCTTTATGTAGGTGCCGAGGCTATATGACTGTTCCAACGACTGGATTATTTAGCAGGCATCACTTGCTTATATTCAGTCAACACATATATCTTAAGAATATCATGGAATATATTTGAACATTTTTGTTTCTCTTAGAATAAAAACCTTATTAGTATAACAGTTTTAGTAAGTCATATGCTACAGTCCAGTTACAGCTTCTTATGTCTTTTTTCGGGTGTGCATGCAGGACAGTGGAATAGAAATTCTTACACTATTGTTCTAAATTCAATCACCTTCCTCATCCTCATCATTCAGTTCATTGAAATTCAATTTTGAAGTTGTGCACAAATATCAGTTTCTATTTGGTTAATAATCGCCCATTCATTGTCAGCTGGAGACATATTAGGCCTTGGGAGCCAAAAGCATAATCAGTGCTCTATTTATGCAGTGACGCAGGGTAACATACTAAACCACAAATTACCTCTAAATCCCGTGGCATGAAACTTTATAATTGAGGAACCACTGTATACAATCTACTAATATTGCTCCATATTTGAATAAGTTTGCTTTGAGTTTAATAAATATTTAAATGCATCAACATGACCATACATAACTCAATACAATTATGAATGAATAAATACAGACATAGATAAATAAAATAAAATGGGAGGCAATTAAAATGCTGTTCTTTGCTCAAGCACAGATTACAAGAGGCCTGTCTCTTTGAGTGGATGGTTAGGTAAAAAGAGAATTGCAGTGGGCTAGGCCGTACACAAAGCACTTCACTTTCATTTCCATCCCTGACACCACGCAAACCTGTCCCTTTGTCTAAGAACATTGTAATTAACCTCGGGCAGCTGATGGTCAGGCAGAAGCCGAACACATGCAACATTAAAAAAGTCATTTCCGTAACTCCGGGATGATGATGACGCTGAACTCTTAATGCTGAAACGCTATTGCCCCTTGTTTGGCTCAATATTACTGAACACCGAGTGGTGAATTCATGCGTACATATCCTTAGTATAACCTAAGGCAAGGAACAAACTGTATTAATAGTGTTGTGTTTTTTCAGAGTAAGCGTTATCGAGGAGAGGGCAGTGATGAAAATGACTGGGGCGTTCTGTTGCTCATCGCCTGTATCCTTTTATGCTGTTCACGGCACACTGACACCTGGATTCCTTCCACAGTTTTTACAGTTTTTCACCAGGTTTTTATTTTATTTATTTACGTTTTATATCCTATTCATTCTCTAAATGGTTTAATAATCAATTTCAATGCTGTGTCCTCCAAATGGCTCTCCCTAGAAACCTGCACTACATAACAGCATTATATACATCTATGAAATTGAACATTACTCCGTTTCAGACCAAGCTTAAAGAACGCCCATGGGCAGAGTCAAAGGTCAAACTGACCAGCACACCTGTCAGAGTTGCGTCACAGTTGAGTTGGGTTGTCAAGGTAACGCATTTGTATTCTTTCGGTCAAGGGCACATTATTCTAGGGATACTTTTCAGTCCTTGCACCCAATGTATATCTATGCTGATGCAAACAATCATTTTACAATCAAGCAAACAGTAAACACTTTCCGCATTACCTGCATTGAAAAAGAAAGGGCTATAGGCATGCATTTATGGACAGTTACACAAGCTTTACTTTTGCCCAACAGTACATACAGTATAAGGAACTCCCTCAATGCCTTACTCCTGTATATCCATTGATACTCATCATCCAATGCTATTTGATCTATCTGACACTTCAATGCTAACACATTTAAACCTCTCTTTGCCCATTTGCCATGTTCTCTCTCACTCTCTCTTTGCCCTATAAGCAGGTGAGAGACGAACTATCTGACCAGCCTGTCTGCGGCTGCTAATTGTGATCCGGGTGGAAGCAGACAGTGATGCTAGCCGCATGTTGCTGCCGTGGCAAACCACCTGACAAGGCCATGACAGGTCCGTCTGCCCACGGAAGTGCGAGAACATTGTCGCGGTAAAAAGGTCTGACACAGGGCTTTCTCTGCCCTCCTCCTGGATCCTTCACTCCCAGGGGCTCTTTTGCTGTAGTGGCACAATGCGACTATCTGTGCCTGTGCAGCTGTCGCAATTCATTCTCTACGGCTGCTGAGTGCCTAGGGTGCAGAAAATGTATTTATTTCAGCAGGAAAATATAGTCTCCCGTAGAGGATCATGAGCGATGTGCCATCACACAATCATAGAGTTACATGTTTCTCTTTTGTTGTGCTGCCACATCTGTGTTCCACTCCAGAACATGGACATTTCTAATCGCTCTTTCACATCTCTCCCAGTCAGAGGGCCTGTCTTGCATTCTTCTCCACTGTACTTCTAAAAGCTCACTACCAACAAATAAACTGGAGACTAGAAGTATGATGGTCCACGTAGTCTTTTACCATTATAGCCTAATTGTCTTACAGTTATAAGCTGGTCCAAGATCGGTATCCAAGGCCTACACCACTCACCATTTTCCCACACCGGGAGGGAACTGACACAAAACTCATGTGCTGCAGCAGACAGTAGCAATCTTCTTTTGCTTTTTTTGTAATTTACACAAATGAAATGAGCAGTCGCTATGACAAAATAATACTCGTCACTATGCAATTACTAAAGTGGTAATGTAACATTATGTTAATACAATGTTGTTACTATACAGGTGTAAGAGCAGCTAACGCACCCTTGCAACAGGTTACAGACATTGGGTTTACTTTACCTCACTCCCTCCCTCCCTCCCTACTTTTCCATCTACCTTTACCCCCACCCCCCCTTTCTTCCTTTTGTTATCCAGCTCTGAATGAAATAATCACCTAATGACATCCTGTCAGCGGCAGATCACATTAATCTTGGCATAAACAGCGCTATCGATAGAGCCATTTTTAATGAAAGGCAGCGAAAAAGGAAGCCAGGCAACAGTAATTGTTCTAATTTGTAGTTGAGCGATGGGTTTGGCAGTGCACAAATCACTCAGCCACACAAGCATACAAAAAGCGGCTGGCCAAGGGGCCAGGCTTCCCACTAACACAAACAGCCATTCAACTTACTGTAACTGCCAGATTTCAGCTGGGGTAAAGGTCCTGAATGTTCTCTCTGGGTAAAGCCTGGGACGAAGTTTATTTAAATAGCTGTCACAGCCTGTTGGACCTGTTAGTCTATACTCTATAGGGTGAGCCCTAACATATATTGATAATCAAACAGCAATCGTATTGGTAATAAACAACCTTAGTCCCAGTAGCCAGGAGAAGGAGAGTAGAATGGATTAGCGGCATACTATATTTCTGTTTCTTAGCCATATTTCAGTAGGTTTTAAGCATCAGCCAAACTCATTGGATATTCCGTAAAGCACATATGGTATTGTATTAAACATTTTGAATTCAATCCAAAGTTATGAAGCACTTGGAGGCCCAGTGCAGCAAAATAACTTAATGTCAGTCACTAATCCAGTTGCAGGTGTTGTGAAATTAAAGCTCAAATTTGTGTTTCACAGATTTATTCAAATTAGTTATAAAATCACACCAAAGTAAATATGCTTAACTGGGCAGAGTCCATCCAGTTTTTTTTTGTTTGTTTTTTCAACACTGAGATGCTCCTGTAGAGGCCTTGTTGAAATAAAAATAAATGTACCTTATAGCCTGGAATCAGGGAATAAACCTTGTTTAGGCCAGTGTTTTCCTCAGCCTTAATCAAAGTTTTGAAATGCAGTGACATATGTTCCACGAGGTGTCAACATGCATCTCCAGAGAAGGTAATCGGTTGTTAATATCCTACACACCTTTTAATTAGCCTGCAATCAAACATTGACTTCATGTTCCTGCAATGCTCCAGTCCATTAAACCGATCACATGCTCCCCTTCAATGTCAATTCAAACAGGCTCTGAACCTGTATGTGCCGTTTTCTAGTTACAGAGCAACAGCGAGGATGTAGGATAGCTAGGCTGTGTGTTGACAGGGAAAGACCCACAGCTAAAATAAGCAATATTATGACCTCCGTTCATTCAGAACCAGCAAGAAGATTTGAGAAAGACAAGATTATTTTGATATCATAATTCTTAAACTCTGAGATTATAGAAGAAAGTGTACCTTCATTCTGAGAAGAGACTATACCAAGGTTGGCGTTAGAATTTCACAATTTTTTGGGGAAACGACAATGTTTCCCCTCAATGTTTCCCTCAGGGCCATACCAAGAGCTTTTACAGTAAGAAGAAGATAACACACTGCATCTGGAAACCCAGTTCTTGCACTAGTAGCTTCGTAAGTTTACTGTCATCCTCTTCTCCCCCAGACAATGGAAACGCATGTCTTTTTAATTCGGATGTGGCTTATTAACGGCCCAGTGCAGTCAAATTGGATTTCGTGTGTTTTATATATATTTCCACACTGAGGTTGGAATTATACTGTGAAAATGTGAACATTATGATAATGTCCTTTGAGTGTAAGAGCTGTTTGAAAAAAAACACACCTGACATTTCAGCCTGTTTTGGTGGGATGGAGTTTTGGCCTGCCTGGTGACATCACCAGGCAGTAGAATAGTATACCAATAAGAAAGAGTTCCTAACCTCTCGACCAATAACAGCTAGTTTTCCCCTCCCCACTCAGACCACTCCCAGACAGTCCTAACAAAATTCTTGCTTGAGAAAATGCTCTTGCTAAGAACCTATTTTTGTTTGTTTTTGTACATTTTGATTGTTTTCAATCACAGCACGTTTACTAACTGTTACCCTGAAATTATTTTATATTGGAGATTAAAAAAAGTTATAAGAAAAAAAAAAAAAAAAGACTGCTTTTGGCCTTTAATAACAAATGATACTGAGTTGAATCAGTAAGAGCTAAAGTGAGAGAAGATTGGGTATTGGAGTCTGGAGAGGAATAGAATGGTAAATTACAAAGAGGACCAAATACAGTTGAAGTCGGAAGTTTACATACACTTATGTTGGACTCATTAAAAAAACTTGTTTTTCAAACACTCCACAAATGTCTTTCTTATTCTACAGAATAGATAACAAAAAAACCTTGAATGAGTAGGTGTGTCCAAACCTTTGAATGGTACTGTCCATTATGCTCAATACATACATACAGTTGAAGTCGGAAGTTTACATTAGGTTGGAGTCATTAAAACTCGTTTTTCAACGACTCCACAAATGTATTGTTAACAAACTATAGTTTTGGCAAGTCGGTTAGGACATCTACTTTGTGCATGACACAAGTAATTTTTCCAACAATTGTTTACAAACAGATTATTTCACTTATAATTCATTGCATCACAATTCCAGTGGGTCAGAAGTTTACATACACTAAGTTGACTGTGCCTTTAAACAGCTTGGAAAATCTCAGAAAATTATGTCATGGCTTTAGAAGCTTCTGATAGGCTAATTGACATCATTTGAGTCAATTGGAGGTGTACCTGTGGATGTATTTCAAGGCCTACCTTCAAACTCAGTGCCTCTTTGCTTGACATCATGGGAAAATCAAAAGAAATCAGAAAAAAAATTGTAGACCTCCACAAGTCTGGTTCATCCTTGGGAGCAATTTCCGAATGCCTGAAGGTACCACGTTAATCTGTACAAACAATAGTACGCAAGTATAAACACCATGGGACCACGCAGCCGTCATACCGCTCAGGAAGGAGATGCGTTCTGTCTCCTAGAGTTGAACGTGCTTTGTGCGAAAAGTGCAAATCAACCCCAGAACAACAGCAAAGGACCTTGTGAAGATGATGGAGGAAACAGGTACAAAGTATCTATATTCAGAGTAAAACGAGTCCTATATCGACATAACCTGAAAGGCCGCTTAGCAAGGAAGAAGCCACTGCTCCAAATCCGCCATAAAACTGCACATGGGGACGAAGATCGTACTTTTTGGAGAAATGTCCTCTGGTCTGTTTGGTCATAATGACCATCATTATGTTTGGAGGAAAAAGGGGGATGCTTGCAAGCCGAAGAACACCATCCCAACCGTGAAGCACGGGGGTGGCAGCATCATGTTGTGGGGGTGCTTTGCTGCAGGAGGGATTGGTGCACTTCACAAAATAGATGGCATCATGAGGGAGGAAAATGATGTGGATATATTGAAGCAACATCTCAAGACATCAGTCAGGAAGTTAAAGCTTGGTCGCAAATGGGTCTTCCAAATGGACAATGACCCCAAGCATACTTCCAACGTTGTGGCAAAATGGCTTAAGGACAACAAAGTCGAGGTATTGGAGTGGCCATCACAAAGGCCTGACCTCAATCCTATAGAACATTTGTGGCCAGAACTGAAAAAGCGTGTGCGAGCAAGGAGGCCTACAAACCTGACTCAGTTACACCAGCTCTGTCAGGAGGAATGGGACAACATAGCAATGCTACCAAATACTAATTGAGTGTATGTAAACTTCTGACCCAAAAGAAAAGAAATAAAAGCTGAAATAAATCACACTACTATTATTCTGACATTTCACATTCTTAAAATAAAGAGGTAATCCTAACTGACCTAAGACAGGAAGTGTTTACTAGGATTAAATGTCAGGAATTGTGAAAAACGGAGTTTAAATGTATTTGGCTAAGGTGTATGTAAACTTACAACTTCAAATGTAGATAGACACTCAAATGAGGGGGGAAAATTCAATCAGAGCAATTAAAGAGGGCAGTTATCAAATGATGAGGGAAGGGTGATAGTTGATTAACAGTGGGCTCACTCCCTCCCCATTTACTCCCAGACTCTGGCTTTCTTTATCTCCCCTAGGACCTGAGCTGCATGGTGAATAGGGACCCAGAGTGATGGCGAGAATTGGGCCAGAGAGGGTCTGCAGGAGCCAACAGGGGGCCCTGATTATTAACAACTCTGTCAGGGGACCATGCAACCCAATGGGCCAAGGTTACTTGCAAAAGCAGCTTTCCACTTTACGTAATGCTGTGTGAAAACTGACATTTGTCGCTACTTCTCTTTATACACTGAACAAAAACGTAAACGCAACATGCAACGTTTTCAAAGATTTTACTGATTTACAGTTCATCTGTCAATTAAAATAAATCAGGCCCTAATCTATGGTTTTCACATAACTGGGAATACGTTGGTCACAGATACCTTAAAAAAAAGTAGGGGTGTGGATCAGAAAACCAGTCCGTATCTGGTGTGACCACGATTTGCCTCATGCAACGTGACACATCTCCTTCGCATAGAATTGATCAGGCTGTTGATTGTGGCCTGTTGAATGTTGTCCTACTCCTCTTCAATGGCTATGCAAAGTTGCTGGATATTGGCAGGAACTGGAAAACACTGTTGTACACGTTGATCCAGAGCATCCCAAACATGCTCAATGGGTGACATGTCTGGTGAGTAAGCAGGCCATTTTCAGCTTCCAGGAATTGTGTACAGATAGATCCTTGCGACATGGGGCTGTGCATTATCATGCTGAAACAAGAGGTAATGTCCGCAGATTAATACAACTACAAGATCCTGAGGCCCAATGTCATGTGCTCTCTGTACATTCAAATTGCCATCGATAAAATGCAATTGTGTTCGTTGTCAGTAGCTTATGCCTGCCCATACCATGACCTCACCGCCACCATGGGGCACTCCGTTCACAATGTTGACATCAGCAAACCTCGCCCACACAAACATATACACGCTGTCTGTCATCTGCCCGGTACATTTGAAACCGTGATTCATCCGTGAAGAGCACACTTCTCCAGTGTGCTAGTGGCCATCGAAGGTGATTATTTTCCCACTGAAGTTGGTTACGACGTCGAACTGTAGTCAGGTTAAGACCCTGGTGAGAATGACGAGCAGGCAGATGAGCTTCCCTGAAATGGTTTCTGACAGTTCGTGCAGAAATTCTTTGGTTTTGCAAACCCACAGTTTCATCAGCTGTCTGGGTGGTTTGTCTCAGACGATCCTGCAGGTGAAGAAGCCGGGTGTGGAGGTCCTGAACTGGCATGGTTACACGTGGTCTGCGGTTGTGAGGCCGGTTGGACGTACTGACAAATTCTAAAAAAAAACGTACTTATGGTATAGAAATGAACATTACATTCTCTGGCAACAGCTCTGATGGACATTCCTGCAGTCAGCATGCCAATTGCATGCTCCCTCAAACCAGATATGTGACATTGTGTTGTGTGACAAATTTTGAGTGGCCTTTTGTCCCCAGCACAAGGTGCACCTGTGTAATGATCATGCTGTTTAATCAATTTCTTAATATGCCACACCTGTCAGGGGGATGGATTATCTTGGAATTGGAGAAATGCTCACTATCAGGGATTTAAACAAATTTGTGCACACAGTTTTCTGGGATCTTTCATTTCAGCTCATAAAACATAGGACCATTTTATATGATGCGTTCATAAAAATGATTAAATTTATATGTTGTGTCACTGATCTACACACTGATCTCCCCATAATGTCAAAGTGGAATTTAGTTTGTAGAAAATCTCAGAAATTAATAACAAATAAAAACATTGAAATGTCTTGAGTCAATAAGTATCAACCTCTGTTATGGCAAGCCTAAATAACTTCAGGAGTAAACATATGCACAAATTGTATAATAAGTTGCATGGACTCATTCCGTGTTCAATAATATTGGTTAACACGATTTCTGAATGACTACCCCATCTCTGTACCTCTCACATACAATTATCTGTAAGGTCCCTCAACCGGGTAGTGAATTTCAAGCATAGATTCAACCACAAAGAACGGAGGTTTTTAAATGCCTCACAAAGAAGGGCACAGATTGGTAGCTGTGTACAAATAAAAAAAGCAGACGCTGAATATCCCTCTGAGCATGGTGAAGTTATTAATTACACTTTGGATGGGGTATCAATACACCCAGTCATTACAAATATACAGGCGTCCTTTCTCAGTTGTCGGAGAGGAAGGAAACTGCTCAATGATTTCACCATGAGGCCAATGGTGATTTTAATGGTTGTGATATGAAAAAACTGACGATGGATCAACAACATTATAGTTACTCCACAATACTAACCTAAATGTCAGAGTGAAAAGGAAGCCTGTAAAAAAAATGCAAAAACATGCATCCTGTTTGCAACAAGGCACTTATTACTTAAGGCAAAAAATGTGGCAAAGAAATTAACTTTTTGGACTGAATACAAAAAGGGTTGTTTGGGGCAAATCCAACCAAACACATCACTGAATACCACTCTTCATATGTTCAAGCGTGGTGGTGGCTGAATCATGTTATGGGTATGCTTGGCATCAGCAAGGACAAGGGAGTTTTTCCAGGATTAAAAATAAATGGAATACAGCTATAAGCACAGGCACAATTCTAGAGGAAAACCTGGTTCAGTCTGTTTTCCAGCAGACACTGCGAGACAAATTCGCCTTTCAGCAGGAGAATAACCCAAAGCCAAATAGACACTTGTAATGACGCTCCATGAGAGTGAGGATCCATTTGCAGTTTTATTACAATCTTGGTCGTACAAACAGGGTCAATCGCCAGCAAACACAACAGCAGGGGTAAGGCAAATCGTAATCCAGGTACAGGCATTAGGTCAGGGCAGGCAGCAAGCTTACAAAACTCAGTCCAGTAAAGAATGTAGTCCAGGGCAGGCAGCAAAGAATCACAAAGGGAAAAACAGTCCAGAGTATAACCACGAAATGACAGACACGGGAGAAAACACTCAGAAATGATCACCAGGGATAACAAGACTTCGCAAAGAGAGAAAGAGAGAGAGCACCTAAATAGTCTGCTAATGGGAGTCAGGTGCAACGGTAATCAGAACCAGGTATGTGGGAATTGTAGTTCAGGGCTTAATACTCAGGAGAGGGTTCCCTCTGGTGGTGAGCAGGAGGAACCGCGGAGTCTCGCTTAGACAGAGCCCCCTGCGAGCGGCTCCTGACGCGAAGAGGCGAACGACGCCGGGTCTTCCTCGAGGTCGGGGCCGGTTTCTCCGGGTGCGTCCTATGGAACTCAGTCATGAGTGCGGGGTCGAGTATGTCCTCTGCATTAACCCAGGATCGCTCCTCCGGTCCGTACCCCTCCCAATCCACCAGATATTGGAGGAGCCTGCCCCGGCGTCTGGAATCGAGTAGATCTCGAAGCTGATATACCTCCTCGCCGTCCACCAAGATGGGTGGGGGGCCCTGCTCACTGGTCTGCTCCTCCTCCTCCGCTCTCGGACCACCAGCGGGTTTGAAAAGAGATACATGAAAAGTAGGAGAGATACGATAATTAGAGGGTAATGCCAAACGGAAGGAAACTGGTGTGATTTGTTTAACTATTTGGAAGGGACCCACATACCTGGGACTGAGTTTCTTGCAGGGGAGTTTGAGGCGTAGGTCTCGAGTGGATAGCCAGACCCATTGACCTGGAGTATATTCGGGATTGGGGCGGCGGTGGCGATTGGCCTGCAACCTCTGTCTCCTGACCGCATGTAGCAAGTGGGTATGGGCCTGACTCCAGATGTCCTCGCTTCTCTGGAGCCAGTCGTTGACAGAGGGTACCTCGGTGGGTTCCCCTGACCATGGAAACAGGGGGGGTTGGAAGCCCATTACACACTGGAATGGGGTTAGACCGGTGGAGGGTTTCTGGAGTGAGTTCTGTGCATACTCCGCCCACATGAGGAATCGACTCCAGTCTGCTTGGTTCTGATGACAGTAGGATCTGAGAAACCGGGTGATCTCTTGATTGAGGCGTTCTGTTTGACCATTAGATTGTGGGTGATACCCTGAAGTGAGGCTAACGTTGATGTTGAGTTGTTGGAAGAATGCTGACCATACTCTGGATGTGAATTGGGGCCCTCGGTCCGACACGATGTCCTCTGGCAGGCCATAGAAGCGAAACACCAGGTTGCACATGAGTTCGGCAGTTTCCAATGCTGTAGGCAGTTTGGGGAGTGGAATCAACCGGCAAGCCTTGGAGAAGCGATATATGACAGTGAGTATTGTGGTATTCCCATTGGACTTGGGGAGATCGGTAATGAAGTCTATGGCGAGATGGGACCATGGTCGGTGGGGAACTGGCAGTGGTTGCAGTAAGCCCGATGGTAATTGTCTGAGATGTTTGTTTGTGTTACAGGTGGTGCAGTCGTTAATGAATTTTATTGTGTCTGCCCGCAAGGTTGGCCACCAGAAGCTGTTCTGAAGCAGATGAACAGTGGCAGCGATTCCCGGATGACCGGAGCTGAGTACGGAGTGAACTTGCTTTAGCACTTTCTGACAGAGATCCTGAGGTACAAACGTTTTGTTAGGGGGGCATTCGGGCGGAGGGGTCTTTTGTGAATTGGCTTGGGTGAGCTCTGTCATGATGTCCCATTGAATAGGGGCCACGATTAATGACTCTGGAAGCAGGGTTTCCTTGGATTCAGTGGGAGCTACACCGTCGTGTTGGCGTGATAATGCGTCTGCTTTGGTGTTCTTTGAACCGGGACGATAGGTAACGGTGAAGTCAAACCGTGTAAAGAAGAGCGCCCACCTCGCTTGTCTGGGATTCAGTCTCTTGGCAGACCGCAAATATTCCAGATTCTTGTGGTCTGTTAGAATCACGAATGGATGTTTAGATCCCTCCAGCCAATGACGCCACTCCTCCATAGCTGCTTTCATGGCCAACAGTTCCCGGTTTCGACGCCGTAGTTCTGTTCGGCTGGACTAAGTTTATGGAATAATAGGCGCACGGATAGAGTTTGAGTGGGGATCCGTGCCGCTGTGAAAGGATAGCTCCAATGCCCGTATTAGAAGCGTCCACCTCAACTGTAAACGGGAGTTCAGGATTAGGGTGATGGAGGATGGGGGCCGATGTGAAACGTGCCTTGAGTTCTGCGAAAGCCTCCTGTGCTGTCGTTGACCAGGTGAGGTGTGATGAGTTTCTCTTAGTCATAGAGGTTAAGGGGGCGGCTACCGACCTGAAATTCCTGATGAAGCGTCGGTAGAAGTTAGCTAATCCCAAGAAGCATTGTAACTCCTTTAAGGTTACTGGCAGTGGCCAGTCTAGAACGGCCTTGACCTTCTTCTCGTCCATGGCGACTCCCTCCTGGTTGATGATGTAGCCCAAAAAAGACGTGGAAGTCTGGTGAAATTCGCACTTCTCTGCTTTGGCGTATAACTGGTGATCAATGAGTCGTTGTAATACTGTTCTCACGTGTTGCACGTGTTCCTCATAGGTGTTGGAATAGATGAGAATGTCATCGATGTACACAATTACCCAGCGATTAAGCATGTCCCGAAAGACGTCATTGATAAATGATTGAAATACGGAAGGACTATTAGACAGCCCGAAAGGAATCACCAAATACTCATAGTGCCCAGTGCTGGTAGAAAAGGCTGTCATCCATTCATCACCGTCCCGGATGCGAATGAGGTTGTAGGCGCTGCGGAGGTCCAGTTTGGAGAAATACTTGGCTTGGCGGAGTTGTTCTAGGGCAGCTGGAACCAGCGGTAAAGGATATCGAAACTTGACAGTGATGTCGTTTAGACCCCGGTAGTCGATACAAGGGCGTAAACCACCGTCTTTCTTTTTAACAAAGAAGAAGCCAGCGGCTGCAGGTGATGTCGATGCTCTAATGAACCCCTTCGACAGTTCTTCCTCGATGTAGTTGTTCATGGCTTCTGATTCGGGTTGAGATAGGGGGAAGATTCGGCCCTTAGGTGGTTTTGTACCTGGTAGTAGCTCGATGGCACAGTCGCTTGATCGGTGAGGGGGTAGTTCCATCGCCTTGGTCTTGCTGAAGGCTTCGATGAGGTCAGAGTATTCAATGGGTAGAGCGGGGAAAAGGGCCGGCTCGTCCTTTAGCGTAACGGTTTGAATGGAGAGTGAAGGGCTGCCAGTTAAGCAGTTGGAGTGGCATGACGGGTCCCATTTGATGATACGACCCTCCCTCCATGAGATGAGCGGGTTATGTTGCCGTAGCCTGGGGAGTCCAAGGATAACCGGGTTATGGGGTGATGTGATGACGTAGAAACGAATTACCTCCGTGTGGAGGGTCCCGGTCTGTAGTCGAAGGTCCACGGTGGTGTGCAGGACCCTCCCATCGCCGAGAGGCCGTCCATCTAGCGCCTCCACTGCCAATTGAGAGTCACAGGTGATTAATGGAAATTGTTGTTGTTGGGCAAACTCATGAGACATAAAGTTCCCGGCTGCTCCGGAGTCTAATAGCGCTGATGTGGTTATATGATTGCCCTCTAGAGATAATACTATCGGTACTTTGATGCAAGAACTGGAGTGATGTGCTTGAACACAAGGACTCACCGAAGAGGGATTACGAGGAGGTGGTCTTGTGGGGCAAAACGCCCTCAGATGGCCCGGTTGACCACAATAGAGGCAGAGATGTTGACGTATGCGGCGTATGACGAATGGATGTTTAGACGTATGACGCTCCATGAGAGTGAGGATCCATTTGCAGTTTTATTACAATCTTGGTCGTACAAACAGACGCCAGCAAACACAACAGCAGGGGTAAGGCAAATCGTAATCCAGGTACAGGCATTAGGTCAGGGCAGGCAGCAAGCTTACAAAACTCAGTCCAGTAAAGAATGTAGTCCAGGGCAGGCAGCAAAGAATCAAAGGGAAAAACAGTCCAGAGTATAACCACGAAATGACAGACACGGGAGAAAACGCTCAGAAATGATCACCAGGGATAACAAGACTTCGCAAAGAGAGAAAGAGAGAGAGCACCTAAATAGTCTGCTAATGGGAGTCAGGTGCAACGGTAATCAGAACCAGGTATGTGGGAATTGTAGTTAAAATCTGTCATTTTAATCCAGATGTCTGATTCTTTGCATTGGATGCGTCTCAACTCTGTAAAAGGTGACAGAGCTAGAGTGGTGTTTGTCAGACCATGAGACATCCTGAAAATTGTTCTCACAGAATCGTCTGTAGCATCCGAAAGCTTTGGCGTACAAACTATTATGACACCTCTACGGAAAGATGAGACTCTCGTGAACACGGTGGTGCTTTGCAAACCCCACAAGTGTCTTGGGGCTCATCTGAAGTCGGTACAGCCGAACTGCCAACTTCTGTCTGTAGTGTCCAAAGAATTTGGGCTACACACTAATATGACCCTGTGGAGAGGTGACTCTCACAAACACGTACGTGATTTGCTCTAAGTCGCCCACATGCCTCACAAGACTCGTCTGAAGTTTGAATCAGCTCTTATGGGTTTTAAACAGCAGCAAATTATCGAGATATCATAGTGCCACCAACAAAAACATAGCAAATGCAGCATATGGCATTCATTTTTCACAAGTAAATAGCACATTTCAGTAGTGCTCAATGCATGCCATTCCACGAGCAGAATTAATTTTTCAACTTGAAGCAATGAGCCCAATCAGTTCTCCATGACAACAAAATCTTAACACAGTAGGCTAATTTGTCCATAATTTTTGGGTTATGCTCTGGTAAAACAATTTGGCAAATCTATATTTCCATATTTCAAAGTCCTATTCTTGAAGATCAAGGGGTATCAAATTCATTGGTAGACTGGAAATCTGACAGACTCTGTTGTTTTTTTACGTAAAGATATAGCCTAATCAAGTCTTTATATTTTTATTGAGGCTACCAGACAGCCCTTTTCATTATTTTGTCTACAACACATTTTGATTATGTAATTATTTTTAACAATCTTCGTACGGGACAGACCAAGATGCAGCGAGGGTTCCAGTATACATACTTTATTTAAAACGTGATGCAACTGGCAAAACAATAAAAAAAATAAAGAGCGTAACTAAGGTGTGGCACAAACAGGCACATACAAAGATAATTACCAATAAACAATGACTCACAAACCCCAGTGTAAAAAGCACAAACATATATATGGTTCCCAATTAGAGGTAACGACAAACAGCTGCCTCTAATTGGGAACCATCAACCCAACATAGAAATACAACCCCTAGAACGTAAACCCCTACTACACAAAACACAAAATAACATGCCAGCCTGCTAACCCAGGCCTGGACGTGACAGTAAATTACCAATTTCAAGCTATTTTAACATACCAAAAGACCAGTAGGCCTATGCTAGTAATTGTTTCTTGGTACCCCATTGCTGGTGAGCTTACAAAGTTAACAGTTACAATTATTGATCACCAAAAATGTTTGGAGCTGCAAATTTATGGCAGCTACAATTTGATGTTTGACCCGATCCTATAGCTGTACAGCAATCTGTTTGCTAGCTCAGTGGTTCTCAAACATTTTGACTAGTTGAAAGCTTGTGACACCCCTGAACGCACATGCACCCGCTCACAGGGAGAATATGCACACACAATCACTGTGCAAATGTAGCCTACCATTACAGCATAAATGGAGAAGCATTTTCAAAACTCAAGATACAGAAATAAACTGTGTTATCTCTGCATTTTGAGCTGAAAGTAAGGATATCATGTCACCTTATCACTTCTCTTGAGTCCAGAGCAAGCAGGATCATACAGCCTACCTGATGTTAGATCTATCTTCAGACATATAGCCAGTATTAATTCTGAATTTTGAAGCATTGACTTTCAGCTATTTAGCTAGATTGATAGGTGCATTTCATAACTTAGCTAGCACGCAGGGGGTACCGTCACGTATGCTCTTCCTCCAATGCTCTAGGTCGCCATGCTCCCGCGTCTCAGCCGGACTGACAGGTTTCCCGCACCTCAGCAGAGGTGACTGGTCTGCTCCTGATCCCTGGGTTCGTCATTTTGGTTGGCGTCCATCAGCTGTAGCGTTGGGGAGGGGGTACTGTCACTGTGTGCTCCCTCTCCAGCCTCTAGGTCACCAGTCTGCTCGTTATGGCGCACACCTGTCACCATCGCAATGGGGTACCAAGAAACAATTTGCTGTAAGCCAGTCCCACCTGATAACATGTGATTTTCTCTCTCTTTCTCCTTCAACAGTTACTTGAATTGGAATTTTGGTAATTCCCCTGCAATCCTCAAACTGAAGTAATAGTCATAGCTAGCTTAGTTTAGCAAACTGAGTAGCTTAGCATGGAAGTACAACGAAATAATCGCTGTTGTCCATTGTCATTGTAATCAAGCAAATCAGAAAGATACACTTCAGTAGTTAATTGGAACCTAGATTAAAAACCTCTTAGCGCACGGATCCCGCTAGCGGGATCGTTTTCAGAGCAAACAGCGGGGGCAAATTCATAATAAAAATTCGTAATATTAAATATTCTTCGATATACAAGTGTTGCATAGCCATCAAAAGCTCTGCTTCTTGGCAATATCACTGCGTTGTCAGATTTCAAAAAGGCTTTACGGCGAAAGCACCACATTTGATTGTTTGAGGCTAGTACCTCACATATTTTCACATTAGCATAAATTCATATCCAGCTCGGTTCTCAAAATGTCTATATCACAGCTAATATAAATCGCTTACCTTTCAAATAACTTCTTCTGAGGTCTTCCCAAGTGTCCAAACAAGAGAATCCTTGGTTCTTTTGTTAGAAAAAGTACATCATTATATCCATAAATGTCCGTTTTGTTGGCACGTTATGTTCAGCTACTCCACCAAGCATTGTCAGTCTACTCGCCCGTTTTACAGTGAAGGGATTGCGTTCAAATTATACCTCATCTTTTCACAAACAAATCAAATATCATTAATAATGCATCCTTATGTATTCTTTTATGAATAATAGCGATCATATTTTACACGAACGGTAAGTGAAACGTTAAAAGACGAAAAGAAAGCTGGGCGCGCCACGTTCTAGTGAACGTGTGCACGTTTGTTTACCTTTTGCCCTTCCCGTAGTAATTCTCTCTCTAAGGATCCCTCAGGGCTTTTTCCTCCAGACTTTTTCCAGAGACTGTTGACATCCAGTGGAAGCCATAAGTACTGCAACCTGTGTCCTATTCCCCATAGATTAATATTACATGGGCTTCAAAGTGAGAGGAGGGCAACAGAAAAAGGAATTCCGGACAGAAATTTCTCTGGTTTTTGCCTGCTATATCTGTTCTGGTATACCCACAGACTATATCTTAATGGTTTTATAAACTTCAGAGTGTTTCCTATCCAATAGTACTAATTATGTGAATATCCTAGTTTCTGGCCATGAGTGGCAGGCATTTAACTTTGGGCACGTCAGACAGGTGACAATTCGGAAAATGGGACCCTAGCTGGAAGAGGTTTTAAAATCTACAAGCTACTTTTTTTCTTTGTTGTTACAAGTTAAATATAGATAAATTGGGAACATGTTAGGCATTTCCAAAGAATTGGCATATCGTTCTTGTGGCCTCACTGTTAAAACGTTACGAGGTTATGTGGATCATCAGTCATTACACCGACAGGAAGCAAATGCAGTATCGCAATGTGACACGATGCAAGGGCCGTTAACATGTGAAAATCGTCATTGTCAGAAACAATGCCTTGAGCTGAAGGATCTTCTTGCTCATCTAAGGTCACACGTTTCAAAAAGAGAAAAGGTCAAATGCCCATTCAGAGACTGTGGCAAAGCATTTACATTAAGATCCTCTTTTACCTCCCACCTTTCAAGGCAGCATAGGTATGCTACAGCAGCGCATGTGTCCAATTACTCGGTTCATTCAGTGTGTTCTCATGATGCTGAAAGTCTTTTAGGTGTAGATCTTATTGATGAACGGCGAGAGGATATACTGAACCCGGCTGTTATGAAAAGTCTGTATATAAAAAAAACGGTGTGTTTTACATGAAGTTAAATGCCAAGTATCTAATTCTCTCTACGATACAAATGTTTGTTGATGAGATTAGTCTTAATGGATTTAGTCATCAGTACACTCAAGATCAACTCAAGGTTGCCCTTCAGTCTAATACTAACTCGAAAGAGTCAGACATTGAAGGTGTTTTAAAGACCTTGGAGGACACAGATTTGCATGTATCCTGTAGCTCTACTTTATCAATAGAATTTATGAGAAGGCAGTATTTCCAGGGGAATGTAACAATGTGCGCTGAGAGTCGGGAAGCAAGTTCAGGGAGTGCGTATTTGAATAAAATAAAACATAATACAAAACAAGACACACGAACAGCACACAGGAAACATAAACAATGATGCCTGGAGAAGGAACCAAAGGGAGGGACATATATAGGGCAGGTAATCAAGGAAGTGATGGAGTCCAGGTGAGTGATGACACGCAGGTGCGTGTAACGATGGTAACAGGTGTGCGCCATAACGAGCAGCCTGGTGACCTAGAGGCCGGAGAGGGAGCACACGTGACAGTACCCCTTCCCCGACGCTACAGCTGATGAATGCCGACCAAAATGACGAACCCGGGGATCAGGAGCAGACCAGTCACCTCTGCTGAGGCGCGGGAAACCTGTCAGTCCGGTTGAGACGCCGGGAGCATGGCGACCTAGAGCGTCGGAGAAAGAGCATACGTGACGGTACCCCCTCCCTGGCACATTTGGCTCCAGCCGCGGGACGCCAACCCAAGGGACGATTCCGGGGATCAGGAGCAGACCGGTCACCCCTGCTGATGTGCGGGAACCTGACAGACCGGCTGAGGCAGGGGGAGCCTGGCAATCCGGCTGAGGCACGAGAGCCTGATTAGCCTGTGGAAGCCAGGGAGCCTGGCGATCCGGCAGAGGCATGAAAGCCTGTAGTGGCTTCCGGACCCAACGTCATTCTTTTAATTCACTGTATCACAATTCCAGTGGGTCAGAAGTTTACATACACTAAGTTGACTGTGCCTTTAACTTGTTAGGGATCGGCTCATGAGGTGACCGTTTTGGAGAGCCTGGCGTGCCCAAAGTAAAATGCCTCCCATTCAGGCCCAGAAAATAGGATATGCACATATTTAGTACCATTGGATAGGAAACACTCTGAATTTTCCAAAAGTGTTAACCATTTGTCTGTGAGTAAAACAGAACGCATATGGCAGGCGAAACCCCGAGGAATTTCTGTCCTGGAAAAAGTGATTTTGACACATTGCTCATTTGGAACCCCTCCCTCATGAAAATGACCATATAAGGGCATATGAATGCAGTACCCATCGCTTCCTTTAGATGTCAACAGTCTCGAGACAGTGTAAAATTTCATTTTGGATGAATTAGACCAGAGAATAAGAGCAAACCAGGAAGTGTACTTTTTATGTCAACAGTACCCAGTTGAACGACAAGGCGCGCAGTGTCTTTTTTACCGTCTTTATCGATCAGTTTATATTCCGGTTGATTTATAATAGTAAATATACGTAAAAGTGTTCCTAAGGATACATTTAAAACTATGTTTGATTGTTCTTGGACAAGTTTATAGGTATAAGATGAATGAGTTTGCGTCACGTTTCAATGGAGGAGTGGAGGCTGTCGTTTCTGATTATAACGCTAAACCAAATGGAGGATTTATGGATAAAATACATTACTTTTTCTAACAAAAGAACCATGGATTGTCTTCGTTGGACACTTAGGATGACCTCAGCAGAAGTTCTTCAACAGGTAATTGATTTGTTTTCGCTGTGAAATGTGTTGTGTGTGCCATGATGGCTAATCGATTCATGGCTATGGGAAAAATATGTGAGGTGCTACCCTCAAACAATCAAATGTGCTGCTTTCACCGTGAAGCCTTTTTGAAATCTGACAACGCTGTGATATTGCCAAAAAACAGAGCTTTTGATGAGTATGGAACACTTGTATATTGGTGGATCCTATAGTAAATTTGTGGGCAGATCTGAGCCACAAAAGCGTGTGTGAGCAAGGAGGCCTACAAACCTGACTCAGTTACACCAGCTCTGTCAGGAGGAATGGGCCAAAATTCACCCAACTTATTGTGGGAATAGTAATTGAGTGTATGTAAACTTCTGACCCACTGGGAATGTGATGAAAGAAATAAAAGCTGAAATAAATCATTCTCTCTACTATTATTCTGACATTTCACAGTCTTAAAATAAAGTGGTGATCCTAACTGACCTAATTGTGAAAAAATGAGTTTAACTGTATTTGGCTAAGGTGTATGTAAACTTACGACTTCAACTGTAAATAGTCCAGGTGGCCATTTGATTAATTGCTCAGCAGTCTTGGGGGTAGAAGCTGTTAAGGAGCCTGTTGAACCTAGACTTGGCGCTCCGGTACCACTTGCCGTGCGGTAGCAGAGAGATCAGTCTAGGACTTGGGTGACTGGAGTCTTTGACAATTCCTCTGTAGCGTTAGATACCAAGCAGTTGCCATACCAGGTGGTGATGGAACCGGTCAGGATTCTCTTGATGGTGCAGTTGTAGAACTTTTTGAGGATCTGGGGACCCATGCCAAATCGTTTCAGTCTCCTGAGAGGGAAAAGGTGTTGTCATGCCCTCTTCATGACTGTCTTGGTGTGTTTGGACCATGATAGTTTGTTGGTGATGTGGACACCAAGGAACTTGAAACTCTCAAAACCCTTCACTTTAGCCCCGTCGATGTAAATGGGGGCCTGTTCGGCCCTCGTTTTCCTGTAGTCCACAATCTCCTTTGTCTTGCTCACATTGAGGGAGAGGTTGTTGGCCTGGCACCACACTTACAGGTCTTTGACCTCCTCCCTATAGGCTGTCTCATCGTTGTTGGTGTTTAGGCCTACCACTGTTGTGTCATCAGCAAACTTAATGATGGTGTTGAAGTCATGCTTGGCCACGCCGTCATGGGTGAACAGAGAGTACAGGAGGGAACTAAGCACGAACCCCTGAGGGGAGCCGGTGCTGAGGATCAGCGTGGCAGATGTGTTGTTATCTACCCTTACCACCTGGGGGCGGACCGTCAGGAAGTCCAGGATCCAGTTGCAGAGGGAGGTGTTTAGTCCCAGGGTCCGTAGCTTGGTGATGAGCTTTGTGGGCACTATGGTGTTAAATGCTGAGCTGTAGTCAATGAACAGCATTCTCACATAGGTGTTCCTTTTGTCCAGGAGGGAAAGGGCAGTTTGGAGTGCGATTGAGATTGCATCATCTGTGGATCTGTTGGGGCGGTATGCGAATTGGAGTGGGTCTACGGTTTTTCGGTGGTGTTGATGTGATGTGATGTGAGCCATGACCAGCCTTTCAAAGCACTTCATAGCTACCGACATGAGTGCTACGGGGGGGTAGTCATTTAGGCAGGTTACAATCACATTCTTGGGCACAGGGACTATGATGCTCTGCTTGAAACATGTAGGTATTACAGACTCGGTCAGAAAGAGGTTGAAAAACCGTCTGGCCCCGCGCCCTTGTAAACGTTGACCTGTTTAAAGATCTTGCTCACATCGGCTACGGAGAGTGTGATCACACAGTCGTCCGGAACAGCTGGTGCTCTCATGCATGCTTCAGTGTTGTTTACCTCGAAGCAAGATAAAAAGGTATTTAGCTCGTCTGGTAGGCTTGCTTCACTGGGCAGCTCGCGGGTGGGTTTCCCTTTGTAGTCTGTAATAGTTTGCAAGTGCTGCCACATCCGACGAATGTCAGAGCCGGTGTAGTAGGATTCACTTAGTCCTATGTTGACGCTTTGCCTGTTTGATGGCTCGTCTGAGGGCATAGCGGGAGTCCATATTAGTGTCCCACTCCTTGAAAACGGCAGCTCTAGTCTTTAGCTTGGTGCGGATGTTGCCTGTAATCCATGGCTTCTGGTTGGGATATGTACGTATGGTCACTGTGGGGACCACGTCTTCAATGCACTTATTGATGAAACCGGTGACTGAGGTGGTATACTCCTCAATGACATTGGATGAATCACACAACATATTCCAGTCTGTGCTAGCAAAACAGTCCTGAAGCGTAGCATCCGCGCCATCGGACCACTTCCGTATTGAGTGAGTCATTGGTACTTCCTGCTTTAGTTTTAGCTTGTAAGCAGGAATCAGGAGGATAGTTATGGTCAGATTTGTCAAATGGAGGACGAGGGAGGGATTTGTATGCGTCTCTGTTTGTGGAGTGAAGGTGGTCTAGAATTTGTTTTCCTCTGGTTGCACATGTGACATGCAGGTAGAAAGTTTGCCTGCATTAAAGTCCCCGGCCACTAGGAGCGCCGCATCTGGATGAGCATTTTCTTGTTTGCTTATGGCCTTATACAGCTCGTTGAGTGCGGTCTTAGTGCCAGCATCGGTTTGTGGTGGTATATAGGCCGCTACAAATATAATAGATGAGAACTCTCTTGGTAGATAGTATGGTCTACAGCTTATCATGAGGTACTCTACCTCAGGCAAGCAATACCTCAAGACTTCTTTAACATTAGACTTTGCACAGACGTTATTGAGAAAAATTCACACATCCCGACCCCTCGTCTTACCAGACTTAATTACTCTGTCCTGGCGATACACAGAAAAACCAGACAGCTCTATATTATTTGTGTCATCGTTCAGCCTCGACTCGGTGAAACATAAAGATATTTATTTTTTATGTCCTGTTGGTAGGTAGTCTCGACCGTAGATCATCGAGTTTGTTTTCCAGTGATTTCACGTTGGCCAATAGAACCGATGGTAATGACGATTTACTCACTTGCCTACGAATCCTAACAAGGCATCCCAACCTTCTCCCTCGGTATCGCCGCCTTTTCATCACGTGAATGACGGGGATTTGTACCTGTTCTCCAGAAAGCATTATATCCTTCGCGTTGGACTCATTAAAGAAAACACTGTCTGTCACGATCTTCATGGACGGACCAAGGCGCAGCATGCCGGGTGGAGTTAAACATATTTATTTCGTTAACTCACTCAATACAAAACAACAAACGAAGATCAAAACGTCTAGCACCAACGGCACATACACAGAGTCACCTTCACCTACAAAAAGAACATAGAATGCCCACCCCAGATCACACCCTGACCAAACCAAAATGAGACATAAAAAGGCTCCAACAGGTCAGGGCGTGACAGTACCCCCCCCCCCAAAGGTGCAGACTCCGTCCGCAAAACCTGACCCTATTGGGGAGGGTCTGGGTGGGCATCTATCCTTGATGGCGGCTCTGGTGCGGGACGTAGACCCCGCACCACCTCTGGCTCCCTCGTTGCGGGACCCGGACTGGGGACCCTCGTTGCGGGCCCCGGACTGGGCACCCTCGTTGCGGGCCCCGGACTGGGCACCCTCGTTGCGGGCCCCGGACTGATCCATGGAGCAGGCACTGGATACCTGGTGCGTGGAGCTGGAACAGGACGTGCCGGGCTCTGAAGGCGCACAGGGGACCTGGTGCGTGGA
Organism: Brachymystax lenok tsinlingensis; assembly: GCA_030435695.1. Classification (NCBI taxonomy): domain Eukaryota; kingdom Metazoa; phylum Chordata; class Actinopteri; order Salmoniformes; family Salmonidae; genus Brachymystax; species Brachymystax lenok. The sequence continues at coordinate 50,907,818 of CM059797.1, forward strand.
GCAGGATGTGCCGGACTCCGAAGGCGCACAGGGGGCCTGGTGCGTGGAGCAGGGACAGGACGTGCCGGGCTCTGAAGGTGCACAGGGGACCTGGTGCGTGGAGCAGGGGCAGGACGTGCCGGGCTCTGAAGGCGCGCACAGGGGACCTGATGCGTGGAGCAGGGACAGTCCTCACCGGCTCTGAAGGCGCACAGGGGACCTGATGCGTGGAGCAGGGACAGGCCTCACCGGGCTCTGAAGGCGCACAGGGGGCCTGATGCGTGGAGCAGGGACAGTGCATGCTAGGCCCACAACGCGCACAGGAATCCTGGAGCGTGGGACAGGGACAGTGCATGCTGGGCTCTGAACACGCACAGGGATCCTGGAGCATGGGACAGGGACAGTGCATGCTGGGCTCACAACACGCACAGGGATCTGGGAGCGTGGAACAGGGGCAGGATACACTGGGCCGTGAAGACGCACTGGAGGTCTCGGGCGTACAGCCTGCACAACCCGTCCTGGCTGAATGGATAAATCCACTCTGCACCTGCGGGGCGCTGGCACAGGACGTACTGGGCTGTGGAGACGCACCGGAGACACAGTACGCAGAGCCGGCGCAGGATATCCTGGTCCGAGGAGGCGTACTGGAGGCCAAGAGCGCTGAGCCGGCACACTCCTCCCAGGCTGAACACTCCTACCGCAAGAACGATGCGGAAGCTGGCATGTCGCGCACCGGGCCGTGAACACGCACTGGCAACACCGTGCGTTTCGCCGCCTCACACGGTGCCCTACCAGTGCGCTGCTCCCTCAGGTCTCCAACCTGGCCCAGCCAAACTCCCCGTGTGCCCCCCCCCCAAAAAATTTGGGGGCTGCCTCTCGGGCTTAAAGGCCAGCCGTGTTCCCGTATATTTTTGCTCATAGAAGCGCCGCTCCTTCTTTGCTGCCTCCAGTCCCTCATTCGGACAGCAGTATTCCCCCGCCTGCCTCCCGGGTCCCTTCCCGTCCAGGATCTCCCATGTCCAGGACTCCAGATGGGCACACTGCTTGGTCTCTTGGTGGTGGGAAGTTCTGTCACGATCTTCATGGACGAACCAAGGCGCAGCGTGCCGGGTGGAGTTAAACATATTTATTTCGTTAACTCACTCAATACAAAACAACAAACGAAGATCAAAACGTCTAGCACCAACGGCACATACACAGAGTCACCTTCCCACCAGGCTGGAGGGAAAAATAGCTGCTTAAGTGTGGTTCCCAATCAGAGACAACGATAGACAGCTGTCCCTGATTGAGAGCCACACTCAGCCAAAACAAAGAAATACAAAAAGAACATAGAATGCCCACCCCAGATCACACCCTGACCAAACCAAAATGAGACATAAAAAGGCTCCAACAGGTCAGGGCGTGACATTGTCTAGATCAAGGTGAGTAATCGATTTTCTAATGTCCAGTAGCTCTTTTCGGTCATAAGAGGCCGTAAAATAAACTTTATGCACATAATAAGTTACACAATTGGTTAGGAGCCCATAAAACGGCAGCCATCCCATCCGGCCCCAATAAACATTGTAGGCCTGCATTTAAGTGTAGCCTACATAAGAATATACTAATGACAGCTAAGTGTCTTCCTACATTAAGACTGCCGATTCGAGGCCTCCGGACTTGGGATAAACTTCTTTAAATCCACCGTTGAGTCGCCCGTTGTACAGTGAAGAGAAAGCGTTCTAATTATACCTATCAACTTTGCCCAAACAAATCAAACATAATTTATATCATTTTATCTATATTAGTTATTATATTTCACACGGATAGTATCCTAAACGATATAAAAGGAAAATAAAGAGGAATGCGCACACGGTCTCGCCCACCAAAAATTATATTGACTTCCTGGGTCCTCTTACAAATTCTTCTTCTATAAGGCTCTGTTCCATGATACATGCATGAAACACTGTCTAAAGACTGTTGACATCTAGTGGAAGCCATAGGTACTGCAATCTGGGAGATATTTTACTGGAAATCCCATAGGGAGCCATTCAAAGTGAGGAAATGTCACCAAAAAAAGGTTTTTGCCCGCTATATCAGTTCTGTTATACTCACAGACATTATTTTAACAGTTTTAGAAGCTTCAGAGTGTTTCCTATCCAATAGTACTAATTATGTGCATATCCTAGTTTCTGGGCCTGAGTGGCAGGCATTTTACTTTGGGCACGCCAGACTCTCCAAAACCGACACCTCTGCTGCCGCTCCCTAAGAAGTTAAAAGAACTGCAATACTACCATCTGTACGATGATAATGAGAGTGCAAGCTACAATCCTACTGTACACTTTGTAATGCTCATCCTCCTCGAGTCAAATAATGCATATGTGATGAAGCAGATTATAAAAATGCATATAAAATGTTGTAGGACTACATTTAGGTGTACACGTCCATTTAATATAGCCTACAGTATGTAATATGATCATTGGGCAATAGCAGTGTATTATGTGCAATGTTGAAGAAAGAGGTAGCTCCTTATTAAACTCATTCATAATCTTCATTTTGAAGCAAAATGTACTTGCAGTAGTAGTGGCTGTCCAAAGGCAATTATGTCTGGCAGAAGTTATTGGACGAAACAAAGGCGCACATTAAGAATACTCCAATCGTTTGCCAATTCATCATCTTCACCAGAGGATATTAATGATTCTCAAGTGTTAGAAGATGTTCATCTGTAATTGAATCTCCACGAGGAGCCTAATCATGAAGAAGATGATGTGTATCTGGATTGCTTAAGTTCTTTTGATGAAAATCTTGTTGGTGATGATAGTGAAGAGACAAGTGACAGCTTTGATGAGGAAGAAGAGGATATGCAAGGTGTTATGTGAGTGGGAGTTGAGAAATTATATACCACAGAACACCCTCTCAGATCTTCTTGCTGTGCTGAAGGAATTCCATCCAAATCTACCAAAGCAAGCTCGTACTGTCCTACAAACGGCAAAAATAGAATCAGGAGGACTCATCCAGAACGTTATGGCCACCTTATACCGATCCGAACAAACACGAGAGCTTTAGTGAGTCGTGAAGTACCTGGTGAAACATGGATTTCATATGAGATGACAACTTTAGGCACAGAAGGTAGGCATTTTTTCTGAATTCTATCTGCATTTAAAGTCACCCGCAAAAATACAATAGCAACACGCAAATAGCATTCGATTTTTGACCCATTTGGTGTGCTGAAAGAATAACGTCTTGAACAGCATAATGTTGTATTAAGGGATGAATATATTTTTTGTACAGTACGTCCCACAAAGTGCGAACAGCTGCCAAATTCAATTAGTTTTGTCTTTCTCACAGTTGATTATGAAAAAGCTAAATTCAAAGCTAGGGAAGCGGAGACCAACATGGTTTTACTAAGCGACCCAGAAGAACGAACGCAGTCAACGGTCGAGAGAGTAAGATCTATTTATTGTGTCCATAACCTCTGATTTATTAGGACAATACAGTATATCCTGAATAATTATATTCACCTCATGAAAATTGTGTGATGTGATACACTTGCATGTGATATGACATTTACACAAGTTGTGAGAAATGTTTGGCTTGCGAGTGCTATAAAATAAATAGTGGTTATAATTACAGCAAAGTTATGTGAAGCATCTTCACGTTCACATTTTTGTGGTCTTGGGGTACGTATCTAAAATCATTTTCTATTTTCACCAGACCAAACAAGTGATACATTGATTTGGAGCCAGCACCTCCGAAAAGGCAACAGACTTTTCCAAGTGCAAGTGACCTGTGTCCAATTGTGTCTGTGCTTCCAGTCCCACCACCACCAATAAGTTTGCCAATACCTTCACCTCCCAGTAACTCTCCGTCTACAAGTAACCCTATGAGCCCTGTGAGCCACTCACTTCCTTTGAGTCACCCCCAATCTGCGAGATGCTCTCTGACTCCAAGTCATCCTCTCGTGCTGAGAGACCCGCTGCCTCCGAGCCACCCTTTGCCTGCTAGCCACTCTCTGTCTGCAGGTATGTCTTGCAAAATTCTTCGCTAATCCGATATTATAAAAATATTGCAATTGGGCGTTCAGCCTCGCTGAGTACATGTGGCCAAAGTTTGTAATTAGATGCTTTCTTGTCAGGAATTGATAGGTACTCGGTCAATGCGCTTGAAGATATGAAGAACAGACTAACAAAACTTGAGAAAAGGTCTCTCTCGATCAAGTACAGAGGCACTTTATCTGACGACATCAGCCTACCCTTACAAAACTAAGATGAACTTGATAACCTGGAACAAAAAAATGTAGGACCATCAAAGTCGAAAAGACTTGGTAAATTCACTCAATACAGTAATTACTTTCCTACTAATAGTGTCTCTCTTTCCATTACACATTTTAGTTTTTTTCCCTTAATTTTAGATTACATATCTGGGGACCATTGGAGGTTGTAATGTCCAAGCAACAACAAGAAGGATAATGACAGCACTGATAAGTCATGCTCTGGCAAGACAGCTCAACTGGAAAGGCACAAATTACAAAAGACCCTTTCGTAACCTGGGGCTAAGGAAGGTTGTTGCAGATACATCCGGGGGAATCTCACAAACATTTTCACTTTCTTTCAGGCACCTAGACATTTGTGATTTAAATGTTTGAAACTGCAACTGTTTCAACTCCATCTCCAACTATGGCCTAAAATGGTCATTATGTAGAATGTGTCGCCATGGGAACCTTGTCGACTATAATAAGTATGACAGGCTGCTTATATGTGTGTGGGGGGGGTTATCATAGCAGAAACCACATTTTACACTCGATCTTCCTACTAGACACCCGTAGCTTTCTCGTGATATATGGCAATCCTAAGATCCTATGATCTGACCCCTGCAATATGTCTGTATACTCTAGGGTATTCAAATGGACCTGTCACCGGGTCCGCAGAGTCTGGTCATCATCATATTGCATACCATACCCAGTTCACTGTTACAAATTAGATTTTTTTTCAGATGCAGTCAGGAAAAGCCCTATCCAACCCAGGCCTCAAGATGCAACAGTTGAAGGGGAGATCAAGATCTGGTTGAGGAACTCACTTGGTCGTGCAGGTGGACGCAATGAGCGGTTTGAAAGAAATATGAGGCAACAGACACAAGAAGAGTGAGCTCAATAAATTTGCTGTGAGAGCTGACTGGTAGAGGTGAGTTGACACTGACAACTATGCAGTGAGCATCACACAGTCATCCACTTGAACTATACCCTCTGTTAGTGTGAGACAAGTCTCTTTTAGGGTATAGGATAGTGAGTGCATGTGGGGTTGGTAGTTTTAGAATTTAGAATTGGTAGTAAAAAAGTTTTTTAAAAATGTGTTGTTATCGAGGGATAGTTGGGTTTTGTTATTGACGAGTGGGTTTGTGAGCAATGGCGGACTGGCTGTCGGGAGCACCGGGACATTTCCCGGTGGCCTGAGGGTCGTTTTGACCTGCCGTGAATAGTCAACTTGACCAGCGATAATATAGCAAGCAGGAATGAGTTGACGGAGAATCCACGCATCAGGCGCGACTCTCACTCTCTCGCTGCAGTGTCCCCGCGTGCCAAAAATGACATCAGGTCTCTCCACGACACACATAGCAACCGTCTACCTGCTTCTCTACCGATAACATTTTAGACAAGTCGCACGGCGACATGGACAGTCAGAAAATAAAAGGTGGAGCAGAGAGGGAGAGAATAAAAAAAGGGAAAGGCCCTTGCCACAGACGCAGCTAAATGCTGCAAAATAAGCGACATGTTCGCCAGTAAGGGATCAGGTCAGTCAAAAATACTAGCTAAAACACACACACTGATACAAACACACGACACCCAGCATGGCTAGCTAAGTAGCCTAGCTAATAATAGTGACACAGCAGCCGGTAGGCTAAACAGTTTGCACGTCTTACGTCTTCGTGGAGGAATTATATCATAGCAATGAGTGCAACATAGCGATCATAATATGACATTGAAGGCAATATGTTTAATAGTAGCCTGTGTGACACAGCACAGGCAATGACAAAGATCATTAGCGCCATTAGTACAGCTCTGGGAAAAATTAAAAGACCACTCCAAATTAAGAGACCATCATTGTTTCCAGAGCTGTATTAATGTAGCCTACTGATACACTAATGATAGTGAGTATAATAATAGAGTATTTTCTTTGCAAAGGTGGAGAAGGAAGCAGCAGCAGCACTAGAGCTTCAGGTGCTCCTGCAGAACTGGAGATGGTGGTCAGTTCAGAGTCAGACTCAGAGCAGGAACCTTCAGGTACAACTTAAGAGCACAAACCTAAACATGTAGACTATGATTTTAGATTCATATGTGCTTTATTTATGAGATTATCAGTAGGACTGTAATTGGGGGGGCATACAATCGATGACTGCACAAGTAAATCAAGTTTAAGTTTAGGAGCAACCTGATGTGCAGAGAGAGAGAGAGGTTCAGAGCCCAGTACAGGGAAAAATTAAAGGGACAGCGAAACCACTGAAAATACATTTGATTATTTTTACTTATTCTTGTCAGTACCACCCAAAACAAACCCCTCAATCCCAATGTATTTCACTCCAAAGATGGCACAAACAGAAAATGGCTGACATACAATTAAGTAACTCACTCCTTGTTCTGCTCAGTATGTCTTGCATTCGCAAAACCTTCAGCCAGTGATAGTGCATTTGTCAAAGGAAGCATGTAGGCCTGGAAACATGCCCATCAGAGAGTACAGGAACATGAGAGAAGCAAGACCCATAGAGAAAGTGCAGAAGCCTTTTTTCTCAGAGCCAGCAAAGCAGACATCCTTACCCTTCTGAGTGATAAGCAAATGTCAGTTCAACGAGACCAGGTCAGAAAGAGGAGGCAGGTCATGGAACGTGCGATTGATGTAGCTAAAGTTATTGGTAAATGTGGGCTCAGCTACAGAGGGGACACAGACACGAAGCTGCATATAACTTGGAAAACACGGCCGTCAATCATGGCAAGTTTCTTGAGCTTATATTGTTGCTAAGCAAATATGATGTCTGCCTACAAGAGCATGTTAGTGATTGCATTGAGACGAGCAAGAAGCAGATGGGAAGTAAAGGAAGAGAGTCCTTGGTAACTATGATGTCCAAAACAACAGAAAATAAAGTCATTGAAGTCATCAGAACGTTGATTCAGCAGACACTTGCTGTTGAAGTGAGAAAGGCAGGGATGTTCTCAATACAAATGGACACAACACAGGATTTAACATCCACAGACCAGTGTGCAGTAGTTCTGCGATACGTCACTGATGTTGTCCACGAGAGACTCATTGCGGTCATTGACTGTGAGTCATCGACTGCACGGTACTTTGTGGACCTTGTGAAACAGACCCTTGAGAAGATGGACATAGATATCAAACAGTGTGTTGGTAATGCAACAGACGAAGCAGCTAATATGCAGGGACAATACAGGGGCTTCTCTGCATTGCTTACAGGAGAGTCTCCTAACCAAATACACATATGGTGTTACTCACATGTCCTCAACCTTGTGCTAACTGACACCACTGGGGTTGTTGTGGCAAGTGAATCCCTTTTCTCACTACTGAATGACTTTGCAGTGTTAGTTCGAGATTCCTACAAGTGCATGAAGCTATGGGAGGAAACCAGTGAGGACAGGAGACACAGACGGCTTGATGTAATTGGTAAAACACGCTGGTGGGCCAAAGACGAGGCCTTGAGGAAAGTATTTGGAAGATTTGCACTTTACATGGATGTGGTCATCACTATGGAAAGAATTGAAAAGGACCATAAAACCTGCCATCCGAAGCAAGGCCGAAGTGTACAAAGATGCTCTCCTAAAGTATGAAACCATATTTACAGCTGAGGTTTTTCTCCGGATTTTTGAGCAGACATCCCCTCTCTCTAAATACTTGCAAACAAGTGGCATGGATATTGTAACAGCACAGCACTTGGTGACGGGAACAGAGAATAACCTGAGAAAGTGTGCCCGAGACTTTGAGGGTGTGAAGAGGGCAGCAGACGACTTTGTTGAGTGGGTCAATGGCATTGTGGAGGAACAGCAGGACTGTGATGCCGAAGCTCAGACTGCTCTCCCAGAGAGGAGAACAAAAAAAAGAGAAAACCAGGTGAGTTGGCAGAAGACGAACCCATTGCTAATGCAGACATGGATTACAAAATCAAGATCCACAATGTGGTACTGGACACTGTTGTTGAAAGTATTCACCGCCGTTATGCAGCAAATGCAGTGCTGTGTGCAGATGTCTCCTGCATGAATCCAAAGCATTTTCCTGAGATCAGAGAAAAGGGCCTTCCAAAGACAGCCATGAAGGAGCTCAGCAAATGCTTACTGAAATTTGATGAACATGCCACTGTTGAGGCATTGCAGGCTGAACTGATCGGCCTTGCACAACAGTGGGAAAGACTGAAACCGTCAGCATTGGAGGAGTACAACACCAGGGCTCCTCACCCTATCCATCACTCAGGTGGCTTGTGAGAGAACCTTCTCCACCCTGGAATTTGTGAAGAACCACCTAAGAACTCCTTCACTCAAGAGAACCTTGAAGCGTTCCTTTTGAATTCAACAGAAAAGGAGATTCTTATGGAACTTGACAAAGATGACATCATTGACAAGATGGCAGAGAGCAGTGAGTTACTGGTTTACTAGTGGTAATTACTTACTGGTTACTCTGAAGTAGCTATGCTATGACTCTTCCTTAACAGGCTGACAAGGGTGAAGTAAATTTTCTGTGAGTTAAAGCTTTGTACAAAGGCATGTTTTTTTGGACTTTTGTATTATACTTGCAGTTATGTAGCCAATGTTCAATTACATTGACTCAGTGTATAGATGTGTTTATTTTTGTGCTGTTTGCTTTATGGACACCAGTGAGTGAATATTGTAATCTACATTTTTTTGTAGAGGAGTGCTTTTTTTTCTTTTTTTTTTTTTTTTGTAGCTTATGTTCAAGTTCAGTGAATGTGTGTTTGAAGTTTTTTGATACTTTTGATATGCTTGATACTTGAATATAAAGATAATCATTTGAACATTTTAGCTAACTGTATATCTCATTCTCTTTTTAAAAAAGTGTAGGCTAATTGTTTAGTGTGCCTAGCCTTGTACATTTGTATGTGCTATGATTGGTGTATTCCTAGTGAGTTTTTGAGGGTGCACCCATAGCATACCTTGAAAACTCAGTGTTCAGATAGGCTAGTTGTTGGTCAGTCCCAAATGTTTGTATTTTGTAATGTGGATAACTTTCTTCCCAGATGAACATAGTGGCCAAATGTATAACTAGTTTGGTACCCGTTACATCAACAAATAGGGTTAGCCTACAAAATTAGCAGTCTGGTGGTTTGCGTGAACAGAGTGGCCTGGGATGGAGTCAAATTCCCGGCCTGAATTATTGTTTCAGTCCGCCCCTGTTTGTGAGCGTAGGGCAATTAGTGTGTATTTGGGGGTTTTAGCAGTGGGAGTATGAGGTTAGGCAGTTACTAGTTAGTGTGTGATAACGTAAGTGGTAGTTCCTAGTGAGTGTGGTGCTGTTGTTGGGTATGTATTATGAGAAGAAGCAGTCTGTGTTTGTGCTGTTGTTGGGCATGTAGTAGGATAAGTAGTGGTCTGTGCTTGTGCTGCTGTTGGGTATTTAGTATGAGAAGCGGTTAGCTAGCTATTCTCAAGTTCTGTGCGTTTACAAGGTAATATAACAGAGTGACTGTATGGCAGTTGTTGTGAAGTAGCTACTGTGGTAGTGGTGGTATGGTGGTTTTTCCATCAATCATTATTTACCTTTCTACTACAGTACCAATTCTAAATCAACTACAAACCCCAGACTCACTGACCATCAAACCTGACCTCACAACCGGGTTCGTAACATATGTTAATCTGTGTCCCTCAATTTCGTATCATATTTTGCATGGGCAACAGGTAGAGGTAAACCTGCACATTCCGTGTAATATTTTATGACACATGTAGATGGCAATTAACTTGGTTTCTAAAAAAATATTCTGTGCATATATTTACAATAGTATATTCATATAATTTTTTTCATATAGGGTTAGTGTATATGTAAATAGTATTGTAAATATCATATGCACGTTCATATTTAAGTGCAGGAATGTTTTTCCGAAACCAAGTTTAGCACCATCTGTGGACCATGTGTCGTAAAATATTACACAAATATGATACGAAATTGAGGGACATAGATTAGCGTACACTATGTTACGAACCCAATTGTGAGGTCAGGTTGGGCTATGCTATACCCTAAAAGAGACTTGTCTCACTCTAACAGAGGGTATAGTTCAAGTGGGTGACTGTGTGGTGCTCACTGCAGAGTTGTCAGTGAGGTGGCCCTTCATCACTTCAACTCATCTGCACTCTAACGGACTGAGAGAGACTCCAATGGGAGGAGCTAACAACACACTCAGACAAGACGGGGGGAAAGAGAGCAAGGGGAGCACAAGCGAAGCTGAGATGTTGCTACACAGTAGAGGTCAGAGAAACAGTAGGGGCGGAAACATGGAGAGAGAGAACACTGGAACTACTTCGTCTCAGAGGGTGTCCGTGTACAGATACGTAACAGCCCAGTATCAGCCTAGTCCTTGAGGATCACGTCTAAAATTTGGTTGCCGGAACCAAGCTCAAGGTCAAAATGGGAATTGTGTTTACATTTTAGCCCCACAGTCAACCTCAGCTTTTTCTGATGTGAACACAGCCTGAGAAACTGTCTGTCAGTATACATGAGAATCATACGTTCTGTATACTCTGTCCAGCAGCTGATGTGTTTGTAATTGTCTGTGGTGTGTCACTGTATAATTAAACCATGGTTGTGCATGTTGAAGTTGTAAACTCACTTTGAAAGCAAACTTTCTTAACTGTTATTTAATATTTACAATAAAATGTATTGAATTTGAACATGTTGTGGTATTTAATTTATGTTTAGGACATTTTTGGGACTTAAAATATATATTTTATACCTGCAGAATTAACAGGTTTACTGCAACTGTTTGGGTAGACTGCGGGTAATATTTGGGAATATATCACTAGGCCATCAATAAACTTTCATTTGGACCGTAATGAGCCCGAGGGCAGGCCAAATCACATAAGGGCTTCTTGTGGGCTGGTACTGGGCTGCCCACACTTACTTGGGGCTGAATAAGGGCTGCCAGCACAGGGCCAGCAATTAGGGGCCAACTATTTGCCCGTGAGCAAAAACCCACGGGCCCAGTGCATGTAGCCCAAGGCGGGCATTTATTACAGCCCAAAGTGGAACCCTACGATGCCAACCTGGGTGTGTTTGCTGGGTGGGATTGGGATTGACCTTTCCCCTTTGATGAGGTCATCACCCTGAGTCGGATCTGCACAATGAGACTCTACCACATGTTGAGTGGGCTGTATCGTTTTGCTGTATTTGTACCGTTAGGTTGAAAGTAAAGGAAAGTAATATTGAAATGCATGTGGGCTGAATTACGTGAACTCTCTGAACATTGTGAGTTTGGGGCTATGCTAGAGGACGTGCTCCGTGACAGATTAGTCTGTGGCATTAATGAGGACCGCATACAGCGCCGTTTGCTGGGGGAAGCCACACTGACTTGCAAGAGAGCATTGGAACTACCTCAAGGGATGGAGATGGCCACTATTAATGCAAAAAATATTCAAAAGGCCAACAGTGGAAGTTGTGCAGTGCATCAGGTGACAAAAGAGGCGTCAGGAAAAAGGGGAAAAGCAGTGGAATGTTTCAGATGTGCAGGAAACAAACATCATTACTCCCATTCAGTTCTCTTGCTGGGCAGCTCCAATCGTTCCCGTTCTGAAAAGTGACAGCTCGGTGCATTTATGTAAGGACTACAAACTAGATCAAACCATCAACAGGGCCTTTAAGCTGGACACTTACCCACTGTGGCGGGTGGAGGACCTGTTCGCGACGCTTGCACGAGGCAACACGTTCTCAAAGCTTAACATGAGTCACACTTACCAACAGCTCCTCCTGGACGAGGACTCAAAAGAGAATGTCACAGTCAACAGGCACAAAGGCTTGTTCAGGTAGAACCGCTTGATTTTCGGAGCGGCATCCAGTCCTGCCATTTTCCAGAGGACAATGGACAATCTGCTGCAGGGGATCCCTCATGTAGCAGTGTACCTGGACGACATCCTGGTTACAGGGGAGACGGAGGAGGAGCACCTCCACCATCTGGATCAGGTGTTAAAGAGTTTCTCCAAGGCAGGGCTACCTAGGTCACAAAATCACAGCGCAGGGTCTGTGTCCTGTGGAGGTCGTTCCTGTGCATGGCGAACTACTATGGTAAGTTCCTCCCTGAGCTGTCAACAGTGATGGCTCCTCAAAGACTGTAAATGGAAGTGGGGGCCAGCACAAGAGAACAATTTCAATGAAGTGAAAGCACTACTACAATCAGCACAACTGCTGGTTCATTTTGACCAAGACAAAGAGATCATTCTGTCATGTGCTGAGAAGGGTTATTCACAGTTAGACAAGGAAGGTCTGGCCATAGTCTTTTCTGTGAAACGCTTTCATCAGTACCTCTACGGTCATCATTTCACCATATGCACTGACCACAAACCACTGATGAGCTTTTTCAGTGAATCAAGATGTATACCTCTCATGGCTTCAGCAAGGATACAGTGCTGGGCCCTCACACTGTCAGCTTACCAGTACACCATTGTGTACAGAGCGGGGAAGGACAATGCAAACGCATACACGCTCAGCCGTCTCCCACTACCAGAGATGCCCGCCACAACTGTGGTGCCTCCCGAGACAATTTTCCTAATGGAGAGATTGTCAAACTCACCTGTGAATGCCAAACAGATCAAACAGTGGACAGACCGGGATCCTATCCTGGTCCAAGTGAAAAGATTCCTTATGCAGGGTTGGCCTCATGTCATAGAGGATGATCGAATGAAACCTTATGCAAAGCGTAAAAGCGCAGGATGGCAGCATACTCTGGGGGTCCAGAGTGGTTGTTCCACCCGCTGGCCGATCACAAGTCATGGATGAGGTCCATGAGGCTCACCGGGTGCCTCCCGGTGAGATCTTACATCTGGTGGCCTAACATGGATCAAGACATAGAAAACAAAGTGAAATCATGCTCTGAGTGCCAGATCATGCTCTGAGTGCCAGATGTCCGCAGTGCTCTGTTTCACTCGGCCTCAAACGGCTTAGCGGAGTGGGCCGTTCAGACACTGAAAGTGGGGCTAAAAAGGATGACTGGGGGAACAATCACAACTAAGCTCTCTCGGTTCTTGTTCCAGTACCGCATCATGCCACAAACAACAACAGGACAGGCATCAGCTGAGATGTTGATGGGCAGAAAGCCAAAAGCTCACCGGGATCTACTGTGTCCGGACATCAAAGCACAAGTGGAACGGAAGCAGGAGAAACAAAAAGAGAGACATGACCACCACGCGAGGGAGAGACAGTTAAAACCCAATGACACTATCTACAACGCTGGTTGCCAGGTATCATTCTGAGTCAGAGTGATCCAGTCTCCTTTGTGGTCAAACTGACTGATGGTCGAATCATGCGCAGACACCAGTACCACATCCGCCTGCACTATGACAAAGAAAATACCATGTTTTCAGTATTTGAGGAACAGGGGCATTCAGCGGTTCCAGCAGAGGGTATTGGACTTTCTCTCACAAACACCCAACCCGCTCCTGTGCCCTCAGACCCAGCTCCACTGGGACATGCCTTCCCTGTGTCTCGTGGCACACCAGGAGTACTGCGCAAAACACAAGTAGTCACAAGCCTCCGGAAAGACTAACTCTGTAGTTGAGACTGAGAGTCTTGTGGTGTAAATGTTTGTTTGGAACAGCAGACCTAGTTGAAAAGAAATAAAGACTGTTTGTTTACATTTATGGTAACACTAGAGTGAAGAAGAGAAAACACTGATGTGGTTTTCTGGTTAACCTTATGTTCTTTCCTTACAGGGGTGATTGAAATGAAGGGGGGAGAAGTGTTGTAGTGTGGACACTATATAAATAATTACATTGAATATTTATTGTACTTACCTGCAGTATAGTATGATTATTATTGGCATTGCATTTACCATGACCGATTATTTGTTTTTCTATGTAGCCCACATTCTTTCAATATTTCGATAATAATGCACTTGATTCCTCCATTATTTTAATGATGGAGGGTCATTTGATTTCCAGTTTTTAGGCTTAAAGTATTTAAAAAATGATTGACGAGAAAAGTATGGTCCAACCCATTGGGTATCTCACCGCACCCTCATATAACATGTCTTGAAAATATGTAGATAGAAGGATTCAACTTAAATGTACAGTGGGGAAAAAAAGTATTTAGTCAGCCACCAATTGTGCAAGTTCCCTCACTTAAAAAGATGAGAGAGGCCTGTAGGTACACTTCAACTATGACAGACAAAATGAGGAAAAAAAATCCAGAAAATCACATTGTAGGATTTTTTATGAATTTATTTGCAAATTATGGTGGAAAATAAGTATTTGGTCACATACAAACAAGCAAGATTTCTGGCTCTCACAGACCTGTAACTTCTTCTTTAAGAGGCTCCTCTGTCCTCCACTCATTACCTGTATTAATGGCACCTGTTTGAACTTGTTATCAGTATAAAAGACACCTGTCCACAACCTCAAACTGTCACACTCCAAACTCCACTATGGCCAAGACCAAAGAGCTGTCAAAGGACACCAGAAACAAAATTGTAGACCTGCACCAGGTTGGGAAGACTGAATCTGCAATAGGTAAGCAGCTTGGTTTGAAGAAATCAACTGTGGGAGCAATTATTAGGAAATGGAAGACATACAAGACCACTGATAATCTTCCTTGATCTGGGGCTCCACGCAAGATCTCACCCCGTGGGGTCAAAATGATCACAAGAACGGTGAGCAAAAATCCCAGAACCACACGGGGACCTAGTGAATGACCTGCAGAGAGCTGGGACCAAAGTAACAAAGCCTACCATCAGTAACACACTACGCCGCCAGGGACTCAAATCCTGCAGTGCCAGACGTGTCCCCCTGCTTAAGCCAGTACATGTTCAGGCAAGTCTAAAGTTTGCTAGAGAGCATTTGGATGATCCAGATGAGGATTGGGAGAATGTCAGATGAAACCAAAATAGAACTTTTTGGTAAAAACTCAACTCGTCGTGTTTGGAGGACAAAGAATGCTGAGTTGCATCCAAAGAACACCATACCTACTGTGAAGCATGGGGTGGAAACATCATGCTTTGGGGCTGTTTTTCTGCAAAGGGACCAGGACGACTGATCCGTGTAAAGGAAAGAATGAATAGGGCCATGTATCGTGAGATTTTGAGTGAAAACCTCCTTCCATCAGCAAGGGCATTGAAGATGAAACGTGGCTGGGTCTTTCAGCATGACAATGATCCCAAACACACCGCCTGGCAACGAAGGAGTGGCTTCAGAAGAAGCATTTCAAGGTCCTGGAGTGGCCTAGCCAGTCTCCAGATCTCAACCCCATAGAAAATCTTTGGAGGGAGTTGAAAGTCCGTGTTGCCCAGCGACAGCCCCAAAACATCACTGCTCTAGAGGAGATCTGCATGGAGGAATGGGCCAAAATACCAGCAACAGTGTGTGAAAACCTTGTGAAGACTTACAGAAAACGTTTGACCTCTGTCATTGCCAACAAAGGGTATATAACAAAGTATTGAGATAAACTTTTGTTATTGACCAAATACTTATTTTCCACCATAATTTGCAAATAAATTCATAAAAAATCCTACAATGTGATTTTCTGGATTTTTTTTCCCTCATTTTGTCTGTCATAGTTGGAGTGTACCTATGATGAAAATTACAGGCCTCTCTCATCTTTTTAAGTGAGAGAACTTGCACAATTGGTGGCTGACTAAATACTTTTTTTCCCCACTGTATATAGTAAAACTCACACCCAAGTTTCTAACACACCGCCCATAACTTTTGGACTTTATATCATGAATCATGAGTCACTGTTAGTTTTACATGAGACATGACTCTGCCGTTGTGCTGTAAAATTTGTCTCTTACAAGGAACCCAAACCATCTGCGCGCATGCGCCATCGTGCATAAATGTATTTTGCCCCCCCCCACACTAAACGCGATCACGACACGCAGGTTAAAATATCAAAATAAACTCTGAACCAATTACATTAATTTGGGGACAGGTCGAAAAGCATTAAACATTTATGGCAATTTAGCTAGCTAGCTTGCACTTGCTAGCTAATTTGTCCTATTTAGCTAGCTTGCTGTTGCTAGCTAATTTGTCCTGGGATATAAACATTGAGTTGTTATTTTGCCTGAAATGCACAAGGTTCTCTACTCCGACAATTAATCCACATATAAAACGGTCAACCGATTCGTTTCTAGTCATCTCTCCTCCTTCCAGGCTTTTTCTTCTCTTGACTTTATATTGCGATTGGCAACTTTCATGAATGAGGTGCATTACCGCCACTGACCTCGTTCGTCTTTCAGTCACCACGTGGGTATAACCAATGAGGAGATGGCACGTGGGTACCTGCTTCTATAAACCAATGAGGAGATGGGAGAGGCAGGACTTGCAGCGCAATCTGCGTCACAAATAGAACTGACTTCTATTTTATCGCTTGGCAACACAGACACTCGTTTGGGTGCAATAATTGAATAATATAGATTTATACATTTATTTTGCAATGCTCGCGCAAGCAACGCGAGCGGTGTAGTCAGCCTGTTATATAATAAATTCTGTACATTAGTGTCACATCTTCTCCTGCTCCTCCCCTCCGGCGTACGAAGTCACCAGAATACTAACCACCGGTCTTGGGATTCAACATTACGCACACCTGGCACTCACCATTACGCGCAGATGTTAATCATTATGATTCACACCTGGGCTTCATTACCTTCATTTCCTCCCCTTTATATGTCACTCCCTTATGTTTTCTCACCAGTTGGTATTGTTATTGTTTACTGCCGTGTAGCCTTATGGAATTGTCTCGTTACTGGTTTTGTTGATTTATTAAACGTTTCACCTGCACCTGCTTCCCGACTCACAGCTCCGTTATTACAATAAGTTTATACTGGATTAAGCATACATTTTCATTAACTGTAATTTCGTTAGTTAATCTCTTTCTAAAAGTTGGATAAGCTTTCTGCAAGGTTTTGTATATCTTAACTATCATCATGACATTTTGTCAGTTCATTTTGTTTGTTCATGCAAATGACTGCCAGTCTCATGGTAATTGACCGTTAATTAATTTAAACATGTTTAGCTCTCATTTGGAACATTTACATTTAAAAGTCGTATAAATC
Source organism: Brachymystax lenok tsinlingensis (assembly GCA_030435695.1). Lineage (NCBI taxonomy): Eukaryota > Metazoa > Chordata > Actinopteri > Salmoniformes > Salmonidae > Brachymystax > Brachymystax lenok. The sequence continues at coordinate 50,925,029 of CM059797.1, forward strand.
CATTTAATATAGCCATCAATAAAATCCATTATTTATTTAGTTGTGATAGGCCTATAAACCTGGGAATGTCTTAGAAATCAAAACTTAAGGGCTGCTTGATGCAACTCTATATTGATGATTTGTGTCACGATCTTGTGGAAGGACGGACCAAGGTGCAGCGAGTGTAGGGTTCCACAATTTTAATCAAAAGTGAAACCATCAAAAAACAACAAACAAACACCAGATCGTAACGTCAATGTGTAGCGCACAAGCACTAACAGAAACACATTCAAATAATAACCCACACCCACAGGTGGGGAGAAAACAAACTATATAGGATTCCAAATTAGAGGCAATGACAAACAGCTGCCTCTAATTGGGAACCAACTCAAAACCAAACATAGACACACCTAAACAACCCTGGGCACGTCCTGGCCCAAAACCCCATAGAGAACCCAGAGGGCTCTCTATGGCCAGGATGTGACAATTTGGAAAAAGTTGCAAAAAAAGCCATGTGCTCTGATCTTTGCACTTCCAGTGGAGAGAGAGCGAGACAATTGCATTGCTGCTATGCTTGTGTAGCAAGAAAGTTACGGTCAATCCGACCTCTGCATTGGCCATGCAGCATTTACGGTGATAATGGCCTCTTCAGAAGTCAGGGCATTCATACTTCTTGCGCTTCGCGGAGCACCGCAGAGATGTTGTGGAGGAAGTTGACAAGGAAGTGAGTTTGTGTTTATACAGGACCTCCCGTCCTCACCTACCGTCAACCAATCATGTCAATGCAGAGCAATACTGAGCCCTCTGCATTGTTATACAATTTTAGAAGCGTACGGCGATGCAGTCTGGAGCTCAATTAGGCTTTTACATGCCTCTGGAGGCTCACACCATCCAAACGGCACCTCCGACCACATTTTCATAGCCGGATCAAGCATAAATTGCATTTTACTCACATTCACGTCCTAATAGCTTACAGCTGCTCGCTCTTTACCGCTCTCTCTCTCCCTTACTCCATGGCTCCGGTTTAATAAAGTATCAAAACAATTGTCTTTTCTGCTGCTTCCTTCACTCGGATCGGACCAGTTGTCCTTTTAGGTCCTTTCAGAACAGGTTTTAAAAATGTATGCATGTTGGGTCCGGGGGCTTTCCCTTGTCCATTTCGGAATGGGAAATTTAACTCCCATCAAATTCAATCATGATGTCTTTAGAGAGTGGTTAGAGGGACAATAGAGCGTTGAGTACCAGACCATTAGCAAGGGTCATTAGCAAGTTTGATAAACTACCCATCTGCCCCATACATTTGTGCAGTCTTAGATTGAGATTACCATGACCAAAGGTCACAGGGAATTTGACTGCGGTCATGACTCGTGACTGCCGGACTGCCGCAGTATGGTCATGCAACAGCCCTACCTATAATATGAGTATCCTTTTCTGACTCAAATAGAATTCCCTCAACATTGCTCTGATGTTCAAAAGATTTCAGATCGAAATTTCATGATTTCTCTATTGGTCTGTCCAAAATGGCTTTTTAATTCTGTCATGGAAATCATTTTATTTCCTATTAGCAAGTCATTTATGGTTTATATGCCTTTAGTTTTTGATGTGGGCCAATTTATCTGTGAATTGTGAAAACTATGCATGGATTGTTCCATAGGGGTGTGTGTTTTAGGAGTGATATTGGTTCTTGTAGAATCTGTATAATGTTCTTCCATATGGTTAAAGTGTTCTTAACTTTGAAGTATTTAATGTTCTTTGCTCCATCCTTTGAAAACAGACACGTGAAAAGATACTGGGGATGAGGATGCACATCTTCAATATGTACCCATTGTTCCTCTTTAGTGCCTTTAACAATGTCCCAAATAAAAGCCTTGGGTGGTGACTTAGGGAGATGTTTCCTATTTATTCTATGAGTTTTATTTTCCCATATGAAGTCTGTGAAGTATACTTTTTTAAAGAATGTCTTCGGGGAGGTAATTGGTATTACCGAAAATAAATATAAAGACTTGCCATTCTAACGAGATTTATTCTTCCTGTAATATTTATGGGAATATTGTTCCATTTAATTAATTAATTAATTAATCTGCTTTCATGTTGTTGAGGAATGATAAAGTTATCTTTATATATTTGGTGTTTGTCACTTATTAAGCATACTAAGTACTTAACTTAAAGGATCACTGTAGTTCATGAGTTATTATTATTCCTTTTGCCATTATTTCAGTTTTTTCCAAGTACATTTCCTATCCTGAGAATTTAGAGTATTTGGAAATTACAGAACATTGAGTTTTCGATATTAGTCAGGTACATCAGAAGATGGTCGACAAATAAGTTTAGTTATTATTAATGTTTATCAATAATGTCACATGACTGAGAATACAAATATAGTAGGGGTGTGGATCAGAAAACCAGTCAGTATCTAGTGTGACCACTATTTGCCTCATGCAGTAACTTCTTCACATAGAGTTGATCAGGCTGGTGATTGTGGCCTGTGGAATGTTGTCCCACTCCTCTTCAATGGCTGTGCGAAGTTGCTGGATATTGGCGGGAACTGGAACACGCTGTCGTACACGTAGATCCAGAGCATCCCAAACATGCTCAGTGGATGACATGTCTGGTGAGTATGCAGGCTACGGAAGAACTGGGACATTTTCTGCTTCCAGGAATTGTGTAAAGATCCTTGCGACATGTGGCCGTTCATTATCATGCTGAAACATGAGGTGATGGCGGCGGATGAAATCCACGACAGTGGACCTCAGGATCTTGTCACAGTATCTCTGTGCATTCAAATTGCCATTGATAAAATGCAATTGTTTTCGTTGTCCGTAGTTTTGCCTGTCCATACCAGAACCCCACCGCCAACATGGGACACTCTTGTTCACAAGATTGACATAAGCAAACCCATAAGCAAAACGCTCGCCCACACAACGCAATACACAATATCTGCCATCTGCCCAGTACAGTTGAAACCGGGTTTCATTCGTGAAGATCACACTTCTTCATATTTGCCCACTTAAGTTGGTTACAACGCCGAACTGCAGTCAGTTCAAGACCCTGGTGAGGACTATGAGCATGCACCTGTGTAATGATCATGCTGTTTAATCAGCGTCTTGAAATGCCACACCTGTCAGGTGGATGGGTTGTCATGGCAAAGGAGAAATGCTCACTAACAGGGATGTAAACAACATTTTTGGGATCTTTTATTTCAGCTCATGAAACATGGGACCAACACTTCACATGTTGCGTTTATATTTTTGTTCAGTGTATAGAATATTTTTATGAAAAGTGTTATTTCAGCTGGAAGGTTGAAGGTTTAAGTTTGGAATAGAAAAGGCCATTCAAGACGTTTGAAAGCCTTTTCAGCATCAACAGCCATTATTGATAAATCTACATAATCTTTTTTAGAGTATTGTAAACTCAGCAAAAAAATGTCCTCTCACTGTCAACTGCATTTCTTTTCAGCTAACTTAATGTGTAAATATTTGTATGAACATAACAAGATTCAACAACTGAGGCATGAACTGAACAAGTTCCACACAGACAAGTGACTAACAGAAATGGAATAATGTGTCCCTGAACAAAGGGGGGTTCAAAATCAAAAGTAACAGTCAGTATCTGGTGTGGCCACCAGCTGCAATAAGTACTGCAGTGCATCTCCTCCTCATGGACTGCACCAGATTTGCCAGTTCTTGCTGTGAGATGTTACCCTACTCTTCCACCAAGGCACCTGCAAGTGCCCGGACATTTCTGGGGGGAATGGCCCTAGCCCTCACCCTCCGATCCAACAGGTCCCAGACGTGCTCAATGGGATTGAGATCCGGGCTCTTCGCTGGCTATGGCAGAACAATGACATTCCTGTCTTGCAGGAAATCGCGCACAGAACGAGCAGTATGGCTGGTGGCATTGTCATGCTGGAGGGTCATGTCAGGATGAGCCTACAGGAAGGGTACCACATGAGGGAGGAGGATGTCTTCCCTGTAACGCACAGCGTTGAGATTGCCTGCAATGACAACAAGCTCAGTCTGATGATGCTGTGACACACCGCCCCAGACCATGACGAACCCTCCACCTCCAAATCGATCCCGCTCCAGAGTACAGGCCTCAGTCTAACGCTCATTCCTTCGACGATAAACGCGAATCCGACCATCACCCCTGGTGAGACAAAACCGTGACTCGTCAGTGAAGAGCACTTTTTGCCACGATGGGTTTGTGCCCATAGGCGACGTTGTTGCCGGTGATGTCTGGTGAGGACCTGCCTTACAACAGGCCTACAAGCCCTCAGTCCAGCCTCTCTCAGCCTATTGTGGACAGTCTGAGCACTGATGGAGGGATTGTGCGTTCCTGGTGTAACTCGGGCAGTTGTTGTTGCCATCCTGTACCTGTCCCGCAGGTGTGATGTTCAGATGTACTGATCCTGTGCAGGTGTTGTTGCAAATGGTCTGCCACTGCGAGGATGATCAGCTGTCTGTTCTGTCTCCCTGTAGCCCTGTCTTAGGCGTCTCACAGTACGGACATTGCAATTTATTGCCGTATCCACATCTGCAGTCCTCATGCCTCCTTGCAGCATGCCTAAGGCACGTTCACGCAGATGAGCAGGGACCCTGGGCATCTTGCTTTTGGTGTTTTTCAGAGTCAGTAGAAAGGCCTTTTTAGTGTCCTAAGTTTTCATAACTGTGACCTTAATTGTCTACCGTCTGTAAGCTGTTAGTGTCTTAACGACCGTTTCACAGGTGCATGTTCATTAATTATTTATGGTTCATTGAACAAGCATGGGAAACAGTGTTTAAACCCTTTACAATGAAGATCTGAAGATATTTTGATTTTTACGAATTATCTTTGAAAGACAGGGTCCTGAAAAAGGGACAATTCTTTTTTTGCTGAGTTTATTATACTGAAACATGTTCTTGTATTTGTTTGTAAGTGTCTATTTTTTATAAACCCTTGATTAATATGGTAAGATTTTTGCCATTCTGTTGCTTATGAGTTTTGTTATTATTTTATTGTCACAGATAATTATACGTATGGGTCTGTGATGTTCAGGGGACTAGATTTTCCTGGTTTTAACATAACTGAGATACATGGAACTCGGAAGCACTGAATTGAGTGACGTGTTGTCATTTGAGTAAATAGGGGTGCTACTTTGTCCCAGAATGTCAAATAAAATTATATTGTAAAGCCATTCATGCATGGTGCTTTTCTCCTCAAATGTTTTAACAGTGTCTAATATTTATTTTGGGGTAATTTCTATTTTTTTCAGGGTTATTGGGTCTGAGAAGGCTGTATGAGCAGTCCAATTGTTGTTTAATTCTGATTTATATATATTTTCATAGAAACTTTTAAAATTGTTATTAATAGCGTTGTTGTTTCTAATTATAGCATTGGTATTCTTATGTTTTAGAATTACCTGTTTTGGCGTGTATTCATTTTGTGAGGGCTGCGAGGTGTTTACCTTGTTTATTTGCCATTAAATTGTATGCTTTATTTGAGTTTAACCTGCAGTTGTTGGATCTCTTCAAAAGTAAAACATAATATTCCTGCTTAAGTTCCTACATTTAATCAGATTTTTTACCTTGTAAAGATTTTTATGGTCTTTTTCTGAGATAGTGATTCCTTTTTTCTATATATATATATATATATATATATATATATATATATATATTACTCAGACTTAGCTTTTGCAGAATATGAGATTGTCATTTCCCTTATGCACGCCTTAAAAGCATCCAGAATTATGTTGGGGTCGGCTTTTCTCTGTCCTCATTTGTAATGGTTAAGGTCTTTATTTTTTTGTTCACGTATTTAATACATTTCGGATTTTGAAGATGCGCTCTGTTCATTCTCCATATTCTGTTGCTAAGTGTATTTTCTGTTGGTGTAATGAAGCATGATACAGGAGAATGATCCAATACCACTATGTCATGGATTCTTTTAACCCAATTCTCAAATAGCTTTTGAATTTGCCTTTTTTATTGCTGTCTGTCTAACTTGCCGAATGTGTGATTTAGGTTGCCTGCTAAAATAATAGTTCCTGTCTGGGTTTGATCTAATATAGCTCTAAAAACACCAGATTTGCCCCTGGGTTTATACAATTAAATCAATGTGTACAGTCAGGTCCATAAATATTTGGACATTGACCAAGTTATTATTATTTTAGCTGTCTACCACAGCATATTGGAGTTTAAATTAAATAATGAATATTTAATTTGAGGGTTTTTACATCCAAATTGGGTGAACGGTGTAGGAATTACAGCACTTTTTATATGTGGTCCCCCCCCTTTTTAAGGGACCAAAAGTATTTGGACAATTGGCTGCTCAGCTGTTCCTTGGCCAGGTGTGTGTTATTCCTTCATTAGTTAATTTACAAGTAAGATAAAAGATAAAAGGTCTAGAGTTGATTTCAAGTGTGGCATTTGGATTTGGAATCTGTTGCTGTTAACCCTCAATATGAAGCCTAAAGAGCTGTCACTGCCAGTAAAGCAAGTCATCATTAGGCTGAACAATCATAACAAACCCATCAGAGAGATAGCAAAAACATTAAGTGTGGCCAAATCAACTATTTAGTACATTCTTAAAAAGAAAGAAAGAATTCTTTCCCTGGTGAAGAAAAACCCTTTCACAACAGTTGGCCAGATCAAGAACACCCTCCAGGAGGTAGGCGTATCTGTGTCAAAGTCAACAATCAAGACAAGACTTCACCAGAGTAAATGCAGAGGGTTTACCACAAGATGTAACTCATTGGTACGCCTCAAAAACAGGAAGACCAGATTAGAGTTTGCCAAAAAAAACATTTTAAAAAAAATGTACAGTTCTGGCACAACATCCTATGGACAGATGAGACGAAGATCAACTTGTACCCGAATGATGGGAAGAGAAGAGTATGGAGAAGGGAAGCCTGGTGGAGGTAGTGTTATGGGCATGTATGGCTGCCAATGGAACTGGCTCCCTTGTATTTATTGATGATGTGACTGCTGACAAAAGCAGCAGGGTGAGTTCTGAAGTGTTTTGGGCTATATTATCTGCTCAGATTCAGCCAAATTCTTAAAAACTCAATGGACGGCGATTCACAGTGCAGATGGACAATGACCCGAAGCATACTGTGAATACTTTTTTTAAGGCAAAGAAGTGGAATGTTCTGCAATGGCCTAGTCAATCACCTGAACTGAATCCAATTGAACATGCATTTCACTTGCTGAAGGCAAAACGCCCCAAGAACAAGCAGGAACTGAAGACAGCTACAGTAAAGGCCTGGCAGAACATCACCAGGGAAGAAACCCAGCATCTGGTGATGTCTATGGGTTCCAGACTTTAGGCAGTCATTGACTGCAAAGGATTTGCATTAAATTAACGATGAAAGTCTACACTTCGAGCACATCTTGATTGTTTCCTTTCAAATCCACTGTGGTGGCATACAGTGCCAAAATGATGCAAATTGTGTCACTGTCTAAATACTTTTGGACCTGACCTGTATTTTTCACCTTGAACAATAAAAAAATAGAAAACGGCCTTATTGGTACATGTGCTGTGATATAAGGTAAAAGGGTGTATTCTTATTTATCAGGATGCCTACACATCTGCTGTTACTACAGGAAGTGGCAGCATAGGCCTATCCAACCCAGCTCCTCTTTAAATATTCAATTTCTCCTTTTTTGAAGTGTAGCTCTGACAACCTCGTTAATTGTTCAAGAACGTTATGCTTTTTTTTGTCATCATGGAGCTTGTGCACATTCCATGTAATAAATTGGATTTTGTTGGCCTTTACTTGTATAGAATCAAAGTTAACTTTGTCTTTTCCATCTATCATTGAAGAACCAGATAAAGCATAAGAGGGCAGGGGACATCTCATGGATATGGGAGAGTCATAGTATGAATACATAGTTATTTTATACATTACATACACTATTGTTCAAAAGTTTGGGGTCACTTAGAAATGTTTTTGAAAGAAAAGCAAAAACTTTGGTCCATTAAAATAACATCAAATTGATCAGAATATCAGTGTAGACATTAATAATGTTGTAAATGAATATTGTAGCTGGAAATGGTCCACCACCCAAAGGATATCCAGCCAACTTGGCACAACTGTGCAGGCATTGGAGTTAACATGGGCCAGCATCCCGGTGTATTGCTTTCGACACCTTGTAGAGTCCATGCCCTGTTGAGGCTGTTCTGAGGGCAAAAGGGGGGTTGCAACTCAATATTAGGAAGGTGTTCTTAATGTTTTGTTGACTCAGTCTATACCCTATGCGTCCACACACCCATTCTCAGCCACACTTCCCTCACACACCCATTCATATACACACACACCCACACAAACACCAAGGTGTAAAAATACTTTAAAGTACAACTGTACTTTACTTTACTATTTATATTTTTGACAACTTTTACTTTTACTCCACTACATTCCAAAAGAAAATAATGTACTTTTTACTCAATACATTTTCCCTGAAACCCAAAAGTACTTGTTACATTTTGAACAGTTAATGACATACATTTCTATATTTCCCCCTTTGAAAGGTCTTATCAGTGTCCATGTAGCCCGTTGGCATCGGCTACTATCATTACTTCATTGAGAAGAACAGTTACTTGGAGAAAGTAGAGTATAGATTGTATTGGGGGGAGGGGAAAATAATATTGTCACAATTTACGATAATCTGGTTTTAGGCATCACTGTATGTAGCTTACAGTGCACCCTTTGCTTTTTCCCACTGTCATCTTCTCAGTGCAGGGGATCCCACTCTGCCAGTCTCCATTACGAGCAATGTTTGTAGGCCTTTGACTGGAAAGGATTTAGGCAGCTTGATTAGGGCTTCATCGGCACTTGTGAATTCCATCCTTTGCATTCCCTTCCATACCCACAGCACTGCCGGGAAGCCGAGTTGAGACTTGGTCCCCTTTTCCTCCAGTGACTGTCTGATTCCTTGCGTCTTTTTTTCAGCTTAGCAGACAGTTCCTTGGCGGATCAAATGGTCTAGCCTTGGAATGTTATCTCCTTTCCCCATTTTACCTTCAGAATGTTGACTTTGGTCTGATAGTTCCATAGTTTGAAGATAACCATGTGTGGGTATTTGGCGTTCTTCGGCATCATTCCAGATCCTCTGGTGATATACTCACGTAAAGTTCCTCGCATATCAGTTTGACTTTGTAGCTGGAAAGGTCTCATTTTTCTGCGTCTTCTGGTAAGGACTATATTCTCACGTCTCATTCTGTTTTCTTGCTGGTCCTATTCTTCTTCTAAAGTTTGCAACTTTGTTTCCAAAAGGCACATGTTATCTTGTTCGTCCTTGTTTGTGCGTGTCTGACACGATAGCTTCTACTGTCTTTTCGAGTGAACAGATTTGTGTAGTTTGTTTGTTTTGGTGTGCATTGAGAGTATTTTAGCTATGTTTTCCTAGATAGCGTTTAACTATTAATTACTCTTGTTTGCGTCTCCAAGTTGCTCTTTGGCTTTTCCTTTTGAAGGAAGCCATTGTCTGTTGGACTCGTGTTCTGCTCCGATTTACAAACTGGTTGGTTAGCTGTTGTACAAAGCTGATCGCTCACACTCTCCAAGTTTATTGGGGAAATTTTGATTTATCAAGTTTAGAGGCTTGATTTAAACTTTGTCTGGTTTCTACATATAACCACAGTTTTGTCGGTACAAAATGGAGACCCTCACACCCTATCGGTATGCGCATGCGCCTCCCAGTGGATACACATGTTCTTGTGACACAAGTTGTGTTGGAAAAATGTGTTGTATTTTATTCTGTTAAAGCCTATTCCATTATATTCTCTGAAACACAACCCAACCCAACCAAGCCGCACTGCTTCTTGACACAATGCCCACTTAACCCAGAAGCCAGCCGCACCGTGTCAGCGTGCTCTGCCCCCAGCCTGCCACGAGTCGCTAGTGCGCAATGGGACAAGGACATCCCTGTTGGCCAAGCCCTCCCCTAACCCGGATGACACTGGGCAGATTGTGCGCCACCCCATGGGTCTCCCGGACGCGGCCGGCTACGAAAGAGCCTGGACTCGAACCCAGAATCATTAGTGGCACAGCTAGCACTGCGATGCAGTGCCTTAGACCACTGTGCCACTTGTGAGGCCCTGACCTGACCAAATTCAAATAGAAATGTGAGTTATAGCTCTGTCATTATCATTGAAAGTAAGTCAAAGAATCAGTAGATCTGTTCTACAGTGCATTCGGAAAGTATTCAGACCTCTTGACTTTCCACATTTTGTTACATTTCAGCCTTATTCTAAAATTGATTGAATTATTTTTCATCATCAATCTACACACAATACCCCATAATGACAAAGCAAAAACAGGTTTTTAGAAATGTTTGCATTAGATCTGGGTTTGTGACAGGGCTACATTCATCATGTAATAAAGTGATGGATGTCCAAAATGGATGTCAGCCCTGAAACCTATGAATTGGAGAAAACAAATGTCAGTTTAGGTATTGCTGCTTCACTGCCAAGAATGTTATGTTTGAAATTCCGGTAATGTTTTATTATTAGCCAGCTAGCCGTGTGTCATGTTTTGACTGAGAGTGCGAGAAATCTGCTGACCCTACCACGCAGTTTATAATACTGCAACTCCATGCAGCCTTGAGTACCTTTCTAAATGATGCATAAAGGGTGTTTCGGTCATCTTTATAACTTCAGACTTTCGGGTGTAGTTGTGTGTGTATGTGTCTCATATCTGACTCACGGTCCTGGTGCTCGGCCATCAGGCTGGAAAGGGAACTGCTCCCCATCTGCAGCTGATGATAAAAACAAAGGCTACATACAAAGAACCCTGGCCCCGCTCAGAATCAACCCCTAGCACCTAATCCTATGATTAGGAAGGTTGAGAAGAGTGGATCGGTATAAGAAATATGGTACAAAATCTTCCCAACCTATCAGAGAGCAAGGTAAAGCTACCACTACACTGAACTAAAATATAAACAGTTACATATAATTACAGGTCATATAAGGAACTAAGTCAATTTAAATAAATAAATGATGCCCTAATCTATGGATTTGACATGACTTGGAATACAGATGTGCATCTGTTGGTCACAGATACCTTAACAAAAAAGTTAGGGGCGTGGATGAGAAAACCAGTCAGTATCTGGTGTGACCAACATTTGCCTCATGCAGTGCGACACATCTTCACATAGAGTTGATCAGGCTGAAATGTTGTCCCACGCTGTCGTACATATCGATCCAGAGCATCCCAAACGTGCTCAAAGGGTGACATGTCTGGTGAGTATGCAGGCCGTGGAAGAACTGGGACATTTTCAGCTTCCAGGAATTGTGTACAGATTCTTGCGACATTGGCCATTGAAGGTGATCATTTGCACACTGAAGTCAGTTACGATGCCAAATTGCAGTCAGGTCAAGACCCTGGTGAGGACGGCGAGAATGCAGATGAGCTTCCCTGAGATGGTTTCTGACAGTTTGTTCAGAAATTCTTCAGTTGTGCAAACCCACAAGTTCATCAGCTGTCTGGGTCGCTGGTCTCAGACGATCCTGCAGGTGAAGAAGCCGGATGTGGAGGTCCTAGGCTGGCGTGGTTACACGTGGTCTGCGGTTGTGAGGCCGGTTGGACGTACTGACAAATTCTCTAAAACAACAGAGTCAAACTTACGGTAGAGAAATGAACATTACATTCTCTGGCAACAGCTCTGATGGACATTCCTGTAGTCAGCATGCCAATTGCACTCTCCCTCAAAACTTGAGATATGTGGCATTGTGTTGTATGACAAAACTGCACATTTTAGAGTGGCCTTTTATTGTATCCAGCACAAGGTGCACCTGTGTAATTATAATGCTGTTTAATCAGCTTCTTGATATTCCACACCTGTCAGGTGGATGGATTATCTTGGCAAAGGAGAAATTCTCATTAACAGGGATGTAAACAAATTTGTGCCCATAATTTGAGAGAAATAAGCTTTTTGTGTATATGGAACAATTCTGGGATATTTTATTTCAGCTCATGAAACATTGGACCATTGTTCAGTATATATTGCTTACACTGATCTGATCTACCAGTGCCTTAAGTGCCTAGGGAGTAGGAACTAAGGGTTGTCTCTGGACGGGTCCACACCAAGTCAAACCCCTCCGCCCTGCCACCTAGTCACCTGACCATCACTTACAGGTTAGGGTCAAATACGTTATAACTCAGTTAACAAAATGTTCAGTAAATGTATTCAACTAATACATAAAGTAGGCCTATCCTAATTTAAATAAATGGCCAATGTCCAAGACACAAAGTGGAGTTTCAGTTTATCTCCATAATTAACCAGGCCAAAATGGTAGAGACACTAACCCTAATCTACTCCATGCAAGGATGTTGTGGATGCTCACCCTGCCCACATCTCATCTCTGCTCTTGTCAATGGCGGTGTGTGTAGCTGGTGTAAAAGTCAGGCGCAGGAAAGCAGAGATGAGTGAACAACGTATTTCATAAAAATACGGAAAAAAGGTAACAAATCCAACGTGCCCAAATAACACACGGGCAAAATAACCAGACGTAAATAAACTGACAAAGAACAACAAACAATCACGCACAAAACAGAGGGTTAAATAATGAACATGTAATTTGGGAATTGAAACCAGGTGTGTAAAACAAAGACAAAACAAATGGAACATGAAAAATGGATCGCCGATGGCTAGAAGGCCGGTGACGTCGACCGACGAAAACCACCCGAACAAGGAGAGAGACCGACTTCGGCGGAAGTCGTGACAGCTCTTTTCCTAGTGCTATTCAAATAACAGCAATTTCCCATATCAAGTTGCAGACAGTAGAAAAAAATGATAATATGGGTTCCCCCTAAATACATAGAGTCTCCAGCACTTTGTATCCTGAACACTTGGTTTGTGCACAAGTGTGTGAATATGACTTACTTTACAGTGTTTTCTTTTCATACCAGAGTTGTTTTTCAGCCCCTTTATTATATTATATGAACTGAGTCAGCTGAATGACTAATGTGTGAATGTGGGTGTTAAACTTTTGCAAACATATTGGATCATCTCAGATACTTATATTACATTTGTGTAAAAGGCCAAAAAGTATCAAGCCAACTCTTTGTTAAATGAACAATACACTGCTGCCATCCATTGGTGTGACAGGGAAAAAACCACTCCGGTGTCTAAAACTGTAGGCCCATCATCACACATAACAATCCAGTCTATTTGTTTGCATAATTCATTATTGTACAGTGTGTAATGACTTTTTTGAGCCATTGTTTAATTTTCTACTTTCAAGATCACACAGATACAGTAGCAGAAAGTCACAAATAATTTCACAATTGTACTCTGGGGTGACATTATTAAACATCACCTCTGCGAAATAAAAATGAATATGTATTATATTTTGCAAAGCAGATTCATTTCATCACATTCAATGAAACGTTTACTGTAATTTCAGAATTAAATATATCAATTAATACAGCTATGCTTTCTGGAGTGCCAATTCTCATAACTGTCACATCAGTTATGACAAGTCACAATTAAACTGAAAACAATCTGTTTTTAATCATCAAGGTGCATCAGATCAAAGTTCAGCACATTATTGACGTCGGACCACACAGCCTCTTGCGCCCCATCCATCTCTGATGCAACTCTGTTTCCACTGGCCAGAGCATGGCTTGCTCCACCAATCGTAGCGTTGCATTCTGGGCAGTTGCTGTGCTCCACGGCCCCTCCACATTCTCCGATGGCGTAGATGTGATCGTTGGGGCACTTGTACCAGTGTCCAACACTCAGGTCGATAGCTTTAACAATCATAATCCTTTCTTCATCAGTGATCCCCAAGCCAGTGCTTGGTAGCTTTTTATCCAGTTCTTTAAGTGCTTGCTTTACCAAGTCCTCATCTTGTTGAGTGAATGGCTGCATTCTCTCCAGATCTTTCCTTATGGCTGTGACCTCAGCCTGAACGTGGACCCCACGGCCTCTTCCATTAGCCATCTTGCAGCAGGCGTTGAGCTCCGCCAAAAAGGAGAGCCTCTGTAGTTCGCTCTGAAGATCAGATGCCTGCTGCTCTGAGAACTTTTGGTGATGATCCATCAGCCACCTCAGAAACTCCGGAACCTTCTCGTCAAAGTAAAAGGTTTCTACGCTAGACATGTGGCCCCTACGAATCTTCAGCAGCTTGTTCAGTCTCTCAAGTAAGGCCATCTTGTTCTCAGTGATCCATAGTTCCTTTGCTGTGAGGTCGGAGGCTCTCAGTGTATCTCTGATCTGTATGTACTCCATAGGTAAGTACCTTAGCAAGTCCTCTTTGTCAATCCATTGCTGCTTAAGGACCAACTTCTGTGCCTCAATATCTGACTGTGTTCCATTAATCTTCTCCTTTACTTTCTCAATTTCCTCCAGACTCCGGTTGACATGAGCCCCGTACCGGAGATTCCTGCGGATGGGTGTGCGACACTTGGGGCACTCCTTCAACTTTATGCCGACCTCCTCCTCGGTAGCCTGCTGGTTCTCATCCATCCCCATGTATGTGTCCATGGATGTGGACTCAAAAAAGTGTCCGCAGTCCTCTAGCTGAATGAAACAGGCCTCAATATCGTCCTCCGTACCAAAGAAGATCTCTGTTACCTCCTCCTGGTGGCAAACACGACACTTGTTGGGGCAGGGATCTCCACAGAGACCGATGCATGGGTGCCCACAGTGCAAGGTTTTGGTACAGGGTTGGGTGCATGGTGGACGGTCACAAGGCTCATGGCAAAGCTTGCTGCAGCGCTGATGAGGGCACTTCCAGGCGCAAGACTCTATGCAGGGGGCACAGGGCTGGCCGCAGGGCTTCATACAGACACTATGGATGCAGCGATTCTCACAGCGCATTTGACAGGGTGGGCATCCACGTGTACAGGGCTCCCGACACTTATGGGAGCAGACTAAGAGGCGATCACATTGGTGGAAACAGCCCATGTGGAAGCGGCCCTGGTGGCACCTCTTGCAGGAACCAGGACAGGGGTGGCCACACTTCAGCATCTGTTTACAATGTGCCCTGCATTCTGGCTGTATGGTAGATCTCTTATAATGACAGGGATCTTCTTGCTTGTGTCCACATTTGAGCTCCAACGTGACCATCACCATGCATGTGGTGGTGCAGGACTCCCCACACACCAAGGCACATGGATGCCCACACATAAGCTTCTGCTGACAGGGCTCCTGGCACACAAACTTCTCCGGAGCCTGGTGACAGGGCACCATCTGCTTGTGCTGGCACTGTGGTACAATCTTTTCTACCCGCTTAAGGCAGTCAGTAGGGCACTCCTGGTAGCACTGACGTTGGCATCGATGCCCCAGCTCACAGAGGACCTTCTGGCACTTCTTGTTGCATGTGTACTTTTTGTGCTCTTGGTCGTACGGGTGGCAGGCACTGGAGCACACGTGACCACAGTTCAAGCGGAACTCGCAGGGCAGGTTGCAGCCTCCCTCAGGAGCTTGTTTGAAGTCGTCTCCGCAGGACACTTTAATGTGTCGCTCAGGGTGGTTCTGGCAGCACAAAGTCATTGCAGGGCCCACTTGGTCTTTCTCTCGCAGCGTGTGCAGGATGTTGCTCCAAAGCTTGACCTTTCCCAACATGTCCATGTTTCCAATGCAGTAAAGGCCCTTCTTAGCCCTTGACAGGGCTACACAGACACGGTTAGGGATGTTCAAGAAACCAACCTTCCCCTGTCTGTTACTTCGAACCAGGGACAGCAGGACAAAATCATTCTCCTCCCCTTGATATTTGTCAACAACATGAACTTTGACCCCATTGAACTCTTTGGCTGGCATGAGGTTGCGCAGACAGTGGAGTTGGCCTGTGTAAGTGGTGAGGATGGTGATCTGGAACGGCTGGTAGTCCTGTAACAGGAGGTAGCGACACAGCGCTACCACGAAGAGGGCCTCGTGGCGGTTCTGGTGACTTTTTCCATCCTTGATCTCCTCTTCATGATAATTATGCTCCACAAAGAACATGTTTGAGTGAAGCCCCTGCAAGACAACAGGGGGTTGAATATAATGTATATTGGACCGCAACTAACTTCTAAAGCCTACACATATGGACGGTTTATAATGCTTTATTAATGGTACATTGAATTGACCACATGGGGAAATTAATTTGCTAAACAGCTTAAAATGTACTCCTGCTAGGAGGGAAACTACCATGTCAAAAATCTATGTATGCATTAATTTATGTATGCATTAATTTACCTTAACATTCTCAAAGTCCATCACTGAGGGGTGGTTCTCCAGCTCAGAGTAGATGTGAGGGACCAGGAGACGGGCAATGTCTGGCCTCATACGATGCTGTGTAGGATAGACCCAGAGTGAAAGGATTGGTCAATGGAGAATGAAGAACAAGGGTAATTGTCATATAAATTGTCCATGTAAACTTCCCTTCAGATTCCCACACATACCTGGTAGTTAAGTCTGACATACGGAAAGTCCATCTTGATCAGCCTCTCAAACATGGACACTTCAAGATTGAAGTTCTTGGCCAGGTCAAACACTGTTGCACTGGGCCGGAGCTAGGGGGACAATGAGGTAGCAAGCTACTTAAGTACCCCTGAACCTCAAGAGAGGATGGCATGGACCACCTCATTTCAACAGACAATATAAACAGACAATAGAGTCGAGGAGATCACTGTTTTTAATATGCTGCTCACTACAGATGAGTATTAGGCTTTCGTCTAAACCTGGCACATTTGCAGAAATTATGATTTTAATGTGCATTGTCCCTGTCAAATACATGTAATAAAGTATGGAAAATATACACTGAGTATACCAAGCTTTAGGAACACCTTCCTATTATCGAGTTGCCCCCCTCCCCCCCTCAATTTGGCTGGATGTCCTTTGGGTGGTGGACCATTCTTGATTCACACGGGAAAATGTTGAACATAAAAAAAACCCAGCTGCGTTGCAGTTCTTGACACAAACTGTAGATGCCTAGCACCTACTACCATAACCCGTTCAAAGGCACTTAAATATTTTGTCTTGCCCATTCACCCTCTGAATGGCACACATACACAAACCATGTCCCAATTGTCTCAAGGCATAAAAATCCATAAAAATCCTAAATGGTCTCCTACCCTTCATTTACACTGATTGAAGTGGATTTAACTAGTGACAATAAGGGATCATAGCTTCAACCTGGATCAGTCTATGTCATGTTTTGTATACTCAGTGTACATGCAAATAAACTCAAAAGTAACATTTTTGTATATATATATTTTTAAGGGGTACTTTTTACCCCTTTTTCTCCCCAATTTCGTGATATCCAATTGGTAGTTAGTCTTGTCCCATCGCAGCAACTCCAGTACGGACTCGGGAGAAGCGAAGGTCGAGAGCCATGCGTCCTCCGAAACATGACCCCGCCAAGCAACACTGCTTCTTGACACATGTTTGCTTAACCTGGATTCCAGCCGCACCAACGTGTCGGAGGAAACACCGTACAGCCGGCGACCGAAGTCAGCGTGCATGCGCCCAGCCGCCACAAGAAGTCACTAGAGTGCGATGGGACAAGGATATACCAGCCGGCCAAACCCTCCCCTAACCCGGACGACGCTGGGTCTCCCACCCCTGAGTCAATACTTTGTAGAAGCACCTTTGACAGCGATTACAGCTGTGAGTCTTTCTGGGTGAATCTCTGAGCTTTCCACACCTGGATAATGCAACATTTGCCCAATTATTATTTTCAAAATTCTTTAAGCTCTGTCAAATTAGTTGTTGATCATTGCTAGACAACAATTTTTTTCACCATAGATTTTCAAGCAGATTTAAATCAACTGTAATTTGGCCACTCAGGAACATTCACTGTCTTCGTGGTAAGCAACTCCAGTGTCAATTTGGCCTTGTGTTATTGGTAGTGACTGCCCATTACTGCTTATCACTTATTAACCATCATTTATTCACATTACTTTACAAAAATATTTCAGTTGTTTAAATTTCATTTGTTTTATTTGATTACTTTATTCCAAGTCATCATCACATCTCTATTGAGCTGATGCATATGCGGTCTGACAAAAATCACTATTTTGGAGTTCTTCAAAGTCAATTTTATTTTACCTTTATTTAACTAGGCAAGTCAAGAAGAAATTCTTATTTTCAATGACGGCCTAGGAACAGTGGGTTAACTGCCTTGTTCAAGGGCAGAACAACAGAATTTTACCTTGTCAGCTCAGGGATTCAATCTTGCAACCTTTCGGTTACTAGTCCAACGCTCTAACCACTAGGCTACCTGCCACCCCATAATAAGGCATACTTTTATGTATTTTCAGGTAGAGATACACTACATCTCCAAAAGTATGTGGACACCCCTTCAAATTAGTGGATTCAGCTATATCATCTACACCCATTGCTGACAGGTGTATAAAATCGAGCACACAGCCATGCAATCTCCATTGACAAAAATTGGCAGGAGAATGGCCTTACTGAAGAGCTCAGTGACTTTCAACATGGCACCGTCATAGGATGCCACCTTTCCAACAAGTCAGTTGGTCAAGTTTCTGCCCTGCTAGAGCTGCCCCGGTCAACTGTAAGTGCTGTTATTGTGAAGTGGAAACGTATAGGAGCAATAACGGCTCAGCCTCAAAATGGTAGGCCACACAAGCTCACAGAACGGACCTGGGACAAGAACTGTTCGTCGAAAGCTTCATGAAATGGGTTTCTATGGCCAAGCAGCCACACACAAGCCTAAGATCACCATGCGCAATGCAAAGCGTCGGCTGGAGTGGTGTAAATCTCGCCGCCATTGGACTCTAGAGCAGTGGAAACACATTCTCTGGAATTAATCACGCTTCACCATAAGGCAGTCCGATGGACGAATGTCGGTTTGGCGGATGCCAGGAGAACACTACCTGCCCGAATGCATAGTGCCAACTGTAAAGTTTGGTGGAGGAGGAATAATGGTCTAGGGCTGTTTTTCATGGTTCAGGCTAGGCCACTTAGTTCCAATGAGGGGAAATCTTAACACTACAGCATACAATGATATTCTAGACAATTCAGTGATTCCAACTTTGTGGCAACAGTTTGGGATAGACTCTTTCCTGTTTCAGCATGACAATGCCCCCGTGCACAAAGCGTGGTCAATACAGAAATGGCTTGTAGAGATCGGTGTGGAAGAACTTGACTGGCCTGCACAGAGCCCTGACCTCAACCCCATCAAAAACCTTTGGGATGAATTGGAACGTCGACTGAGAGCCTGGCCTAATTGCCCAACTGCGGTGCCCGACCTCACTAATGCGCTTGTGGCTGAATGGAAGCAAGTCCCTGCAGCAATGTTCCAACATCTAGTGGAAAGCCTTCCCAGAAGAGTGGAGGCTGTTATACAGTAGCAGCAAAGGGTATGGAATGAGAAGTTCGACGAGCAGGTGTCCACATACTTTTGCAGTGTACCTCGCAAAGCAACAGCTGCTCTCTATATACCGTCACGATTGCGCATTCTTGCCTAATCCGTAGCAGGCGTAAAAGAAACGCAGAATGGATAAGTAGATACACACTGAATTATGGTCATTGTAGTTCATTTCCACGTTTTATGCGCTAAACTATGTAGAATAGTGGCCTGTTGGAAACTACAACTTCCTACTGGATCTGATTTATCTCTGTGCAACATGCGCATTGAGCACACAGAAGAAATATTAACTAATTGGAATTCCAATAATTGAACTGATGTTGATCAATTAGTTGTTTAAAAAACGAAAATTGCTTAGCTCTACCAATAGGTGCTTTTCTTTACGAGGCATTGGAAAACCTCCCTGGTCTTCGTGGTTGAATCTGTGTTTGAAATTCACTGCTCGACTGAGGGACCTTACAGATCATTGTATGTGTGGGTTACAGAGATGAGGTACTCATTAAAAAAAGAGTCCATGGAACTTGTTAAGCTAATTATTACTCCTGAACTTATTTAGGTTTGCCATAACAAAGTGGTTGAATACTTAATTCCACTTTGACATTATGGGGTATATTGTGTAGGCCAGTGACACAAAATGTATATTTAATCATTTGTCCTGTACCTGTTGGTGGTCTCCAATGAGGATGAGGTGCTGGCAAGCCTGGCTCAGAGTGGTGATGGTGTGGGCCTCCAGTACCTCCGCCGCCTCTTCCACGATCACCAGGTGGGGCCTCACTTCCTGCAAAGCTTTGCGGCATCTAGCAGCCCCCGTGGTCGTTATGCCGATGACCTTGGCCTCCTTCAGGACACATAAGTCCTCACGGAGACGAATCTCAGCCAGACGCTCGGCTGCGTCTTGATAGTCCTGCTCCGCCTGCTGGGCTCGCATACGCAGCTCAGTCCGGTAACGCCTCACCCATAACCTGCAGACACAGAGCAGTTGAGTAGCATTTCACTGCAAGACCACTTATATAGTCTAAATAAGTAGGTCATAAGAATGATATAACACCCATAGAACAGGTGTGTTTTACCAGACATAATCAAAATCCGAATATCTGAGATTAGAGATAAATGCATTGAGCAGAGTCCTTTATTACTTGTGTGATTTACGGAGTCAATCAAACAGGCTGAAGCTGTGAATTATCATTACATTTTTGGGTTTAATCCAAGATAGCTTTTTGGCCGTCACACAACTGAGCCTTGCACTAGTCTTTTCCCCAGTCAGATCAAGACATTCGTTACTTAAGGAGGCATAGCCAAGCGCACACCTGTGTGGTTTGTGTGGCCATGATGACTTTACATTCACAAGCTAAGCACAGTTATATTGCCACGGTGACAGAAAGTTTTATATAGAAAAATCTTGCCTTTGAGGTGAGGGGATCAGTGCATGCATTTTCTCTGTAATTAGTTGACATAATTATGCTCAATGGGAATAAACGCTCTCGCGGACTGGCGTTGCCTAGGGGATGAGGGGGAGTATTACCGGTACAGTCTCCATCTGTCTGGCAGACTGAGAGTCCACACATCCAGAATGGTGTCCTCCTCATCCTCACTCACGGCTGAGCTCCTGCCCAGCTCCCTCCTAATACGATGTTTCATCTTCCTCTTCTGTACCCGCTGCATCTGCGCACATACAGAGAGACACGGCAGGCTTTTCAAATAACTTTAACAACACCTTTAACTCAGCCCATGTCTTTCTACAATACTCCTAAGCGAAATACTTTAAAGCAGGAGGTTGTCATTTGAAATCACTAAGCAGCTCAATTGGTTTATGATTCCCATGATTTATGATGCAATGTCTTTTGGTTCTATTGTTGGATCAAGGTTAATTATTGGTTCTTACCTCCCAGCCTTCTTCACTCTGCTCTGCCTGTATCTCAGTGTTCTCCAGGTTCATGGCCAGCATCAGCTCCGCCATATCCCTGACTGTCTCCTCCGTCTTTCTTCGATCTTCATCCCGACCGCGATGCGTGTTTGAGGCTTCTACAAAGCGTTCCGCGTGGATCAGGTCTGCCTCCTCCGCTATCTCGATCAGGTCGTCCTCTTCCTCTTCAGCTTCGTCCATATCCCCATCTATCATAAAATAGAGAGGTGAAAATGGGTGAGGAGTGGGGACCAGAGTTTCTAACTTCCTAGTAGTTCTCTCAACATGAAAATGAGCACTGAACTCTTTTTTTCCCCCATATAGTTTCAGTTAGGGTCAAAACGAGTTTTAAATAAAACAAAAAGAGTCCAAAGAGACTAAATAATATCAAATAAAATAAAAAGTTTATTGGTCGCCTACACATATTTGTAGATGTTATCGCAGGAGCAGCGAACTGCTTGTGTTAATAGCGACATGAATTACATCAATAATATATTCACAAACAAGGTTGACAAATACAATCCCACAAAGAGAAGCATTTCTCTGCACCTGTTCCGTTTATTATCGGTCTGATCATGTTGTCTTGTCTACTCTCTGTGGTACTGCAGTGGCTTCTCACCTGCATTGCAATTTTGAGGATGTGGCGTCCTCTGCTGGAAGACAGTGGAACCTAACCCCAGCCACTCCATAACAAGAGACGGTTTCTTCCCACCATAGCTCTCAAGACCATCCAGTGCCTGAGGATTACATATTAATAGTAAGTACTGTCTCCTCTCTGGCCAATGACAGATTATCACAGTTCAAAATCGTTTCATGAAGCTTTTCTGGGAATGCCAGACCTACTTTTTAAATCTCAAGGCTTGTAGAGGCAGTTGGGGTTGGCGTACTCATATTAGTTGTCCGATCCGACGACAACATCAAATCAAATTGTATTTGTCACATGCGCAGAATACAACAGATGTAGAATTTACCGTGAAATGCTTACTTACAAGCCCTTAACCAACAATGCAGTTAAGAAAATTAATAGTTAAGAACAAATATTTACTAAATAAACTAAAGTAAAAAATGAAACAGCAACAATAAAATAACAATAATGAGGCTATATACAGGGGGTACCGGTACCGAGTCAGTGTGCGGGGGTACAGGTTAGTCGAGGTAATTGAAGTAATATGTACAGTTTACATACACCTTAGCCAAATACATTTAAACTCAGTTTTTCACAATTCCTGACATTTAATCCTAGTAAAATTATTTTAAGAATGTGAAATGTCAGAATAATAGTAGAGAGAATGATTTATTTCAGCTTTTATTTTTTCCATCACATTCCCAGTGGGTTAGAAGTTTACATACACTCAATTAGCTTTTGGTAGCATTGCCTTTAAATTGTTTAACTTGGGTCAAACGTTCGGGTAGCCTTCCACAAGCTTCCCACAATAAGTTGGGTGAAGTTTGGCCCATTCTTCCTGACAGAGCTGGTGTAACTGAGTCTGGTTTGTAGGCCCACAAATTTTCTATAGGATTGAGGTCAGGGCGTTGTGATGGCCACTCCAATACCTTGACTTTGTTGCCACAGCTTTGGAAGTATGCTTGGGGTCATTGTCCATTTGGAAGACTCATTTGTGACCAAGCTTTAACTTCCTGACTGATGTCTTGAGATGTAATATATCCACATAATTTTCCTACCTCATGATGCCATCATGTTTGCGAAGTGCACCAGTCCCTCCTGCAGCAAAGCACCCCGACAACATGGTGCTGCCACCCCCGTGCATCACAGTTGGGATGGTGTTCTTCAGCTTGCAAGCCTCCCCCTTTTTTCACAAGGTCCTTTGCTGTTGTTCTGGGATTGATTTGCCCTTCTCGCACCAAAGTACGTTCATCTCTAGGAGACAGAGATGTCTCCTTCCTGAGCGGTATGACGGCTGCGTGGTCGCATGGTGTTTATACTTGAGTAGTCTTGTTTGTACAGATGAACATGGTACCTTCAGGCATATGGAAATTGCTCCCAAGGATGAACCAGACTTGTGGAGGTCTACAATTTTATTCTGAGGTCTTGGCTGATTCCTTTTGATTTTCCACGACATCCACGGGTACACCTCCAATTGACTCAAATGATGTCAATTAGCCTATCAGAAGTTCCTAAACCCAAGACAAGCTGTTTAAAAGGCACAGTCAACTTGGTGTATGTAAACTTCTGACCCACTGGAATTGTGATACAGTGAATTATAAGTGAAATACTCTGTCTGTAAACAATTGTTGGAAAAATTACTTGTGTCATGCACAAAGTAGATGTCCTAACCGACTTGCCAAAACTATAGTTTGTTAACAAGAAATGTGTGGAGTGGTTGAAAAACAAGTTAATGACTCCAACCTAAGTGTATGTAAACTTCCGACTTCAACTGTACATGTAGGTAGGGGTGAAGTGACTTTGCATAGACAATAGATAATAAACAGCAAGTAGCAGCAGCGTAAAAAAAGGGGGGGAGGGGAGGGGGTCAATTCAAATAGTCTGGGTAGCCCTTTGATTAGCTGTTCAGCAGTCTTATGGCTTGGGGCAGAAGCTGTTTAGAAGCCTTTTGGACCTAGACTTGGCACTCCGGTACCACTTGCCGTGCGGTAGCAGTGAGAACAGTCTATGACTAGGGTGGCTGGAGTCTTTGGCAATTTGTAGGGCCTTCCTCTGACACTGCCTGGCATAGAGGTCCTGGATGGCAGGAAGCTTGGCCCCAGTGATGTACTGGGCCTTACGCACTACCCTCTGTAGCGCCTTGCGGTCTGAAGCCAAGCTGTTGTCATACCAGGCAGTGATGCAAACAGTCAGGATGCTCTCGATGGTGCAGCTGTAGAACCTTTTGAGGATCTGAGGACCCATGCCAAATCTTTTCAGTCTCCTCAGGGGGAATAAGTGTTGTAGTGCCCTCTTCACGACTGGTGTGTTTGGACCATGATAGTTTGTAGGTGATGTGTACACCAAGGAACTTGAAGCTATCAACTTGCTCCACTACAGCCCCGTTCGAAGAGAATGGGGGAGTGCTCGGCCCTCCTTTTCCTGTAGTCCACGATCATCTCCTTTGTCTTGCTCACATTGAGGGAGAGGTTTTTGTACTGGCACCACACTTCCAGGTCTCTGACCTCCCTATAGGCTGTCTTAATGTTGTCGGTGATCAAGCCTGCCGCTGTTGTGTCATTGGCAAACTTAATGATGGTGTTGGAGTCGTGCTTGGCAACACAGTCATGATTGAACAGGGAGTACAGGAGGGGACTAAGCACTCACTCCTGAGGAGCCCCCGTGTTGAGGATCAGCGTGGCAGATGTGTTGTTGCCTACGCTTACCACCTGAGGACAGCCCGTCAGGAAGTTTAGGATCCAGTTGCAGAGGGAATTGTTTAGTCCCAGAGTCCTTAGCTTAATGATGAGCTTTGAGGGCACTATGGTGTTGACCGCTGAGCTGTAGTCAATGAACAGCATTCTCACGTAGGTGTTCCTTTTGTCCAGGTGAGAAAGGGCAGTGTTGAGTGCAATAGAGTATCATCATCTGTGGATCTGTTGGGGAGGTATGCAAATTGGAGTGGGTCTAGGTTTTCTGGGATGATGGTGTTCATGTGAGCCATGACCAGCCTTTCAAAGCACTTCATGGCTACAGACGTGAGTGCTACGGGTCAGTAGTCATTTACATGCTGACCACACCGCCCGTGTGGCATGCGCGAGCGCTGCAAAATAAAATTACACATACATGTTTTTCAATCATTGTACCCATACTGTTTCTCACGTGTCTGCGTAGCCAGGCGCTAAAATAGAAGTTGGTTGCATTTGTGAGGCTTGATGCGCTGCAAGTCCCGCCTCTCCCATCTCCTCATTGGTTTTTAGAAGCATATACCCACATGGGAGATTGAAAGATGAACTGAGGCCCACACTCCAATCCAGTTGGTGGTAGTAATGCACCTTAAAGTCCAAAGAAGAAGCCTGAAGGAGGGTTTACTAGAAACAAACTCGTTTTACCCTTTTATCTGTGGATTAATTGTTGGAGTAGAGGACCTTGTGCATTTCAAGTAAAATAACAACCCAATGTTTATATCCCAGGACAAATTAGCTAGCAACAGCAAGCTAGTTAGCTAAATTGCCATAAATGTTTAATGCTTTTCGACCTGTCCCCAAATTAATATAGCTGGTTCAAAGTTCGTTCGGATATTTCAACCTGAGTGTCCTGATCGCGTCTGGTGTGGGTGGACAAAATCAACATGCGCGCGATAACGCACACGGACGCACCTGGTCTAGTCAGCATGTTAGGCAGGTTACCTTGGTGTTCTTGGGAACATAGTTCTAGTAGTAGCTGTGGTGATGGAACTATTAGTTAGAGTCGTAGAAGTAGTCACCAGCCTAATAGTTGTAATTATAAAGGTCGGACAGAGAGGCTAATAGTCTTTATATTTCACAGTGGTATCAAAGACTCACAGGCTGTAGCGTCAGGCTATCCCAGTGTTTCTCTGAGATGAACTTTTGGAGGTACTGCTCCCTTAGGACGCCCCGAAGACTGCACTCCAGCTGCACAGACTGAGTCTGGATCTTAGTCTCTTCTGTCTGCAATGCATCATAGATCTGAGGGGAAACAATATTCTGAACATCACTATGTGATATTATTTTGCTGATTGACTATTTCCCAAAAGACTGTTACATTCCTGAAAAAAATGGAAGCTGAACTACATTCACTTCAATAGCTACATTTACAATTTACATTTGAAGACTATTTCTAAAACGCTCACATATTGGTCAATGTAACTTTCAGGTTTCAAGTTGGGCCTCACCTCACTGTTGGCACGGCGAAGATGTTGCGGTAGGTGGAAGTTATGGGAGCTTTTCAGCTCCCTCAGGGTGAAACGCTTCAGGACCTCACTGGTGCTTTGCCCACCCACTCTCACAATACCGTCTGGTAAAAACTTGTGGATGCCTATGGTGCACATTGTTAAACAAATTAAAAAGGTGCTCATACATACAACAACAAAAGTGCCCTTCAGAACTTTCTTTGGTCAAACACAAAATGATGGTACGTAAGCATCTGAAATTCTTCAAGAACGGCTTGAGGTGGAAAATAACTTAATTGGAGAAGCAAAAGTAGTATGAGATGTGTGCATTGCATCCATAGTGCAATGTTGAGAAATAAAATAGGCCTACCTTCTAGGAACTGGTCCAGAGCGTGGTTGGTGTAACAAACCACCAGCATGGGGGAGGTGAAACCTCTTCCCACCTCCTGATTGGTAAGCAGAGCCTGGACGATCTTTAGTCCTGTGTAGGTCTTCCCTGAGATTATGAGTAAGGAAAGAAAACAAATGTCTAAAAGTGTTACACTCCTGCAGAGCTAATGCAATAAAGACTATGTTACATGAAGCAACGTGGCACAATTTCTCCGCTTTCGGCTTGGACATTTTTTATGTATATACAGTACCAGTCAAAAGTTTGGACACACCTACTCATTCAAGGGTTTTTATTTATTGTTACTATTTTCTACATTGTAGAATAATAATAGTGGTAAAAGACCAAGTCCATATTATGACAAGAAAAGCTCAAATAAGCAAAGAGAACCGAGAGTCCATCATTACTTTAAGACATGAAGGTCAGTCAATCCAGAAAATGTCAAGAACTTTGAAAGTTTTTTCAAGTGCAGTCGTAAAACCCATCAAGCGCTAATGATGAAACTGGCTCTCATGAGGACCGCCACAGGAAAGGAAGACCCAGAGTTACCTCTGCTGCAGAGGATAAGTTTATTAGTTACCAGCCTCAGAAACTGCAGCCCAAATAAATGTTTCAGAGTTCAAATAACAGACACATCTCAACATCAACTGTTCAGAGGAGACTGCAGAGTCAGGCATTCATGGTCAAATTGCTGCAAAGAAACTACTACTAAAGGACACCAATAAGAAGAGACTTGCTTGGGCCAGGAAACACGAGCAATGGACATTAGACCGGTGGAAATCTGTCCTTTGGTTTGCTGAGTCCAAAATTTAGATTTTTGGTTCCAACCGCCATGTCTTTGTAAGACGCAGTGTAGGTGGATGGATGACCTCCGCATATGTGGTTCCCACCGTGAAGCATGGAGGAGGAGGTATGATGGTGTGGGGGTGCTTTGCTGGTGACACTGTCTGTGATTTATTTAGAATTCAAGGCACACTTAACCAACATGGCTACCACAGAATTCTGCAGCGATACGCCATCCCATCTGGTTTGTGCTTAGTGGGACTTGTTTTTCAATGGGACAATGTCCCAACACACCTCCAGGCTGTGTAAGGGTTATTTGACTAAGAAGGAGAGTGATGGAGTGCTGCATCAGATGACCTGGCCTCCACAATCACCCAACCTCAACCCAATTGAGATGGTTTGGGATGAGTTGGACCGCAGAGTGAAGGAAAAGCAGCCAACAAGTGCTCAGCATATGTGGGAACTCCTTGAAGACTGTTGTAAAAGCATTCCACATGAAGCTGATTGAGAGAATGCCAAGAGTGTGCAAAACTGTCATCAAGGCAAAAGGGTGGCTACTTTGAAGAATCTAAAATATAAAACATATTTTGATTTGTTTAACACTTTTTTGGTTACTATGTGATTCCATATGTGTTATTTCATAGTTTTGATTACTTCACTATTATTCTACAATGTAGAAAATAGTAAAAAACTTTACATTTACGTAAACATGATCTATTCAATATGTATTCCACCTGTGCCTGGGGGTCCCTGGATGATGGCCAGCTCCTTGGTGAGGGCGAGCTGAAGGGCTCTCATCTGAGACTCGTCCAATCCCAGCTGCTCCATGGGGGGCCAGGCTTCAGGATCCAGGGTGTGGAAGCTCTTGATACTGCTCTTAAACTCAGGCACCGCAATAGCAGACAGGTCATACGTATCTGCCCTGGGCAGGTAGGCAGGAGGTTCGACGTCTAAGCTGCATTCCACTATATACCTGTAATTTACATGTCGTCATGAATCATAAATGTCATTCTTCATTACAAGAATTGATATGTGGTGAACATAATTTCGGAAAAATTCATCTAGCAGCTGGTGGAAGAATTAAGTCACTCACAAACCACGTTAATAAGCACTTTAAGATCAGAAGTATGGAACTGTATCAATGCAATCTGTAATTCTCATTATCAGAAAAGCATGATGAAATTCAAGCTTGTCCCTAAGCTGATTAGCCGACTCTCTATCTCATAGCATCAACAACACTGGTGCATTCACGAGCTAATTGTTGAAATTAAGAACGACAGACAGACAGTACACCGACCTCTGAAAGGGCAGATCCTCTACCTCCAGCTCCTGCAGCCCTTTGAGGACGTAGCGGTAGGCCTCAAAGTAGGCTGTGGTCTCCACCATGAGGAAGGATTGGTGGGCCTCCAATCCGGCCAGGGCTCGCCTGCTCTCCCCGCAGAAACTGAGCTGGACAAAGCCCTTTTCTAGCTCCTTGGGGTCCCGGTCCGACACAGTAGCAAACAGGAAAGTGTCAAAGTTGTCACAGGACATGCAGAGCAGGGAGCCGTATATCAGCCGCTTGGAGTTTTGCCAGCGGACAAACTGTGCGGGACAGAGAATTACATTAAAATATATTTGAATATACTCTATGGATCTGGAAAAACATTGTACGTATTAATGTAATTTCAAAGAGTATTGTACAATCTCACTATATTTTAAGTTATATAACTACACAATGTTGGTAAGTTATCATTTTTCTATTCAAATACTCTTAATCAAACTCACTGACCTTAAGAGGATGGGAGTCAAACTGGACCTTATAGGCCAAACCAGACGGGGTGCACAATGGAACCACCAGTCGAGTGTCAAAGTACACTCTGATGTCATCAAAGTGCCTCTTTCTCAAAGGGATGTCTTTATTGCCCAGGTCCTGCTGGCTCTGAATCAGCTGCTGGATGCCCTCTCGAAGAGGCCTCACAAAGTCCTCTCGCATGAGCCGGAAGTGCGTGTCCAGGTAGAGCAGTCCGCTGGCGTAGCGTTGGGAGATGAGGTTGGGCCTGAGGTAAGATCTCTGGTCCTGGTGGAACTCCTCAGGGGTGGGGTAGATGGGCAGGGTCCTGAAGTTGGCCTCCCCAGGTGGGGCGTCTTCCTGGGGGGTGATGAAGGAGTAGTTGTCAGACCTCAGGGTGCCCTCCCTTGCTCTCTCCTGGAGGTGCTCGACAAGGCCCTGGATCCTATCCAGGTTCTCCTTCGTCTGCTCCAGGACATCCACCCCCACTGCTCGCAGGCTGTTGATGACTGGTCTGAAGAGGGCCGCTATCATGGACACGGCCTGGATAGAGCTAGCTGGGAAGATGCTGAGCACCTTGGAGAGAAGGGTCATGATGTTGTCCAAGTCTTGGGGGTATTGTTCCCGGCGAGTGTGGTCAAACTCGGATCCCATTCCCATAACGTAATGGGGCAGGATGGTTCGGAGAAATCAGGAATCCTTGATTAAGCCAGTCAAGTGCTGTACGTTTTGACGGTTGGTTTTGGACAAGAAGGCCTTGCATAATACTTGGCAGAGAAGCTGAACAAGGTCCTGTCGCATCTCTCTCTCAAGAGGAGAGTGTGCAGTCCAATACTTTTGGCCAGAGTGATGGCTACCTCTGAAGGGTCTTTCCCTGACAGCCTTTTCAATTTTTTGTACTGCATTGGCTGAACCTGAGTGGTGCCACCGCCTATAGATCTTCCTCTCCCTGCCCCTCTTCCTCTACCATCCCTTCCTCTACCTCCCCCTCTCTCTCCTCCTCTGCCTCTCCCTCCCCCTCTATCTTCTCTGCCTCCCACTATCTCCCTTCCTCCTCCTCCCGCTCTACCACCCCTACCCCTGGCATCCTCCCCTGCTCCTCCTCTTCCCGTCCCTGCTCTGTCATCTCGCTCTCTCCTATCCTCCCTCAGGTTTCCCCCATTAACCCCTCTCCTCTCTTCCCTGGCCCCCCTACCTCTTCCTCCTCTCCCTTGGTTGGCTATCCCTTCCTCTTCTCTCTGACCAGCCTCAGCACCTGAGGCAAACAACAGGGAAATCTATATCAATCTAAAGAAGGAAATGCCAATCATGTTTTGCTTGTCCAAAAGAAAAAAGAAATCTCCTTACCTCTTCTGTGATTGAGATGGTTGGCTCCTCCTCTACCTCTCCGTTGCCCCCCTCTGTTTGGGGGATCCATTCAGGATGACTTACTATTGGTCCTCTAAGACAAGTATTGAAACCCAACACAATTTGAATGTTTATAACAATGGAATTTACAATTTCTTAAAACGTATTCCAAAACAGAGGCAAACTTTATGCATGATTATTTTATATTGTGGTGGATAACGTGTGCCATCTAGTGGATACAGCAAGAGATTACATTGAAATGACATAGGTTTCATTTCTACAGAAATTACATCACTTGGATACAGTCAGTGAATACATGATACGATGTAACAGTCTGTTATCAAACTAAATTTGTATACCTTCGAAACCAAAGATGAAGATTTCACCCTCAAAATGTCCATTTTAGCATGGACTGTCTTTTTATGACAGTGAATCCTTTGCTAATTTTGAAATTAAAACAATTTGAACTGTTTGCAAAGTGCGTAAACCAAGTGACTGTGACATTAAATACAATTTTGTGTACTGATGAAAAATATAAACGCAACATGTAAAGTGTTGGTCCCATGTTTCATGAGTGGAAATAAATTATGCCAGAAATGTTCCATACCTACAAAAAGCTTATTTCCCTCAGATTTTGTGCACAAATTTGTTTACATCCCTGTTATTGAGCTATTCTCCTTTGCCAAGATAATCCATCCACCTGACAGGTGTGGCATATCAATAAGCTGATTAAGCAGCATGATCATTACACAGGTGCACCTTGTGGTGGGGACAATGCAGTTTTGTCACACAACACAATGCCACAGATGTCTCAAGTTTTGAGGGCGCGTGCAATCGGCATGCTGACTGCTGGAATTTCCACCGGAGCTATCGTCAGAGAATTGAATGTTAATTTCTCTACCATATGCCGTCTCCAACAAAGTTTTAGAGGATTTGGCAGTACATCCAACCGGCTTCACAACCGCAGACCGCGTGTAACCACTCCAGCCCAGGACCTCCACATCCTGCTTCTTCACCTGCGGGATCGTCTGAGACCAGACAACCGGACAGCTGATGAAACTGAGGAGTATTTCTGTCTGTAATAAAGTACTTTTGTGGGGAAAAACTCCTTCTGATTGGGTGGGCCTGGCTCCCATGTGGGTGGACCTATGCCCTACCAGCCCCACCCATGGCTGCCCAGTCATGTGAAATCCATAGATTAGGGCCTCATGCATTTATTTCAATTGACTGATTTCCTTATATGAACTGTAACTCAGTAAAACCATTAATTGTTGAATGTTGCGTTTATATTTTTAGTCAATCTATTTACTCGTTATTTACTAGAGCCCAAAGTGTGGTCGTCTGATAAATGTTCTATTCTAGAGCGTTCGATAAAAAAAACGATATAAAATGAAAAAACCTACCTTTTTATGAACGTGTGATTGTTTTTGTGATTCCTGTCCCAATTTGCAGACTACATCAAAAGTTTTAATATGCGGATTTCAGTTGTCCTTGTCCGGTTGACAGTAATAATTAGTTTAGTTATTTTCTGCCGGTCAGTGTTGGTGAATTCACCTATGTGAAGCTAGCTACAATAAGGATAAACCACAATAGTGGAATTTGCAGGTTGCCTTCAAAATACAAGTCCCCCATTGAAAGGAAAGCAAAAGGATACAAATAGTGGAATCATGCCATATTTTGACTAAATAAGGCTAAACAAGGTCGTAATGTTGTTAAATAAATCCAACAAAAGACAATAATTAGTTAATTTGACACAACAACAAAGAATTTGCAGTTGAAATCACACTGTCGATGTATTAGACTTTAGAATGGCATTGGGGCCATACTTATAAGCACTGTCTGTACAGTCTAAAATATGGATGTTGAAACCATGAAATGGGGTATCAGCCTACTCAGTGACACTCACACAAACATCTTGGAACTTTTTTTTTTTTTTCCTTTTGCAATGTCAAAGTCACCATTATTAGTCAGTTGTACAACCAAATGCCTTCAACCGAAATGTGTCTTCCACATTTAACCCAACCCCTCTGAATCAGAGAGGTGCGGGGGGCTGCCTTAATCGACTTCCACGTCTTCGGCGCCCGGGGAACAGTGGGTTAACTGCCTTGTTCAGGGGCAGAACGACAGATTTTTTCCCTTGTCAGCTCGGGGGATTTGAACTTGCAACCCTCCGGTTACAAGTCCAACGCTCTAACCACTAGGCTACCTGCCGCCCTGTAAACTACCTGCCGCCCACAACACAACTGTGTAGAGTTTACACAAATATTAGCATCTTAGCTCTCATTGCAGGACTTTGACTGTGGGAAATCACCTTTCCAGTCAGTCTATTGTATGTATTGGACATTCATATTATTATTATATATATATATATATATTTAACAATTTTAGACCCAATGAAACCACACATGTGAATACAGTACAGTGCCATTAAAATGATCAAGTATGACACAAAAAAGTTAAGACGTATTTCCATTATGGTCCTCATGAAAATACATGAAAAGAAAATGCATCTCATCAATAGGGAGGAAACCGTACAAGAAATAGATTACCAAGTAACATTCATTGACATAATGATACTTTCGTTAAGCCTGTGCAGTATTAAGTATTTTTCCCACAAACCATTACTTAAGGTTTACTGTATCTTCAAACTCTCTAGCGTAGGGATGGATTTTATATGGTTTGGTACACCATTCCAATGTGCGGGGGCACCGGTTAGTCAAGGTAATTGAGGTAATATGTACATGTAGGTACAGTTAAAGTGACTATGCATAGATAATAAACAGTGAATCGCAGAAGCTATTTGAAATCGTCAGCTCTACCTTTTAGCTCAGTGCAGATGTTGCCTGTAATCCATGGCTTGAGCCTTGGATAACCAGACAAGGGGGCAAGGTCATGACCATCAAAAGTTTGATCTGCGCTATCCGGAGATCAACTGGAAGCCTGTTCAGTTCCCTAAAATGACTAGGACCAATGTCGTCCTAGAGCTGAGCTTGAGAATGATTCTCATTAGTTTGTTTTGGGCCGTTTGAACTGTTTTATAGCACTGTACAGCCTGTGGATGTGTCACTCATTAAATGGGGTATCAGCCTACTCAGTGACACTCACAGAACACAACTGTGTAGAGTTTACACAAATAGTGGCGTCTTAGCTCTTATTGCAGGAGGTCAAAGGGTTGTGAGGATAACCAGTGTGAAATGTCTAGCTAGTTAGCGGTGCACGCTAGTAGTGTTTCAGTCTGCGACGTCACTCGATCTGAGACCTTGAAGTAGTTGTTTCCCTTGCACAGCAAGGACCACAGCTTTTGTGGAGCGACAGGTAACGATGCTTCGAGGGTGAATGTTGTCGATTTGTTAGAGGGTCCCTGGTTCAAGCCCAGATTGGGGCAAAGGGAGGGACGGAAGCAAGACTATTACACTAAGACACAAACATTTGTGTAAACTATACATAGTTGTGTTCTGTGAGTATCACTAAGTAGTCTGATACCCCATTTCATGGGGCCAACATCCATAGGTTAGGGCGGCTGTACAGTGTATATAAGTATGCCTCCAATGCAATTCTAAAGTCTCATACAGTACATCCACAGTGCAATTTCAAGATTTTTTTTGTCAAATTATCTAGTTATTGACTTTTGTTGAATTTATGTAACAATATTCTGACATTGACTATCATTGTCTAGTTCAAATATTACACGATTGCACTATTTGTATCCGTTGGAATCACTTTCAATCGGGGACTTTTACTTTGAAGGCAACACGCAAATTCCGCTATTGTGGCTAAATAATCCTTATTGTGGCTAGCTTCACATAGGTGCGGCGGCAGAGGGGGCGATAACGTAACGTCGGGATTGATATACATTGTAGAACTTTAGCAGACGCTCTTATCTAGAGCGACTTAAAGTAGTGATTACATACATTTACTTTTTTCGTAACGCAGTTGTGCCACACCAAGGCAAATTGGTTCTGTGATGTCGTCGCGGCAATGAAACGTAGCTTCAAATCAAGGAGCCAATAGCGATTCTCACATAAAAATTGTTGGCAACACTGATTCCATGAGGCGCTCTTCAAATGGGCCCTGGCCGTTTCCTGTTAGTTTCGTTTTCCAAATGATATGCTGCGTTCCAGTGTGAAGTCGGAAATGTTCGACTTCCGAGCGTTCGAAACAACTGGGAAATCGTGAAAAAAAATTGCTCGTGGCTGGGAAAAATCGATTTGAACGGTCACCCAACTTGGAATTCCAACTCGGGAATTCTGGCCTCCTTCTAGAGCTCTGACTTTCCGACCTGAAGATCACTGAAGTCATGAATTGACCTCGTATTTTTCGGAGTTCCCAGTTGTTTTGAACGCGGCAATATGCAGTAGGGGTGTTCCGATCTCGTCGTTTACGTTTTATCACACTTTAAACTCGTAATGGGATTTACTAGTGATAGAAAACCCCAGAAACGCGCTTTAAATGCCAATAAAGCCTATACCACAAATAGAACATTGAGACAGATATTTCACTGGATGTATAAATGTCAAGCATGTGCTTAGCGGTTCCGCTCATTAAGAAGAGGGCTCCCGAGTGGCGCAGCGTTCTAAGGCACTACAGACACCCTGGTTCAAATCCAGGCTGTATCGCAACCATCCGTGGTTGGGAGTCCCATAGGGCGGTGCACAATTGGCCCACCGTCATTAGGGGTTGGCTCGTGTAGGGCGTCCTTGTTAAATACAAGGAGCTGTATTTGCTTGTTCTGCCCTATGACTCATTTGTGCCCATGAGAATGACAGGCTGTGGTCTGTCTTGGGTTAGTTCTAAACATTTTCTGTTCTTCAAGTACGCACAGGGTTGCCATGTTTGTGGTTTTCCCAAAATTGGTCTACTTTGAAAACAATGTTGTGGATGAAAATGTATTGGTCGCGGGTTGCAGGTTTTTGGGCTACTTCTAAGTTGCATTGCTGCTGCCATAGCAGGTAGCCTAGTGGTTAGAACGTTAGGCCAGTAACCAAAAGGTTGATGGATTGAATCCCTGAGCTGACAAGATCATTCTGTCCTTGTACCACTGAACAAGGCAGTTAACCCACTGTTCCCCGGTAGGCTGTCATTGTAAATAATAATTTGTTCTTAACTGACTTGCCTAGTTAAAATAAAAAATATATAGGCTTATATATATTTCACGGTGACCTGCTGCTTCTGACTATCAGGGTGTGTGTGTGTGTGTGTGTGTGTGTGTGTTCAGAGTGCTGCAGCAGGCAGTTTAGTCCACTATTGGATGAATCACAAGAGTGAGAGAGGACCGCATGTCATGACAACTTCTTAGCAGTTCTAGGTAGGCTATTTAGTCCCCTCGCCACACTCTAACCCGGATGGCGCTGGGCCAATTGTGCGCCACCCGATGGGACTCTCAATCACTGCCGGTTGTGATACAGCATGGAATCGGACCAGGGTCTGTAGTGACGCCTCTACCACTGAGATGCAGTGCCTTAGACCGCTGCTCCACTCGGGAGCCCATTGTATTGTTGTTGTAGCCTTGTGTTATTATGAAATTATAAATGGCCATGTTTAGTTCATTAAATTGGAAGTTATCATAGCTCTATAGCATTTGGCGATCAGTTGTTAAAAATTATTTGATGGATGGTAACAGTGAGTCAGATTAGGCTGCAGGTAAAACAATATATAATATTAATAAACAATATAAATAGACACCTACTCATTCAAGGTTTTTTTATTTTTACTATTTTCTATATTCTAGAATAGTGAAATAATCCAAACTATGAAATAACACATATGGAATCATGTAGTAAACAAAAAAGTGTTCAACAAATCAAAATATATTTTATATTTGAGATTCTTCAAAGTAGCCACCCTTTGCCATGATGGCAGCTTTGCACACTCTTGGCATTCTCTCAACCAGCTTCATTATGCAGTCACCTGGAATGCATTTCAATTAACAGGTGTGCCTTGTTAAAAGTTAATTTGTGACATTTCTTTCCTTCTTAATGCGTTTGAGCCAATCATTTGTGTTGTGAAAAGGTAGGGGTGGTGTACAGAAGAGAGCCCTATTTGGTAAAAGACCAAGTCCATATTATGGCAAGAACAGCTCAAATAAGCAAAGAGAAGGTCAGTCAACACGGAAAATGTCAAGAACTTTGAAAGTTTCTTCAAGTGCAGTCGCAAAAACCATCAAGCGCTATGATGAAACTGGCACTCATGACGACCGCCACAGGAAAGGAAGACCCAGAGTTACCTCTGCTGCAGAGGATACGTTCATTAGAGTTAACTGCACCTCAAATTGCAGTCCAAATAAATGATTCATAGATTTCAAGTAACAGACACATCTCAACATCAACTGTTCAGAGGAGACTGCGTGAATCAGGCCTTCATGGTCGAATTGCTGCAAAGAAACCACACCAATAATAATAAGAGACTTGCTTGGGCCAAGAAACACAAGAAATGGACAATAGACCGGTGGAAATCTGTCCTTTGGTCTGCTGAGTCCAAATTTGAGATTTCTGGTTCCAACCGCCGTGTCTTTGTGAGACGCAGAGTAGGTGAACGGATGATCTCCGCATGTGTGGTTCCCACCGTGAAGCATGGAGGTAGTGGTGTGATGATGCTTCGCTGTGACACTGTCAGTGATTTATTTAAAATGCAAGGCACACTTAACCAACATGGCTACCACGGCATTCTGCAGCGATACGCCATCCCATCTGGTTTACGCATAGTGGGACAATTATTTGTTTTTCAACAGTACAATGACCAAAATCACACCTCCAGGCGGCGTAAGGGCTATTTGACCAAGAAGGAGAGTGATGGTGCTGCATCATGTGATTCCTTCACTATTATTCTACAATGTAGAAAATGGTACAAATAAAGAAAAACCCTGGAATTAGTAGGAGTCCAAACTTTTGACTGGTACTGTATATAAATATAGATATTTACACAAAAAATGTATGGGGGATTGGAAATGATGCAGACAATTACATTGATGGAAGCTACAATCTATCTGCAATATTAAAGCTGATTTACCCCACAAAAATAAATAAAAAGACCCTAGTGAGGAAGACAAGCATGCAGATGAGCTTCCCTGAGACTTTTTCTGACAGTTTGTGCAGAAATTCTTCGGGTATGTGTAAAACCCACAGTTTCATCAGCTGTCCGGGTGGCTGGTCTCAGACGATCCCAAAGGTGAAGAAGCCGGATATGGAGGTCCTGGCGTGGTTACGCGTGCGGTTGTGAGGCCGGTTGGACGTACTGCCAAATTGTCTAAAAAGAACTTGGAGGCAGTTTATGGTAGAGAAATGAACATTACATTCTCTTGCAACAGCTGTGATGTACATTCCTGCAGTCAGCATGCCAATTGCACATGGCATTGTGTTGTGTGACAAAATCTCACATTTTAGAGTGGCCTTTATTGTCCCCAGCACAAGGAACACCTGTGTAAAGATAATGCTGTCCAATCAGCTTCTTGATATGCCACACCTGTCAGGTGGATGGATTATCTCGACATTGGAGAAATGCTTACTAACAGGGAGGTAAACAAATTTGAGAGAAATACGTTTTTGTGCATATGGAAAATTCATGGGCTTTTTATTTAAGCTCATCAAAAATGGGACCAACACTTTACATGTTGCGTTTATATTTTTGTTCAGTGAAAATTAAAGGTTGTTTTTCCAGTTTTCAGTTTTTCCACGTTTTTTCAGGTTCACTCTCAAAATCACTTTTTAAAAATAGAAAAACAACATTGGATGCTTGTAAGTCCACAATAATGCTTAAACCACATCAGGAAACCACCTTTGGGGTCTGGGAAAATGTTGGGGTGTAGTTACTCTTTAATTCAAGTGTGCACTTAGCAAGAGGCTGTTGTTCAGTGGTGTTTTTGTAGTGCACATGTGATTGTAGAGTTTGCAGAACAAATTCCCACTGGATTGATGAAAATAATCATGATATCACTCTTCCGGGTAAGCATAGGCTAGTAGTTAATACTTAATTGAGAAGGTTTTTGAAAATGCCTTTCCATCAACCAGAAAACTGTTTCGATTAGCATTGTCGCTAACGGCTACACAAAGTGATAGATGCACTCGCACCACACACACACTTGAAATACTGTATTTGAATCCACCAATCAAATGTACAATAAATGGATCCAAACATTTCAAACGTCCCTGTATGCGTGGCACTCAAGGGTACAGAAATCACCTTCTTCGCTGAACAGCTAGGCTGCCCACGACAGCTGAAACAGAGTAGTACCTAGCCAATTGCTTTGCCCTACGCTTTTGTCAGGCCCGCAATCTGGAGGCCACACACTGCAAGCCTGTGTGCGTGGCCGAGACTTCCGAACACCCGAGGCTCTCCAAGCGTGCCACGAGGAGCTGGTACTTAAGCAGCTTCTCGGCTAATCAACTATCCAAGATGGAGTCTTTGTCTTCGTCTTGTCGTGTCCCGTGTATATATCTTTTTATATGTTTTTTCTTTGCATATATCTTTTTATATCTTTTTTAACCTCAACTTCAACATACTCTCCTGCAACCCGCCTCACCCAATGTGGTATGGATCTGCTATTTTCTTTACTTAAGAACCGGAACCCCTAGCAGAAGCTAGCCAGCTAACTAGCTACTGTGGGAGATTAACTCACTACAATTATTACATTTCCAGTATTCTGATTGATCACTTTGAAGTAGTAAGACAGAAAAACATATATAATGAACAAGACTTATCTGATGAGCTTAGGAAAATGGCCAAGGCTAAATATTTGAGCAATGGACATGAAGAAACAGGATGTCAGCAGGAAAGCCGTCTGGAACTGATTAACAGACCTGAGGAAAAACAGGATGCCAGAAGACAATGTAACAATGAACCTATAGAAAAAGGACATAAGGGAAGATGTAAGCTTTGGGAGGGGTCTATGTATTGAATGTAAGGATGAAATACTATAAAGGGTGTGCTCTGCTATACAGAGCTAGCTGTTTTCCGGGTCGGCTCGGCCTTTAATTACTCTGAATTAAAGGTCTTATTGAATTCACAAGTTTCTTGTATGAGTGTCATATTTTGAAGATCATTTTTTCCACTACACTACTTGTCAGCTAGCCACTGCTAGCGGTCATCAGCTAACCTTTAGCCCGGAAAACTCCTGCCAGTCTGCACAGCGCGATTCAACCCAGAGCATATCGGACTTCTTCTTCTCCATATCTCCGGATTCATATCGCAAGCTCTGAACCTTTTCACCTGAATCATCGCAGCTAGCTAGCTGCTATCTGAGTGGCTACTCCTGGATAACGTCTCTGTCCCAATGCAAGCACCAATCCGCCTGGAGCTAGCCTATGCTAGGCCCATCTCCCGGCTAGCTGAAGAGGTCCATCAGCCACTCCTTGGGCTACAATACCTATTTTGCCAATTGGCCTGGACCCCTTTTACTGCCGATACGGAGCCCAGCCGATTCATCACCACTGGACTGCTGATGTAATCCGCCTAAGGGGGTTTTTCAACAGGCTCCTCCGTCGCAACGTCCACTGAATGCCCATCTGCTAGCCTGCTTTCCGCGGCCCGCTAGCTGTCTAGAGCATATCGGACTGTCAGCTGAAGAGGTCCATCAGCCAATTTCTCGGGCTACTATACCTATTTTGCCAATTGGCCTGGACCCTTTTACTACACAGAGCCCTGCTGATCCATCATGACTGGTCTGCCGACGGAACCGCACGAGGGGGCTACAACAGACTTCTTCTGTTGCATCGTCCCTCTAAGGCCCTTCTGCTAGCCTGCTAGCCCCGGCCCGCTAGCTGTCTGAATCGCCGTGTCTCCACCACACCTAGCTACTCACTGGACCCTATGATCACTCGGCTATGCATGCCTCTCCCTAATGCTAATGTCAATATGCAATGTCCATTGCTGTTTTGGTTAGTGATTATTGTCTTATTTCACTGTAGAGCCTCCAGCTCTTTTGTTCCACTGTTATGAGAATTTTGCTATCTCAATTGTTGACATAAACTATCACTCAAGTTTTGAATAATTCCCAGAGGTTGTAAGGCTCTGGTCAATAAAGAATTTAGACAAAACCCCACATCTGCAATTGGTCCAGAAGTGTTTAATCATGAGAATTCTGATCTTAAAAGGTGTACACAGTCTTTTATATGGTACAATGTTGAAATACAAAAGAATACAAAGGCCCCAGCATATTCCCCACCCTTTCCAGGAAATAGTGTTTTCCCACAATACCCATTCATTCCTTATCACAATCTTTGCAACATAAGTCAACCTTGGACAGCTCCTAACCGTTCCTCCCATCCCTAGGACCAGAAGCCTTCCCACATATGTCTGATTAGAACTAAGAATGCTTTGTTCTCACAGATACTCTCTATGTCAAATTGTACCAGCCTGTTCCACTCTCCACAATATTCATTTCTAGACACACACATTAATTGGACTACCATTTTGTCTTATAACCTTATCTCTATTGCATACATTTTCAGAATGGAATATTCTTAGATGTACAAACATTTAGTCATAACCATAAAATCTATAACATCCACCTCCCACACATGCAGTGACCTGGTTTAAATGGTGTCTCTAGAGACAATACCCCTCTCATCATCACTCAATGCCTAGGTTTACCTCCACTGTATTCACATCCTAACATACTTTTGTCTGTACATTATGCCTTGAATCTATTCTTCTGCACCCAGAAACCTGCTCATTTTACACTGTTATAAATGATTTTATATGGTTCAAATGTTTAATGATGACTAAATGAATATACTTCTAAGATAATGAGATAACCAATAAATAACAGTCTTTTTATAAATGGCTTGAATGTGTGTGCATAGAAAAGTAGGAACTAGTGACAGACAGCATGTGATCACTGTGGAACTGATAAGAGGAAGAAGGCCTCCAGCCAGGAGGGAAAATATCGTTGGGCTTGTAATAGGATTGTGTAACATGTTGCAGGACAAGATAGTAAATGTATGTTTTGAAGTGGACAAGGAGGGACATATGTGACGCTATGTGTGTGGACAATTATGACACTATGTGTGATATATAAACGAATGTGCATAGTATTATGAGCAGAATTCTCATAAATAAACAATTTTGGACCAATATCGTCCCTCTAAGGCCCTTCTGCTAGCCTGCTAGCCCCGGCCCGCTAGCTGTCTGAATCGCCGTGTCTCCACCACACCTAGCTACTCACTGGACCCTATGATCACTCGGCTATGCATGCCTCTCCCTAATGCTAATGTCAATATGCAATGTCCATTGCTGTTTTGGTTAGTGATTATTGTCTTATTTCACTGTAGAGCCTCCAGCTCTTTTGTTCCACTGTTATGAGAATTTTGCTATCTCAATTGTTGACATAAACTATCACTCAAGTTTTGAATAATTCCCAGAGGTTGTAAGGCTCTGGTCAATAAAGAATTTAGACAAAACCCCACATCTGCAATTGGTCCAGAAGTGTTTAATCATGAGAATTCTGATCTTAAAAGGTGTACACAGTCTTTTATATGGTACAATGTTGAAATACAAAAGAATACAAAGGCCCCAGCATATTCCCCACCCTTTCCAGGAAATAGTGTTTTCCCACAATACCCATTCATTCCTTATCACAATCTTTGCAACATAAGTCAACCTTGGACAGCTCCTAACCGTTCCTCCCATCCCTAGGACCAGAAGCCTTCCCACATATGTCTGATTAGAACTAAGAATGCTTTGTTCTCACAGATACTCTCTATGTCAAATTGTACCAGCCTGTTCCACTCTCCACAATATTCATTTCTAGACACACACATTAATTGGACTACCATTTTGTCTTATAACCTTATCTCTATTGCATACATTTTCAGAATGGAATATTCTTAGATGTACAAACATTTAGTCATAACCATAAAATCTATAACATCCACCTCCCACACATGCAGTGACCTGGTTTAAATGGTGTCTCTAGAGACAATACCCCTCTCATCATCACTCAATGCCTAGGTTTACCTCCACTGTATTCACATCCTAACATACTTTTGTCTGTACATTATGCCTTGAATCTATTCTTCTGCACCCAGAAACCTGCTCATTTTACACTGTTATAAATGATTTTATATGGTTCAAATGTTTAATGATGACTAAATGAATATACTTCTAAGATAATGAGATAACCAATAAATAACAGTCTTTTTATAAATGGCTTGAATGTGTGTGCATAGAAAAGTAGGAACTAGTGACAGACAGCATGTGATCACTGTGGAACTGATAAGAGGAAGAAGGCCTCCAGCCAGGGAGGGGAAAATATCGTTGGGCTTGTAATAGGATTGTGTAACATGTTGCAGGACAAGATAGTAAATGTATGTTTTGAAGTGGACAAGGAGGGACATATGTGACGCTATGTGTGTGGACAATTATGAC
Source organism: Brachymystax lenok tsinlingensis (assembly GCA_030435695.1). NCBI lineage: Eukaryota > Metazoa > Chordata > Actinopteri > Salmoniformes > Salmonidae > Brachymystax > Brachymystax lenok. The sequence goes on from CM059797.1 coordinate 50,967,655, forward strand.
ACTATGTGTGATATATAAACGAATGTGCATAGTATTATGAGCAGAATTCTCATAAATAAACAATTTTGGACCAATTGCAGATATGGGGTTTTGTATAAATTCTTTATTGACCAGAGCCTTACAACCTCTGGGAATTATTCAAAACTTGAGTGATAGTTTATGTCAACAATTGAGATAGCAAAATTCTCATGACATACTCTTTCCAGAAACAAGTCTCTCACCGTTGCCGCTTGCTATAGACCACCTTCTGCCCCTAGCTGTGCCCTGGACACCATATGTGAATTGATTGCCCCCCATCTATCTTCAGAGCTCGTGCTGTTAGGTGACCCAAACTGGGACATGCTTAACACCCCTGCCATCCTACAATCTAAACTTGACGCCCTCAATCTCACACAAATGATCAATGAACCTATCAGGTACAACTCCAAATCCGTAAACACGGGCAGCCTCATAGATATCATCCTAACCAACCTGCCCTCCAAATACACCTCTGCTGTCTTCAAACAGGATCTCAGAAATCACTGCCTTATTGCCTGCGTCCGTAATGTGTCTGCGGTCAAACAACCAACCATCATCACTGTCAAACGCTCCATAAAACACTTTAGCGAGCAGGCCTTTCTAATCAACCTGGCCCCGGGTATCCTGGAAGGATATTGACCTCATTCCATTAGTAGAGGATGCCTGGTTATTCTTCAAAAGTGCTTTCCTCACCATCTTAAATAAGCATGCCCCATTCAAAAAATGTAGAACCAGGAACAGATATAGCCCTTGGTTCACTCCAGACCTGACTGCCCTTGACCAGCACAAAAACATCCTGTGGCGTACTGCATTAGCATCAAATAGTCCCCGCGATATGCAACTTTTCAGGACAAGCTTTTTTTCCGGATGCCCCAAACAATCAGAAAGGGGATTCATCAGAGAAAATGACTTTACCCCAGTCCTCAGCAGTCCAATCCCTGTACCTTTTGCAGAATATCAGTCTGTCCCTGGTGTTTTTCCTGGAGAGAAGTGGCTTCTTTGCTGCCCTTCTTGACACCAGGCCATCCTCCAAAAGAATTCGCCTCACTGTGCATGCAGATGCACTCACACCTGCCTGCTGCCATTCCTGAGCAAGCTCTGTACTGGTGGTGCCCCGATCCCGCAATTGAATCAACTTTAGGAGACGGTCCTGGCTCTTGCTGGACTTTCTTGGGCGCCCTGAAGCCTTCTTCACAACAATTGAACCACTCTCCTTGAAGTTCTTGATGATCCGATAAATGGTTGATTTAGGTGCAATCTTACTGGCAGCAATATCCTTGCCTGTGAAGCACTTTTTGTGCAAAGCAATGATGACTGCTGCATGTGTTTCCTTGCAGGTAACCATGGCTGACAGAGGAAGAACAATGATTCCAAGCACCACCCTCCTTTTGAAGCTTCCAGTCTGTTATTCGAACTCAATCAGCATGACAGAGTGATCTCCAGCCTTGTCCTCGTCAACACTCACACCTGTGTTAATGAGAGAATCACTGACATGATGTCAGCTGGTCCTTTTGTGGCAGGGATGAAATACAGTGGAAATGTTTTTGGGGGATTCAGTTCATTTGCATGGCAAAGAGGGACTCTGCAATTAATTGCAATTCATCTGATCACTCTTCATGACATTCTGGAGTATATGCAAATTGCCATCATACAAACTGAGGCAGCAGACTTTGTGAAAATTAATATTTGTGTCATTCTCAAAACTTTTGGCCACGACTGTACTACCCACCACTGTGACCTGTATGCTCTCGTTGGCTGGCCCTTGCTTCATATTCGTCGCCATATCCACTGGTTCCAGGTCATCTATAAGTCTTTGCTAGGTAAAGCCCCGACTTATCTCAGCTCACTGGTCACCATAGCAGCCCCACCCGTAGCACGCGCTCCAGCAGGTATATTTCACCGGTCACCCCCAAAGCCATTTCCTCCTTTGGCCGCCTTTCCTTCCAGTTCTCTGCTGCCAATGACTGGAACGAATTGCAAAAATCACTAAAGCTGGAGACTCATATCTCCCTCACTAACTTTAAGCACCAGCTGTCAGAGCAGCTCACAGATCACTGCACCTGTACATAGCCCATCTGTTAATAGCCCATCCAACTACCTCATCCCCATACTCTTATTTAAAAAAAAAAAATGTTGCTCCTTTGCACCCCAGTATCTCTACTTGCACATTCATCTTCTGCACATCTATCACTCCAGTGTTTAATTGCTAAATTGTAATTTATTGTCTTACCTCCCTTATCTTGCCTCATTTGCACAAACTATACATAGATTTCTTCTATTGTGTTATTGACTGTATGTTTGTTAATTCCATGTGTAACTCTGTGTTATTGTTTGTGTCGCACTGCTTTGCTTTATCTTGGCCAGGTCGCAGTTGTAAATGAGAACTTGTTCTGAACTGGCCTACCTGGTTAAATAAAGGTGAAAAAAAAATCGATAAAAAAAAGGCCTGCTCCATGTAGCCGTCAAATAAGCAGCCCACTTCCAAAATGAGTACCTCCTCCTGGCCTCCCCCCACATCAACAATATCTGGCATATTTGGCACACAGGAAAACACATCATCGTCAACATCAAACCAGCTTCCCCTTACACAAGAATGTTTCTGCATTGTCTCACCTCACTGGCTTTCAGGTCAACAAGGCAGTTATGTCTAGCAATGTACAAATGCTTGTATGAACAGTAGCCATTCACAACATGGGCAATTGACTCCATTACATTTGACTTATGTAGAATACAAAATGTGTCATAGTTTACAGGGTACCAGAGTGTTAGCTTATATTTTGATGGTAAAGCTTGCAGCCTTGCCTTAACAGTAAAGGTGAGAATGTCCTCGCCACTGGCAGCAATGGGAGACAGAGTCGTCAGCCCAGTTTCAGCTTTGGTCACTGGCAGAAACAAAGGTGAAATAAAGTTGAATTATGCAGAATAGAGCTTTTTGCTGACTTTGGACTTGACAAGGTGCTCACACACAGCTCAAAGAAAACAGATACATCTGCACACAGACAGTTAAGCCTCAAAAGGCTCATTTCAATGTACATACAAGAGAGACCAACAAAGTGCTGACCCTAGCTGGGTCTTAGTCAAGGGCCTGTTTTAGTTGAGCTGTAGTCGAGGTCGTGGGCTTTGTTTGCAGTGAGATGAGCTATGCTGTCCATGGTAATGCACTGTATTTACTGTGTATATAACATCGAAAGGGCAGGATGCTATGATATGAAGATGCCATCTTGTAGCAGTGAGGAACATGGTAGGGAGGTTGGCAGGCCTATAACAAGTGCTGGTCTGCGGTATTCACTGCGGTCTTTCTTGAGCTCGTCGTGTATTTGGAACCACGTCCTCTGGGTGTCTGTCTCGTCTGCGTTCTGTGCCAGCTGCTTCTGTGCCACACTGATCTGAATGGCACGTGCGTGCACACACACACACAAAATACACATACACACATATGACCACAGGAACACACTACCATGTATTTGAATACACACAATATGCTGTTTTTTATCTGAGCCTCTGAGTCGGCCATGGCCCTCTCCTCTCTCTCCAGGCGCATCACGGCGTACACGCCCTTCTCCAGCTTCTCAATCAGGTCTCAGAACTTTGAAATCATCTGAAGGAGAGAGAGAACAGCTCAGTCATCACAAAAGCACAACCAGAAAAAATAAATAAATCAATTTACCTTGTGGCCATCAAATTGAATAACTTTGGAGGACTAGACTCCCTCTTGAATGAGGAGTAGGTATACCAAGGTTCCTTTTATTTAATTGTATTCGGTCAGATGAGTCCTGTTGCAATAGAAATCAACTTTGACATTTTAAAAACTTTAGAAATGTTAAAATTAACAGGATGATATCCCTGCCTATACCTATCCAAACACTTATAGATATTATCTCAAGTACACAAGGAAGGAAAGATGCATTTCTGCAGTAATTTAAAAGGGTCCTGGTGTTGAGCTTTTACCTTGTGCCAGGACACGGGCCTTCACAGGGGTCTTGGCCTTCCTGACAATGTCCTTGAGCATCTTCCTCTCTGTCTCGCCCACCAGGGACACAGAGCGACCCACCATGCCGGCTCGGGACGTGGCCCACCCTGTGAACGTAGTGCTTCACCATGTCGGGCATGGTGAAGTTGATCACCTGTGGAGGAGAACGACAATGTTGATATAAACTATAGCCACTAGTAGGGTGGGAAATTAACACCCGCCAAATGCAGGCAGATTTTGTCATTGGTGGGTAAGAATGACTATTTCATTAGCCACGTTGGTGGGTAGTCGCAGAGTATTTGGGAACCATTTAGTCAATCCAAAGCCCACGTGGAGAAGTTGGTCAAATTGACAAGAAAAGCTACTAAAGTGTGACTTTGTTCTTGTGTTTCTTGGCCAGTTACATAGTTTTGTTCACACACTAGGTTGTTTTTCAATGTTAGTTTGAGTTTGCTGCTAGGAAGACAAGAGTGTGCCCAGTTACCACGGTAACATCCTTTAAAGGGGCAGCTGAAATGTTTGTGCTTGATAGAGAATGTAATACATACTAGTAATACATTTTTGCTTTAGGAACATTACAAAGCATGCTCATTCATTGATTTAAAAAAAATTATGTAAAAATATATATTTTGGCTGGTAAATATTGAGTGGCTGGTAGATTTCTTTCTGGCTGACCCAAAAATGTATTTCCCACCCTGACCACTACTCACTTATCTCAGCACAACAGAACGAAAATCTTGCACCAGCTACTCGATTAATTTCGGAGAAAAGATGGCTGGGTATGTATTATGCATAGTTATTATTTTAGCAATGTCAAATGCCTGATTGACACAAAAAGAACGACACAAAACTCAATTTCATTTCACATTGTCCTTTTCAGCACGGTTGCCGCAACTATGGCGGATGCGTAACCAGGCCAGCTCAGTACAGCTCGACATCGCTTGGTCCAGTAGTGTAAATCAAGCAATAGTGTGTAAGTAGATAATAGTGTGTAACACTAAGTGTTACAGAGGAGCTACACTGGGGCATCGCAAAAAGAGTAGGTTTTAAGCTGCTACACTGGACGCATAACTTTTGAATAGCACTTTATCACGTGTTCTGGGGCGTGAGCCGGACGATAAAAGCAGAGTCATTCTTTGTGGAGCAGCGCAAGCCCAGGTGTAAGGCCGGTTCGTTGGAAAGTGTCTAGGTACCTGAGGCTCTCCAGTCTCTGGGTCTGGGACAGGTTCCTGTGCAGCTCCCACACCTTTAGCCCCATCAGGCCCAGGAGGATGTGTATCCGGTGGGCCTGCTTCTTAGTCTGGGTGAACACCATCGCGTGGTCCTGGAACGTCTGCGTCACCCAGTTCTGAGACACACAGACAGACACAGGAGACGCACACAAAACACACACAGACAGGAGACACAACAAGAGACACGCATGCACAGACAGGTGACACACACACAGTTAGTCAAGATTGCTACATGTAGCAGAAAGTTAAACGCTCACATTTTTCAACCTCATGGTTTTCCATTTCTGTTCAATGGAAAATAACGAAGTTTAAAAAGGTGACCAGTGCACTTTATGCTACATGTAGTACTATACTTCACAATAACTCAGCACTGTATTGTGATAGTTGTCCAGACAATTCACCGCCCACAACGGCCTCCCTGTCTCCTTCCCTGGCTGGTCGGATCCTGACAAACTCATGTAGGGCGCCACGTCTGTGTTGCTTTTCACAAAGATACGCACTGGCTGCTTCAGAGAGACCGACGCCAAGTCTTTCACCTGGAGGACAAAGAGAGGGAAAGATAACACCATTTCAATAAACAATGCAGCCACTGGAGGGAAAGGTAATGGAAAGCAAAGCAACAACGATCATAATCTAATTGAACAATATGCCATATTTGTCAACACAAACCATAATGGCATACCATCACCAGACACTACCATACACGACCAAACTCATCAGCCAATCATCAAGATGACGGCGACAAGTCGAATCAGGTGAGTTAATGCTGAGCTGGAACAAAAGCCTGCACACCCTGTAGCTCCCCAAGACCGGGTTTGGTGACCAATGTGATATTAAAGGAATACAGGTTGTGTCCTTACCTCCTTGCTCATGGTGGCAGAGAAGAGCATGGTCTGTCTCTGGTAGGCACACATCCTGATGATCTCCTTCATCTGCTCCTCAAAGTACTCATCCAGCATCCTGCAAATTATGGACACTTTCATGGTGCGGAAATAACAAATTACACATATTCTATTTCATATTTTACCCCCTTTTTCATGATATCCAGTTGGTAGTTAGAATCTTGTCTCGCTGCAACCCCCCAACGGACTCAGGAGAGGCGAAGGTCGAGAGCCATGCGTCCTCCGAAACATGACCTGCCAAGAAAGAAAGCCAGCCGCACCAATGTGTCGGAGGAAACCACGTCCAACTGACAACCAAAGTCAGCATGCAGGCGCCCGGACCGCCAACAAGGAGTCACTAGATCACGATTAGCCAAGGAAATCTCCCCGGCCAAACCCGGACAGCGCTGGGCTAATTTTGCGCCGCCCCATGGGGCTCCCAGTCACGGCTGGCTGTGACACAGCCTGGGATCGAACACGAGACTGTAGTGGCGCCTTAGACTGCTGCGCCACTCGGGAGGCCAGAGAATACACTTACTTTTCACTAGTAGGCCATCTAAAATATATTATTTTCATTCACACAACGTAAATCGCTTTAAAATGTTTTGCAACAGAAACAAAAATGACTGTTTCTTATAGGACAAGTCCAGGTACTCCATCTCTGTTTCAGTTTTTCTTCTGTTTGGTGCCTAATGAACACAACCCCGGATTGCTATGTTTAAAAAGCAATTATCTTTGGGTGAAAATGTATTCAGGCCATTAATAATGGGTCCTATCTGCAGTGCATTTGGAAAGTATTCAGACCCCTTCACCTTTTCCACATTTTCTTACTTTACTGCCTTATTCTAAAATTGACTAAATTGTTTTAATTTTCTCATCAATCTACACACAATATCCCATAATGACAGAGCAAAAACACATTTACATAAGTATTCAGACCCTTTACTCAGTACTTTGTTGAAGCACTTTTGGCACCAATTACAGCCTCGAGTCTTCTTGGGTATGACGCTACAAGCTTGGCACCCCTGTATTTGGGGAATTTCTCCAATTCTTCTCTGCAGATTCTCTCAAGCTCTGCCAGGTTGGATGGGGAGCGTCGCTGCACAGCTATTTTCAGGTCTCTCCAGAGATGTTCGATCGGCTTCAAGTCTGGGCTCTGACTGGGGCACTTAAGCCGCTCCTGCATTGTCTTGGCTGTGTGCTTAGAGTCTTTGTCCTGTTGGAAGTTGAACCTTCCCCAGAGACTGCGGTCCTGAGCATTCTGGAGCAGGTTATCATCAAGGATCTCTCTGTACTTTGCTCTGTTAATCTTTCCCTTGATCCTGACTAGTCTCCCAGTCCCTGCCATTGAAAAACGTCCCCTCAGCACGATAATGCTGTAATGTAACAAAATGTGGAAATAGGGAAGGGGTCTGAATACTTTTCGAAGGCACTGTAAATCTTGGTGGAGCTAACTCCCCAAAAATGTTTTTGATGCATGCCAGCAAAGTTACTACACAACACAACACTAAACAATACATTAATTGCATTATTATGGTGACAAAAGGTGCCCACAAAACTGTTAGGGCCTACATAAAGCTGTCCCAACAGCAGAGTACAAACAGCAGTCCCAACACCATCAGCAGAGCCTTGTCTGGCAGCGAAACAGTTCATTCAGCCTAATTTACTGCCTTTTAAAAAACATAGCCGATATGGCTGACTTGCTTAAACAAATGTGGTTTCAACTGACAAGTGAGATGTACAAACTACAGCATAAGGGGACAACAAGCGGATAAGAGGCTATCAATTAAGTCATTCATGAGCGAGCTAGGACGGACATAGTCAATATAAATATTTGTTCAGCACTTGTACAGCGACAGAATTCAGAACATGAAATGTCAGAATAATAGTAGAGAGAATAATTTATTTCAGCTTTTATTTCTTTCATTACATTCCCAGTGGGTCAGAAGTTTACATACACTCAATTAGTATTTGGTAGCATTGCCTTTAAATTGTTTAACTTGGGTCAAACGTTTCAGGTAGCCTTCCATAAGCTTCCCACAATAAGTTGGGTGAATTTTGTCCCATTCCTCCTGACAGAGCCGGTGTAACTGAGTCAGGTTTGTAGGCCTCCTTGCTCGCACACGCTTTTTCAGTTCTGCCAACACATTTTTTATAGGATTGAGGTCAGGGCTTTGTGATGGCCACTCCAATACCTTGACTTTGTTGTCCTTAAGCCATTTTGCCACTACTTTGGAAATATGCTTGGGGTCATTGTCCATTTGGAAGACCCATTTGCGACCAAGCTTTAACTTCCTAACTTCCTGATTGAGATGGTGCTTCAATATATCCACATAATTTTCCTTCCTCATGATACCATCTATTTTGTGAAGTTCACCAGTCCCTCCTGCAGCAAAGCACCCCCACAACATGATGCTGCAAGTCTTCCCCTTTTTCCTCCAAACATAACAATGGTCATTATGGCCAAACAGTTATATTTTTGTTTCATCAGACCAGAGGATATTTCTCCAAAAAGTACGATCTTTGTCCCCATGTGCAGTTGCAAATTGTAGTCTGGCTTTTTTATGGCGGTTTTTGAGCAGTGGCTTCTAGGGTGCTGAGCGGCCTTTCAGGTTAAGTCGATACAGGACTGGTTTTACTGTGGATATAGACACTTTTGTACCTGTTTCCTCCAGCATCTTCTTGCTGTTGTTCTGGGATTGATTTGCACTTTTCGCACCAAAGTACATCTCTAGGAGACAGAATACGTCTCCTTCCTGAGCAGTATGGCGGCTGCGTGGTTCCATAGTGTTTATACTTGCGTACTATTGTTTGTACAGATGAACGTGGTACCTTCAGGCGTTTGGAAATTGCTCCCAAGGATGAACCAGACTTGTGGAGGTCTACAATTTTTTTCTGAGGTCTTGGCTGATTTCTTTTGATTTTCCCATGATGTCAAGCAAAGAGGCACTGAGTTTGAAGGTAGGCCTTGAAATACATCCACAGGTACACCTCCAATTGACTCAAATGATGTCAATTAGCCTATTAGCCTCAGAAGCTTCTAAAGCCATAATTTTCTGGAATTTTCCAAGCTGTTTAAAGGCACAGTCAACTTAGTGTATGTAAACTTCTGACCCACTGGAATTGTGATACAGTGAATTATTAGTGAAATAATCTGTCTGTAAACAATTGTTGGAAAAATGACTTCTGTCATGCACAATGTAGATGTCCTAACCATCTTCCCAAAACTATAGTTTGTTAACAAGAATTTGTGGAGTGGTTGAAAAAACGAGTTTTAATGACTCCAAACTAAGTGTATGTAAACTTCCGACTTCAACTGAGAATACTATATCTCCCTGGAATATTACATAATTTATGCAGCAGCATACAAGACAGTTTTGGACTCACCTTGTTGTGCTGTGATCACAACAGGAAGGTGGCGCGTGGTCCTTTGCGGGCAAATTTTCTCATCAAACATTGTCCTCAAAGTCTGGCATTCTCTGGGTTTATTGTGATTTCAAGACAAATGGTTTGAAACTACAATTCTACCAAAAAGACCAGACGGCGTGGAGCACGAGCTACACGGATGGAAATGGTAAGAACTCTAAACTATTGATCACTAAAGAAGTGAATCCTAGACTACAGCCTATATCAGTCTGCAGCTGAAAATTTGCGCTAGTCTAGTCAGAGATCACTGACGACAACGCGGAAGCATCTATAAAGTGATATGAACCTCTCACACCACTACGACCTGGAAGACTCTACAAACAATTGCGATCTCTACTGGACAAACCCAATGGTGATCTCTACTGGACAAACCAGAATCTTACCTCATCGACCAACTATCGAAGCCAGGTTCACGTAAAAACATTGCATTACTTTTTCAAATTAGTGATTTATTAGTGGCATATGTATTTGCATTTCCATGAGCGTAGCTTCCCTATTCTCCTAAAGACCCATTTATTTGTCTCCCTTCATTCCACCCCCTTTTCGTGCCCAAAGTAAAATGCCTGCCACTCAGGCCCAGAAACTAGGATATGCACATAATTAGTACTATTGGATAGGAAACACTCTGAAGTTTCTAAAACTGTTAAAATGATGTATGTGAGTATAACAGAACTGATATAGCAAGCGCAAACCCGAGGAAATTCTGTCCGGATTTTCTGTTTTTTTTTTAGATGACCTTTTTCTACTGGCTGCCTATGGGATTTGCTGTTATCTAGGACTCAGATTGTAGTACCTATGGCTTCCACTGGATGTCAACAGTCTTTAGATAGGGTTTCATGACTTTAGGTTGAATTAGAAGCGAATAGAAGAAGAATTTAGAAGTGGACCCAGGAAGTCAATAGAATGACTTGTGCGTTCACGGTCTCACAGGCTCTTTGGTTTTTTCCTTTCCTAACGTTCAGGTTATTATCCGGGTGAAATATTATAGTAAATATACATAAAAGTGTACCTAAGTATACATTATAAATGATGTTTGATTTGTTTGGACAAAGTTGATAGGTATAGTTTGAATGCTTTCTCTTCACGGTTCAATGGTGCGAGTGGACGGTGGATTTTCTGAACATAATGCGTCAACCAAACGGAGATTTATGGATATAAACAATGACTTTTTCTAACAAAAGAAGCATGGATTGTCTTGCTTAGACACTTCGGATTACCCTCAGCAGAAGATCATCGAAGGTAAGCGATTTTATTTTTGCTCTTTCATGCGTTTTGTGAGACCCGCGCTGGTTATAGATTTATGCTAATGCATAAAATATGAGAGGTGCTATCCTCAAACAATCAAATGTTGTGCTTTCGCCGTCAAGCCTTTTCGAAATCTGACAACGCTGTGATATTGCCAAGACTCTGAGCTTTTGAAGAGTATGCAACATGTGTATATTGATGAATGTTTTATAATTGTACTTTTGGATTTTTAATTTGGCACCTTACCTTTTTCCGGGTAGTGTCGGGAATATCCAAAGAGTTATTTTCGGGAAATAGTAACTCTGTAACGACATTTACCCGTGGTGCCCCGAATTCCTAGTGAATGTTTACATGATTAGTTTAATCACGTAATAATTCAACCTAGAGAATTGATTTGATAATATAACAGTCTTCACATTTAATGAGTCAAGACACGACACTTGGAAAAGAGACACTTAAACCCAGACTTGGACCACACACCCACTCCACTATATAGCAGGCTAGTAATTGCTTTGCAATGCTTGCAGCTAGCCACTGATTCCTTCCAAACCACTCATTGTTGAATTTGTTTATGTCCAATTGCCGATGAGCACCGACAAATTTTATCTATAATTTCTCTTCATAATTTCTCTTCATATGACAAGAATTGAGAAGGATTTGCCAGTAGATTTTCGACTTGATTCATGAGGATGACTGCTAGCTAAGATTTTGAAAGTATGATGTTGACATGATCAGTCCAATCAAAGCTACGGTAGATAACGTGATTTAACATTATTTTATCTGTGCCCAATGACCTTGAGCTTTCTTGGATGGGCACTTCTAATGTAAGTCTATGGCAGCACTCAAGGAGCTTGAATTTTCAAGCTCTCCCCGTAGATTTTGCAGTGATGTAATGTCCCCATGAGTGACAGAACACTGAGCCAATCACGGCGCAATTAGAGAACATTACCAACCACTATACTCCGTATTTTCCGCTGGCTGTCCCACCACCACAGAAAGCACTGAGCTAGGCTGAAACACCTGCATTTTGGAGATGCCTTACTCAAGAAAGCAAAAAATAGACCATGTTTATTAACTCAATTATTATTATTTCTTTACATTGTTTTCAAACTGATATGTGATACGTATGAATGCCCAAATAACATGCACAACAGGCTAAATCAGTTCGAATCATATTTATATTCCCCGCTATGCCCTCCATACCTGCACCACTCCAGGAACAGGGTTGCCTACCCCTGAAATGTTTTATTTTTATTTTTTATTTCACCTTTATTTAACCAGGTAGGCCTGTTAAGAACAAGTTCTCATTTACAACTGCGACCTGGCCAAGATAAAGCAAAGCAGTGAGACAAAAACAACAACACAGAGTTACACATGGGATAAACAAACGTACCGTCAATAACACAATAGAAAAATCTGTGTACAGTGTGTGCAAATGTAGTAAGATTAGGGAGGTCAGGCAAAAAATAGGCCATAATGGCGAAATAATTACAATTTGGCATTAACACTGGAGTGATAGATGTGCAGATGATGATCTGCAAGTAGAGATACTGGGGTGGAAAAGAGCAAAAAATAAATAACAATATTGGGATGAGGTAGTTGGGTGTGCTATTTACAGATGGGCTGTGTACAGGTACAATGATCAGTAAGCTGCTCTGACAGCTGATGCTTAAAGTTAGAGAGGGAGATGTGTCTCCAGCTTCAATGATTTTTGCAATTCGTTCCAGTCATTGGCAGCAGAGAACTGGAAGGAAAGGCGGCCAAAGGAGGTGTTGGCTTTTGGGGATGACCAGTGAAATATACGTGCTGGAGCGCATGCTGGGTGTTTCTATGGTGACCAGTGAGCTGAGATAAGTTAGGGATTTACCTAGCAAAGACTTATAGATGACCTGGAGCCAGTGGGTTTAGCAAATATGTAGCGAGGGCCAGCCAATCAGAGCATACAGGTCGCAGTGGTAGGTAGTATATGGGGCTTTGGTGACAAAATGGATGGCACTGTGATAGACTACATCCAATTTGCTGAGTAGTGTGTTGGAGGCTATTTTGTATCGCCGAAGTCAAGGATCGGTAGCATAGTCAGTTTTACGAGGGTATGTTTGGCAGCATGAGTGAAGGAGGCTTTGTTAAGAAATAGAAAGCCGATTCTAGATTTAATTTTGGATTGGAGATATTTAATGTGTGTCTGGAATGAGAGTTTACAGTCTAACCAGACACCTAGGTATTTGTAGTTGTCCACATATTCTAAGTCAGAACCATCCAGAGTAGTGATGCTAGTCGGGCGGGCGGGTGCGGGCAATCAGTTGAAGAGCATGCATTTAGTTTTACTTGCATTTAAGAGCAGTTGGAGTCCACGGAAGGAGAGTTGTATGGCATTGAAGCTCGTCTGGAGGTTAGTTAACTTCTTAAGGAGCAGCAAGGTGCGCTGGGGCGCTAGCGCCCCACTCCTGACATTACCAGGTGAAATGCAAGGCGCCAAATTCAAAATCCAAAAGTTGAATTATTAAACATGCATCAATATACAAGTGTTTCATAGTCATCAAAAGCAATGCTTCTTGGCAATATCACATCGCTGTCAGATTTCAAAAAGGCTTTACGGTGAAAGCACCACTATTGATTGTTTCAGGATAGCACCCCACATATTTTTCCATTACCATAAATTCATAAACCATGCGGTTCACACAAAACACATTTCACAGCGAAAACAAATCAATTACCTTTTGAAGAACTTCTGCTGAGGGCTTCCCAAGTGTCCAACGAAGACAATCCATGGTTCTTTTGTTAGAAAAAGTAATGTATTATATCCATAAATCTCTGTTTGGTTGGCGCGTTATATTTTCTCTCCAATTGTCCATTGAAACGTGAAGAGAACTCGTTCAACTTATACCTATAAACTTGTCCAAGAACAATCAAACATAATTGTAAATGTATCCTTAGGAACACTTTTATGTATAAATAGCATAATATTTCAACTGGAATATAAACTGGGCGATAAGAAAGGAAAAAACCACAGAGCGTGCAAGCCGTGAACGCGCATTTACTCCTATTGACATTCTGTGTGTACACTTCCTTATTCGTCTTCTTCTCTGCTCTAAAAGCATCTAAGAAGAATCAGAACACTTTCTCGAGACTGTTGACATCCAGAGGAAGCGATAGATACTGCATTCATATGCCCTTATATGGGCATTTTCATAAGGGAGGGGTTCCAAATGAGGCAATCTGTCAAAACCACTTTTTCCAGGACAGAAATTCCTCGGGTTTTCGCCTGCCATATCCGTTCTGTTATACTCACAAAATGTTAACACTTTTAGAAAATTCAGAGTGTTTCCTATCCAATGGTACTAAATATGTGCATATCCTAGTTCCTGGGCCTGAATGGGAGGCATTTTACTTTGGGCACGGCAGGCTCTCTAAAATGGTCACTTCGTGCGCTGCTCCCTAAGAAGTTAACACCGTGTCCAAAGAAGGGCCAGAAGTATACAGAATGGTGTCATCTGCATAGAGGTGGATCAGAGAATCACCAGCAGCAAGAGCGACATCATTGATATATACAGAGAAAAGAGTCGGCCCGAGAATTAAACCCTGTGGCACCCCCATAGAGACTGTCAAAGGTCCGGACAACAGACCCTCCAATTTGACACACTGAACTCTATCTGACAAGTAGTTGGTGAACCAGGCGAGGCAGTCATTTGAGAAACCAAGGCTGTTGAGTCTGACGATAAGAATGAGGTGATTGACAGAGTCGAAAGCCTTGGCCAGGTCGATGAAGACGGCTGCACAGTACTGTCTTTTATCGATGGCGGTTATGATATCGTTTAGGACCTTGAGCGTGGCTGAGGTGCACCCATGACCAGCTCGGAAACCAGATTGCATATTAGAGAAGGTACGGTGGGATTCAAAATGGTCGGTGATCTGTTTTGTTACCTTGGCTTTCGAATATTTTAGAAAGGCAGGGCAGGATGGATATAGGTCTGTAACAGTTTGGGTCTAGATTGTCTCCCGATTTGAAGAGGGGGATGACCGCGGCAGCTTTCCAATCTTTGGGGATCTCAGACGATACGAAAGAGAGGTTGAAAATGCTAGTAATAGGGGTAGCAACAATTTCGGCTGATCATTTTAGAAAGAAAGAGTCCAGATTGTCTAGCCCAGCTGATTTGTAGAGATCCAGATTTTGCAGCTCCTTCAGAACATCAGCTATCTGGATTTGGGTGAAGGAGAAGCAGCGTGGGGGGGCTTGGGCAGGATTGCTGCGGGCGTGCAGAGCTGTTGGCTGCGTTAAGGTTAGCCAGGTCGAAAGAATGGCCAGACGTAGAAAAATGCTTTTTAAAATTCTCGATTATCGTACATTTCCTAGCCTCGGTGCAGTGGGCAGCTGGGAGGAGGTGCTCTTACTCTCCGTGTCCCAAAACTTTTTGTAATTAGTGCTACAGGATGCACATTTTCTCAGCCCCCTTGTACTCCCTGTTCACCCATGACTGCATGGCCACGCATGCCTCCAACTCAATCATCCAGTTTGCAGATGACACAACAGTAGTAGGCTTGATCACTAACATTGACATGACAGCCTACATGGAGGAGGTGAGGGCACTGGGAGTGTGGTGCCAGAAAAATAACCTCTCACTCAACGTCAACAAAACAAAAGAGCTGATCGTGGACTTCAGGAAACAGCAGAGGGAGCACCCCCCTATCCACATTGACTGAACCACGGAGTTGGAAAGCTTCAAGTTCCTTGGTGTACACATCACTGACAAACTGAAATGGTCCACCCACACAAACAGTGTGGTGAAGAAGGCGTGACAGCGCCTCTTCAACCTCAGGAGGCTGAAGAAATTTGGCTTGGCATCTAAAACCCTCAAACTTTTACAGATGCACAATTGAGAGCATCTTGTCGGGCTGTATCACCGCCTGGTATGGCATCTGCACCGCCCACAACCGTATGGCTATCTAGAGGAAGGTGCAGTCTGCCCAACGCATCACCGGGGGCAAACTACCTGCCCTCCAGGACATCTACAGCACCCGATGTCACAGGAAGGCCAAAAAGATCTGTTCAAGAAGGCAAGGTCAGTACAGGGACCGAGAGACTGAAAAACAGCTTCTATCACTAGGCCATCAGACTGTTAAATAGCCATCACTAGCACCTTAGAGGCTGCTGCCCTATATACATCTACTTGAAATCACTGGCCACTTGAATAATGGAACACTAGTCACTTTAACAATGCTTACATATTTTGCATTACTTATCGCATATGTATATACTGTATTCTATTCTATTCTACTGAATTTTTGTCTATGCCGCTCCAAATATTTATATATTCTTAATTCCATTCCTTTTTGTGTATTGTGTGTATTGTTGTGAATTGTTAGATATTACTGCACTGTTCAGCTAGAAACACAAGCATTTCGCTACACCCGCAATAACATCTGCTAAATGTGTATGTGACCAATAAAACATTATTTGATTTGAAACAGGGGACAGTGCATCCACTGACGAAGTGCTCGGAGCAGGTGCAATTTACAGTTCAAGAACAAGCAAACATATAACCCGTGGCTTGTCATTCAGAATTCAAAGCTGGGCTGTACAACATGCAAAAAGGTATGGAGCTTGGGTCTTGAAACGACTGGAGGGATCAAAACTGTGGGTGAAATGTACAGTAACATTTTTTTTAAACCTTTATTTAACTAGGCAAGTCAGTTAAGAACAAATTCATATGTTCAATGACAGCCTAGGAACAGTGGGTTAACTGCCTCGTTCAGGGGCAGAACTACAGTTTTTTACCTTGTCAGCTCAAGGGATTCAATCTTGCAACCATTTGGTTACTAGTCTAAAGCTCTAACCCCTAGGCTACCTGCCACCCCATCCCAGCCTCTGACATAAAAAAAACTAAGAGCTCTTAGGAAAAAGCCAGAATCTTCTGAACAGCCTTAGGAGACTAAACGTCACAGCCACAAGCCCGTTCATGGCTATGAGCAAGAAAGTGACTGTCAGGAGCTAAATGGACTTGGGATGGGGAGAGTCATTGTGAGAGGTTTTGAAAACCTATGTACTGAGAAGTTAATCAGAATATGTGCACATAGGCAGGAGGCCTACAGTGAGGGGAAAAAGTATTTGATCCCCTGCTGATTTTGTACGTTTGCCGACTGACAAAGAAATGATCAGTCTATAATTTTAATGGTAGGTTTATTTGAACAGTGAGAGACAGAATAACAACAAGAAAATCCAGAAAAACTCGTGAAAAATGTTATAAATTGATTTGCTTTTTAAAGAGGGAAATAAGTATTTGACCCCTCTGCTAAACATGACTTAGTACTTGGTGGCAAAACCCTTGTTGGCAATCACAGAGGTCAGATGTTTCTTGTAGTTGGCCACCAGGTTTGCACACATCTCAGGAGGGATTTTGTCCCACTCCTCTTTGCAGATCTACTCCAAGTCATTAAGTGTCATGTCCTGGCCTGGGATAGCAGGCTGGTGTGTCATTTTGTGTTTTGTTAGGAAGGGTTTTATGTTCTAGATGATAGATTTCTATGTTGGGTTGATGGTTCCCAATTAGAGGCAGCTGATTGTCATTACCTCTAATTGGGAACCATATATATGTTTGTGCTTTTCTTCACTGTGGTTGTGGGTCATTGATTATTGGTATGTTGTATTTTGGATGTGTGTGTTCCCGTTTTGAGCCACACCAGTGTTACGACCTTTATGTGTTTATTGTTTTGCCAGTTGAAATACGTAGAATAAAAGTATGTACACTGGAACCCTCGCTGCATCTTGATCCGCTTCATCAGAAAATCGTGACAGAATGACCCACCAAAAACGGACCAAGCAGCGAGATAACCGGGAATTCTGGACATGAGAAGAAATCCTGTTTGGAAAGGGACCCTGGAGGAAGGATGGGGATTATCGCCGTCCCAGGGAAGGTTTGCAGTTAGGTATGGCAGAGCGGCAGAAGTACGAGGGAACGCGGCTGGCGAGGAAGCCCGAGAGGGGGAGGTTGGCACACGGGGAGGTTGGCTGAGCCAGGTTGGAGACCTGAGCTAACTCCCCGTGCTTACCGGAGTGAGTGTCGCACTGGTCAGGCACCGTGATATGCAGTGAAGCACACGGTGCCTCCAGTGCGCGTTCAGAGACTGGTATGTCCTGTTCCTGCTCCGCGCACCAGGCCCCCTGTGCGCATCGCGAGCCCAGCACGTCCTGTTCCTGCTCCGCACACCAGGCCCCCGGTGCGCATCACGAGCCCAGCACGTCCTGTTCCTGCTCCGCGCACCAAGGCCCCCTGTGCGCATCGCGAGCCCAGCACGTCCTGTTCCTGCTCTGCGCACCAGGCCCCCGGTGCGCATCACGAGCCCAGCACGTCCTGTTCCTGCTCTGCGCACCAGGCCCCCTGTGCGCATCAAGAGCCCGGCACGTCCTGTCGCTGCTCCACGCATCAGGCCCCCTGTGCGCATCGAGAGCCCGGCATGTCCTGTCCCTGCTCCACGCATCAGGTTCCCTGTGCGCATCGAGAGCCCAGCACGTCCTGTCCCTGCTCCATGCACCAGGGCCCCTGTGCGCATCACAAGCCCAGCACGTCCTGTTCCTGCTCCGCGCACCAGGCCCCCTGTGTGCATCGAGAGCCCAGCACGTCCTGTCCCTGCTCCGTGCACCAGTCCCCCAGTGCGCATCGCGAGCCCAGCACGTCCTGTCCCTGCTCCGCGCACCAGTCCCCCTGTGCGCATCGCGAGCCCAGCACGTCCTGTCCCTGCTCCGCGCACCAGTCCCCCTGTGCGCATCGCGAGCCCAGCACATCCTGTTCCTGCTCCACGCACCAGGCCCCCTGTGCACATTGCGAACCCAGCATGTCCTGTTCCTGCTTCACGCACCAGGCCTCTAGGGTGTCGTCCCAGCCTGGCACGTACAGTTCCTGTTCCACGCACCAGGCCTCTAGGGTGTCGTCCCAGCCTGGTACGTACTGTTCCTGCTCCACGCATCAGGTTCCCTGTGCGCCGTCAGAGCCCGGCACGACCTGTTACTGTTTCACGCATCAGGTCCAGTGTGCATCTTCCGAGTCTGATGACCTCTGTTCCGGCTCCAGGCCCCCTGGCGGCTCCAGCACGGCCTGCACCGGAGCCGCCACCAAAGAAACAAAGACCCACTCGAGGACCCTCCCCATGGACTTTTTGTCGCGGTCGGAGTCCGCACCTTTGGGGGGGGGGTTACTGTCACGTCCTGGCCTGGGATAGCAGGCTGGCGTGTCATTTTGTGTTTTGTTAGGAAGGGTTTTATGTTCTAGGTGATAGATTTCTATGTTGGGTTGATGGTTCCCAATTAGAGACAGCTGATTGTCGTTACCTCTAATTGGGAACCATATATATGTTTGTGCTTTTCTTCACTGTGGTTGTGGGTCATTGATTATTGGTATGTTGTATTTTGGATGTGTGTGTTCCCGTTTTGAGCCACACCAGTGTTATGATCTTTATTTGTTTATTGTTTTGCCAGTTGAAATACGTAGAAGAAAAGTATGTACACTGGAACCCTCGCTGCATCTTGGTCCGCTTCATCAGAAAATCGTGACATTAAGGTTTCGAGGCTGACGTTTGGCAACTCGAACCTTCAGCTCCCTCCACAGATTTTCTATGGGATTAAGGTCTGGAGACTGGCTAGGCCACTCCAGGACCTTAATTAATGTGCTTCTTCTTGAGCCACTCGTTTGTTGCCTTGGCCGTGTGTTCTGGGTCATTGTCATGCTGGAATACCCATTTACGATGGGTAGGAGGTTCTCACCCAAGATTTGACGGTATATGGCCCCGTCCATCGTCCCTTTGATGCGGTGAAGTTGTCCTGTCCCCTTAGCAGAAAAACACCCCCAAAGCATAATGTTCCATCTCCATGTTTGACGGTGGGGATGGTGTTCTTGGGGTCATAGGCAGCATTTCTCCTCCTCCAAACACAGCGAGTTGAGTTGATGCCAAAGAGCTACATTTTGGTCTCATCTGACCACAACACTTTCACCCAGTTGTCCTCTGAATCATTCAGATGTTCATTGGCAAACTTCAGACGGGCATGTATATGTGCTTTCTTGAGCAGGGGGACCTTGCGGGCGCTGCAGGATTTCAGTCCTTCACGGCATAGTGTGTTACCAATTGTTTTCTTGGTGACTATGGTCCTAGCTGCCTTGAGATCATTGACAAGATCCTCCCGTATAGTTCTGGGCTGATTCCTCACCGTTCTCATGATCATTGCAACTCCACGAGGTGAGATCTTGCATGGAGCCCCAGGCCGAGGGAGATTGACAGTTCTTTTGTGTTTCTTCCATTTGCAAATAATCGCACCAACTGTTGTCACCTTCTCACCAAGCTGCTTGGCAATGGTCTTGGAGCCCATTACAGCCTTGTGTAGGTCTACAATCTTGTCCCTGACATCCTTGGAGAGCTCTTTGGTCTTGGCCATTGTTGGGTTTGAGAATATGTTTCTTTGCTAATTGTTAGGTTTGAGAATATGTTTCTTTGCTACACAGGAATATATTTGAGGTAAGGCTGATAAATTGTGGAACAATACAGTGGATTGTGCAGACACCGGGTGTCTGGCTAAGGGGCAGTATAACATTGGGAGATAACAGTATGTTGAGCTAGGAACACATGAATAGAAATATGTGGAGACGCAAACAGGACCGAGCCTGTGGCCTCAGTAACCCCGGCCAACAAGCGCCAAGAGGCTGGGACCAGCCTGTGCGCCTACTATTGGCCAGGCAAGTCTAAACCACGCCCAGCCACTGTTCTGATAGGCCCATCCCGAGGTGGGAACTAACTCTGTCAGAACTTACTTAAACCAATGCATTTAGCAGAAAGGGCAGTTCTCTGTTAACCCTGCGTGGAACTACATGGAACCCGTATATACGAAGATTGCATTTACCATTTATTGCTTGAGTGAATAAAAATAATTTGAATTTACTTGGTGACTCTGTGTCACCTTTTGTCCTGATACCAGATTTGATTTTCGCAACCCTAACACCATGGTGGAGAGTTTGGAATCGGATTGATTGATTGCTTCTGTGGACAGGTGTCTTTTATACAGGTAACAAACTGAGATTAGGAGCACTCCCTTTAAGAGTGTGCTCCTAATCTCAGCTCGTTACCTGTATAAAAGACACCTGGAAGCCAGAAATCTTTCTGATTGAGAGGGGGTCAAATACTTATTTCCCTCATTAAAATGCAAAAAAAATTATAACATGCGTTTTTCTGGATTTTTTTGTTGTTATTCTGTCTCTCACTGTTCAAATAAACCTACCATTAAAATTATAGACTAATCATTTATTTGTCAGTGGGCAAACGTACAAAATCAGCAGGGGATCAAATAATTTTTTCCCTCACATATTATCATATGTGTGTTCTGGTGTAGCCTACATTTATTTATTTTATTTGAAGTTATATTCCAATGTTGTTATATTTGTTCTACTGCTACATTGATGTCTTGAAAATGATATGAAATTCGGGTCTTGTAAGCCTCACAGCTGAGTACATGTGTGAATTGGCAAATGGAGGGTTTTCTCCAGTGGCGTCTGAAATTGTTGCTGTCCACCGGTGTCTAGAAAATGAAGTTATAAGAAATTCGGACTTGTGTAAGCCCCGCAGCTACACTCAAGTATGTGGGCATACTGCAGTGTCGTCTAAAGTGCTTTGAAGGAATCAGCACCTTGGAGAGTGCTGTCCATTTCACCACCATAGACAGTAGGCTATTCGGCTGTTTACTCTGTCTGCTGCGCTGCTACGTTGTGTTTGGAATGGTTCAGCCACAGGTTATGCTGTCTCCAGCCATAACAGACCACAGCCACGCTTGACTGCTGAGTCTTGCGCAGCTCAGCTGCATGCAACTTGCACTTGGTGTTGTTGCCACAGCAACCACTGAAGATAAATCTGTGCAGGTCTTGATGCTACGGTGCTTGCGCTACCGCATTGAAGGGGAGGTAGCAGTCCGACACGGGCAGATGTGGCCTCAAGATCCACAGTGACTCACCGACAGGGCGCGACACTAGATAACAAGGGAAGAAGAAATGTGATGGCGATAAGCCTCGGTTACCTTGGACCTTGACGGGAAGACACTGGGAAGACTGTCATACTGCGTGTCAGATTTTTCGTCCTACACTTTCGTATCAGAGGTGAGTGCACATAACTGCGGCGATATGTGACTGTTGGATTAGTCTAATGTAGGCTACTGAATGTAAATGAGGCTTGTTGCAACTGGGTTATATTCAATTGCAATATGCATAACAAATTGTCACACGTAGCAGTATAGGCTATGCCTATGTTCTATCTAACAAATACATTTCATTTTCTATTATAGGCCTATAGGTTATTATACATGAGTATAGGCTACATAATTTCTGTCATTTAGCAGGTTGCTTTTATCCAGTGACTTAAAGTCATACGTTTTACGAAGGGTGTTCACAGGAATCGAACCCACTACCCTAACGTTACTAGCACCATGCTTCACCAACTGAGCTACAAAGGACGACTATTTGAATGATACCACTATTCAAATACAGCCTACTCCAAATAAACAGGGCTGCCATTTGTTGTTCTTGTTGCGAATTATAATGCATTAACTTATGCAACACAACAGGCCAATAAAAACAACCACATCAACAACAACTTCCGTAAAACATGTTTACGCTGAAATAAATATGTAACCTGTGTCAATAGGTTAGAATCAGCCTGGTCAGTTTAATTGCCAAAAATAAATATGGGGTCCATTTTAAAAGGGGTTTTAAAATCTCCCGAAGTGAATATAGTGAAATTACAGGAGTTCTAGAGGATTGCTTCGGATCAAAACTGTTTGTCGGATAGTACTATTTTGACCGACATGCCCACCTAATTATAATAGGCTATTTTTTTTAAATCTTCATAAGCCTTCATTGGACTCACAAAGTAGTAGTTTAATTAGAGCCTAAATTGTTTTAACATGGTTAAATGTAAAAAAGTTCAATGTCTTAGAGAAATGTCAACAGGTATTTATGTAAATACTTGGACAGGTTTGAAAAACGTACCCCCAATAACTAGAGCATTAATCTAGCACCATCAATGTTTGCAATGGGCCCCTTGTTATTTGACTATATTCCAACAGGCTACATTTTGTAGGCTACCCATTAGCCTATCCATTGTCACATAATGAAAGGTGTGATTAAGGGCTTGTAAGTAAGCATTTCACGGTGAGGTCTACCCCTGTTGTATTTGGCGCATGTGAATAATTTGATTGGATTTTTGATTGGATTTGTTTGTAATTCCCTGGCTAAATTGATTTGGGCCATCAGTTGATTGACAGATGTAGGCCTACTGTAGAACGATAAACTTTTGTCCAGTGTGGATACTCGTGGATGCTCGCCCACGTTTTATAGTTAGGTGATGTATATTTTGTCAATTTAGTTATGGTCTTTGGTGTAGATTGAAAGCCTGTATTGTGTGGCTTTAATATTTCATTTCGTGAAGCTGTCAATATGTTTATGCATTTGAGCCTATCCAAAGACGATTTAGTTGAGCTGAGCAACTTTTCTCTGGTGTGTAAATCACACTATTCATTTAACTTCCTGAGAACATTTAAATAAATGCAATTAACTTGTGGGCCTAATGTAGGCTCAGGCTTGTCACTAGATTGCCAGCACTTGGGTGCAAACTCATGAGACTCAGTGCTGGAGCACGCTGCGTAGACCACTGCGGTACGGCAGTTAATAATGCTTTACCAAGCACTAAGAATACTATTAATACTGATGATACAGACGCGTCATTTAAAATTATTAGATGAGACTTGCGAAGCAAATATCCCGACCTAAAATCTTATTATTATTATTCTGCACAATACTCCTCTTACACCGTTTAAGCTGGAAACACCATTCAAACTTTAAAAAGTGTATTATGATCTGGAATGGTGTTCTTTTATTTAACTTTTTGATATCTTTTAGACTTTTTAAACAATATATCTTTTTAATTTTGTCCATCTTCATTCACTTTAATGACCCTTTTTTCAACATTCTAAAGCTCCCCATTGTGACATCATGATATCCAACATTCACTGTATACAATGTCACTTGACCCAAATCAGCTACTTTGACCACTTTCCCCAAAAGTTAGACAAACACTTAGAGGATATGACATCTGAAATGTTGTGTGGCCCACATCCTCACATTCTCTGGTCTGTATTCATATTCTCATCGAGTCCTTTTAAGCATTCTGGCCTGAAAGGTGGTTCCATCATGTTGACACGAACTCTGACCTCATTAGGGGCGTATCTTAGTGTGCAACAGACATGAAAAATCATTATCTCATTAGAAGACTAAAATCACATTTCTATCTTTTAAAAAATAGTTTCATATTTAATCATATAATCATCAACATTTAGATGTAAATCTGAAATAGAGTTGAAGTCGGAAGTTTACATACACTTAGTTTGGAGTCATTAAAACTTGTTTTTCAACCACTCCACAAATTTCTTGTTAATAAACTAAAGTTTTGGCAATTCGGTTAGGACATCTACTTTGTGCATGACACAAGTAATTTTTCAAACAACTGTTTACAGACAGATTATTTCACTTATAATTCACTGTATCACAATTCCAGTGGGTCAGAAGTTTACATACACTAAGTTGACTTGATGTCATGGCTTTAGAAGCTTCTGATAGGCAAATTTACATAATTTGAGTTAATTGGAGGTGTACCTGTGGATGTATTTCTACCTTCTACCTTCAAACTTTGCTTGACATCATGGGAAAATCTAAAGAAATCAGCCAAGACCTCATTGTAGACCTCCACAAGTCTGATTCATCCTTGGGAGAAATTTCCAAACACCTGAAGGTACCACGTTCATCTGTACAAACAATAGTATGCAAGTATAAACACCATGGGACCACGCAGCCATCATACCGCTCAGGAAGGAGACATGTTCTGTCTCCTAGAGATGAGCGTTCTTTGGTGTGAAAAATGCAAATCAATCCCAGAACAACAGCAAAGGACCTTGTGAAGATGCTGGAGGAAACAGATACAAAAGTATCTATATCCACAGTAAAACGAGTCCTATATCAACATAACCTGAAAGGCCGCTCAGCAAGGAAGAAGCCGCTGGTCCAAAACCGCCAAACATTGTACTTTTTTGGAGAAATGTCCTCTGGTCTGATAAAATAGAACTGTTTGGCCATAATGACCATCGTTATGTTTGGAGGAAAAATGGGGGAGGCTTGTAGCATCATGTTGTGGGGGTGCTTTGCTGCAGGAGGGACTGGTGAACTTCACAAAATAGATGGCATCATGAGGAAGGAAAATTATGTGGATATATTGAAGCAACATCTAAAGACATCAGTCAGGAAGTTAAAGCTTGGTCGCAAATGGGTCTTCAAAACGGGCAATGACCCCAAGCATTCTTCCAAAGTTGTGGCAAAATGGTTTAAGAACAACAAAGTCAAGGTATTGGAGTGGCCATCACAAAGCCCTGACCTCAATCCTATAGAAAATCTGTGGGCAGAACTGAAAAAGCGCGTATGAGCAAAGAGGCCTACAAACCTGACTCAGTTACACCAGCTCTGTCAGGAGGAATGGGCCAAAATTCACCCAACCTTTGTGGGAAGCTTGTGGAAGGCTACCCAAAACATTTGACCCAAGTTAAACAATTTAAAGGCAATGCTACCAAATACTAATTGAGTGTATGTAAACTTCTGACCCACTTGGATTGTGATGAAAGAAATAAAAGCTGAAATAAATAATTCTCTCTAACCTTATTCTGACATTTCACAATCTTAAAATAAAGTGATCCTAACTGACACAAGACAGGACATTTTTACTAGGATTAAATGTCAGGAATTGTGAAAAACTGAGTTTAAATGTATTTGGCTAAAGTGTATGTAAACTTCCGACTTCAACCACATGGAATGAACCCTCTAACCATGCGGAATTAATAGACATTCATCTTATGAGTCAAAGGGCAGTGGGCCGTATTCGAACCCATGCCAAATCTGGCGTATGTGTGCCGGGGTAAGCAGCTGTAACCGAAAGACCACACAGGCACTGAGGTAACCAATACTTTATTCTACCCTATTGATTGCCTTCAACATATAATAACAATCTAAACAAACAGATTTTCACAAAACAAATCACACAAAACAAATCTACCCCCTACAAATATGTCAATTCATTATATCCACATAAGAATTCACAGGAGGCGCGCTGTAGCCTGCATATAGCCTACGTAAGGTACAATGTAGGTACGGTACTGCATTGTATACAAACACCGCTTCCAGCTGCCCCCTGTTGGTGATTCTAAATATTTATTCAAATCCTCCTGCTGCAGGATTATTTTCCTCCTGCGACGATAGGGGTCAAATTAAGATCCAACATCTGTAAAACAATGCAGTTCTACTGCATGTCTCATACTTTAAAGCAGCTAGGCATTATATTGACTGTCAATTTGCTCAAAATGTGTGGCAATGCTACTCTGACACTGTAAGAAAAGAAAGCAACCTAATTGAACAGGTTTCACTGTCAATCAAGACCGTTAATGCTAAGAGTAAAAAGAGTGGTTGACTTGACCACCACTATTCCCAAGTGCAATATATCAACTTGTCCGATCCCATCAAATCAAGAGTTGTGCTGTGTCTAAAATTAGAAACAAGAAAAGACAACAGTGTCTGTCTCATACAGTATGGATAGTATTTCACGATTCAGTGCCAAGTATGCTTATGTTTCCGTATAGTTTACAAAGTAGGAAGGAAGTTATTGGGCTTTATATTTTTACATTCATAGTGAATTAGCTCCATCGTATTATACAGTACTGAAATACCGCTATTTTTAATATACTGTAGTCCCAGAAATGGCTTTTATAAATCTATGCCTATATGATCATATAACTTACATTTGTATATGATCACATAATCTCTCTATTATGTGTGGGAATACTTTGGGAAGACATATTTCCAAAAGTAAAGTCACTTTAGAGGTGTTTTATGTCCAAAAATAAAAATATGTTTTTTTTGTTTGACTTTTTTGCTCAGAAAACTTGTGGGGCCGACAGTTCGGGAACCCTGGTATAGAATATCATTGTCATTCCAGTTATGAGTCATGACCGCAGTCAAATTCCACATAACTGTTGAGTCACAGTAATCTCCTCTTATGCACTCTGAACATGCGTTGGTAGTACCCAACTCGCTAATGACCGTCAGGTCACTAATGGCCTGGTACTCAACGCTTTTGTCCCTCTAACCACTCTGACATCAATGCAAATGCTATCGAAAATCACATCAAGCACATAATCAAAACAGTATAATGCTTTTAAAACTCACCTCACTGTGATGATCAATTTGAAGAAAGAAGTTCAACAACAGGTTGAAATTGAGTGGAAAACATGGTCGTTGTGGATGTTGTTTCAAAGCCAAACACAAGGAAATCGACAGCGCTTTCTAAGGTGATGGTTAATTCAAAACACCCATACACTTATTAGAGCATATGCATTCACATAGGTCTATATATGAGCCCAAGGCCCCAAAATAAACGGAAGTAAATGATTGTCCCGTTTATACAATACTTAGCCTTCTTTCTTTAAATGTTTTATATTTGTGTGCATTGTTTGTATTGTTAGGTATTACTGAACTGTTGGAGCTAGAAACTAAAGCATTTCGCTGCACCTGCGATAACATCTGCAAAATATGTGTACGTGACCAATAAAATGTGATTTAATTTTGATTTAATAGCTTACTGCATATTACACATGGCAGAAAGACATTAAAAAAAATAACAGCCTAGATTTAAGATGTCTTTGGTAGAGTAATCACCTTTGAGTGTGGACTGAATCATGCATACTGGATGGACTGGTTACCTTATGCTACACTCCAAATTTTCTATCTATGAGGCTACATGCTCCTCAAACAGTGGTCGATGCATGGAGTGAAATAAGTGTTCTTATAAGCTCAAACATTCCTATATGGTTGCCAGTAAAAAAAGAAAGATCCCAGCCTTCTACTGCTACTATATTTATTTCTCAGCTGCTAATATTAAGCATTGCTCCGCTAGGGCCTCCTGAGTGGCGCAGCGGTCTGAGGCACTGCATCGCAGTGCTAGAGATGTCACTACAGACCCGGGATTGATCACAACTGGCCGTGATTGGGGGTCCCATAGGGTGATGCACAATTGGCCCAGCGTTGTCCGGATAAGGGGAGGGTTTGGCCATGGGTTCTTTACTTAGCTCATCCCGCTCTAGCGACTCCTTGTGGCGGGCCGGATGCCTGCAGGCTGTCCTCGGTCGTCAGATGAACGGTGTTTCCTTCGACACATTGGTGCAGCTGGCTTCCGGATTAAGCGCGCAGGTGTTAATATGTTTCAGAGGACACATGACTCGACCTTTGCCTCCAGTGTCTGTTGCGGCAATGAGACAAGATCGAAATTGGGGAGAAAAGGGGGTTAAAAAAGAGATATATATATGTACACTACCGTTCAAAAGTTTGGGGTCACTTAGAAACGTCCTTGTTTTTAAAAGAAAAGAACATTTTTTGTGCATTACAATAACATCAAATTGATCAGAAATACAGTGTAGACATTGTTCATGTTATAAATGACTATTGTAGCTGGACACGGCAGATTTTTTATGGAATATCTACATAGGCGTACAGAGGCCCATTATCAGCAACCATCACTCCTGTGTTCCAATGGCACGTTGTGTTAGCTAATCCAAGTTTATCATTTATAGGCTAATTGATCATTAGAAAAACCTTTTGCAATTATGTTAGCACAGCTGAAAACTGTTGTTCTGATTAAAGAAGCAATACAACTGGTTTCTTTAGTCTAGTTGAGTATCTGGAGCATCAGCATTTGTGGGTTCGATTACAGGCTTAAAATAGCCAGAAACAAATAACTTTCTTCTGAAACTCGTCAGTCTATTGTTCTGAGAAATGAAGGCTATTCCATGCAAGAAACTGAAGATCTCGTACAAGGCTGTGTACTACTCCCTTCACAGAACAGCGCAAACTGTCTCTAACCAGAATAGAAAGAGTGGGAGGCCCCGGTGCACAACTGAGCAAGAGGACAAGTACATTAGAGTGTCTAGTTTGAGAAACAGACGCCTCACAAGTCCTCAACTGGCAGCTTCATTAAATAGTACCCACACAAAACCAGTCTCAATGTCAACAGTGAAGAGGTGACTCCGCTGCTGGCGGACTCCGACTCTGCTGGCGTTCTAGGCAGAGTTGCAAATAAAAAGCAATTTCTCAGACAGGCCAATAAAAAGAAAAGATTAAGATGAGCAAAAGAACACACACTGGACAGAGGAACTCTTATTACTGAAGGCCAAATTCAATATTTTATACTTTGTTAATATGTATATTTTTACACCTAAAGGGTTCCTAAAACTCTAAATCAAATAGCTAAATGATATAAAACAATTCCATATGTTAGCTAATCCTAAATTTCCTATAAAACAACGCCCAAAGGTATAAAATATTTATAAACCCTTTGTATTGAGGACAAAAAGTAAATTGCTTTGCCACATTTTTTGCAGTATTACTTTTGTACCTTGTTGCAAACAGGATACATGTTTTGGAATATTTTCACTTAGGTTAGTATTGTGGAGTAACTACGATGTTGTTGATCCATCCTTAGTTTTCTCCTGTCACAGCCACTGTTTTAAAGTCACCATTGGCCTCATGGTGAAATCCCTGAGTGGTTTCCTTCCTCTCCGGCAGCTGAGTTAGGAAAGACTCTTATATCTTTGTAGTGACAGGTTGTATTCATACACCATCATGCTCAAATGGATATTACATTACTACCAATAGGTGCTTTTCTTTTAAAGACATTGGAAAACTTCCTTAGCCTTTGTGGTTGAATCTGTGTTTGAAATTCATTGCTCGACTGAGGGACCTTACAGATAATTGTATGTGTGAGGTACAGAGGTAGTCATTCAAAAATCATGTTAAACACTATTATTGCACACAGAGTGAGTCCATGCAACTTATGTGACTTAAGCAAATTTGTACTCCTGAACTTATTTAGGCTTGCCATAACAAAGGGCTGGAATACTTAAGACACATCAGCTTTTCATGTTTAATAAATGTGTAAAAAATATGAAAAACATAATTCCACTTTGACATTATGGGGTAATACTCTATTTAATCAATTTTAAATTCAGTCTTTAACACAACAAAATTTGGAAAAAGTCAATGGGTGTGAATACTTTCTTAAGGCACTGTACATGTACTGTAGGCATACGAGTGTGAAATGTTCTTATTTGACGTTTCTTTGTCTACTACAAAAGGCATAAATAGGCTAGTATTAAAAGCAATACTGCTTGACAAGTTGGCATTCAATTAAGAAAATGGTAGGCCTGTCCTGCTTATGGGTTCATTAGCTTTGCCATATGATAGCCTGTTTACTTTTGTTATCGAGATCCATTAACTGAGACTGTTGGCTATTGTCTTCCTCATAATTCTATCTCTGGTGAACAGTGATGCCTCCCCCACCAGTTAAACCCATCCCTGGATTTATTGTCCGCTGATCAGATAGAGGAACACACTATGCTATGTCAGCAAGCGTGTTAATGATTATGCAAAGAATCAAACTGACACCAAGTGGAAATCGTTAAAGGCCACGAGAAGAGCTCCATTTTCTACTGAGCTGAAGTCAATGAAAATCCTGGGGATATGCACACAACACCAGTGGTCTATTTTCTGTGTTCCTCAAACAGTAGTATGTGTCTCTGTGTGGTAGCATGATATTCACAGTTCCCACAGTGTTGGGTAGAGTTAACTGTTGCTGTTTGTCGCTTAGTTTCTCTGTTTCACAAAGAGCTCTGGTGGGATACAATAATGGCCTAGTGAGACTCAATTTCAGTGGCCTAGAGGATTTTATTTCAGTTTTGATTTTTTTAAAAATTGTTTACATACATATTGTCACGGTTCTCTTCCTTCGGGACAGACCAAGACGCAGCGATGTAGCCAGAATACATGATTTATTCAAAGACGGGACGAGACGGAACAAAACAAGAAAACGATGAACAAGACGAGAGCCCTAACGCTAAATTCTAAACTATACACAAAGATCTAACCTAACCACGACTGACGAAACCTAACCTAACCACGAACGGAGAAACCTAACTAGACATGAGAGGAAAAACCTAACTAGACAAGAACCCGACTGAACATGAAGAACGTGACATAAACATAATCAATAACCCACGAAACAAAAGTGCAACTCCCAAATATATATATGGTTCCCAATTAGAGACAACGAGACTCAGCTGCCTCTAATTGGGAACCATTATCCCAACATAGAACTAGACACCCTAGAACAAACAAACCCTACACCAAAACGAAACCAAAACGCTCCAGCCTGTAATCTCGGGCCTGGGCGTTACAGTACCCCAAAGGCGCGGACTCTGGACGCGCCCAAAAGTCTGTGGGGGGGTCTTCGGGTGGGTCCCTTTGTCCCAGGTGGGGGCTCCGGTGCGGGCCGTGCTGGTCTGATGTCACGCACCGGAGGCCCTGGACCCCTTCTTGGGACTCTGGTGCGCGGAGCAGAAGCTGGGCGTACTGGACTCATGATGCTCACGGTAACTCTGGTGCGTGGGGCTGGAGCTGGCCGTACTGGACTCGTGATGCTCACTGGAACACTGGTGCGTGGAGCAGGAACTGGTCGTACTGGACTCGTGTTGCTCACTGGAACTCTGGTGCGTGGAGCAGGAACTGGTCGTACTGGACTCGTGATGCTCACTGGAACTCTGGTGCGTGGAGCAGGATCTGGCAGTACCGGACTCGTGATGCTCACTGGAACTCTGGTGCGTGGAGCAGGAACTGGCAGTACCGGACTCGTGAAGCTCACTGGAACTCTGGTGCGTGGAGCAGGAACTGGCCGTGCGGACCTCGTGATGCTCACTGGAACTCTGGTGCGTGGAGCAGGAACTGGTCGTACCGGACTCGTGATGCTCACTGGAACTCTGGTGCGTGGAGCAGGAACTGGTCGTACCGGACTCGTGATGCTCACTGGAACTCTGGTGCGTGGAGCAGGAACTGGTCGTACCGGACTCGTGATGCTCACTGAAACTCTGGTGCGTGGAGCAGGAACTGGTCGCACGGACTCGTGATGCTCACTGGAACTCTGGTGCGTGGAGCAGGAACTGGTCGTACCGGACTCGTGATGCTCACTGAAACTCTGGTGCGTGGAGCAGGAACTGGCAGTACCGGACTCGTGATGCTCACTGGAACTCTGGTGCGTGGAGCAGGAACTGGTCGTACTGGACTCGTGATGCTCACTGGAACTCTGGTGCGTGGAGCAGGAACTGGTCGTACTGGACTCGTGATGCTCACGGAGAGCTGGGTGCGCGGAGCCGGAACAGGACGTGCTGGACTCTCTGAGCGCACGGGAGCTGCGTGCGCGGAGCCGGAACAGGACGTGCTGGACTCTCTGAGCGCACGGGGAGCTGGGTGCGCGGAGCCGGAACAGGACGTGCTGGACTCTCTGAGCGCACGGGAAGCTGGCACGTGGAACAGGGACTGGACGTGTAGAAACCACTACACGGACTGGGATCTTGGAACATGGAACTGGAACAGGACGTGTTGGAACCTCAACACGGACTGGGATCTCGGAGCGTGGAACAGGGGTCTCGGAGCGTGGAACAGGGGTCTCGGAGCGTGGAACAGGGGTCTCGGAGCGTGGAACAGGGGTCTCGGAGCGTGGAACAGGGGTCTCGGAGCGTGGAACAGGGACTGGACGTGTAGAAACCACTACACGGACTGGGATCTTGGAACACGGAACAGGGATCTTGGAGCGTGGAACAGGGATCTCGGAGCGTGGAACAGGGACTGGACGTGTAGAAACCTTCACCCGGACCGGGGACCTGATACGGAGAGCCGACATCATACCTCCAGCTAGCTCACTAACCCTGGCCTCACGGGTGAGTGGAGCTGGAATCTCTCGGACTGGGCTGTGGATTCGCACCGGAGATTCTGCCCGTAGGACCACAGGATATCTAGGTCCCAAAAGGCGCACTGGAGACCTGGCGCGCAGAGCTGGCACCACTCTACCCGGTAGCACACAGACTTCGGCCCGACCAATGAGTGGCGCTGGGATCTCTCGCACTGGGCTGTGGACACGTACTGGAGACACCGCACGCAGAACCGGAGCAGGATATCCGGGTCCCAGGAGGCGCACAGGAGACTTAGCGCGCAGAGCTGGCACCACTCTACCTGGCTGAACACTCAGTTTCGCCCGACTGATGAGTGGAGCGGGAATCTCTCGCACAGGCCTCTGAATCCGTATAGGAGAAACCGTGCGCAACACTGCATATCACGGTCTCCCTTCGGTGCGACGCTCTCCCCAACGCTCTCTCCACAACGCACGAGGAGTTGGCTCAGGAGTCCCTCCTGAACCGGCCAACCTCCTCGTGTGCCCCCACCCCCAAAAGTTTCTTGGGGCTGCCTTACGGGCTTCCTAGCCCGGCGAGGTTTGAGAAACCTGCCTCTCACAGGATCCCATGCTCCCATCAGGTCCTCACACCTGCGCCGCTCCGCCGCCGCTGCTTCCAGTTCCTCTCTGGGCCGACGATACTCTCCAGGCTGGTCCCAAGCACTTCCATAAAATAGCTCCTTTTCCCAAGACCTAAGCTCCCGGGTCTCTCGCTGCTTGGTCTTCTTGTGGTGGGTTATTCTGTCACGGTTCTCTTCCTTCGGGACAGACCAAGACGCAGCGATGTAGCCAGAATACATGATTTATTCAAAGACGGGACGAGACGGAACAAAACAAGAAAACGATGAACAAGACGAGAGCCCTAACGCTAAATTCTAAACTATACACAAAGATCTAACCTAACCACGACTGACGAAACCTAACCTAACCACGAACGGAGAAACCTAACTAGACATGAGAGGAAAAACCTAACTAGACAAGAACCCGACTGAACATGAAGAACGTGACATAAACATAATCAATAACCCACGAAACAAAAGTGCAACTCCCAAATATATATATGGTTCCTAATTAGAGACAACGAGACTCAGCTGCCTCTAATTGGGAACCATTATCCCAACATAGAACTAGACATCCTAGAACAAACAAACCCTACACCAAAACGAAACCAAAACGCTCCAGCCTGTAATCTCGGGCCTGGGCGTTACACATATAGCCTAGTCCCAGTGTGTTTGTGAAACACTCTTTACATATACTCTTAGTCCACATTCTACATGCTGACCAGACGCGTTCGCGTGCGCCATCGCGCGCATGTTGATTTTGTCCACCCACACCAGATGCGATCAGGACACACAGGTTGAAATATAAAAAAAACTCTGAACCAACTATGTTAATTTGGGGACAGGTCGAAAAGCATTAAACATTTATGGCAATTTAGCTAGCTAGCCTGCTGTTGCTAGAAAATATTTCCTGAAATGCACAATGTCCTCTAGGATAATTAATCCACAGATAAAGTTTATTTCTAGTAATGTCCCCTCTTTCAGGCTTCTTCTTCTTCTTTGGACTATATATTGCGGTTGGCAACCAACTTTAACTTCTTCTTCTTAGGGAGTAGCGCACGAGGTGACCGTTTTGGAGAGCCTGGCGTGCCCAAAGTAAAATGCCTCCCATTCAGGCCCAGAAAATAGGATATGCACATATTTAGTACCATTGGATAGGAAACACACCTGAATTTTCTAAAAGTGTTAACATTTTGTCTGTGAGTATAAGAGAATGGATATGGCAGGCAAAAACGTGGTTTTGACAGAGTGCCTCATTTGGAACCCCTCCCTTATGAAAATGCCCATATAAGGGCATATGAATGCAGTACCTATCGCTTTCTCTGGATGTCAACAGTCTCGAGAAAGTGTTCTGATTCTTCTTAGCTGCTTTTAGAGCAGAGAAGAAGACGAATAAGGAAGTGTCCCCACAGATGTCCTTACAAGAAAATGCGCGCTCCCGGCTGGCGCGCTCTGTGGTTTTTTTCCTTTCTTATCGCCCAGTTTATATTCCGGTTGAAATATTATACAACATATACATTAAAGTGTTCCTAAGGATACATTAGCAATTATGTTTGATTGTTCTTGGACAAGTTTATAGGTATAAGTTGAACGAGTTCTCGTCACGTTTCAATGGACTCTATTTTCTCATTCTAACGCGCCAACCAAACGGCGATTTATGGATATAATACATGACTTTTTCTAACAAAAGAACCATGGATTGTCTTCGTTGGACACTTGGGAAGCCCTCAGCAGAAGTTCTTCAACAGGTAATTGATTTGTTTTCGCTGTGAAATGTGTTTTGTGTGAACCGTGATGGCTTATGAATTCATGGTAATGGAAAAATATTGAAGGTGCTACCCTCAAACAATCAAATGTGGTGCTTTCGCCATAAAGACTTTTTGAAATCTGACAACGCTGTGATATTGCCAAGAAGCGTAGCTTTTGATGACTATGAAACACTTGTATATTGATGCATGTTTAATAATTCAACTTTTGGATTTTGAATTTGGCGCCTTCCATTTCACCTGGCAGTGTCGGGAGTGGGGCGCTAGCGCCCCAGCGCACCTTGCTGCTCCTTAAGGTGCATTACCACTACCGACTGGACTGTGGACTTCAGGTCATCTTTCAATCACCCATGTAGGTATATGCTCCTAAAAAACAATGATGAGATGGGAGAAGCGGGACTTGCAGCGCATCAAGCATCACTAATAGAACCAAGTTATATTTTAATGCTTGGCTATGCAGACGCTCGTGAGCAGTGTGTGTGCAATGATTGAATAACATGTATGTGTAAATCTGTTTTGCAGATGTGGTGGTCAGCATGTAAGTGTAGTGGGGTAATCTTTGATGTGTATATTATACAGTATATACCTCGCATGCGACTCGTGATAAGACTATGCAATTAATATGTTAACAAAGTATATTGAATAAATTATCTGACTCCATTTAGCATTATAGTAAAACCATGTGCAATCAAGTATTATGCGTTTAGCTGACTAAAATCAAGGAATGGTCATGAGAAGCAAATTTCAAAGCAAGTATTATTTAATAACTTTTTTAAATGAATGGATTCAAATACAAGCGATAAAGCTTAAGTTACAAGGTAGTACTGACATTAACAAAGCATCATTCTAGGCATATACTGTAGATCCTAAGGTTAACTTACGAGACCAAGCACTCAAGGAGCTGTATAAGGCCATAAGAGAACAGGAAAACGCCCATCCAGAGGCGGCGCTCCTAGTGGCTGAGGACTTTAATGCAGGAAAACTTAAATCCGTTTTACCTCATTTCTACCACCGTGTTAAATGTGCAACCAGAGGGAAAAAAAATTCTAGACCACCTTTACTCTACACACAGAGACGCGTACAAAGCTCACCCTCGCCCTCCATTTGGCAAATCTGATCATAATTCAATCCTCCGGATTCCTGCTTACGAGCTAAATATAAAGCAGGAAGCACCAGTGACTCGGTGAGTAATGAAGTGGTCAGATGACGCAGATGCTAAGCTACAGGACTGTTTTGCTAGCACAGACTGGAATATGTTCTGTGATTCTTCCAATGGCATTGAGGAGTACACCACATCAGTCACTGGCTTCATCAATAAGTGCATCGATGACGTCGTCTCCACAGTGACCGTACGCACATACCCCAACCAGAAGCCATAGATTACAGGCAACATCCGCACTGAGCTAAAGGGTAGAGCTGCCGCTTTTAAGGAGCGGGACTCTAACCTGTACGCTTATGAGAACTCCCGCTATGCACTCAGACAAACCATCAAACAGGCAAAGCGTCAATACAGGACTAAGATTGAATCATACTACACCGGCTCCGACGTTCGTCGGATGTGTCAGGGCTTGCAAACTATTACAGGCTACAAAGGGAAGCACAGCCGCGAGCTGCCCAGTGACACGAGCCTACCAGACAAGCTAAATTACTTCTATGCTCACTTCGAGGCAAGCAACACTGAAGCATGCATGAGAACATCAGCTTTTCCGGACGGTTGAGTGATCATGCTCTCCAGAGCCGATGTGAGTAAGACCTTTAAACAGGTCAACATTCACAAGGCCGTGGGGCCAGACGCCAGATGCATTACCAGGACGTGTACTCCGAGCATGCGCTGACCAACTGGCAAGTATCTTCACTGACATTTTCAACCTGTCCCTGACTGAGTCTGTAATACCAACATGTTTCAAGCAGACCACCATAGTCTCTGTGCCCAAGACCATTAAGGTAACCTCACTAAATGACGACTGACCCGTAGCACTCACGTCTGTAGCCATGAAGTAATTTGAAAGGGTGGTCATGGGTCACATTAACACCATTATCCCAGAAACCATAGACCCACTCCAATTTGCATACCGCACCAACAGATCCACAGCTGATGCAATCTCTATTGCACTCCACACTGCCCTTTCCCACCTGGGCAAAAGGAACACCTATGTGAGAATGCTATTCATTGACTACAGCTCAGCGTACAACACCAACTACTTAGGGAGCCCTCAAAGCTCATCACTAAGCTAAGCACGCTGGGACTAAACACCTCCCTCTGCAACTGGATCCTGGACTTCCTGACGGGCTGCCCCCAGGTGGTAAGGGTAGGTAACAACACATCTGCCCGGCTGATCCTCAACTCGGGGGCCCCTCAGCGAAGTGTGCTCAGTCCCCTCAGGTTCTCCCGGTTCACCCATGACTGCATGGCTAGGCACGACTCCAACACCATCACTCATTTTGCCAATGGCACAACAGTGAAAGTTACTGATCACCGACAACGATGAGACAGCCTATAGGGAGGAGGTCAGAGACTTGGCCGTGTGGTGCCAGGATAGCAACCTCTGCCTCAATGTGATCAAGACAAAGGAATTGATTGTGGACTACAGGAAAAGGAGGACCGAGCACACCCCCATTCTCATCGACGGGGCTGTAGTGGAGCAGGTTGAGAGCTTCAAGTTCCTTGGTGTCCACATCCCCAACAAACTAACATGGTCCAAACACACCAAGACAGTCTTGAAGAAAGCATGACAAAGCCTATTCCCACTCAGGAGACTGAAAAGATTTGGCATGGGTCCTCAGATCCTCAAAAGGTTCTACAGTTGCACCTTCGAGAGCATCCTGACTGGTTGCATCACTGCCTGGTATGGCAACTGCTCGGCCTCGGACCGCAAGGAATTACAGAGGGTAGTGCGTTCTGCCCAGTACATCACTTGGGCCAAGCTCCCTGCCATCCAGGACCTCTACACCAGGCGGTCAGAGGAAGGCCCTAAAAATGATCAAAGACAACAGCACTTACAGTTGACCAGGGCAGGTCTAGCAGGGCAGAAATTTGACGAACTGGCATGTTGGAAAAGTGGCATCCTATGACTGTGCCACGTTGAAAGTCACTGAGCTCTTCAGTAAAGCCATTCTGCTGCCAATGCTTGTCTATGGAGATTGCATGGATGTGTGCTTGATTGTATACACCTGTCAGAAATAGCCGAATCCACTAATTTGAAGGGGTGTCCATATGCTTTTGAATATATAGTGTATGTTATATTTTTGCTGTTGGGAAGAGAATAGGATGTTAAGCAGACAAATATGTTTGTAGGAGACGGCTATGTATGTTTGTGCACATGGAAGTCAGTTATTTATGTTTACTATAGATTAATTAGGCAATACAAATGTGATGTGACTAAAATAAAATGACATTTAGTTGACTAAAATGGCCCACTCTTTTCATTTTGACAATAACTAGACTAAATGTTTATTGAAATGACAAAAATTTGACTAAGAGGTTTTGACCATTCTGCCTGCCCTTACCCTGATCCTGCCTGTCGTTCTGTACCTTGTCACACCACCCTGGATTACTGACCTCTGCCTGAGCCTGCCTGCCGTTCTGTACCTTTCGGACTTTGCTCTGGATTACTGACCTCTGCCTGCCCTTGACCTGTCGTTTGCCAGCACCCCTGTTTTTGTAATAAACTTTTGTTACTTCGAAACTGTCTGCGTCTGGGTCTTCTCCTGAGCCTTGACACAGATATGCATCTGTTGGTCACATTAAGAAAAGGTAGGGGCGTGGATTAGAAAACCAGTCAGTATCTGGTGTGACCACCCTTTGTCTCATGCAGCACGACACATTTCCTTAGCATAGAGTTGATCAGTCTGTTGATTGTGGCCTGTGGAATGTTGTTGTCCTCTTCAATGGCTGTGCGAAGTTGCTGGATATTGTTCTGGAACTGGAACACGCTGTCTTACACATCGATCCAGAGCATCCCACACATGCTTAATGGGTGACATGTCTGGTGAGTATGCAGGCCATACTGGGACATTTTGAGTTTGCAGGAATTGTGTACAGATCCTTGCGACATGGGGCCGTGCATTATCATGCTGAAACATGAGGTGATGGCAGCGGATGAGTGGCACGCCTCAGGATCTCGTCACAGTATCTTTGTGCATTCAAATTGCCTTTGTTAAAAAAGCAATTGTGTTCGTTGTGTATGGCTGCCCATACCATGACCCCACTGCCACCATGGGGCACTCTGTTCACAACGTTGACAATATCACAGGCAGCTATACTAGCGCTGGGCTACAAGTTCCCTGCTCAGCTAGGTTTGCAGCATCCTGCCATACCATACCTCCAGCCTTGGCCATCCTCCAGCATCGTACTCAGCGCCCACGAAAGGGCCCCTGCGGCCCTACACTAACTGAGTTTGAGAATCCTCTGCCACCCTGTGGCGTGTTTTTTATTTTATTAACTTTTTTATTTAACCTTTATTTAACTAGGCAAGTCAGTTAACACTTTTTTGGTCACTACATGATTCCATATGTTATTTCATAGTTTTGATGTCTTCACTACTATTCTACAATGTACAAAATAGTAAAAAATAAAGAAAGAACCCTTGAATGAGTAGGCGTGTCCAAACTTTTGACTGGTACTGTATGTGCACAGGAGGCAACAGCTTAGATCGCTAGATAGTCCTAGGCCTCTACTGTGTGGTTTTTATACTTGTTTTTGATTCCCAAATGTTCACTGACAAATATTCCTTTGTGTTCTTTCCACAGAGGAGTGGCCGTGCTGCTGTACCAGTGTCCTGAGAATACCAATACTGGCAATACCACTACCCCTCTCTAGCGTTTGACGACCACTCACGAAAGATTTCCTGACGGATATAATCTAATTCATCCCTCCATATTTTGAAAAAATCACGATCGAAGCAATAGTGGCACAGGCAAATTTGAAAAATGGTTCCAGCTCCCTGTCCACTTGTGTATGTTTTCTGTTTACGCACTTTACACATCACAGGGACTTTCAAAACCAGCATGTTCTCCCAGTAAATTGTTGGAATGGTTTTGTCATTGGAAACTCATCTACAGATCTGAATTTGTACCAAATCTGCAGACAGACATTGTATGTGCAGGGTAACCATGAGAACATTGCATTGTATGATAGCAGTAGATCATTGCAAAAGAACACCTCTGATCCGAAGTCTGCCCACACTACGTTAGGGTAGGGACCAGTCCAAATCTGTCTTCCCCAATCCTATGCCCACAAACACTGATTTGGCACTATACTGTACATCGTTGTGAAAGTAAAACCAATCAGCATGCTCAACTGTGACTATACGAACTCAGTTATTCAGGGTATTCAGGACCAGACAAAAATGTATATCAGGGCCTGATTGTTCTCTGTGCAACGTAGGTGTCAATATTTGTGAAGTAATACCGTACGTGAATGTATTTATACTGTCAAAAGGTGTAAAAAAAAGTATATTTGTGCCATCATATCAGTGTCTTAAATCATTATTTTTACCCAACTTCTTGTGAGCTATAATGTGGACAATAACGAATAACAGTCTAAAAATAACATTCACTATCGTCACACTTAATAAAAAATCATACAAATCTTGAATCAGGGACAAAACTTTACCGGGCAGCTGGGTGACGGGTGACGCCTTGGAACATTTAGACTCACCATTCCTGGCTAGCGCTGCTGCATCAGCACCTGCATTCCTGGCAATCTGGGCATTCCGCCCTCCCTTGCCACTCTCAGGATGAATCAGAAGTTGGAGAAGTTGGACTTGGAGACGGACCAGCACTGCCAGCCTCTGGTCTACACCGTGGAGGAGCTGGAGTGCAAGATTTGCTATAACCGTTACGACACGCGCACCCGCAAGCCCAAGGTGCTGGGCTGCCTCCACCGCGTCTGCGCTAAATGCCTGAAGAAGATTGTGGAGAACTCGTCCCCCAGCATTGTCAGCTGCCCATTCTGCCGCCACGAGACGCACGTTCCCTACGAAGAGATCTGGCTGCTGCAGGACGACAGCAACATCCTGGCCATCCTCACCTATCAGGACAGGGTCAGGAAGAGTTGCGGTTCCATCACCCCTGGCGGGGAGGTACTGCTCACCCCAAGCAGCCTGAGCGGGAGCGGAGGTGGAGGGGGCGGCTGTGGTGGTGATTCTGGGGGCGACTGCGTCACAACCGGCGAGCAGTCGCATAACTCCTCCGACTGCCTGGTCATCACCATCATGGAGGTGCCGGGCGAATCGCAGTCATCGGACTCCATGAGCATGCTCAATATGGTGCGCCTGTTCCGGCCCGCAAACCTGGCCTCGCTGCCCTGCAACATGCCCTTGCAAAAGTGCGGTGCTTGGACCTCACGCAACTTTCCCAGCTTCCTCATCGGTGTCCTGTGTCTGGTCTACTTCTCGTCGCTGCCGCTGGGCATCTACCTGCTGATGATCCAGCAGCTCACCCTGGGCGTCATCCTGGTTAGCCTGGTGCCCTCCACCCTAGTTCTGTGTGTGTTCTACGGCTTCTGTCAATGCCTTTGCCATGAGATCATGCAGTCCATAGCTACATAGCCACGTCACCACTTTACTCCCTTCCCCTACTCGACCCCCTAATACCAATGTGTGTCTACCTGTGGACATGACAAAGCGTGACCTGTAAAAGACCAAACCAAATCACTGATGCATATCTACTTTGCCCTGAAAAAGTATTTTCCCCCTTTCTGATTTAACCCTACTTTTGCATATTTTTAATACTGAATGTTATCAGATCTAGAACCGAAACCTAATATAAGATAAAGGGAACCTGAGTGAACAAATAACACAACAATTACATACTTATTTCATTTATTTCATAAACAAAGTAATTGCCCCTTTACACTCAATAACTGGTCGTGCCACCTTTAGCTGCAATGACTCCAACCAAACGCTTCCTGTAGTTGTTGATCAGTTTCTCACATCGCTGTGGAGGAATTTTGGCCCACTCTTCCATGCAGAACTGCTGTAACTTAGCAACATATGTGGTTTTTCAAGCATGAACTGCTCGTTTCAAGTCCTGCCACATCTCAATTGGGATTAGGTCTGGACTTTGACTAGGTCGTTCCATTTTCTTGTAGGATTGATGGTGTGTTTTGGGATCATTGTCTTGCCCCATGGCCTAGCTGCTCTTTAGCTTCAGCTCACAGACAGATGGCCTGACATTCTCCTGTAGGATTATCTGATACAGAGCAGAATTCACATTTCCTTCTTTTAAGGCAAGTCATCCAGGTCCTGACGCAGCAAAGCATCCCCAAACCATCACACTAACACTACCATGCTTAAACGTTGGTATGAGGTTCTTACGGTGGAATGGAGTGTTTGGTTTTTTGCCAGTCATAATTGGACCCATGTAGTTCAAAAAGTTGACTCAAGTTTGCCAAAAAGCACCTGGAAGCACTTGGATGATCATCAAGACTCTTGGAAGAATGTTCTATGGACAGATGATTCAAAAGTGTAACTTTTTGGACGACATGTGTCCCATCAGAAAGGGGGCAAATACTTTTTCACGGCACTGTATATCTCCTCTCCTTTGTAAAATACACCCCCTACCCAACCCTTTCTTTCTTATTTCCCACTTCAGATAATACCAGCACTAAAACAAACAATTCCGAGACCACTTGGATTTGGATGTAGGGCTTTCCACTGGAACGTTCGAGACAAGCCAACCTGTGCAGCGCCCACGGCCTGATGAATCGTTTTCTATTTACACAGCTCAACCTGCATCAGATTGCTGTTGTTTGTGTTCATACGGCTCACCGGAATGGGCTTTAGTTATTGTGACGATCACTAAACTGTATTGTTCAAAAATAATACGACCCTCTCATGTTCTACTATGGCAATGACTGCACATACATTGTTAACCATACCGTGGTAGAATACCTAGCTGCTCGACCTATGGGCAACGGACTATGAAAACCCATAGTTTTAAGGATGTATTCAGACATACAGCACAGTCTCCATGTATACTGTTGAAGTTCCTAATTGCCTTTGTAAGGCATGTCTGGCTGTGCCCCTACAGTAACGTAACGTTGTAATATGAACTTGTCTGTGTTATTGCATTTGGAATGGACAGACCGCCTAACGCCTAAACTGTTACTAGATATTTCAATAAAGACTCAAGACGCTTTTGTGATCTTTGCCATTATTTTTTACATTTCTCCCATAACCCACACTTCATGGGCAACTATCCAATCTGCAGTTTTAATAGGCTACAATCACATTCCTTATACTTCAAAATTCAAATGGAATAAGTATTATGTAAAAAGCACAAAAACATTATCCAATATATGTTGGTTCTGGCGTCATTTATTAAGACATGGAAGACAAGACATAGCTACATACATTGTTTGAATAAAACAACCCACAAGAGACTGGAGAAATCAAAATATTATCGCCAGTAACCGTAGCTGATGATGAGCCAATTTTTGTGACCTTGCTCCGGAGACCTTGGCACATGGAAACACCCCTGTGGCATCGAAGGACCTCAGCTCTTCAAAGCTTTTAGTTAGTTATCACTGGAGCGCAACTTGAAGGAATACCTGTCTGGCACGATCAAATGCTGCTAATTATAAGAAACATCACATAACACTAGAACTTAGAAATAGCTTTAATCAACCACTATACAAATGTTAGCTAGAACCGCACAATTTGTACTGAACCCATGGGCTAGTGGTAACACTCCCAGGCTTTTAGATTATGTCAAACTTGGAGACTGGGGTTCATTCTACGTGTCCATCCTTTCTACTCTCCTCTCTTGATCTTTCTACCTTTATGTTACCCCTTTTGCTGTTTCAATTAAACACTTTCCAAAAACACAATTTTAGATTTGATTAGGGAAGCATAATGAACCTCTGTCAAAAGTTGAGGCAAACAGACGAAGAGTTTCATTCCAAAACACTATATATCCGTTTTCAGAAATGTTGGTAAATTAGCTTTTTTTGTTTAAAGATTGGTGTGTTTTTTCACTATCTAATCATGGCATGGCAGACATGTTCAATGACAGACATGTATTTGTTTAAAATCTATTACTTGATGGTTTAATTTCAGAGAGACAAATAACCATGTTGTTTTATTGCAAAATGCTATCCGCCTCACTCAGTGAAATAAGTAGTACTGCTAGTAAGTAAGTGCATTCATCTTAAGATAGCTAGGTGAGACAACCACATATCACAGTCCAATATACAGGATACGAACATTCCATTCCAGCTAAACAACGGCTTGCAAAAGTATTCAGAACCCTTGGATTTCTTCATATTTTGTTGTGTTACAAAGTGTGATTAAAATGGATTTAATTGTAATTGTAATCTACACAAAATACTTAGTAATGTCAAATGTGGAAGAAATTGTTTTTTATTAGTATTAATATACATTTAATAAATAAAATTCCATCATATTTCAAGCCGATTTAAGTCAAAACTATAACTTGGCCAC
This sequence comes from Brachymystax lenok tsinlingensis, assembly GCA_030435695.1. Taxonomy (NCBI): domain Eukaryota; kingdom Metazoa; phylum Chordata; class Actinopteri; order Salmoniformes; family Salmonidae; genus Brachymystax; species Brachymystax lenok. Next base: position 51,012,087 of record CM059797.1, read on the forward strand.
TTAGAAACATTCACTGTCTTCTTGGTAAGCAACTCCAGTGTAGATGTGGCCTTGTGTTGTAGGTTATTGACCTACTGAAAAGTGAATTCCTCTACCAGTGTCTGGTTTAAAGCAGATTGAAGAAGGTTTTGCTCTAGGATTTTGCCTGTGCCCGTTTCTTTTTATCCTGAAAACTCCCCAGTAATTTTCCAATGTCAAGCATATCCATACCATGAATATTTGGAATATTTGTATTTTCACTACAATGTTGTTGATCCATCCTCAGTTCTCTCCCATCACAGCCATTGAACCCTGTAGCTGTTTTAAAATCACCAATGGCCTCATGGTAACATCCCTGAGAAGTTGAATTCCTGTCCTGTAGCTCAGTTCAGGAGGATGACTGTATCTTTGGGGTGTCTGGGTGGTTTAATAGATAATGCACAGCATAATTATTAACTAGACCATGCTTAAAGAGATATTTAATGTCTGATTTGTTATTGTTACCCATCTACCAATCACTGCCCTTTTTTTATGAGGCTTCCTGGTCTTTGTAGTGGAATCTGTGCTTGAAATTCAGTACTGAGGGACCTTACAGAGGTTGTATGTATGCAGGACATAAGAAGGGTTAGTCAGCCTAGTGGTTAGAGCGTTGGGCCAGTAACTGAAAGGTTGCTGGATTGAATCTCTGAGCTGGCAAGGTAAAAATATGTCATTCTGCCCCTAAGCAAGGCAGTTTCCCTTTCATTAAAAAGATTATGTCAGCCCCAATTATTTCACACTGAGTGAGTCCATGTAACTTGTTATGTTATTTGTTAAGCCACATTTTACTCCTGAAATAATTTAGCCTTGCTAAACAAAGAGGTGGAATACTTATGCAGCGACTATATTTTTGTTATTTAATTTCTTATTCAACTTTTTTTTTTAATCACATTTTTCTTCCACTTTGACATCACAGTGTATCTTTGACAAAAAATTACAATTAAATCCATTTTAATCCCACTTTGTAACACAATAAAATTGGAAGAAATCCAAGTGGTCAGCATACTTCTGCAAGGCACTGCACTATATAGCGTACTATAAAAACAACAACATTTTCATATACATTTCAAGTCTACAGTATGAATTAAAAATCTGAGAACAGTAACATTTTACACACACATGAAAATACCCATAAGCAATCATTTCTGATTAAAAAAATACAAATGGAAGAATTGGTGTATAAAGCGTTTTGGAAATAAACTATTACATTTTCTGTCCCCAATTGATGTAAACTACTTTTATTTTGGAAGAAGAGCAAGAGCCCAAATGGTTCCATGGGCCTCAGCTGCTTGGGTTGGCCTAATTGAAAAGTGTTTCCCCGAAGACCAGCTCCTGCCAGCGCCAGCGAGGAAAGACTAAGCAGGGGGGTGTGGAGGAGCCGAATACTGAGGGTTAATCCTGAAGTTCCTCAGTTGTATTCAGTCTTGTGTCGAAGGCTGTCAACTTGGCCATAGGCTATAAGAAAGCATGAGAACCTGAGGAGTCTTTTCAAAACAGAGGTGGGTTAGCTACTTGTTTGTTGACGTTTGGTGATGCGTAAATTGGTAAGTAGCTAATAACTCTTGATTCCAAATTCCTGTATTTTGTGTTTCATGATAAAGTTGGTGGAAATTATTATATGGAGTTATTAGTGGTGACACAGTATAGATTTGGATTGTAGATTTTGGAATACTGATAGCAATGCTAAGAATATATTGTTATTGAAATATAAAGGGTCTTGACTTGAACCCTTGAAGACAATACAACTTTCTGATACTTTTACAGTGAACATTGAATGCCAATCATCATCATAATCAGAGATGACTATCAATATTCAGGGCTATATTGTTTTTATAATACCAATACATTCTCCTGGTTTAGTGAAGTTGTGTGAATTTTGTTTTATTTTTATTTATTACTGTCATTTATTTAGTCTGTACCATGAATAGGCTATGGCTTGATAGCCTTAAGGTTAGAAATAGAAATGTGGGCCGGTAACCAGAGGGTTTCCGGTTTTTATCCCCAAGATGCTTAGTAGGGATCCTACAGGAAGTGAGCTGGCAGCTGGAGTGTTACCGGCTTCAATATCCCATATAATACCTACTTTTGTGCTCTAGAGCAAGGGACTTTAAATGTGTGTAAGGTTAGGTACTGAGACAGCAAAAAAATAAGAATATCTGTGTAAATGGACCAATTAGGGAACTATTGAATTACATTGTGTTGTATGGTTTCTCTGTGTAGGTTCAGATCACAGGAGGTTGGTGGCATTTTTATTTGGGGAGGACGGGCTTGTGATAATGGCTGGAGCGGAATAGGTGGAAGGGTATCAAATAAACCACACACACATGGTTTCCATGTGTTTGATGCCATTCCATTCACTCCGTTCCAGACATTATTATGAGCTGTCCTCCCCTCAGTAGCCTCCACTGGTTCAGATGAATCATGGCAGAGGTCAGTGGATGAGCTCCAGGCTAGGAAGCAGCAGGTCACAGAGTTTGAGGTTGTCCAGCATGCCCTGAGCAAGGTGACTGCCTGTTTCCAACAAATGGCCACCTCTGTCGGAAGCAACTCAAGACGGCAGATTTCTGAGATGACGAGACCAGAGCACTGGCTTATATAATCTGCACAGGTAAGGCCACTGCAATGCTGTTGAATGCATAATGGACCTCAAGCTCAGGTTATATCTTTTGAAGTGCAACATTTTCATCCTGTTGGTGTCTATAAAGTATTCGATAATGCAATTGACAGAACTGTCATTTCAACAGATCAATTACATCTGGAACTGAAACCACAAGCACAAGAATTTGTGTACTTGGGAAATGCATTGTATAGTGTGTTCATCATATGCAAATTCCACTGATTCATGTGTATGTTGTCTCATGAGCAACGTTTGCAGACAGCTGGTACCTCTGAGGGAGAGGGAGACTCTGGACAAGAAAATCGAGAACAAGTGGAGCGACTGTGGGTTCTCTTCCTCACTGGGTTAGAGAACCGCCAACAGGACCTGTACAAAGCCAGTGATGTAATAGACCGCTTCCCCTTGAAACAAAGGAATGACAACTGGGCCCTGGTGAAAACAGGGGCTTCAGATGGTGTCTCTAGGGTGGCTGCCCGGGCTGCATCGGTCCAAACTCCCCTGGCCAGCAGTGGAGTTGGAGCAAAGCAGACCTGAAGATGCACATTACCCAGATTGATGCCACGTGATGCTCCAGAAAGTCAGAATTCCTTTCTGGGCGGTGGAGGCTACTGAAAAGGCCTGGGTGGAGGGTGCGCAGTCTCAGGACGAGTGTGACTGGAGGAGAGAGGTGGTGTCCCAAGATGGGATCAGGTCTATTGACCTGACTAATTTGGGGTGTAATCTTAAACACTTGGTTACTGAATGTTGTCAGTGATGCAGAGAAAACAGTGTTAACACATGCAGGCACAAGTCATTTTCATTTGGCTAATACAATTTGACTGGTGAACAAATGTCTAAGTAGTCAAAGCTGCATAACTGCTCCCGAACACCAGTGTTACACTAACACACCCATTATACTAGGGGAAACTGCTTCCATAGTTAGGGCTGACAGTGAGGACTTGTGAAGAGCAAAATTGCCAACCTCTGCATAATCAAAACAGTTGGTTTGTGAGGTGTTAAAGTTATTTAAAAAAAGCATCTTAAAAAGTACCGGTGGCTTGGCCCCAAGTGTGAGCAAGTCCACCGGAGCCATGACCCAGTGAGACACAGGTGTCGGCCCACATAGATAAAAACAAAAAGGCACCGCTGTGTAGAATACTGGGGTAAAAACAGCCTTTGAAGGCATTATGAACTATGCAGATGGATTTAATGACCATAAACATCTTAGTGATACATTATAAGTATTCAAGTTAGTGATTGAAAAAGATATTTATCTAAATGAAATAAAGCCAAATGTTGAGTGGAAAGTAACCAATAAAGCCACGATTAACATACCTAGACATCTTTATTCACATAGAGGTCATACAAACAAATATATTGTACAGACATACCAGTATTGAAATTTACATAATTAGAAGCAGAGACAGACACTTAGAAATAAAACATGGCGGGATTGTAGGATCTTGAGTCAGTTCTTGTAGCCTGTGTTCAACTTGGCTTTAAAGGCTGAAAGAAAAAAAAAAATCCCTTGTTTAATACAGTGCAAGTTTGTTTAACATCATACAACTTGACTCATGACATGAGTATTAACAGGGTGCATCCCAAATTACCTATGGGCCATGGTCAGAAGTGCACCATGTTGGGACACAGACGTGTCCATATACTAACCTTCCTGGTTATCCCAAAGCTCAGCAGCAGCAGTGTTCAATGGACTCTCAATGTTGGGCTCTGAAGACAGAGTGGTACAAAGTTAGCAACAACTTAAGACAGTGGCACAAAACCTCTCCAATAACAAATTAAAAAATAATTGTAAAAAAAGTGACAACTTAGACAGTGATTTAAACCTAGTTGGTTGGGTGAGTTCCAGTCAACTTGATGAACTGAGTGACATTAATTTCTGTGGGAAGTGCCTTACCTCCTAATAAACTCTGGATTGACAGAAGAATGGACCGTACGTCATACAGGGCTGACCATTTGTCTTTCAAGATATCCAGACAGATGAAGCCCTGATCGTCGACGTTGGGGTGAAAACATGGCGTGATGAACTTAACTCGGGGGGCTTTGTACGGGTAGCCACTGGGGAACTCCAACGACAGCTTGTACCTCAGGCCTTCATAAACCTAAGAGAATAAGCGATGGAAGACTTTTTTTTGTTGTGTTTTTTTGTGCGCAAAAGCATTTCACGACAAGCATTTTAATGTTCAAAGGAGTTATACAGTAGACCTTGTTGGCCATGTTCATATGGTATAGGGTTACTGTTCTTCAAATCTGAGCAACTGCTGAGGCTGTACTTTTCATGCTGGAGTAGAACGTAAACACAACTTACTGTTCCCTGAGCTCCGTCTATCGTTCCTATCCACTTAAAAAGGTTGTCAGACTCCGGGAAAGCGGAGATCCCTTTATCTCCAGACATCTACATGACCAAGAAATAAAACATCAGACCTAAAGGAAATAGCAATTTTACAATATATGTTGATATCTCCAATTGTGATTGAAAAGAGATGGCCCTACATGGGGAACACTTACCATTAGTGTCATCAGTTCTTGTTGAAGTCTAGGGTGTAAAAAATTAAAAAATAATCTGAAATGATGCCCAAATTTTGTCCCCCTCGACTAGCCTATGCCCAAATAGTGCCACCAATCAGATTACAGAATACTGTTTGGTTCCTCCACTTACATGTTACTTTCCTACTAAAGCTGGGAACTAAAATGGGCTTAAATCTAGATGACCAAAACTAAAATGTCACAAACCTTTTCGTGACTGAGCCCTTTGCTGCACTCCCACCGGCCTCAGTGCCTTTCAGAGCTGCTGTGGATGAGGCTGCTGCAGGGTCCATATTTTGAGAGGCCATACTTCTACTGGAAGAACATTCGAGAGGACAATAATTGGCTAACGTTGGAAACTAAACTAGCCTGCTAGTGAACACAAATATTAGCTACTTGAAAACACGCAAATGCACGTCGTGCATGGCATTTTGCTTCGCGCCTGCAAGCAAATAAACAGGGTGTTGTCATGACGTTAGTTAGCTAAACAAGTTCGCCAGCTAGCTGGATTTTTATTGCAGCTAGCAAGGCATAGCTGACGTTAGAGATGTTTGCATTGGCTAACGTAACCACATATATCCCGGGCTAGGCATAACACAACTTACCACGGTTAGCCAATAACACATGAGTATGTTTGCTAATAACGTTAGCTAGGTAGTTAAACTATATTACACCGCAAAGGCGAGCTACATTAGCTAGCAAGCCAACGGTTAGCGGAGTGAGTGTTAACGTTATCTTGTTGCAGCATAACAGTGCTAAAAGGTTGAATGACTTCCTTAGCCAGCTAACGTTAACTAAATAACCAATTTAGAACAACCAGCCCGCCCCTCCCCACAAAAAAAAACAAATATTTCCATAATGTAACTTGCCTGATGTGTCTGTTCCGTCTTCACCAACTCAGTTTTTCTGCTACTGAGATTTTCAAACTGTGTAGATATCCCGCCCCCGTTTAAAAGTTATTTATCCAAACGGTGTCACCGCTCCGGTTTGCGAACATGGCCAATCGCAACTTCATGTTTCAAACAAAGCAACTCCGTAGCAACCATTTGAAAGGATGCGCCTACTAAATACTTCGATGTGATTGGGGGAAATATCATTCGGAAGTGACAGATTTGCCAAATGGTTGGTCCGAATTCATTCGTACAGGTCAGTGCTATTTGGGATCCTTGGTACGACCCTAATCTGAACCTCTGTCTACCACTGGTGTATCCTACGGGGGGGGGGGCCCACATTTCCCTATTTCCTTGTCCCAAATCCTCAACCCCAGGACATGGCTTCTCACGTAACACAATGATTCCTGCCCTGCTCTTCTCGGTTGTCTTCTCGGTTTTCGGTTCTGACACGCAAACAGCAAGCTGCTTTATAAGTGTGCACATTATTATGTGCAGAAACATCACCAAAAAAAAGACTGAGGCGCAGAATATGCACCAGCAAATGATTGGGCAGACATGGAGAATATGGATTTATATTCTACAGAGGAATTGGAGGTGAAAACGTTTAATATTGAAAAGGCAGCTGCATTCTCTCCACATCTCCACCGACCTGTCATTGTGGCTAACCCCTGCCTATTTCTACAATTTATCTTCTTAAAATCTGATTTTAAATTTAACCACACTGCTGACTTTATGCCTAACCCTAACCTCAAATTACGGTTTTCAGTAATTTTATGATATAGCCTATTTTGACATTGTTGTCTTAAACTAGTGATAACCTGCATGTTCTTGCTTTCCTCTTAGCCGTCCTTGTTTTGGTCTCAAATGCTGAATGCTCATTGGCTCTTGGCAGTAGTCCAATCGCGTCGTAGCAATGCTCATAATACAAGATGCACAACCAAAATTTCTGACATGCCAGAAAATTATCAGGACATCTGACAGAGGTCTGGAGAACAGAAAGGCCGTCATCGGTGCGTCCTTACCCTGCTCAAACTATGTGAATCCCGACCGAATGATCCTAGCCCATGTTCATAGAATTTGAACCCGATCATGAAAAGTTGTCTGGGACGGCAAAAAAACGTGGCAAATTCATGGCGAAGTCATGTAGTGTATGTACGGCTACCGGGGATATCCGCGAACAAATGCCATGGTCAAGGCTACAACGGCACTAGTGCGATGAGTGGAGCTTACTCAGGTGTTCAAAAGCTCATATCAGACAGCGAGCCTAATGCTTCTTATGTTTCTTGAACAAAAATATAAATGCAACATGTAGTGTTGGTCCCATGTTTCATGAGCTGAAATAAAAGATCCCAGAAATGTTCCATATGGCCAAAAAAGCTTATTTCTCTCAAATTGTGTCCACAGATTTGTTTGACATCTCTGTTAGTGAGAATCCTTCCTTTGCCCAAAGAATCCATCCATTACACAGATGCACCTTGTGCTGGGGACAATAAAAGGCCACTCTAAAATGTGCAATTTTGTCACACAACATAATGCCACAAATGTCTCAAGTTTTGAGGGAGCGTCCAATTAGCATGCTGACTGCAGGAATGCCCACCAGAGCTGTTGCCAGATAATTTCTCTACCATAAGCCACCTCCAACATTGTTTTAGAGAATTTGGCAGTACGTCCAAACGGCCTCACGACAGCAGACCACCTGTAACCACGCCAGCCTAGCACCTCCAAATTCGGCTTCTTTACCTGCGGGATCATCTGAGACCAGCCACACACAAATTCTGATTGGCTAGGCTTGGCTCCCGAGTGGGTGGGCCTGTCTCCCAAGTGGGTGGGCCTATGCCCTTCCTGGCCCACCCATGGCTGTGCCCTAGCCCAGCCATGTGAAATCTATAGATTAGAGCCTAATGAATTTATTTCAATTGACTGATTTTATATGAACTGTAACTGTAAAATCTTTGAAATTGCTGCATGTATAGTTCTTTAGTTAGAAAACGATCTCACTGCAAAAGCGACAGTTACAGCGATGGTTACAAACAGCTTGAGTGCCGTGAGCAAGGCAGTTAACCCACTGTTCCCCAGGCGCTGTGGATGTTGATTAAGGCAGCCCTCCTCACCTCTCTGATTCAGAGGGGTTGGATTAAATGTGGAAGACACATTTCAGTTGAATGCATTCAGTTGTACAACTGACTAGGTATCCCCCTTTCCCTATAGATAATACACTGCATAATTATCACATAATTATCACATCATATCATCATTCTGAACAGTTGTAACCTTGCATCTGAAAAAAACTGATCCTTACTTATGATTCAGTCCTACACAAATTGCTTTAATTAATTATTTACTAGCTAACTAAATGGTAACACAGGATAAACATACACACTTAATACATTAGAAACACGTCCCTAACGGACTGACAATGATATGACTGCTTGTTACAAATGACATGGAGAGGGCTAGAAAGAGAGAGAGGGACAGAGACACTTAACGTTTGTATATTTAGAAACTACTTTCACTTATACTTTGCACACGAACCGCCGCCCTCTTGGAGTAAGAAATCATGAACGTATTTATGTGGAAAAGCCTTGGTTTGCCGTGTATCTCTTTCGGAACCGGCCACATTGGAAAGGGTGTTGGACATTTTCGCGGCACGCTTGTAAGGCTCTGATTGTCCAAAAGGGGTCTCCACCCGTCTTCTACTTTTCTTCTCCTCTGCAGTCGTCCGGTATACGGTGACTTGTCGTGTAGTCCTGAACAGAACTACAGAGTTTATTTTACTTCCCTTTGCTCTGGAAGATGCTTCTTTAAAGATAGGCTAGCCAGCCATGTCGATGGCTCCCAGTGGGGTGATGAGAGTAGCGTACTACAGTGGTTTGAGAAGAGTAGTAGAATGGTCCCACTTTTCTAGATACTTTACTTAGGACAGCTAATCAGCCGTACCAATTATTGTCCGGGAGGTGACTTTTTCATCTCTAACTCGTGTTGAGATTCAGAGTTCAAACCACTTTAAATGTGAGCTGCAGCTCCACGTCTCTGGTCTAAAATGTTAATTCGTAACACATCATTTTATACAGTTCGTTCAAAAGTGGCGGTTCCGTCAGGCTGACATGCTCTCTGACCTTACTCACGGGGGTGGTGACTATTTACTGTGCATAGTTATAGAAACAATTTCCTCTTATAGTTTCTAAACACTTTCATCATTTTTCATATAGCATGCACAACGCAGAGGATAGAAACTTCGTACATGTAGTATGTATACTTTTCAAGTTACAGTATTTCCTTCATAACATTTTTAATGACATCACAAAATAATACACAATATGACATTAGTGTTCTTTAGACCGCCTTTGACCATTCCCCACGTTCTATGTTAGAAATATTCTTCTAGTATTCGCTTTAGAACAGGTTAGCATTTAGGTGGGAAAAAGTCTGAAACAAAGGCACATTCCTCTGGTGAATTTGGAGCGGGAGAGAGCTGAATGTTCTGTACTTGATTTACAACAGGGCGTGAGCTGTCAACCCCCACCAGTTCCCTTCTACCCCCCTATGCGGGATCGTCACAGGACAGTCATGACACCTGCCACAATACAGTGAGGGAAAAAAGTATTTGATCCCCTGCTGATTTTGTACGTTTGCCCACTGACAAAGAAATGATCAATCTATCATTTTAATGGTAGGTTTTTTTGTACAGTGAGAGACAGAATAACAACAAAAAAATCCAGAAAAACGCACGTGATGTTATAAATTGATTTATATTTTAATGTGGGAAATAAGTATTTGACCCCCTCTCAATCAGAAAGATTTCTTTCTCCCAGGTGTCTTTTATACAGGTAACGAGCTGAGATTAGGAGCACACTCTTAAAGGGAGTGCTCCTAATCTCAGCTTGTTACCTGTATAAAAGACACCTGTCCACAAAAGCAATCAATCAATCAGATTCCAAACTCTCCACCATGGCCAAGACCAAAGAGCTCTCCAAGGATGTCAGGGACAAGATTGTTGACCTACACAAGGCTGGAATGGGCTACAAGAGCATTGCCAAGTAGCTTGGTGAGAAGGTGACAACAGTTGGTGCGATTATTCGCAAATGGAAGAAACACAAAAGAACTGTCAATCTCCCTCGGCCTGGGGCTCCATGCAAGATCTCACCTCGTGGAGTTGCAATGATCATGAGAATGGCCCAGAACTACACGGGAGGATCTTGTCAATGATCTCAAGGCAGCTGGGACCATAGTCTCCAAGAAAACAATTGGTAACACACTACGTCGTGAATGACTGAAATCCTGCAGGAGCCCGCAAGGTCCCCCTGCTCAAGAAGGCACATATACATGCCCATCTGAAGTTTGCCAATGAGCATCTGAATGATTCAGAGGACAACTGGGTGAAAGTGTTGTGGTCAGATGAGACCAAAATGGAGCTCTTTGGCATCAACTCAACTCGCCGTGTTTGGAGGAGGAGGAATGCTGCCTATGACCCCAAGAACACTATCCCCACCGTCAAACATGGAGGTGGAAACATTATGCTAAGGGGACAGGACAACTTAACCGCATCAAAGGGACGATGGACGGGGCCATGTACCGTCAAATCTTGGGTGAGAACCTCCTTCCCTCAGCCAGGGCATTGAAAATGGGTCGTGGATGGGTATTCCAGCATGACAATGACCCAAAACACACGGCCAAGGCAACAAAGGAGTGGCTCAAGAAGAAGCACATTAAGGTCCTGGAGTGGCCTAGCCAGTCTCCAGAACTTAATCCCATAGAAAATCTGTGGAGGGAGCTGAAGGTTCGAGTTGCCAAACGACAGCCTCGAAACCTTAATGACTTGGAGAAGATCTGCAAAGAGGAGTGGGACAAAATCCCTCCTGAGATGTGTGCAAACCTGGTGGCCAACTACAAGAAACCTCTGTGATTGCCAACAAGGGTTTTGCCACCAAGTACTAAGTCATGTTTTGTAGAGGGGTCAAATACTTATTTCCCTCATTAAAATGAAAATCAATTTATAACATTTTTCACATGCGTTTTTCTGGATTCTTTTGTTGTTATTCTGTCTCTCACTGTTCAAATAAACCTACAATTAAAATGATAGACTGATCATTTCTTTGTCAGTGGGCAAGCGTACAAAATCAGCAGGGGATCAAATACTTTTTTCCCTCACTGTAGAAAGCCTATCATTGATTCGATAGGCATGCAGCCGCATAGACATTTCAATTTCAGCACCATGGACAGTGATCATAATGTTTTTAGGACTCCCACGACCTTGCAGTGGAGCCCAGAGAAACTGTGTAAGGCCAGTGCCCCTACCCCAACCCAACCCTTACCTTAACCATTACCCAACCTTAACCCTTACCTTAACCATTTAAATGTAAACTTCAATAGGGTAGGGACATCCCCAGGGCTTGACTTGGCCAGAAGCTCACCAGAGCTGAGTCCCGGCACCTGTTCTACTCGTTTGAACTCCTGTTCCTCTTATAGAATATTAGCTCAAAAGTATTGTGGAGCTCCTGCATCTACATTTACACAGTACCCGCACCCAAAATGAATACCTGCACCTATTTCAGTCAAGCATTGGACGTCCCAAGGATCCCGGACCATTTTTAACGGTAGTCATCCACAAATGAAAACGGGGAAAGTCTAAAAGGGCTCCTTGGGTCGTCCCAACTCTGACGTCACCCCACTGACATAGCGGGAAGTAGGGGTGCTGAGGGTGCTGCAGCACTCCCTGATAAATCAGAAAAGTAATGTAATGGGCCTTTACTACTCCTGTATGAGTGGACCTAAATAGCCATTACACAAAAAAACTATCTGCACTCCCACCACTAAACATCTTCCCACGGCCATGCCCATTGAAGTTCAAATTTACAAATGGTTAAAAGGATACTTAAAGATTTTGTCAATGAAGCCCTTTATCTACTTCCCCAGAGTCAGATGAACCAGTGGATACCTTTTTTATGCCTTTGCGTGCAGTTTGAAGGAAGTTGCTAACTAGTGTTAGCGCAATGACTGGAAGTCTATGGGTAGCTGCTAGCACACTAATAGATACCATAGACATCCAGTCATTGCACTAACACAAGTTAGCATTGACTCACAAAACAACTTCTAACTTCCTTCATACTGGATGCAGAGGCATAAAAATGGTATCCATGAATTCATCTGACTCTAAGTTAGTAGATAATTAAGTGATAATATCCGAGAAGCCGGTGTTTGGAGGATATATTGGCATTGGTGTTGTTAGCAAACTGTGCCAATATATCCTCCAAACACCGGCTTCGAGGCCATTATCACTTATATACAACGGGTTACCAACATATTCAAATAATGATTTACATATTTTCATTATAAACGTTATTTTGATTACTTTATTCATACTACTTCATCCTTCAACAAGATATAGTCTGACTCAAATCTAGGGTTGCTACCCAAGCCAGCTGGTCGTTTGTTCTATCGGTTCGGTTGCCAGAGACGCAACCCAGTCATTAATTATTTTTGTTCTGTATCTATGGACGTTCATTCAAAATATTCTATCGCCATACTGGCTGGCAACGTTCTTATCCCTTCCTTCCTAGCTAGCCAACAACGGCTAACAAACAGTGCAGCCAGAATAACAACAAAGTAGCTGCATTTGCATTAGTTTAAGCTGTTTTCTAGTGAAATTTATTTGGATACATCCATAACAATGAGCTAATAATGCGCGATTTCACCTGACATAGAAAATTTGCTCTCTTGTCAGGACACTGTTGTTCAGAGGAGCTAGCCAACAACACAGCTAACACAATCACTTCAAACTGAAGCTGGAAAGACTGCAAACTAGCTGCACTTAGTTTTGTTTTATCTGTTTTCTATTGATAGTCCTTTGTATATATCCATAAAAAGTATGCTGATTCATGATTTCGACTGGCTGAGAAAAGCTGCCTGTCGGTCTCGTCCCGACACCCGACAAGTTCATTACTATGGGACAGCTGGTAATCGAATTTGAATATTGAAACAATGTTGCAAATGTCGGAGACAAACAGCTAGGTTTATACAAATCTCTGCTGTTGAATACTAAATGTTAGTATAAAAGAAATGGGAGATAATGTCTAGATGCTTTTGATAGCGAAGATCAAGTTTATAAATTGCCTGGCTGGGCTGACGAGACAGTGGATTGCGCAGTCAGATGGAACAGAGTAAATAGGCATTTTAACGTCATAGACTTAGCAGGTGGTAAATGGTGGAATAGACACCGTCTGGAATGCGGTTTTATACAATCAGCATTCAGGATGAGACCCACCCGTTGTGTAAAGGGCTTCATTGCCAAAACCCTGTTAAGATTTGGGTTAGGTAAGGGTAAAAGTTCGTGTTTTTTAAATTTGATTTCACCTTTATTTAACCAGGTAGGCCAGTTGAGAACAAGTTCTCATTTACAACTGCGACCTGGCCAAGATAAAGCTAAGCAGTGCAACAAAAACAACAACATATAGTTACACATAAGCAAACGTACAGTCAATAACACAATAGAAAAATCTATGTACAGTGTGTGCAAATGTAGAAGATTAGGGAGGTAAGGCAATAAATAGGCCATAGAATCGAAATAATAAAAATGTTGCATTAACACTGGAGTGATAGATGTGCAGATGATAATGTGCAAGTAGAGACACTGGGGTGCAAAAGAGCAAAAAGATAGTTAGTGTTAGGTTAGGGGGGGCCATGTTTCATATAAAAAAAACATGAACAATAAGTAGTGCATACAGTGCATTTGGAAAGTATGGTGGTTTCTTCTCAATCTTCTCTCTGGTGGTGGTGAGAATTATGTACTGTAGGCTACGTGTGTGTGCACTGAGGTCCATCAGAGGCTTGTCCACTTTGGCCAATCAGAACATTAAAAAAATCCTTATTTTGTGTCATCATTACTTCCCTTTGCAGCATACACTCTTAGCAGAGGCAAATTTTTTTGCTAGCTGGCTTGCTGTCATAAACATAATGGGGACAAAACAAACAAGGATTGTTGCATACTTTTTTTAAATGCAAAAGCTGCAGCAACTACCACCACCAATAGGCCTGACAACATCACAAACAACAGCCAGCAAGTCGACATAGGTGAAGATTCTGATCTAGCTCCCTCCTCATCTGACCTGGCTAATAGCATGGCAGCCCCCACCACGACCTTGACATTGATGGCTCCTTCCCAGACCCAGGGTCCAGGCCCGATCTCCGCAACACTGAAAACTCCCGATCACACCACATCAGCTACCGATCCCAATATATCCTCAGCTACCAATCCCACTTCCACCTCAGCTACCTCGGTTCCCTCCTCTCCCCGCAGCTGGTACCACCACCACGGCACCAATAGACCTGCCATCATGCGCTGATGTATGGACTAACAGTATGTGGTGGAACAAACAGGTGGCATATTCATGGATACTGTAAATTGTAAAGAAGGCACGCTGGGCTGCAAAACGTGCAGATGTCACACATCTGTCAGTCTACACGTCTCAATGGTTGAAACCTTCAAACGAATGGTGTTTATACAAAGTAAGTCATAGTGGGTCAAATTGCAAAGCTGAAATTGTTGCAAATTTCAAAAAAGCAATCAAGAGTGCTTGTGTTGAAAAAGTGGAGCTAAAGTGGAGACTTGAAAAGATGTGTGACAGTATGAATGCGTCATAATTAAAAGCCTTCTGTGCTTTGTTCAGGTCAGCTTACCATCTTGCCAATAAGGACAGGCCTTATTCTGACCACTATTATCTTTTTTTTGTATTTTTTTTTATTTCTATTTCACCTTTATTTAACCAGGTAGGCTAGATGAGAACAAGTTCTCATTTACAACTGTGACCTGGCCAAGATAAAGCAAAGCAGTTAGACACATACAACAACACAGAGTTACACATGGAATAAACAAACATACAGTCAATAATACAGTAGAAAAAGTCTATATACAGTGTGTGCAAATGAGGTAAGATAAGGGAGGTAAGGCAATAAATAGGCCATAGTGGCGAGTTAATTACGATATAGCAATGTAGAGATACAGGGGTGCAAAGGAGCAAAATAAATAAATAAATACAGTATGGGGATGAGGTACTTGGATGGGCTATTTACAGATGGGCTATGTACAGGTGCAATGATCTGTGAGCTGCTCTGACAGCTGGTGCTTGAAGTTAGTGAGGGAGATATGAGTCTCCAGCTTCAGAGATTTTTGTAGTTCGTTCCAGTCATTGGCAGCAGAGAACTGGAAGGAAAGGTGGCCAAAGTAGGAATTGGCTTTGGGGGTGACCAGTGAAATATACCTGCTGGAGCGCGTGCTGCGGTGGGTGCTGCTATGGTGACCAGTGGGCTGAGATAAGGCGGGGCTTTACCTTGTAGATGAGCTGGAGCCAGTGGTTTTTGGCGACAGGTATGAAGCGAGGGCCAGCCAACGAGAGCATACAGGTCGCAGTGGTGGGTAGTATATGGGGCTTTGGTGACAAAACGGATGGCACTGTGATAGATATAGACATATGGTGTCCAGGGCACAGCTGGGGGCAGAGGGTGGTCTATAGCCAGCGGCAACGGTGAGAGACTTGTTTCTGGAAAGGTGGATTTTTAAAAGTAGAAGCTCGAATTGTTTAGATACAGACCTGGATAGTAAGACAGATTGTCACTCCGCCCCCTTTGGCAGTTCTATCTTGTCGGAAAATGTTATAGTTAGGGATGGAAATGTCAGGGTTTTTGGTGGTCTTCCTAAGCCAGGATTCAGACATGGCTAGGACATCCGGGTTGGCAGAGTGTGCTAAAGCAGTGAATAAAACAAACTTGGTGAGGAGGCTTCTAATGTTAACATGCATGAAACCAAGGCTTTTACAGTGCATTTGGAAATTATTCAGACCCCTTGACTTTTTCCACATTTTGTTAGGTTATAGCCTTATTCAAAACACTTTTTTTTAATCAATCTACACACAATAACCCATAATGACAAAGCAAAAACACGTTTTTAAATTATTTAGCAAATGTATTAAAAAAACTTAAATATCACATTTACATAAGTATTCAAACCCTTGGATGGGGACCGTCGCTGCACAGCTATTTTAAGGTTTCTCAAGAGATCGATCGGGTTCAAGTCCGGGCTCAAGTCCACTCAAGGACATTCAGAGACTTGTCCTGAATCCACTCCTGCGTTTTCTTGGCTGTGTGCCTAGGGTCATTGTCCTTTTGGAAGGTGAACCTTCGCCCCAGTCTGAGGTCCTGAGTGCTCTGGAGCAAGTTTTCATCAAGGATCTCACTCTGTACTTTGCTCCGTTCATCTTCCCCTCAAGCCTGACTAGTATCCCAGTCCCTGCTATAAGAATATTTTGAAGATAAATACAAAGATGAGAGGATGAGAGCACTAAAAACTAGAGTACTAATGATCAATAAGGACGAAAAGAGAGGAGTTGGGTTTCAGGTCAACAGCTATTTAGAATCTGTGGAATACCACTCCTGAACTCAGAGCTACGTGTGCTACATGTACTATGGTTTGTACATTGAGTCAGGAGCAGGATACTTGTTATTTGGCCATTGGCCAAGTTGTACTGCAAGGACTTCTGATTGGTCAGTGGCATGTGGCATGTGTCAGAAACAATGCATCTTGGCTAGCTAGCTCACGTTAGCTAGATCACAATAGCTAGCTAATACATACAAATGTAACTGTGAGGTGAAGCCTACTTTCTGAATTAAGCAATAGAGTAATAAAATAGGCTGTCATTTAGCTAGCTAGCTACCTAATCACTATATTTGAAGCAGTTTGGCTGCAATAACCCTCAACAATCACAGCTAAGCTATCGACGGCGCTGCAGGGAAGCGGGTCGAGAGCTTCAATTTCCTCGGTATCCAAATCACTAAGGACTTAAGAACCGCCCTCGATTGCATGGCACTATAGAGGGTGGTGCGGCCAGCCCAGTACATCACTGAGGCCGATCTGCCATCCAAGACCTCTATATCAGGCGTTGTGAAAGGAAGGCCCGCAAAATCATTAAAGACTCCAGCCACCCAAGCCATAGACTGTTCTCCCTGCTTCCACATGGCAAACGGTGCATGAAGTAATCTACTAAGATATATGGAATTGTTTTAAGAAGGTCATACCAAGGATCATTTAGCTATTTGATTTTGAATTATTTTAAGACCCTTTGAAGTATCCAAAACCATTTATAATTTTTCTTTTTATGAAACATTATTTTGGGCCTTACTGCTAGTAGCCCATACAAATGCAATGAATAACATATTCACTATATGGAACAACAGATAGTTCCCCGAAAAATCTAAAGGAAGTTTGTTCTGAAGTATCTGTCCTATATCTGAGAGATATAAGAAACATCAGGAAACTATTTTTGGCACTAAACAGTCTCCATATATACAGTACTGTGTTCGTGAGAGTCTCATCTTTCCATAGAGGGGTCATTTCCAGGTCGCAGTTGTAAATGAGAACTTGTTCTCAACTAGCCTACCTGGTTAAATAAAGGTAAAATAAATAAATAAAATAATAGTTTGTAGGCCAAAACCGTTATTGACGATTTTGTGAGAAGTCATGATATCTCATGGTCTGACAAACACAGCTCTAGCTCTGTCACCTTATACTGCAAATGCAGACGTGTTACATAGGCGAATGTGGTGGATTGAGACGCATCCAATGCAAAAACCCAAATACAGTATATCTAGCTTAAATTGACAGATTTGTATTTTATTTTATTATGCTAATTCGATTTCCGCGTAGGAACAGACATCGACCTTATGCCAAAATATAAATTGTTTTCAATAATTGTTTTCAGTATCCTAATTTTGTTTGTTTTCTGTTTTCTGATTTGTTTCAGAGCATACATTCAACAAGCTTTGGGCAAGGACTTCCACATGTCCGCCATCTCCAAAGTTCACTCAAAAAGTAAATAGTTCTGAACTGTCTTTGATTTAGTTTTTGTTGTTTTAATTATTAACATTTTGTTAATTATCTTTTAAACTTTCATTGGTTAATCTCAGTTGCTCAGTTATCACTAGCTCGTGTAAATAGTGATGTAAACATCCTAAGGTCAACATCCCCATAGTGTTCACATTTCTCTCATGTAATAGTTGTAGCTATATAAAAAGATTAAACAATTGATTTGGGAAATATCTGGTCGTTGCTATTTTCTTCATTACCATGCTGATGATTTCAAGTTCTATTGGATTTATTTTTATCTGATCAAGACATTGAATACATGTTTTTTAGTATATTTACTAAATGTAGTTTAGTTGTTTTCACTGGGAAGTTAAAGTTATGTGATTTTGTTTATGCAGATACATTTCAATGTAGTTTAACACACAGTAACCAAAAACCTGATCTAATTTGGATATTCATACTGAGTTTGCAGAAAACAGAATGTTTGCCACAATATTCCCAGAATTGTTTGTTGCTGCAAATGTACCGCAACAGTTTGCCACAAAACTAATTTGCATGTGAAAATATGACCTTTATAGGACAATTATTTTCTAAACTAATGTTAGTCTCAACCAAATGAAAAGTACATAGACCTATTGCTCTGTTAGACAACATAACAGCCATTCGTTACATGGTAGCCAGAAGACTCTAATATTAGATAGCTAGCTAACCAGCCATGACAAAGAAGTGAACTACCGTCACCTTTGTAGAGATAATGCTATGTGGAAACATTTGCTTAACATTTTCCTCCAATTTTCTGACCAACGTCTTGTCATTTAGTAATTTTAACAAATTTTATTCATATTTAGCGACATCTCCTCCATCCCTGAGTTGGTGAAGCATTGCGACAGGCTGGAAGTCAAACAGAAGTCAGATGGAAATGAAACCCCAACATGAAGTGGAATGGAATGTGGGAGGTGCTAGAATGCATTGACCGTATTGCCGTACCAGGCGGTGATACAGCCTGACAGTTTTCAGTGGTGAATCTGTAAACGTTTGTGAGGGTCTTAAGAGCCAAATTTCTTCAGCCTCCTGAGGTTGAAGAGGCACTGTTGCGCCTTCTTCAACACACTGTCTTTGTGGATGGACCATTTCAGGTTGTCAGTGATGTGCACGCCGAGGAACTTGAAGCTTTTCACCCTCTCCACTTCGGCCCTGTCTATGTTTTTGGGGGCGTGCTCTCTCTGCTGTCTCTCTGCTGTCCACGATCAGCTCCTTTGTTTTGTCGGCATTGAGGAAGAGGTTATTTTCCTGGCACCCCTCTGCCATGGCCCTCACCACCTCCCTGTAGGCTGCCTCATCGTTGTTAATAATCAGGCCTAGCACTGTTGTGTTGATGATTGAGTTGGAGATGTAAGGAGGTGAGGAGGGGGCTGAGCATGTACAGGAGGGGGCTGAGCATGCACCCTTGTGGGGCCCCCGTGTTGAGGATCAGCGTGGTGGAGATGTTGTTGTCTACCTTCACCACCTGGGGTCGGCCTGCTAGGAAGTCCAGGACCCAGTTGCACAGGGCGGGTTTCAGACCCAGGGCCCCGAGCTTAGTGATGAGTTTGGAGGGCACTATGGTGTTGAGGGCTGAGCTGTAGTCGATGAACAGCATTCTTACTTAGGTATTCGTCTTGTCCAGATGGGTTAGGGCAGTGTGCAATGCGATGGAGATTGCGTCATCCATGGATCTTTTGGGGCGGTATGCAAATTGTACTGGATCTAGGGTGTTAGGTAAAGTGGAGGTGATTCGATCCTTAACTAGCCTCTCAAAGCACTTCATGAGGACAGAAGTGAGTGCTACGGGACGATAGTCATTTAGTTCAGTTACCTTTGCTTTCTTGGGTACAGGAACAATGGTGGACATCTTGAAGCAAGTGGGGACAACAGACTGGGATAGGGAGAGATTGAATATGTATGTAAACACTCCAGCCAGCTGGTCTGCAAATGCTCTGAGGATGCGGCTTGAGATGCTGTCTGGCATTTTGACCAACTATCTGTGATCTCTCCAGAGCACAGAGAAGTAAGCTCCACTCACAACAGTATACTTGAAGCACTATGTAAACCTCCTTCACTATGGCAGTCTGCCTGTGTGATGATGACATAGCAAATTATCCAGGGCCAATGGTTTTTATTTACTACACTCACTCCAAAACTCATGCTCTCTCCTTCCTGTAAAAGTTTCCCAAACTTTAGCAAACACTAATGTGTGTCCACCCCCCTGTCCCCAGGTGAGTCTGCTGGGCTATGGAACTCTAGAGCAGCACATCACAAAACCTGCCACCCTGTTGTCAGCTATCTGCAGACTGTTCCCTGAGGAAGGATGGATCGATCGATTTAGGCTTTCAATGGCCACATTTTGGGACTGACCAAATGGAATATAATTTTGTATAAACAACACATTTTTATATTTTTTTATATTAAGATTACAAAACAATTACTTTTTCATAGCATGTTTGCCACATTGGTCTTCACATTTGTACTAACTTCAGTGGTAACTTAAACAAGACGAATACAATTAGACCTTGTCTAAAATAAATGAAAGTCTCATGTCCTGGGTGAATACATTTTTATCCATGTATATCAGAAAATATATATCCCATGCAAAATTAAAGAATGGGACAAGTAGACAAAGTGAATATATGTTTGTTGCGTCCGTAGCAGTTTGTATGAATATAGTTATTCGTTATTCTTTACAAAGTTAGAGATGCACTATTTGATAGATTCCCCCGCTTCCCCTACCTTCCAGTGGGGAGACCTGAGGTCAACCTACCCCCGCCCTCTCCCCATCTCGTACTTCTGAGTGGGAGACCTTCATTGATGTGATGTGCAAATGAGCGATAGAAAACCGATCGGGCAAATGTCACCATTCTGAATATTATTATTTAAAACAATGGCGCCCCATGCCGCCCCCGGCAAGATGCCGCCCTGAGCGCCAGCCCATGTCGCCTATGCCTAAATCCACCACTGAGCGTACATAACATTGGATATCATTTCAGTTTCATCATGATAATGTGTGTAGCCTGCAGCAAAACGATTACAACCTAACTATTATTGATTTGGTTAACTTTCATTGAGGTGACACTATAATTTTGTATTGATTGTATTATTCAGGAGAACTTCTGAAATATTTTGGAGCACCCTCTGGCACTGGCCAGGATGAGGAGCCATCCACCTCCTCAGCCACACAGGTGTCTTCACAAATGTCTGAGGATGAGTATGAAGACCCATTTGCTTCCACTTCTCTCCAGCAGGATTCTTTAGGTGTGTTTGTGCGCACACGCACGTGTGTGTGTGGGTACACGCACATGTATTTATGTGTGCATCCCTGCATAACATAAACCAAATACATTTTATTATAAGTTTTAAGTTTCCATATTGTAGGTAACAATGATCATCAAATCAAATCAAATCAAATGTATTTATAAAGCCCCCCTTACATCAGCTGATGTCACAGAGTGCTGTACAGAAACCCAGCCTAAAACCCCAAACAGCAAGCAATGCAGGTGTAAAAGCACGGTGGCTAGGAAAAACTCCCTAGAAAGGCCAAAACCTAGGAAGAAACCTAGAGAGGAACCAGGCTGTGAGGGGTGGCCAGTCCTCTTCTGGCTGTGCCGGGTGTAGATTATAACAGAACATGGACAAGATTTTGAAATGTTCATATGATGATGATTTTATTATTACTGGGTATGTATGTGGGATGTTCCACTACTATAAATGCTGTGAATAACGTGTGTAAACTAATGCCCATGTGCTCTCCATTAGAAATGCCTGTAGCAGCATTCCCACCAAATCCTGCTGCTGAGGATGATCCACTGTCTACAGACCCTGCTGACTGGCCTTCAGTTCTGACTGACAGAATTCGGACACAACTAGTTGCAAAAGACCAAGTGAGGTACCACCTAACTTTGTTTTTCCAAGGAATGAGAGTGAATGTTGCCACCACCAGTATTTCAGGAAGACCTTGGTGAGTGGTGAAAAAATCCCTAGAAGTTGGTTGGTGTATTTTGAAAGAAACAACAGCCTCTTCTGCTTCAAAATCTAAGAAGAACATTTATTTAGCAAACTCAGGACTGACAGACTGGAAACATGCAAGTTCTTTGCTGACTTCACACGACAGCAGTCCAGAACACCAAAACTGCATGAAAACTGGCAATGAGGATCAAAAAAGGGGAAACAAATGATAAGCATGAGATGGCACTTATGGAGGCTGAGAGGATAAGATGGAGAGAGGTGTTGACACGTCTGACTGCTATTGTGCAGTCTCTGGCAATTAGAAATCTGGCACTTAGGGGACACACAGAAACACTGTACTCTCCATCAAATGGAAATTTCCTCAGAGGTTGAACTGATGGCACAATTTGATCCAGTGTCACGACTTCCGCCAAAGTTGGTCCCTCTCCTTGTTCGGGCGGCGTTCGGCGGTCGACGTCACCGGTCTTCTAGCCACCGCCAATCCACTTTTCAAATTCCGTTTGTTTTGTCTTCATTATACACACCTGGTTTCTATTCCATTAATTACATGTTCCTTATTTAAACCCTGTTTCCCCCTTGGTTTTGTGCATGTTTGTTTATGTTATGTTGGTCAGTTTTGTGAGCTTGTGAATATTACAACTTGGAATTTGTAGTTGTATTTGAGTAAAGATACGTGATTACTCATCTCTGTTGTCCTGCGCCTGACTCCGCTTACCTGCTACACTAAGACCTTTTGACATCCAGTCATGAAAGAGCACCTTAACCGTGTCCAAAAAGGGACCTCGAGTCACACCACCAGCTACCTTGTCCACCAAATACAGAATGAACTCATTGATTTGTTAAGCAGCAAGGTCATTTCAATAATGGTGAGTGACATCAAGCTGGCAAAATTCTTCTCTATCATTCTAGATTGCACGTCAGATGTCAGCCACACTGAACAGTTGTCAGTTGTGATTATAATTGTGGCACTGAAGGAGGAGCTCCACATAAATTAACATTTTATGGGGTTTTTGGAGTCCACGGGCCAACATTTGTCATCCCTGATTCTCAAAAGATTAGCGGAGCTAGAAATTCCTTTTGAGGACTGCAGAGGACAGTCTTATGATAATGGGGCCAACATGAGAGGCAAAAACAAAGGTGTCCAAGCCAGACTCCTGGAAATGAATCCAAGACCTCTATTTGTGGCATGTGGGGCTCACACATCGAAGCTGGTTGTGGCTGATGCTGCTAAAAGTTCTGTCGATGCCACAGGTTACTTTGGCATTGTTAGATTCTGGGTGAAACTTGGAACATTGTTATTCTCAGAAGCATAGTATATAAAGGAGTGAAAGAGACTGGTTTTCACATCAGAAGTGAATGGTTATCTGTAGGAGACAGACGGCTTTGGAATGAGTTGGGTGGACTGGAGGAATCACAGGATTGCTATAGGGGAAGCGGATGGACTTCTGTGGATTAGGCAAAGGAGGGGTTGAGGTCAGGTCAGATCCCCTGAAGAGAGAAATTATGGTTTATTACCCTATTCCTGTCAAACCATAAGATGTAAGGATCGGAGAGGAGGAGTGCCTAAATTGGAGTATATATACTTGTGGTGGTGGAAACATGTTTTTGTCTGAATACAGCTGTATCGACCCTTTGGGAAAAATTTAACTTGGTTAACTACTTAGGCGAGCAGTGGGGCGCTAGTCATAGTCATTTAGTTCAGTTACCTTTGCATTCTTGGGTACAGGAACAATGGTGGCCATCTTGAAACCATATCATGAAGCAGCATTATTGTATCTGGGGATTTTAACAAAGCAAATTTGAGAACAGCAGACTGGGATAGGGAGAGATTGAATATGTCCGTAAACACACCAGCCAGCTGGTCTGCGCATGCTCTAATTACGTGGCTAGGGATGCCGTCTGGGCCGGCAGCCTTGAGAGGGTTAAGCTTTCCTTGTGTCCGTGGAGTCATTTACTCTTAAAATTAGAACCGAACAGAATCCTACACAAACTGTACACCTTGTTCTCAGCCTCCACACTGATATGGGCCATCCTGAAAAAACATGTGGACATCACTTTGAAGATGTGGACTGAGACAAGGGAGAGTGGGAGAGTCAAGTTAAGAGTGTCGAGCCACTGAGGTATCAGGCAGCAGCGGTGAGACACTGATTGAGGTGAGGGATCAAACCAAAGACCCTGTGATAAAGATTAAGGCCCAGTCCTTGTCAGAGGAGGTGGGATCATACTGCTTCAGCATCTGTACAGTGGTGTGGTATGACATCTTGAGCCAGATCCAACATGTGAGCAAGCTGATGCAGTCTCCCAGTATGCATGTGGATGTTGCAGTCAGTCTTCTCAGAAAGACAGAGAGGTCTCAGAAACTACAGGGCAACAGGCTTTATGACTGCACAAATGTCAGCCAAGGATATTTGCGAGGGTATGAATGTAGAGGCCGTTTTATAACAAAAAAGGCTGAGGTCCACAAAGCGGCACTTTTCATACAAATCATTTGATGAGCCTTTGAGAGATGCCCTGAAGAAGCTGGAAGTGACATTTTTCAATGTTGTTGTTGATGTTGCAAATGAGGGAGAGAAGTTCGGAGTGCCATCGACCTTCCAAAGTCTATCAAATGAGGAGCTAACAGAAAAATGTGAGGCCCTTAGTATGACACTGCCCTATAAAGAACACTCAGACTTGGATGGCAGAGAGCTTGCACAGAAACTGAAGAACTTGCCTGACTTGCCATCGAAGACCACAACACTGCTTGAGCTGCTGATATTGATACACGAAAGGGAGCTCTCAGAAATGTATCCACATTTGTGGACTGCTCTCAGAATTTGTCTTACTCTTCTAGTGACCGTAGCTGAAGCAGAGAGGAGCTTTTCAAAGCTGAAGCCCATCAAATCCTACCGGAGGTTCACCATGTCACAGGAACGCCTTAGAGGCCTTGCTGTCATCAGTATTAACCATGCAATTGCTGGGCAGATTTCTTATGATGATGTAATTGATGACTTTGCATCAAGGAAAGCAAGAAAGGTCAGGGTTTAGATGGCAGTTGTGCAATTTAGTTTGTGCGTTTCTTGTTTGAAGTGCAATAATCGTGTGTTATTCTATTTGTGTGATATAAGATTTGTCTCATTTAGTTTTATTTGTGTTTTTTGTTAGCAATAGGGTAATAGTGTAATAATTCAAATCTCTTTTTTTATTTGTATTTATATACTACAATTTGTTTCTACTTGGCTTTGTAACTTCTTTTTGATATTTATGAGTCTTATTTTTGTATATATTTTTATATTTATATAGTTTTAAATGTGATTATTTATTTGTGTTGTTCCAAAATGTCTGAATAAAGATTTTTTGTTTTGTAGCCACTGCTCCCAGGTAAGGCCCTTGCTTCTAGCACCACGGAAGGCCCCGGTATTGTCAGGGAGCTTGAATAAGATGTGTGTCACCATCCAGGCCCATGTCACAGCATGCAGTAGCCTGATAGAGAGATGACAATAAATGCATTATGTACATTTCATCACCAAAGCCATGTTAACATTTACTGCACGTTGCTGAACAATTCAACTCTTTTGTTAGTGTCATTGATATATGGAAATTCAAATACAAAATTCAGTTAATAAGAATTGACTAATATCTCTAGGGTCCTGTGGCAAAATGACTGCTGTGCAAGGTATTGTGCAACAGCTTTCTTTCCTAAATCACTACTTCTAATCTGAGATGCTTTGTGAATATGGGCCCACCACCTGAAATGCGACACCAAAAACATGAGTAGAAATGTGCCTAGTCCGTCAGTGATTTAGCTAACTAATGAAACACTCAGGTAAATACGCACAAGCCTATTCAGCCAAATGATACCAAACAACACGGTCTATTTGCAGTGAAATCAAGAGGGGAATTTTTCTTGCCAACCTTTTCTGTCACTAATGCATCATTAAACAGGCAGGTGAACGAAGTAGTTTGACAAAAAGTGCTTAATAGTTAGAAACTAGTATTTAAAGTATAGCGAGCAAATACATAGTTGTTCTTTTCTAGAGACCTAGCTAGCTAGCTAAGGTAAACTCAGACTGATGGTGTGAGTTAGGTAAAGTTAGCTAGCTTTCCCCCAGCAGTTTCAATCTAGCTAGCGGAATTTGTTTTTATCAACTTTATCAATCAGATGGATAGCTAACAAATACAGTGAGTGTACAAAACATTAGGAACATCTTTCCATGACATAGACTGACCAGGTGAATCAAAGCTATTATCCCTTATTAATGTCACCTGTTAAATCCACTGGGACATGTTCAGCTTCCAGGAATTGTATACAGATCCGTGAATTATCATGCTGAAACATGAGGTGATGGTGGTGGATGAATGAGGTGAAATAAAAGATCCCAGAAATGTTCCATAGGCACAAAAAGCATATTTCTCAAAAATGTTGTGCACAAATTTGTTTACATCCCTGTTGAGCATTTTATCCTTTGTCAAGATAATCCATCCACCTGACAAGTGTGGCATATCAAGAAACTGATTAAACAGCATGATCATTACACAGGTGCACCTTGTGCTGGGGACAATACAAGGCCCCTCTAAAACGGGCAGTTTTGTCACACAACGCAATGCCACAGATGTCTCAAGTTTTGAGGGAGCGTGCAATTGTCATGCTGACTGCAGGAATGTCCACCAGAGCAATTGCCAGAGAATAGAATTTTAATTTCTCTACCAACGTCGTTTTAGAAAATTTGGCAGTACGTCCAACCGGGCCTCGCAACCGCAGACCACGTGTAAGCCCAGGACCTTCTGCGGGAACTACATAGGGGGGAGGAGTATTTTTTGTCTGCCTTTTTGTGGGGGGAAAACTCATTCTGATTGGCTTGGCCTGGCTCCCCAGTGGGTGGGTATTTGCCTTCCCAGTCGGCACCCCTGCCCAGTCATGTGAAATCCATAGATTAGGACCTAATGAATTTATTTAAACTGACAGATTTCCTTATATAAAGTGTAACTCAGCAAAATCTTTGTAATTGTTGCATCTATATTTTTGATCAGTAGATTCATAATTTAGTCCAAAAATGGATGTACCAATCCAAGATTGCCCCTTTAATGGACTTAATTGAATTAATGAAATAATTCAAATCTGATGTCAACCAGATTTCAAACATCTCATTATGACTCATAACTTAAATATCTCATGACTTACGATCTCATAACTCGTAGTCAGATTTTCTTTTTTTGAATGGGCTTTCAATAATAAGTGGTGTATGTTCTATTTTATCAGCTAATTTAACTTGCAACATAGCCTTTAACCCTTACTTAAGGTTCGGGTTTATTGTAGCGACATCCCAAGGATCCCTTATAGCACTAACCAAAGGAAAACCACACACACACACACACACACGTTTTCGAGAGGTTCAAAACCGCAATGTATCATGGGTAAATTGTGACTGACTGATCTACAAATAATGAGTCCTTATTTTTGATGCAAGGTGATTTGTAGATCAGTCAGTCGGCAGTCGAGCACAGCCATTGGGCTTGTTTGAGTGGTAAGGCTGAAGCATTCGACTGCAAACGAAAGTCCAGGAGTAAAGTGGTAGGAGGTGCGTCTGCTACAGCCGAAAGTCGGATACTGATGTGGTTTTCTAACAGCAAGGCTCAGTGCAACACGGTTTCCACTAGTTACCACAAATGCAAAGTCAGGAAATGTTTTGCTTTTAATTTAAGGTTAGGCAGTGGTTAGGCTTAGGTTTAAAATCAAATTTTAAGAGAAATTGTAGACATAGCCACAAAGTCATAAACTCCGGCTGTGGTAACTAGTGACGACCGTGCAACGATGGTCACCGACTTCACAAAAGTTATCCGCTCAAACGCGCCCAATGACTTATCAGACAGATCAATACAGATGTCTGTCACGCTTTCTGACATGAGACAATGAAATGAAACAAATACCAAAGACCAAAACCAAACCCTTCAAAAATATTCACATGAACAGAAAACAAATGAAGGCTGTAAGAATGTACACTGTAAAACTGTAGTAAAAAAATATGTATTGTTCTTCCTGTAGCTTGACACAATGTAAGAACTTGTAAGACACCATTTTCATAAACTACAAAATAAAAAATTATTGATCATCTGTTTGGAGGTGCCAATTAGGCTTCTATGGCAAATATTTCTCAGAACAAAATATTTGCTTCATTATTTTAGCGATAAAGGTCTATTTAACATAAATACAAGGGATATTTGAATGGCTGTGGATATATATATATAAATAAACCTTTACAAACCAGACGTAGACAAATCAATAGCTACAGTTGAAGTCGGAAGTTTACATACACTTAGGTTGGTGTCATTAAAACTAGTTTTTCAACCACTCCACAAATTTCTTGTAAACAAACTATAGTTTTGGCAAGTCGGTTAGGACATCTACTTTGTGCATGACACAAGTAATTTTTCCAACAATTGTTTACAGACAGATTATTTCAGTTATAATTCACTGTATCACAATTCCAGTGGGTCAGAAGTTTACATACACTAAGTTGACTGTGCCTTTAAACAGCTTGGAAAATTCCAGAAAATTATGTCATGGCTTTAGAAGCTTCTGTTAGGCAAATTGACATCATTTGAGTCAATTGGAGGTGTACCTGTGGATGTATTTCAAGGCCTACCTTCAAACTCAGTTATTTTCATTGGAAAATCAAAAATCAGCCAAGACCTTCACAAGTCTGGTTCATCTTTGGGAGCAATTTCCAAACACCAAAGTACCACATTCATCTGTACAAACAATAGTACGCAAGTATAAACACCATGGGACCACGCTGCTGTCATAACGCTCAGGAAGGTGACGCGTTCTGTCTCCTAGAGATGAACGTACTTTGGTGCGAAAAGTGCAAATCAATCCAAGAACAACAGCAAAGGACCTTGTGAAGATGCTGGAGGAAACAGATACATAATTATCTATATCCACAGTAAAACGAGTCCTATATCGACATAACCGGAAAGGCCGCTCAGCAAGGAAGAAGCTACTGCTCCAAAAACGCCATCAAAAAGCCAGACTACGGTTTGCAACTGCACATGGGGACAAAGATCATACCTTTTGGAGAAATGTCCTCTGGTCTGATGAAACTAAAATAGAACTGTTTGGCCATTATGTTTGGAGGAAAAAGGGGGAGGCTTGCAAGCCGAAGAACACCATCCCAACCATGAAGCACGGGGGTGGCAGCATCATGTTGTGGGGGTGCTTTGCTGCAAGAGGGACTGGTGCATTTCACAAAATAGATGACATCACGAGGAAAGAAAATTATGTGGATATATTGAAGCAACATCTCAAGACATCAGTCAGGAAGTTAAAGCTTGGCAAATGGGTCTTCCAAATGGACAATGACCCCAAGCATACCTCCAAAGTTATGGCAAAATGGCTTAAGGACAACAAAGTCAAGGTATTGGAGTGGCCATCACAAAGCCCTGACCTCAATCCTATAGAAAATGTGTGGGCAGAACTGAAAAAGCATGTGCGAGCAAAGAGGCCTACAAACCTGACTCAGTTACACCAGCTTTGTCAGGAGGAATGTGTCAAAACTCACCCAAATTATTGTGGGAAGCTTGTGGAAGGCTACCCGAAATGTTTGACCCAAGGTAAACAATTTAAAGGCAATGCTACCAAATACTAATTGAGTGTATGTAAACTTCTGACCCACAGGGAATGTGATGAAAGAAATAAAAGCTGAAATAAATCATTGTCTCTACTATTATTCTGACATGTCATTCTTAAAATAAAGTGGTGATCCTAACTGACCTAAGACAGGGAATTTGTGCTAGGATTAAATGTCAGGAATTGTGAAAAACTGAGTTTAAATGTATTTGGCTAAGGTGTATGTAAACTTCCGACTTCAACTGTATATTACACGATGGTTGACTCACGTTTGTGAAAAAAAGGACATGGTTTAAGTTCAAGGTCTACGCCATGAAGTACAATGTCAAGACTAAAAAAACGAAACAAAAAATAGCTATAATCATTAAAACATTTATTTTGCATAGAAATGACTTCAGAATAACAAAGTGATCATCAAACACCCATATCCTGTTTAAAATCAG